>CM020026.1:15652734-16310234 GCA_009769605.1 Bucorvus abyssinicus
TTGCCATTAAAAGGAAAAAAAAAAAAACAAACCACCAAACCAGGCATAATTAAAAGCTCCTTTTCTGCTTGTTTAATGTGCTAATATGAGAACATTAAGGCCAGTGTACCATCCACTGCTTGGTTGCTCCAGCTGTCTGTATTTTTTGTTAATTTACAGACTCAGTTATGTAGAGTCTTAAATCCACGGCAATGGTGGGTGGTAAGGTAGATGGTTAATGAAGAAACATAGAGTAGGAAACGCCTTTAATGCCTGTTTTATATGTATCTTGGGTAACATTTTTAGGAGAACAAGGATCAAAGATTGTAACTTTAAGAAACTCTCAGGACAGGAATAAATGTACATGGTTTTAAGGCACCCCTAAAAATTACGAGATGGCTAATATCCCCACGATTCTGTGGTCTGTTCTAAAACAAAAATATTAAGCCAAATGTTTGGCTCTGTATAATAAAAACAGATTATCTAATGGTTTCCAGTGGGAAATATGAGAAAGTCCATTCATAAAGACCCTGTAATAGTTATGAATTATAAAGACTTCCTCATTTTCAGTATAAACTGAGACCTTAATAGAAACTGTGAGATATTTATTCACATGCCCTCAAAGGGACTGCACGTGGACATTTTTAATTAACATTATTTGCAACACCTTACTCAAGTTGTTCATTATTAATTTGATGTGTTTTGAAGTCCTGACCAGAAAGTTTTCATCACTTACTCTAATTACAACATTCTCATATAACTTTAATACTTTTAAAAGGATACAGTGATTTGCAATCTATACTTATTTTAATTAAAAAAGAAAACCAAGTTTAAGTAATCTAGGTCATAGCATACCATGAAGAAAAAAAAAAAAAAAACTTTGGGTCATTATCTTTAACATGCCACTAGGCCTTCTCTGTAAGAAAAAATAATTGACAATTTAAAAATAAAGACACAGTTTTACAGCATTTCCAGAGATGCCTCTGTTGTCCCCATTTTACCCTTCCCTTTCCAGCTCCCCAGAACGTTGTTATGTTTATTAGTGGGTATAACCCTCAGTTCATTTCCATCTGTCCTCCCTGTCCAGATGTCTGTGCCAGTCAGTTCGAATTGTAAAGTTAGGGTAAAACTTCCTTGTCTTGCCTCGTTTTAATCTTTTTCCTTAACTTTTCTCTTTCATGCAGTTTTATCTATTGAAGCCATTCACCAAAACTGCATGGTGAGTCTGAGAAGATTTGTGTGAGGTTACAGTGGTAGTAGCAAAGGCAGAAAATATGGAGGAAACTGTTGTCATGACCTTCTTGTTTGTGTCTACAAAGGATAAATAAACTCTGCTAGTTTCTTCCTAGAGAATGGTAAACATGACTAGAAGAAAAGTGCCACTGGAAAGACCTGAAAGATCGGCAAAGCCTGAGTTATACCATGGTAGGCACAGAAAAACCTGCTCATCCTTTGAGAAGATACAACAGGCTCAATTATGCTTAAACTTTGCTCTTTAGCTAGAAGCTAAAATGTTGAAATTCAGCATCTTAAATAAAACGGGCACTTGGCACCTCCCTTTGAGAATGTGTGTTAATCTGCAAACTCAGCTACACCTTTTTCTTTGCAAATTACGCCTTTTCATTGAAACTTTGTGACAGACTCTGGTTTTGTAAATAATAGCTGAAACTCTGGAACACAAGATGGCAGTGTCAGACACCGCGTTCCGAGCCAGCAGGGGACTGCAGCTGGTTCGACTGCATCTCTTGGGAAGGGGGACAGATACCCGCAGCACTGAGATCTTCGTGTTTCCCTTGATACCCCTATGGAACTCATGCTAGGAAGCGAAGAGACCTTTCTATTCCAACCATACTTAGAAAATACCCTGCAGAAGGAATAAAGAAACAGTACTCTCTTCAGAGCAGGTCTTACTCCCACGCAGATCTCTGAGATCTCCAGCTTTAAAATGGTGTGTTAAGACATAATATGTGTCTTGCAAAGTTATCAGTGAAGACAGACCTTCTGTCGCTGGAACATTGCCTTTCTTTCCCTGGGGTTATCCTGGCAGAGAATGGAGAAATAGGTTAATTTTTCTTTTTTTTTTTTTTTTTCCTTCTCAAATTTATATATCACCAGTCTCTCTAGCTGGCTGGAATGCCACATACAGCAAGAGCCTAATCTTTGTGACAAACATACAGGAAAATGTATTTATTAGTTCTTAAATGTCATGGTTTTGTCTTGTTGCTTGTTTTAGGAAGCTGACTATAATCCACGAGTATGAGTGTGTGAAGGTCAGAGCGGAGAAGGTGCGAACGTGATCTAAAACATGGCAAAAGCCCCAGACCAAACCCGGCAGAAATGGAGCGATCTGGAGTCCAGACACCTGGCAGAGTCTTGGTGGGGAAATAAACTTTAAAGACCCTTTAATCACACCGGTATGCCCAAACCCAGTGAAGGTCGTTAACAATTATTGTTCTGCTGAGTTTGGGGGATTCTTACTGTGGTGTCTATGATGACTTTCGTATCAGTACCGAGGGCCTGAATCCCAGTCCTGCTCCCACTGAGGGACGTGGCTCTAGTCCTTTGCGTGATATAATTCGGGACCCTCCCAGCCTCCCATGTGCAACCAAGCAAAACTTTTACTGAGTATCATTACTTGAGCAAGGACACTCAAGTCGAGCCCTTCTCCCGTTCACCTAAAACCGAGCAGATCCCTTGGAGGCGAGGGGAGGAGGGATGAGAAGGTGTGAGGATCCGGGTGATGCAAACACAGGAGAGAGAGCTCAGTGGTACTTGGGGCCCTGCATAAATACGCGCCGGTGGAATATAGGACCTGGGGAGAGGTGGGGCAAAGACTGGAGTCCCGTGTGCCGGGGGTGGGGAGCGAGGATACCGAGGAAGGACCCATGTCCCAAACTGCCTGTCTACCCCGTCATCTTCCCTGCGGTGTGTTTGGGTCCGCCTGAGGACCAGGGCGTTTCGGACCAGCCTTCCTTTCCCAGGCGAGAAGCCCTCGCCCCTGGTAGTCAGTCGGTGCTAGCTGACTCGCAGTGCCCTCATTTTTAACATGTCGTGGGCTGGCTGGTTGTTTTGTTTGTTTTTTTCTCCCATCACCTTTACCTCGAAATCGAGGTATTTTGTTTAGTTTTGGAGGAAACTGCAATAACAACTCAGACATACCGTGGAAGTTTAACTAGAAATAAACCTCCTAACCAAAATATCTCGCCGGAACCGAGAAACCTCAAACAGGCAAACCCTCTAGTCCTTATATGAAACCACATTGATGGAGACATTCTTCCACTTTCTCCGTTAAAAAGACTATGAGTATCACATTTCCCCAACCCCAGCTGCCCAAGGCAGTGTTCGGTGTGTTTGCTCTTTGCGAGGTCGTTTCGCTGCGGTCACCGGCGGGGCGAACAGCAGCGGGGCCGGGGCGGTGCGGCGGAGAGGCCGAATTCAGCACTTTCCCGATGATGACAGTTCCCTCTCGCCGACCTGAGCCGGGGTCCGGCGGCGGCGGCTGGACTGGCAGCTCCTCCCGCCCGCATCCCTGCAGCATCCCCGGCCGCCTGGCCTCCGGAGGGCACGGCGGTCCTCTCGCCCTGCCGCCGCTGGCAGCTTTGTCGCTAGTGCCCAGCGGAGAACCGGCAGAAAAAATAAATAAATAAATAAATAGGGTATTAAACCGGAGCTGTCGGGCTTGGTTGGATTTTAAGCTTTTGTGATGAAGGGAAAAGATGTCCAAGGCAGCGGGGAAGGGCTGTGTGCGGGGAGGCTTGAGTTCACGAGTGGATTTTATAGAGATGCTCAGGGGGCGCAGTAAGGAGATGAGGGCACTGAGAAGCTCCGAGTAATACCCCGACATGCTCTGACGTGTGACCCGCACACCAATGCTCACCAGCCCTTGGACAAATCTGCCTGTCCCACTGGAAACACGCGTGTCTGTGTGACCCTGTCTGTGCTTCTCTGTGGCTCTAACTGCGCCTTGGGCTGCGTCGGTGAACACTGTACTGCAGGGGAGAGCGGCACCACGTCAGGATCTGACCTTGTTTGCTCCCTCTCTACCCTTCCTCGCAGCTGTGACTGGGGTATCCACAAATATTCCTGCCGAAGGAAATGTTTCATGTGGCTCTTCAAACGTTAGTGCAGCAGAAATATTTAGGTCCTATAAAGGAAGCAATGCCTGTCGATCTATAGAAACGTGGAGTTTCTCGCCTTGCAGCACTGGGCAGGGATGTTGTGTTGAGGACGTTGCGCCGTGAACGTTGCAGCAGCGCTTCCGTCGTGCGGGCTTTTAAACCAAACGCTACGGTTTCGTTTGTTCATTCTTTCATTCATTTAAAAAAAAAAAAAAAAAGGAAATCACACAGGTTAAATCGTCACCCGTGGCCCGTCGCAGAGGGGCCGGGGCACCGGGGTGCCTCTGCCCCTGCAGCGGGTGTGTGCCCCGACGGCCGGGTCGGACCGAGAGAGCGGGGCTGGGGCGGTAGCGAAGACGCGGAGCTGCCCATCCTGCTTCCATCGGATGCGTCGGATCCCACAGAGAGATCTTCCGTCGGGTGCGTAGGACTTCCAGGGGAGCCATGGACGTAGATGCCCCAGGAAAGCTAATGGATGCAATGGAAAGGCACTGCGCGCCCCTGTTACAGCCGAGCCTCCCCGCCCCCCTGTTCTGTCTCTCCCATGTAGGACAATGCAAGGCCATATGTCCCCACGGGGATCAGAGCTTTTCTGCTGCGTAGAGAGCACAAATAAACGCACAGGTTTCCCGGGCCGCCTTGCCGAAAGGGGCAGCGGGAAGGGAACATCCCGCGGAGACGCCTCTGACTGCCGGATCAAGCCGCTGTCCCAGCCGGGGCTTTCTCCGAGGTGCGCAACCGCCCCGAGGCCGAGCCCAGCTCGGTTGCCCCAGGACGGCGTTGCGGCGGAACCGGCCTGTTCCCCTCCCATGGGCCTCACGTCTGTCCCCGCCGGCTCGCCCCACGCATGGCCACGGAGCTGCCGTCCGGGGGATTGTGATGGCAAATGGCCGAGCTCCAGCGGCCGAGGGAAGGGCCGGGGGTGCCGGGCTGGGGGGTTGGGGAGGGTGGCATCCCAGGTGCCCCTCTCCTCTGAGAGGGGCTTGCTGCAAATGTCATCAGGGCCTCGCCGCCCAGCCCCGAGCTTTCAGCCACATATGGTGGGTGGATTTAGGTGTCAAAAGCCGGCGAATTAGAAATGGTAATTGTCCGTCATTATGGGTGAAACGCGATCTATCACAACAACTGGAACATGTCTGGGCGCTAGCAAAAATAATTTGAATGATTAGCGATCATTATGGATGTCAAGCCGCGTCCATTAAGTTGTATGAAGAAATTATCCTTGACGTGCGAAATCAAACTACAAATACACAGGCCTGGCATTGAGAAGACACTCCCTGCTGGGCCGCGGGAGGCCGGGAGCAGCCCGGCGGGGCTGGCAGGTCCCGGGAGAGGCGCCGAGGCGGCCGCGCTGCCGGGGCCCGGCCTCCGGGCGCTCCCGCCCCGCTGCCCGCGGTGGCCCGAGGCGAGGGCCCTGCCTCGAGCCTGCTCACGGCGAGGGGCACCGGGCAGAGGCGCTTGGTCGGTCAGAGAAGGTTTTGCAGGGAGAGGGAGGCGAAAGGCAGGGAGCCGGGCGGCATGCGGTGGAGATGGGCGGTTGTCCCGAGCAGCCAGCAGGCACCTCCCGAAGGAGAGAGATTGTGGGGAGGGACTCTGCAAGATGTCCTCTGCAAGGGACACGTCTCCCGTAGTTACAGCAGTCCTTGGCAGGAAGTTTGGGGCCCGTTTCCCCAGGTCCTGCGGGGTGGCAGCACGCCCCGGCCCCGCCGCGCTCGCCAGCTCGCAGCCGGCGCCGCCAGCCTCGCTCACTCCCGCCGCGCCTGCCGGGCAAAGGGCTTTGCCACCGCTCCGAAAACGAGACTGTTCCCGAGGCGAGAGCGGTTTACAAGTAATTTCCACGCTGCAAAGGTTGCATATATTTTTTTCTAAGATAAAATGTCGTTTTTTATTTTTCAAGCTTGCCCCTTACAGCGAGGGCTTGCAACAAATTTCTTTTTCCTGCACACTCTCCTTTCTTTTCTGATCCTTCTTCAGCGAAATAATTTGTTCACAAAACCGTATTGGATATTTCAGTATCTTTTGGAGGTATTTTTGGTAAAATTATGCCATTGTGATACCCTGGGCCATAGCCGTAAGACATCTAAACACAACTTCCCATCGTCTGCGACTCCGTAGTGCACATCGGACTTTTTAAAGCAACATGCAAAAGCTTTTTCCCTAAGAGCGAGGAAAATCGTCCGTTTCTTCCAGGCATTTTTTTTTTTTAACCCGATAAATTAGTAGAATTTCAGAAAAATTAAAGGAACCTTCCAAGTCACTTGATAAAATGACACCTCTACAGAGGTCTGCACCTCTACAGAGTGGTGTTTATAAGCAGCGAATGAGCCCACATGTTCTCTTCTTGTTGCGGTCACTGGGAAAATATAATATGTCGGTGGAAGTTCCCCGTTTGCGATTATTTTTTGATCTTAACTGAATAAAAAGAGCCGTGAATCCTCTTTTTTAAATTTAAATTAGCCAAATAATAATTATTTGTTTGCTGTGTTCATTTAGAAGTGCTGTGACACCGCGTAGAGCACAGCGGCGACACCGCCATCTCGATAAATCCACTCACGACATCCCCCGCGGAGAAAAACGCCCCGGCGGCTTCTCGGCGCTGCTTTTGGGCAGCCCCCGCCCTGCCGCCCCCCGCATCTCCCCAGACACCCGGCGGCCGCCCCCCGTTACCGCACGCGAGTGCCAAAATCAAATCCGAGACACGACCCTCGTTAGCGCTGTCCCGAGCAGAAGAGCTCGGCACAAACCTGGCCATCAAGGCAAAGTGCAGCCGGCAGCCCGCAGAACTGCCGCCCCTCCCTCCCCTCCCAGCCTGCCCAGCTTTATTCATACGGTTTGCAAATCCGTATTATTCCCGCACAAGCCAAAAATAATATTAGTCCTCTCCACGCGCATTTCATCCCTAATTATCACTCGAGTCCTTTGCGACACAAAGAGTTTCCCCGGCCGGTTTAAGCGCAACGCAGCGTAGATCGCTGGGCAAGTGGTTTAGCCCTACCCACGAGGAGAGCAGGGGGGCATCGCTGTCGGCGGCTTTAACGGGGAGCAGATCCCCGCTGCCGAGCAGGGTGCTCAAACCGCTAGAGCCGACAGGCAGGGTCGGGCTCTGACGCAATGGGCAGGGAGGACAGTGTCTTTCAGAGCCATCACCGCTTGCAGGATTTGCTTTCCCCACAGAGCAATTTAGGAAACAAAGCCGTGACCCGCTCCCCCCCGCGAGCAGCCGGTTCCTCCCCCGTGGGCGCTCGTCACGGCCACGGCCGTTAACTTCCCACCCTGGCCCGCCGGCGGTCCTGCTCGCACGCTGTTGTCGTCCAGCCCCGGAAAGCTGAAAATCAGAACCTTATTTGCCTTTACACCCGTTTTATGGTTTTCTGGCCAGTCTTGCTGGGTGTGGAAGCACTGGTTTGGTTGTCAATCGGCCGTGCGTGAAAAGGCTGCGTGTGTTCTTTTTAGCTCTCATGCCTTTTTTTCCCCCCTTCTTTTAAGAATAAAAAAATTAAAAAAAAAAAGAAAAAATTAAATATCTACGAGCACTGTTACTTAGATATATGTTTTTATTAATAGCTATGTCCCTAGTCTGTGGGAAGGGCATCAGTCACCAGTCCTGGTGGCAACTCCCACGCCTTTGGAGACAGCAGGTAGTCCCTGCAGGTCGCCTTCTGCCCGTGGCCAGCAGCGGGGCAGCCCCTTTGCCTGCCACTCCCAGAGCCGAACTATTGCCGCGGGAAAGGCGGCTCGGACGCATTTCTATTTCAGCGGAGGATCCGTTGCTGATTGCCAGCAGGGTCTTTCGGGAGCCCAAGCGCCGACCTTCTTGTTTCCGAGTCATATTTTAGGCAAAAAGCCACGGGCGCACATGAGAGCCTCAAAACAGCGTGACCTGCGGCTCTACAGCCACCACTCCCCGCTATTATTTTTTTTCAAGGATGGCCCCGACAATTTCATTCCTCGCCAGCATCACTTTGGACCAGTCTTGCGGCTAACACCTCTTCCAGCTCCGGTACAGAGCTGGATAAAGAGGCGGGGATGGTGCTTCAGCCGTCTCAAGGGAGTCCGCTTTTGGGACGCTTTCGGGCAACGGAGTGAAAACTCGCATCCTCTGGCCAGGGCTTTCCTCTCGGGCCCGTGGGACCCGGCTGGGAGCTGGGAGTAGTGTCTGCGGTAGCCCTTGTCGAGCACCGCGATGTCGAGCACCGCGATATCTCCCTCCCGGGCGGGCCCAGAAGTGAACGAGTCCGCTCGCGCCGCTCCATCTCTCCGGAGAGAGCGAGGGTTTGCGTGCGGATTGCCGAAATTCTCCCCCTCCCTTTAAAGTAATTTTTAAAAAGAAATTAATGCAAATACAAGGCATGTTTTTAAAAAAGGACAAGTCCCACCTGTGGGTGAAAGTACGCCCGCTGCCCTCGGCAAGGCACCGGCCAGTCGTGGTGCGGAGCTGCCGAGGTGCGGGAGGAACGCGGTCCCCCGGGGGCAGAGCGGTGCGCGGGGCCCGCAGGCGGCAGCCCCGATGGAGCCAGGCGTCTCCGGGCAGAGCCTCCTCGCCCACAGGCGTCTCTGCTCGCCCCCGGAGGAGGGAGCGCTGCCCCTCCCGGAGCGGTGCGGGGTCCCGGCACTGACTGCCGTGCTACTTGGCTGGGAAATGTTTCCTTTGCTCCTTGGTTCACCTTGCTCCCCGGTTAGGCACAGTGTTCCCCACAGCAGTGAACAACGCGAAGGAAGAGTACACTTTGGGGAGGTTTTCGGACAGGCTAGGAGCGGCAGCATCCTCGAGGACGTGGCCGGGACAGAAAGACGCGTCCATTATTTTTTCCATCCCCTCGGGAAAAAACAGACTGCTCGCTGGAGTCACCACTGCCCCCGCCTTGGGGCTCCCCTGGCCGCGGGAGTCCGGCCTTTCGGCCGCCTGGGTCAGCCCCGCTCCAGCAGGGCTCCCAGCACTCCTGACCGTCTGCGGGCTGGGGCATCCCTGCCTTGGGCTGTGGAGCCCTCCAAGCGGAGCTCCTCGCTCCAACGTTTCGGTGCTGCATACCCGGGGGAGCCGCCGGAAGGGCGGCTGGACTTCCCCGTGTCCCCGGCCCTCGGGGTGCATCGCCTTCCCACTGACAGAAGAAGCGGAGCGGAAAAGTGCCTGCCAAAGCCCCAGGCCTGCCGGGGAGAGGTCCTTAACCTCCGGACCACCTTTGCCCCCTGCTCCCAGGAGCCCCTGGGAGGCCAGGCAGGTGCTGCTCTGCCGGGGGGACTGCCTGTGCTCCGGCATCTTCTGCTGCTTCTCCTCCTCCTGGAGAAGTGTAACTGATTTCTACCTGCCAAGTGTGTGTTTTTCTGGGGGGAGATGGGGGGGAAATCTACGTGGTTTCCTGTGTTATTACCCTGCGAGCGAGAGAGAGGTATCGAAACACAGGCAGCCTCCCTGTTGCAGAGTTGGTCTTTGTGTCAGTGCGAGTGTTTAATACACAAACACAAGCGCTTATGGAGAGATATGCAAAGATATAGACAATTTACATTACATTTCAACAATCGAATGTCTTGTAGCTGCAGTAGTTTCTCTCTCTCTCTTACTGTTACAACTGTTTTCTCTTCTTTAAAACTGGAGCTTGTCCATGGCCGGATGGAAAATTATTCCCACGGCTTCTCTACACATTTGGGGTTTAGGAGAGAGGCCGAAGTTGGGACACGTCGTTAGGGAGATTATTTTCATGTTGCAGCCGTGGATGTGATGATGTGCTGAATATATGTTCGGGGGAGGGGGTTGGAGAGAGCATGTTAGAGCCCAGGTTTTGCTGACGACTTTAACGCTGAAAATCCAGGCTAATTCCTTTGGCCTGGGTACCATTACGTGCGGGTTACTAGGCACTTTGTCATTAATAAAAGTCAAAAAGACACAGAAAGTTTGCTCTATATTTCAAATTGTAAAATTATCAATAATAAATAATAAATAACAAATAATAAATTATAAATTATAAATAATAAAGGAATAAGCGCCTCCAAATTCCGTTAAAATTCCACTAAATTATCTATTAAATTTTCATTATACCAAATACTGACGTTTCTCAAATACTGGATTTTGTCGACGTCAAACGAAGGCAGTCTCGATGCGTAAATATTCGATATTAAACACAACCCTAAAATTCCAAGCAGCTTCACTTGGATCGTCTTTTTCATCAGTTTCTGTCTCGAGTAAACTGCTTTACCGGATTCAAAGAAAAATAGTTCGACGCTTTGCTCTGCGTACGTTATCCAGTGTTACAAATCCCGGGGAACCTCGGGGAAGCTCTCATGACCGACGCTTTCTTTTCGTATCAGGCGGTTCCCTACAGCGCTACACCCGCCAGCAAGCACGAAGCGAGATAATAAAACACGGTGACCTGCAAGGGAAAGAAGGCTTCGAAATAACCCTCTCTATCGAACCATAGGAATCATCACCAGCTTTGCCGACAGCCATTCCCGCCGCCTTGTCTCCCCATCCCCGCCGGTTCCAAACCCTTCGCTGGTGTAAATTGATGGGAGCTCCATGCCTTCTATGGGGTCGCAAGCCTCACAGGGGGACACAGAGCTACAGGCAGAGAAACATTCACAAGGGGCAAGGAACGGAGGGAACTGAGCTGTCTGCGAGGCAGCAGGGCTTCTCTTCACCTTCTCAAGTGCACGGAGGCCCTGCTTCTGCCATCCAAAACTTTCCTTTTCCCAGGAGGGAAAGCGGTGGGAAAGGAGGAAGGAAATAGTTTAAAAAACATTAAAAAAAAAAAAAAAAAAAAGAAGAAAGGGAAAGGAAAAAAGGGGGATCCAGAATCGGTCAATAAATGTCAGCTCTCCCGCATCCGCCAAGGTCTGCTCCGTAGACCACTCTTCTCGCCAGGATCGCCGCATCTGTCGCCCCGCCCGGCGAAACAAAACCAAAGCCACGACCACTGGCGGATTTAGGAGCAGAGTTCGTCCCGAAGCCGCGCTGGGACAGAGGCAGCCCCCGGCGAGCCGCCCTGCTCCTCTTCCCACCGCCGAGGGCAGCCGGCGGTGCCAGCCCGGGTGCAGCTCACCTGCAGGGCAGACGCAGCCCCCCGCCGCGCTGGTTGTCTGAGCCTGGGGAGAGCGAAATAACAAGCTGGGAGAGCCGGGGCGAGGAGGCTGACGAGAAAAGAGCCCGGCCGCCTCTTGGGGCGGCTCGCAAGGACCGTGGCCGCAGTGCGGTGGCGCAGCAAGGGCTTCCTCCGAGCCAGTTCGTGCTGGGGAGCCGGAGGAAAGCCCGTGCGACCCCGCGGGGAAGGAAAGAAACCGGCGGCGGTGGAAGAGAATCGGTGGCGCCCAGTCAAAGCGGCCGCTTGTGCGAGAGGCGCGGACAGGGCTCCATCGGCGTGGAAAAACTACCGCAGCCGCCACCGAGGCCGGTCCCTCTGAACGCCGTTGCCCGTTCTCGGCCCCGCGGGTGGAGCTCTCTACCCCAGCGCAGGCTGCCCGCCCCGTCTGGCAGCGCTGGTCCCGGCGGGGACGACCGGAGGATGGCAACCGGCGGCGGGGATGCGCTGCCGGCACCGTGCCGAGGGCCCGGGCTAACTGCGGAGGCTTGGCGGGGATTCGGTCCAAGGCAGGACGCTGCCCCAAGCGGCTGTCGCTGTTGTGTCGGGATACGGACGCCCTGGGCCGTTTCGGCGAGGACTGCGAATCCCCATCTCGCAGTCCCAGCCGGAGCCTTCCCGCCGGGCTCCAGCAGAAAGAAAACAATCCGCCGACCCACGCGTTTACCGAGAGTTGCCAAGGTTTTAAACCGACACGGCCCGTGGAAGTGGGCAGCTGCCGGGCCGCCCATCCCAGCCCGCACGGCGAAACCGCCCTTGCCCAGGAAAACCGATGTCCCCGAGGCCCCTCCGACCGCACCACGTCCTCACGGTAATCCAGGCAGCCGAAAATTAAACCAGCGATCCCAGCCCTCCGGCAGAAAGGGGAATCGCTGCATCCTGGTAGACGCGTTATCAGGTAACTCCTTAAAGCGACCGGCCTGAGCCCCTTCGCCCCCGTTCACTTCCCACGGCAGGGGAAAGGCACCGGCGCTGCACGGTGCACACGGGCAGAGCGGCCCAGGGGACCGGAGGGCGAAATCTCCGCCAGGCCCCACGATCCCCACCGCGGGAGATGCCAGCTCCCAGAAGAGCCACTGCCAGACTCTGTGCAAGTGGGAAAGGATGTGGTGTGAACTACAGCCTGAAGTCTGCTGCGGGGAAAAAGTCGCTGGGGAAATCCGTGTCCACTCTCAGAAACGACACAAGTGGCAGAGCTAAGTGTTAAACTAAGGTTTATAAATTAAAAAAAAAAAAAAAAAGTACAGCGGGTAGCTTACAAACATTCACAATTCATTTGAAGTAAATAATCTAGTTGAGTGCACAGTGCCATTAAAAGAGAAAGGGAGGGAAAAAAAAGCAGAAAAAAAAAGCAATTAGTTACCTTGAAAGAAAGAGACTGTAATTACACTGCTGAGCAGATCACAAATCCCCGCTCCTGAAGTAGAGGTTTGCAGAAGAACTGTAAAAGGCACTGATGGTATTAAAATTTCCTGTTACATTGATTTCTTAAAAAGCCTGACTAGAAATATTCACATTGAATATAAAAATAATAATAAACAACTTTAATACAACTGGAAAGTGCGAAAAATCCGTAACTCCTCCCTCCCCGAACACGGAAAGATCTCTGGAAAAAAGGAAAAGAAGAAGTCTGGAGTTTCGGTATAAGTCTCACCCTTTTGTGACATATTTATCCTTTGCCAGGGATCATGGAGTACAGGAATAACATGGACAACAAGAGCAGGGGGGATCTGAAAGAGGTTTCCTTACATTCAGCACCATACAAGGCACACTCAGTTTGCAATGAGTTGGAAGACCAAGGACTCAGACGTCAAAAATAATCTTCCTTACAGTCCGCTGAGGGAGTCCTTGATCTCCTTTTTCGAGCTGCATTTGGTTTTGTGGGTTGTTTTTTTTTCCCCTCTCCTTTTTTTCTCTCTCTCTCTCCCACACAAGATCGAGTCTCTACCAATCCGAATCGAAATAAAACAAACAAACAAAAAGTCTACACCAAATACACTGACAACATGGATACCATGAACTAGTCGTGCCAAATCGCTAGAGTCCTCGGCTGGCGGGGTGGGGACAGGGTGAGGGTCGGGGTGGGGGCGGCCGAGAAGTCCTACGTTGGAAGAGGAGAGGGTGTGGAACCATCCAAATAATAATAATAATAAAAATAACAATAAAATAATAATAAATACTGTCCGAGGCACTGAGAGCGGCAGCTGGGGCTCTGGATTTGAGAAGCTAGCTGGCTGGCTGGGGCGGGGGTGGCAGAGGGGAGATGGGTTTCCTGGCGGCCAGTGTGTGTGGTGGGGAACCTGGGGGTGGGGGGTATGTACGTGTGCCTCTCACTGGGTGCCGGCAGCTGCGGCGCAGGTGGACAGAGCCCACCCGGGCAGGCAGTAGTAGGGGTAGTAGTAGGAGGGCTGGAGGGAGAGCAACGAGGGCGGCCGCAGCACCTCGCCAGGGTGGTACTGTCTCTGGTCGTCGCGCACCAGCACCTTGACGGCCACCTTCTTGGCTGCGGGGGCAGCGGCCAAGAGGTCGGCGGCCATCTGCCGCCGCTTGGTCTTGTAGCGCCGGTTTTGGAACCAGATCTTCACCTGCGTCTCGGTGAGCTTCAGCGAGGCGGCCAGGTCGGCCCGCTCGGGCCCCGACAGGTACCGCTGGTGGTTGAAGCGTCGCTCCAGCTCGAAGACCTGCGCATGGGAAAAGGCTGCGCGGGAGCGCTTCTTCCGCGGCTTCGGCGCCGCCGTCTCCTCCTCTCCCGGCAGCAGATTCCCGCACTTGCTCGCTCCGTCCTCCTCCTCCGGGGGGCTGCGATCTGCGGGCAGGGAGAGAGCACGGCCGTCACAGCAGGCAGGCAGCGGGGAACCCAAAACTCCGCTCCCCGCTCCTCGGAGGGCCCTCACCCGCACTCCTTGCGGCCAGGCTGCCGTGACGGGGCGGCCCGAGACACTGCCGAGCCGCTGCCCACCCTGCCTCCGAGACAGCCGCCGACGGCAGCCGGCGTTTCTCGCTCTCCTTTCAGCGCCGGACGCCTGCCCGGGCTGCGGGCTCAGTTCAGCGAAGGGTTCTACCCGCTCCGCCCTCCCTCGCCCCATGGGACGTGTTTCGGGGTCTTTTTCCCCCGTCACGGCCTGTGCTCGTTGCACAGCCCCGCGGGGCCAGCGGAAAGCGCTGGTCACCTCCCTTTCTCAGCACCACTTCCACCCGGGACCCTCTCGTCCTCCTCGCGCGGGTGCTGAGGGGTCGCCGCCGGAGCCGCCCCTACCTGAGACGGCGGCCGACATCTCGCTGTCACTGAGGCCCGCGGCGTCCCGCTCCGCCGCCTCCGGAGGCTGCGCCTCCTCCACCGCTGGCCGCCCCCCGCCCGCGGCTTCGGCGGGGCGGGCGCTGCCACCGGCGCCTTCCTCCTCGGAGCGCCGCTCGCCCTCGGGGTCCTCGCTGAGCGCGGAGTCCGAGTCCCAGCCCGCCGGCGTCCGCGGGGCTGGGGCGCGGGAGGCGGCGGCGGGCGAGGGGGGCGGCAGGCCCTCGGTGGCGCCGCACAGCCGCCATCCGCCGGCCGCCCCCGGGAGCGGTGGCTGTCCCGCTGCGTGGCGGGCGCGCTCCTCCTTCTTGTTGAGGATGGCCTGGATGGAAAAAGGCGTCAGGGCGTTGCCGCCGCGGACGGCCATGGCCCGGCAGCGGGCGGCCCCGCGGGCGAGCAGCGGACCGAGCCGCGCCTTCAGCTGGGCGACCGCATCGCCGGCCGCGGCTGCGCCGGTGCCGGGCCCTTCTCTGCCGCCGGGAGGGCGGGCGCCAGCGGGGGCAGCCTCTCTGCGCCGCTGCCGGCCCACCCGCCCATAGGGCCGGGGCCGCCGCGCCGCGCTCCGCCGGGCGCCGCCGTGGGTCCCTGGCGGCGCGGGCGCTGCCTCCGCCCCGCTCTGTCCCGCCCCGCGCCCGCCCTCTCCTTTTTCTCCCGGCGGCGCTGTCATCCCTCACTGCCGCCTGACAGCGCCGGCCCCGCGCCTTCCCATTGGGCAGCCCCCGCGCAGCCCGCCCGGCGATTGGCTCCCCGCCGCGGGGAGCTGCGGCTCCGCGGGGCGCGCGACGGGGCGCGCCGCGCCTTAACCCCTTGCGGCCCGCGGGGCTCCCCACGTCCCCCCCCTCCTCCCCCGTCCGGCGCTGCCGGCCGGTGCCACCCGAGGCGGAGGCGACCCTCCGTGGGAGTGTCCCCTTCCTTTGCGGAGACCAGTCGCTTCCACTCGGAGAGTGAGGGATAATAGTTTCGGGATGTTTCCCCTGCCGCCGCGCCTCGGCCGAGCTGGCAATGAGCGCTGCAGACCGGCGGCGGGGAAGGGTCCGGTCACGGCGGGAAGCGACGCGAGGGAACGGGAAGAACTCTGCAAGCATTTGATGAGCTCGGAGAAAAGCCTCGGGAAATAGCCTGTTTCAGATTCTGTCGGGGACCGCGCCGGGATCGGGTCTCTGTGAGCTGCGGGGAACGCGCCCGGACCTTCGGCCGCTCGCCTTGTGCGTGCGGATGCAAAACGGCCTCGACTCGTTTCGAAAATGGGCTTTTCACCTTTCCATCTATTCAAAAACGTGGTCAGTTTTATATTAGGGAAGTCTTCGGTCCGTGGGGCTTTTTAAGTTTTAGGGGGGCAATTTCCTCGTAGATTAAACACCGCAATCCTCGGAACGATTCTGTCCCTGAATGAAAACGGCCCTAAACAAGAAGCTTTTGGAAACTATTACACGCACGTGAAATGAACAAATGTGACTCGTTGCCAAAACAAGAATGTGTCCCCAAGCATCGTCTTTATTTCAGACATTATTGGCATTCTCAGAGCTAACGGAAAAATCCCGGCGAGGGTATCAAGCAGGTAGACGAGAAACGAAATACCAGCGCTTCTCGACCGTGGGGTTTTTCGGTGCTGGGGGGACGCTTATCGTAACGAGCTAGAGCGTATCAAAGTGACAGCCCCAAACTCGGCTGTGCGGCCTGAGCCGAATTCCCGGGGTGTTAAACCTGCTCCTTCTCAGGCGCGCCTCCACCTCCAGCACTTCCTTACCTGATGCCGCGGAGATGAGCGTCTGTTTGCAGTGGACCACGAAGCCGCGGTAATTGATTATTAACGACTCTGGCACGAATTAAATGTTTTCAATCATCGTTCTTAACCGGAAAATAAATTAATAAAATAAATAATCAATAAATAATCCCGCTTTCATACGCAGCATGAAGCCGGAGAGCACCTTTGCGTGCCTGAAAGAGACCAGGCTTTATCCTGCTGAACAAATTCAGTCCGCTTTAGTAACCTTACTCGCACTCACTCATTATCCCTTTTCCCGACACATGTATTTCCCAGGAGAACCATCTCTTCTGCCACCCAGAACTTCGATGCCACGATGCACTCAGGAAATACCCACAGGGGACTTTTTTATTAAGAGCTGAAGGGAAATAAGAGACATTTCGGAAAGCTGTGAGAAATCCGCTTACGGAGATGTGTAGGAGGTGTGGGAAGGGTGCCCTGGGTGGGCATTTTAAGGGGTGCTAAAGAGCCGAGAGGTTAAATTTGTGGTGACAGAGGAGATGCATGGATAGAGTCGTGGGGAGAGAGAGAGGCTCCGTGCTTCTGAGGGAAAAGGCTGGAGATGCAAGTCGCAGGAGCCGTGGTTTGGGTTGACGGCCGGAGAGGGGCTCAGGGCACGGTGGGGACGGGAAGCTCTGGCGTGCACTTCTTTTTTTCGGTCTCTGCTCAGGTGCGGCAGATCGCCGAGCAGTAGGCACGGAAGGCGGCTGCTTTGGGGCTGGGGGAGTGTCGGGGGGGAGGAAGAGGCTATCCCTGGTGCAGCCTCCCTCCAAGCTCCGGCACAGGCAGTTCCACCCGCGAAGTCCCTGATTTACAAGGTTTCGCATCCAAGCTCTTAGAAATACCTGCGGTTAGTTTACAATGGCTATAATTCTTTGCTAATTTACCCAGCTCCGTCTCTGCCACCGCTTTTCTTGTCTTTTTTTTTTTTAATTTTTTTTGTTGTTGTTGTTCTCTCCCCCTCTCCTCCTTCCCCGGGAGATCTCTGCGCTCTCTTCCCGACTAGAAAACTACTGTTTAGGGGAGGAAATGCCTGGGGAGAAGGCCGAGAGGAGAGGGAGCAGAAGCGGAGTAAGGCGCAGGGGAGCAGCGCAGGGAGGCCAGGCAGGGCGGTGGGCCCGGGGCTGCGGCGGCCGGGGGCCAGCTGGGTGGTCCCACCGCGCCCGCCCTCCAGCCCCTCCGGGGGAGATAGATGGGCAGCGGGAGGGAGGGCGGGAGGGATGGGGGGGGAGAGAGGCGTCCCGGCATTGCTCCGCACTGACCGCCTGGGTGGAGGGCTCGCAGCCGGCTCCCGGCCGCTCTCAGCTGGGACGGCACCGGAGCGCAAGAACTCCCCGGCCACGACGTGCGGCGGGCTCAGGGCTCCCTCCGAGCGTGTGCGGGAGAAACTGGATGCAAATCCTCCTCGCAGGAAAAGGCTGGAGGTGTGTGTGTGGGGGGTGGTGGGGGGTGGAGCGGGGAGGGTGAGGAGGCATCAGGGTGGGCAGCTGAGCGGGCAGCGCCTGGAATTGGTACGTCGGCGTGGACACGATTTCCACTGTGCCCCCACCCCTGATAAAGGCTCCGCACCCCCATTTCCCGCGGTTTGGAAGCAGCCAAACCCAGTATATTGTGTCGGATGCGCCGTTTTACAGACGTATATTACATTGCAGCGGAGAAAACCCAGTCCCCACCGTGCCCCATTAACTGCCTCTTCCTGCGCCCACTGGAGACCCCCCGGCTCTTTATCCGAGCCCCCGCGGATGAGGCCGGCTCGCCGCCACTCGCCTTCCCGTTGCCGCCCGCGGCGGAGCCTGCCCGGCGCTGCCGGCAGACGGGCGGCCCCACCTAGAGGCGTCCCCCCGCATTGCCCGGCCTCGGCCGACCCTCGGGGCGCGGGGTTTGGCCGCGGGTCCGTGGTGACATCGGAGGCCGGGGTAGGACAGGGCAAAGCCATCCCACGTGGGGACAGCGGTGCGAAGCACGGTCCCAGTGCCCAGTCCCCATACCCAGTGACAAACCGTGGCGCAGGCTGGGGAAACCGGTGCGGAGCCTGCCTGGCTGCGGCGCGAGGTGGCTTCTTGCAGACACCTGAGAGGTTTTTTTCTTTCCAGGTGGGAGGATACACTGCGTATGGGGTAATGAACCAGGGAAGGATGTGTCCTGCTCATGAGCGTTGTATAAGCGTGCGAAAGATGGCGCACCCGTATACGAAAGCGTCTGCAAAACCCTAAGAAGTCTTTTGTAAAGAGCACAGACTTTTTTATGCAATATATAATGTTGGATAAAAAGACCCAGATGGTCCCCTGGGTGGGAGTAGCTTGTACTAGGAAATGTCATCACCTTTCCTTCAGAGTAGGATTTGCCCAGTTTGGGAAATTAACTGGTCATGTAGCCTCCATGCATCAGCAGAGCCAGACTAGCTCAGTTCCGCTTTTGTCCCTACTATCTGCGCCAACATCCCCCACCTCCCAACCCATCCCAAGCCCTTCTCAGCTCTGAGGCAGGCCAAAGAGTTTCATCACCCAGGGTTAGCCCGTGCTGTACCCTCCCTGGCAGTGCTTCCCAAAGTCTGCATGGTGGTAGGTAATACCTTTGCCACGCCTAATTAGAGGTGGTATTTTTTTCTTAGACAGAAGCTGTCTACCCAAACTTGTTCCTAGTTTGCCTCCTGATATATGCAGAGTGATGCAAATCCTTGCAAGACTCTTCTGGTGGGTCTTCCAGGAGCAGGTAGAAGATGACAGTGGTATGAACAGTGCTTCCTCTTACAATGAATTTTAATCCCCTGTGGTTCTGTCAGCCATGGTTAGGATTTGGTTCGTGGGTTTTACCCTGGCTGTGGTCCTCTCTGTGCTTCTCTCCTCCATTATGCGCAGCAAAGGCACATAAAGGTGACCTGGACAACTTGCTGGTTTTGCAGGAAAATGTCAGGTCATCTGCTTTTGAACAGGTTTTGACTCTATTTCTTAAATAATAACAATTTATTTCCAAGCAAATGTAACCATATCTGCACAGTAGGTGACAGTTGTGCATCTCTACAACAAGTTCCTAGCAGGATTTCTCCATGCATTTTGTGAGGGACCTCATGTAAGTAACTGCTGCAACACTCAGCCTTCAAATTGCTTTTTGCAGTTGATGTCAGGATCCTGTGTGGTTGAGATGTCAACTGTAAGATGCTTCTGGACTTCAGTGAGAGAAGGATATACTGTCTGTAATTAAAAGAAAAATCTGAATGATTTTTGGAGTCCAACTGAATATTAAACTTGGAGAAAGTGCAAATATAGTGCTGACAATGTGAACTTTAATCTTACTGGCTTGACAGCCTCTTAGCAAATTAGCTCAGTAGGTTTTAATAGCTGGTTTGCAATCCCCTTCTCTGCTCATATTCCTTATATGGGGAAAAGTCCATGTCCTTTAAGGCTGGGAGGCTCAAACACAAACACTCTTATATTATAAGGAGTTTACAACCAAACTGAAAGGAACACTTGAATCTTGCTGGTTGCATATATACGATGACACTATTTGGCCTAGTTTTATTGCTCAGAGATGCTGCTTTTGGGAAACTGACCCAATCTCCCCTTGTTGCTTCATCTTTACCATAAAAAGTGAAGGCTTGTCATGCAGAGTACCAAGCACAAAACCAAACCCACCAACATTTCATTTCACTGCGTGGCAGTTTTTGTCCTGAATTATTCCTCCTTCAAGACTCTGAAAAGACAAACAGACACTCTTAATCATCACACTCCCGAGAAAGAGTGAATCTGAACGGTTGTTTCTGCTGCTTGGTGCCAGGAGGCCACAAGCTGTGTACACACTGAGAGCCCTGCCCCACAACTGCCTTCAGGTGAGACCACCTTTTGAAATAAATATTCTCCTTGTCTCTTTCCTTATTTTATGTTAGGTTTCCTTCTGCCCCAACAAAGGACTATATATGTTCCTCATCTTCTGATGTATTTACCTGTGGGATAAAAATACAATCTGGAAAAGATTAACTCAATTTACTAATAAAAAGCAAACTGGCATACCCCAATGGCCAGATGTATCTCATAGTCATTAATTAGAGCTTTTGAATTTTTCTATGAAATAAATATTGTGATATTTAGCCCCTGAATTTAGCATTTTCTCTATTTCAAGCAATTTTAAAAGGAGAGGGCAGTCTGTTTATTTGCATTCTCTGATAGAAGAATTGAAGTAGAAACAGATTGAATGACTATTGCTGAAGTCATGTATGTCAGTCATCCATACAGTATCTGGTCTATCTACTTGTTCTGAATTTTTCCTTATTATTGACAAGAACATTTTAATGAATATTCACCATATTACCGTAGATGCATTTGCTGTGTGCAAGTCTCTAGGCTTTTGAGAATGCTAATAGCACAGATTAATAATTTGATGTTTATTTGGTACAACATCATATGAAGTCTGTGTTTCCTTTACCGTTGCTCCTCAATCTATAAATAAGTGATAACCTTTCCTACTTTTTGTTTGAAATAGTCGAGCTCACTTTTCACATATGATGGACTAGGTAATTAAATCAATGGCTACATCGGGGTAGCGTTTAAATACTTTTATTGCTTCTGATGCTTAGGTAAATCAAGTAAGCCCGCCAGCCTCTCAGGATACTGGAACTGTTTACATTTATAAAGTGCTTTCATATCTTTGTCTAAGAGTCACATCTTTATTGATAACAAGGCAACAGTCAGTTTATATTAATTTTTCTATCTTTTTGTTATTAATATCAGGAGTAGACACCCATCAAAATTAATATCTGTGAGTGTTTGGGACTTATCCATTATAAATTTACACAGATCACCAATTACTCAAAAAATTCATGATCTGAGATCAAGGACTTGTTTGTTTCACATCCTCCTCACACTGAATGGGAAGCTTAAACAGTAGAGACAGGCCATGGCGCTTCCATGAATGCCTTGGACAGTCTCTTGGGTGCAGTGCTGGCTGTCGGAGTGCCTGCTTGAAGAAGCAGATCTGACTCAGGAGCCTCAGTGCTGGACTCAGGTGTCTCAAACTTGATGCATGGCAGAGAAGAGAATCACAGTACATTGTCCTGTCTTGGATCCAGGCCTATGTGATTGACTTCATATGTCTGAAGAGAAATCAGAGGTGTGAGTTCATCAGGTGGTTGGTCTGGTCCCTGGGAGTGCCTCTCCCTCTGTTGAGCAGAGGAGGAAGCAGGCAGTTTAAAGCAAACATCTTGCTCCATGCTAGCTCCATTCTCTGAAGGGACCCCCGCCTCTTTGAGAGCTTTTTGACACCTCTGGTGGAGAACAAGGCCCTCAGCTCTACATGCTGTGTGACAGGGGAGTCCACACCTGCAGCTGCCTCACATGGCTACAGTGTTGGCCTTGCCATGATCCATGCTCCCTAACCTGTGGTGGAGTAGCCAAGCCAAGCCGAGCCAAGCTGTTTGAGCACGGAGACCTTGGAACCAGCACTGGGTTTATGAAGTTAAGGCAATTAGCAGGTTCACTGTATGAATTGTTTCTGCTGGCAATGATTTTGTATGTGCAGTGACTGTACATTTCTTCTGAACACAGCTTTTACATTAAATCACTAATTCTTTTGGCTTGCTCAGTGAGAATACAAATACTTACATAAACTTCACAAATAAATTAGTGACTCTGTTTTGTTCAGTTCACATGCAAATTTAACTGGCTGCCTGAAAATTAGCAAACATGGCACGAGTTGGCTGCAGGCAATACTGTTATTGTTCAAATTTTCTATGTGTCTCTTAGAGAATAGAGACTTTGAGCATGTCAATTATGGATGACTGCAAATATGCAGCCTATCTTGTCCTCATGACACAATTCTCTCCTCTCAGAACTTCCATCTTCATTAGTGTTGTCTTTGCCTAAATTTAGAAATTCTGTGTTATAAGTTGTCTACTTCTGAGCATTTTTATGGTGTTGAGGGGAGCACAGCCTGAGTGAGTTCTCAGGGTATTCCTCTCATAGAAGTAGCTATTTCTATAATTTATTAGCCAGACACATTTTTGAATTTACCTAACAGAAGAAAAAAAAATATTAAGGCAGGTGACAGATGACAAAAAATAAAAATATGTAATATGACAAAACCAGTTTGCACCCTACCCATCACATGAACCAGCGTAAATGGGATGGTTGAAGAAGTCTCCAGTACTACTACAGGACTCCCATGACCTAGGGGAAAACTGTTACAATGTGAGAGGGACCACACATGCGGGTAGCCAAATGTCAGTTACGAATCCCTTGGAAAACCAAGAAAGTAATTTTATTTCTCCAGGAGATTTTTCACAACAAAAGGATGCAGAAAACTGTCTGCGAGTGAAATGGGGAAGGCAGAGGAGTGCTGGCTGGAAGGACATTTTGGTAATACTTTCAAGACGGCAAGTTGTGATTTCCTGCACTATGGATGAGGTTATTTTTGGCAGGAGGAATGAAAGCTTTCTGCTCTCCTTGCTTTGGAAAGAGGGTAGTGTGTGGTGTGGCCTTCTGGTGCTTTATAGGAGTGTCTGTATTTTATAAAAGCTGATTAAAAACCCCACGCTTTTCTTATGTACTCTCAGCATTCCAACCCCATATAGCACCATGGTAGACCGTTGCCTGTAGGAAGCGGTAAAACACAGTCTTCAGCCAAAAATGTTGCTATCAGCTGTCCTTCCATATCTCTGAGGACTTCTGATGTGGCTGTATTTCTTTCACACAGTGTGCACTTTGTGCAACACGTCTGTGTCAAAGGAATTCCTTTTGAGAAGGGTCAAGCAGGGCTATTTTGCTATTTTTCATTAGATATGCTCCCTCATCACGAAATGCAACACCAAACAAAGTGTTACACTTTGTAGCATCTTTTTAAAAGCCTGCAGTATAGTCTTCTGCAAAATGTGCAACAAAGCCCTTGTAGTCTAGCCTCCTTGTACTGTCGCTATGATTGCCCAGTTGACTGAACATCCCAAACAGGAATGGTATACATATGCACATTGATCATGTCAATATTCTATCTCTGACTTCACCCATAGTTATCATGGAGGGGACAAAAATCATTCAAAGACAAAGGACCTTGACATATGATATTATTTCATTCACAGGGTTTAATTTAGCTATTTTAGTGGCTCCTCAAGTGTTAACTGTAAGAAACCTCTGCAGCCATAAGGTGAGTCGACTCTGAAGCTCTGAGAACAGTAGACAGACTCTGGAAGAGCAGCAGCATGCTGGAGAGTAGAGTTGACATCCCTGCAGTCTCTGGGGACTATGGAAGATCTTCCACCTTCCAACCTCAAATGCCTTGCTCCTTGTTCTGCACATGGCCAGGTACACTACTACAGCTCCTAGAGCTACTTTCTAATACATTGTGATTTCAGAAGCAGGCCTGGGCAGCTCCTGTAACTGCTTTGGTATAAGGTAACAGCGGATTTACTGAGAGCATATTAAATGTCAGAACACCTGGATAATAAGACAGTGAGATCCTTTCAGTGAGGTGAAGACAAGACTACCGGCTGTGGAGCTGAAAAGTAGCCTGCCATCTACAAATCAAAGTCAGAAATCTTTGCATTGTTTTGTTTCAAGAGCCATAGCCCTTTGGACATGGTATGTGGTAGTGGTATTTCTCATGAACATCACAGTGCCATACTCTTGCATTTAATAAAGTCCTTTTCAAAGAGTGTTAATTCTGAGCCTCATGATAAGACCAGCTTCTGAAAATGGTGGGATATTATTCGCAGTAGCTAGCTTTGATATACACCCCTTATTATGTGCCCTAGCATCTGGGCCTCAGCTGACATAGAAAAATCTGTGCATTTTCTCCAAGATGCAGAAAGTGTTTGATGATTTCCTTCAAGAACAGGCTTTATTTACCCATCTGCTGGCTCAGCTGGTGCTGGATGTTGACTCTGTCCCAGTTCTTGCTTGCTGGGTCCTGGGAGCCTGAAAAGTGATTTCAGTCACATCAGAGTTAACAGCAAAAAACTAGGAATAAGGATGGCTCATGAAAAGGGGATTGTAATTGTTCTGCTCAGTATTTTCACTTCTTTTATCATCCTTACTCTCAGTGGCTAGTAAGAGTAAATGTAAGGCCCCTTAGCCTGTGTCTAACCTGTTGGATGTCAGTACTTCCAGGTACTTTTGCCATCCACAGAAGTTCTCTGTCATAACAAGAAGACTGAGGGGAGGGAAAACGGAGCTGAAGGAAGGACTTTTGAAGAAATAAAAGGAGGGTGAGGGCAGAGGGAGTGGTCAGATCTGTCTGATCCAAGAGTATAAAACAAACTGATGAGAGAAAGGGAAAGGGAAAGGAAAAGGAAAGGGGGAGAGGAAAGGAAGGGAGAACCAAGAGCTGAGAGGGACCCTGTGAGGGAACCGGGGTGCATGGGATGAGAACAAATGGACACTGAGCAGAAAAACCAGATTAGATGAGAAGTGAGGATCGAGGGAATTAAACTCGAAAAGTGCTCGGAACAGAGGGCTGGAAAACGAGAGAAATGGGAAGGTCTAGCCAAAGACACTGGAATGGAGCTTCTGTTAAACCTCCTGTTACACTTGAGAAAAAAACATTAAATGCATAGTTCCTCAAGAAGTTTGATGTGTCTATAAACCTAGACCCCCATTCTATAGAATAATATGCATATATTGTATGGATTTAGACCTATGCACAGTGTGGTCTATGGCATATTCATGGATTTAGAGTTTGAAAAAGGTATTCCTGCCGAAACTGGGGTCACCCTGCCTGTACTGATCTGTGCATGGTGATCTGAGCTGGTGGATGGGCAGATCAGCATGTCCAGGCAGAGGTGACCCCAGGCCCACGACATGCCAGCCCCTCCTCGCTCCTCCGTCGTGCCCTGACGGTCTGAACCCGCCCCGGCTGCGGGCGCGGGGCCGTGAGCGGGCCCTGGGAGCGCACGGCGCAGGCTGCGCTACCTGGCGGGCACCAGTTGCCATCTAGTGGCTATTTTAGGACTATCCGTGAATAGAAAATCATTTCCGACCAACCTGCAACCTAGCCGTTGCTTTTCTAGAGAAGGTTTGCGCGATTTGCCCGCGCCCCCACCCTCCCGGGTGCACGTAAGGGAGAATGGACTTCCCCTTCTGTAGGATGCACAGAGCTTGGCCTTGCTTTGCAGTCAGGCAAGTTCCTCGCCTGATTTCCAAGTGTTGATTTTGCAGGAGGAAAAGGATGGGAAATTCTCAAAACCGGCTGAGTGAGACCTCAGTCCTGCTGGGAGAAGGCTGCCTCCCTCATCGGCAAAACGGCAAAGCTTCCAAGGCGTTCAGCAGCACCAGGATTCTCACCCCTCGCTTGTGACGACTCTGGCCCCTAACTGATTATTGGAATATGCTGAAAGTTTTTCTCAGTTTATTTTAGTATATTCACCCTTGCCAGATCCCAATCAGAGCAAGATACGATATTGTAGCTAGTGGACAAGCACAGAGTAATACTGGTCCAGCAGATGTGTTGCACTTTGGCTCCACACCATCTCTCTCTCCTGGTCAAAGAAAATTGAAGACCTGGTGCAGATGGACGTTTTCAAGTCGGATGCCCTTGAGTGAAAGCAAAAGTAATTGGACTTCTTTCAATTTTCTAAAAGCTGCCAGTCACTTTCACTTTCCCATTCTTGTTTTTTCTTTTCTTTTCTTCTTTTCTCCCCCCCCCCCCTCCCCCCCCGAATTGGTGATAAAATCTGAGAAAATTTGAGAAAGGTGTGAAAAGAGGGAGGAGAGTGAAGGAATGAGATCTGGGAAGGATGCCCTGTGTTCACTGGTATCTTTGAACAATCCAATTATTTCTCAAGAAATCAAATGGACAAATTCCAAGAGAAGTGTTAGATGAACTTAGAAAAGTTAAATTAAAAGAATACCATTTTGTTATTTTCTTAAAAAGGAGACAGCTATGACAGAATGGAAGAATTTTCCTTCTCTGTCACATAGAGTGCCTCAGTACAACACATCCCCAAATCCAGCACTGTAGTAGAGTTTGTGTGTTCACTTATGCCTCTGTGTCCATTTATGATGGATTATTCCATTTTGGATTATTGCCACTGTGGTATATAATCATAGCAGCAAATATTATCCAATTGTACTTTAAGTACTTAGTACTTACACCCTGATCCTATTGCTGTTTTCAGAAGCAAAACTTCCCCAATTCTGAAAATACAACAAAATTGTATTAGTATCTATTATGAAGTTGTAACGGTAACCGGACAGTGTTTTGTTCATGCAAGAAAAATGAAGCCAGCAATATGTCCATAACAGTAAAGCTTCGTGAATGTGTTATATGGCACAGCTGCCTTTCTCCTTTCTTGGCTACACTTGAGGGGGCTCCTTGGTCTGTTAGCTCCAGTCTAAAGCAAACTAATGTATAACTGCAAAGTCTGATTGCAGGGTGAAAATTTGAAGCCTTCATATGAAAAAAAAGGCAGCAAAAAACCCCCCAAAACAGAAATGTCTTAGCGGTGGGAAAAAAACCCTGTATTTTTTTTTTTTTAATGCAGAATATTTTCCTTGCTTTACATGTTTATTTCAAAGCAGAAGGAAAATTTGCTTTATGCTCCTTTCTAAATTGAGGCTTTCGTGCTGTTCCTCCTTTTTCTTTTCTTTTGTTTTTCAGTGGAAAAGATGGAAAGAAAATACATGAGACACTGAAAGCTGAGAACTAAAACATATTCAATTTTTGAAAACAAAGAAATAGCAAAACTAGGTTAAGCAAAATGAAAGTCTTCAAGGGGGTAGCACCTTGCTCTAAAAAGATATGGTCATATAGGAAATAAAAGGCATAAATTGCAACAGAGAATTTCAGGTTAGAAACAATGTTTTAAACCTAATCAGCAACCAGGGTTAGGTGACACGGGGGATTGCCATCTATGGAGATCTGTAGGGTCTGGTTAGACATCTCTCATATTTGGAATAACCTGGAACAATCCAGCTGCTGGATCAGCCAGTCTGTGCCCCCTCCCAAGACAGTGGCTACCAGGCAGCTGACTTCAGAGGTGCCAGACCTTCATAGGGAAATGAACTAATTTTGACCTTATAAATATCTAAAGGGTGGGTGCTTAAGTGCATGTAAATATCTAAGGGGTGGATGTCGGGAGGATGGGGCCACACTCTTCTCAGTGGTGCCCAGCAACAGGACAAGAGGCAACGGGCACAAACTGGAACTCAGGAAGTTCCATCTAAGCATGAGGAGAAACTTCCTTACTCTGAGGCTGGCAGAGCACTGGAACAGGCTGACCAGAGAGGCTGTGGAGTAGGTGAACCTGCTTTAGTCCAGCAGGGGTGCTGGACTAGATGATCTCCAAAGGTCCCTTCCAAACCTCACCAATCTGGGATTCTGGGATTCGATTCTGTGATCTCCAGCCCCCTCTTTGGCAGTTGCATCACACTTTCTGCTGCAGGAAGCAGGGAAGGGTACCTCTTCCCAGTGGCTTCCCTGGGCTCAGCAGCCCTTCATGCGTATCCCTGGTGGCTTCTTCTGCTTTCATGCTTGGTCTCTGTCACCCAGCCCTCCTCTGATCCAGAAAAGGAATGTGACCAGGAGTGCAACAGTCCTGTTTTACTTTGATTAAAGCTTCCCCAAAAGGATATTTCCTAGAATTTTAAGTTCAAAATTAGTGGAAAGAAGTTTTATCATCAGTTTAATTTAATTTTTTTTTAAGTGGCCTTATATTGCCTATTTACTTAGCCTGAAGAATCCTGGCTTAAGAGAGTTAAATAAGCACTATTTAACCGAGCAATTCTTAGTTCTTGTTTATATAAAAAGAGCAGCATGAACCTATCATTGTCTGAAAGGAAAGTCACATTCCAGATCTCTGCTTGCTTTGGGCACTGAAGCAGGAATGACTATTTAATTTTAACATTTTAAAATTTTTATACTGGCTCTGGTGCTGCAGTATCATGAATGTGGTCCCTGAGCATTTTTCACTTATATATTCCTCTTTATTAAACCATCTTAATATATGTTCACTTATATAAATCATTGCATAGTGGGTGTGAGGTTACAATAAAATCTAGAAAAGGAAGGACATTATATAAAAAAAAATTATTGGAACAGGCTGCCCAGGGAGGTGGTGGAGTCCCCATCCCTGGAGGTGTTTAAGAGACGTGTAGATGTGCTGCTGAGGGACATGGTTTAGGGACCCTGGCAGTGCAGGGTGAATGGTTGGACTCGATGATCTTAAAGGTCTCTTCCAACCAGATGATTCTATGATTCTATGATCATTAGAGGGTTAAGTTGTCCATCTGACAATAAGACTGATATCTTTGATATTCCCCCGTTTTTCTCCATTGCATCCTCAGTACGTGCCCAGAGGCACAGCCAGTGCCTGTGCTGCCTGGCTGTGTGATCAGCAAAGGAACCGTGTTTAAAAATATGGCTCAATTTTGGTCCATTCATGTGGTTCGTTAGTGAGGGAGGGCCCATATTACACTGAAGTATGTTGCAGAGATTTTATACTTTAGCTCTATTCCCACTGGTTGTTTAAGCCAGATAAGAGCTGCACTTTGTGTGTGGCTTAGCTAGAGCCACGTATAAACCTTGTCCTTCCATGAGAAACAGCCCCAAATGGAGCTTGCCACAACTGCGGCAGGTACGTAATCTCCAAACTGAACTCATGAACTCAGAGAAAGGTTCATATTTCCCTGGTGGAAATCATATGTATTTTCAATGTATGTGGTGACATTAGAGAGCAGGGCTCTCAGACAGCTTTTCTACGTTACGGAGTACCTTAGCTTGCTGGTAAGAGATGTTGATGGCGAGAACAGAGGTGCAGACCCACAGCACACCTGCGTCTTACATTCACTGTTAACTCTCAGCAGTTATGTTAGTGCCTGTGAATGCTCAATAAATAAAAGCTAAGCTAAGCTAAGAGCAGGCACAATGTGGCATTATAGGCCCCAGCAAAGTACATCTAATAATTTTCCATACTTGTTTTTCACTTTCTAGTCTGCGTCTGCTCTACCCATCATACCCTCCACAGTGTAAGTATTTTACGCTGCAGTAATACAGATCCAGATCTCAGTGCTAACAGGGATCACTAAAGGAACATAGTCTGTTGTCCTGCACAGTCTAGGACATTGGTTTCTTCTTTTGAAATTTCTACATCACATCCACACTGAAGTTCCAAGTTTCATAAGAGGTGGTTGTGAGATATTGAAAAAAGCACATAAAAAAGGCAGTAACGTCTCCTGCCACTGCTCCCACTTTGCCTTTCAAGTGCCAGTGTATATTGCTGCCACCCCCCAAAAAATACACAAAATAAACAACAAAACCTCATTGTTGGTGATGCTTTTTTTCTTTTATTTTCCTCCATGAAGTTTTTTTCCGTAATCTTCACAAAAGCTGTTTCCAGTGTGGGAAAACTGAGCTGCCCTGACCTACACTGTATCTCTAGAACACAGCAAAGGTAGAATTTCCACAATGTTGGGGCCACAGAGAAACCAGGTGTGGGCCTGTGATCATGAGGATTTTCATTAATAATAATTAATACTGTGATATCTTCCTTGGAGGTAGATACCCACTGAGTGTCCCACCACCCCAGCAGGAATCCCGCACAGTGCCCAGGGAAGCAGCCAGGCTAACCAGGTGCCTGGTGAGATGTCCGAGCTGGACAAACAACCCTGGGGTGGAAGGAGATACCGCGTCCTGTTTAGCAGCCATAGACGTGAAGCCTACATTGAAATTAAAAGCCTAAGAATTTCTTTTTGACAAACACTGAATAAGATGGTGGTACACGTTTGCCCCTAACATCTATTTCCTCAATATGCTATGGAGCAGAACAGTCATCTGGAAAGCAGACAGTGAGACCCAGTCCTTCCTTCCTGCTTCAGCAAGTAGGACACGTCACGGGTTGTGAAATACCTTAACAGAAGAGACAGTAGTATCCACCTTTGGTTACCTTACAGCCTTGCCTTCCTGAGATGTGCGAGTCAGAAGTCCCACCGTGCTCTAACCACAGCATAAAACCAGCCTTTTTTTGTGTCTTTGGAAGGAAAGCTAACAAAGGTCCGTTCTCAGTGAAACCTAAGCAAGGGATAGATATCATCTTGCAGGACTCCATGCTTGCCCTTGAGGAGCTAATCCTAGATGGTTCCTACAGGCCAGTGCTGTCAGCTTCTAAGTCAGCTTGCTCACCCTTGTGGATCACATCTGAGGATCTAAGTCTCCTAATACAGGAAGCCTTGATGCTTCATTTGGATTCCTAACTTCTTCAGGGAGCCAACTGGCTTAAATTCAGGTGTTTCAACATTAGATCCAGTTTAATCTTTGAGCACAACCCCAACCCTTACATCAGTTTTAGAAAGGGGGCTTCAGTTCCTAAAAAATCCTGAAAAATCTTGTCCCATGTCAAAATTTAAAACATCCTTCTCGAGGGGATCCCATCACACCCCTGCAAGTCATTTCACTGTTTGTTAGAAACTACCTGCACTGTTGAAAAGCAACATAGCACATTGTAGCTAGTCTATATTTGTCTGGGTTCACCTTTCAAAAACTGACCTCATGTTCGTGCATGGTACCCAGGAAGGATCCTTGATTAGTTGGATAATCCAGGCTTCTTGCAAGAAGTTTCGTTGTTTTGTCACTAGGAGAAGATAAAACCCACAAATTAGCTCACTGTCCATTTATACACTAATTACTTTATACAGAAGTACCATAAATGCACGTGAGAGTTAACGGTGCACATGGGTGACCCAAATCCATGGTACAATGGAAGGGTGATTGCACATCCCCACTCTGCCACAGGGCCATCTTCTTTGCGTGGTCAGCTGTATTCACACAGCCCCATCAGCAGTTGGTTTAGTAAACTGGCCACATTGAAAACTAATTTGCAGGGGGATTTTTGTAGAGGAAGTGTCAGGCTTCATGGTCCAGCAGTCTGTGACTGTACAACTCAACGCTGGCATGGAGAAACGCACTGGCGAAGGGGCAGAAGAAGAGAGAAGGTGAAAGTTGCTTTGCAGTCACAGCCTGACCATGAAACCCCACCCTAGGCTAATTAATTGCACAGTCAGCGCCAAAATTCTATTCCTGCCCTACTAAGTTACAGCCATTTCAAACCATATTTTTCTTCCCTGGTTGTTTGGCAAGAGTGTTATGTTCCTAGCTTTAAATACAGCTATCTAGGGACTCCCAGAGAGACATTTATTTTTATTATGTTTTTCTTTTGGACTTTATTCACAAAGCCAGCAAGGATAAGAGCTAAAAAGCTGAGATTTGGAAGAAGAAGGGGGTTTAAATCAGAAATAGCCTTTCAAGGAATTTTGGTGAAACATCAGAATCTGGAAACAAAGACTAGAATGCAGATAGAATTTCCGTGGTGTTTAAACTTTCATGTTTTAGTAGAAAAAAATATCCTTCTTGAAACAGACCCAGGATTTTTGAGAAGCTGATGGAGGTAATGGAGTGTGATGTACATAACCAGGACAAGGAATCTACTGGAAGAGGCAAGCACTGTATCTCTAAGAAGTTGCCAAAACCCGCACAAGGCTGTCACAGGCCATTTCCTCTGAACTGAAGCTACAAGCAAATGAAATAGATAGAAGACTGTTGAAGTCATAAAGATAAGAGTCGAAGAGTCTTCTGAGCTGGTATATGAAATGAACATGCAGGCAATGTTGAGAATACCAAAGTTACCAAGAGCTTGGAGTTAAGTGTATGCTATGTGATGTGCAGTCACCTTTGTTAAGAAGTTCACATTGAATCTTAAAACTGAAAACATTCACATGGAATGACTTTAATGGGAAGAGAACAAAAATCTACCAGTTAAATTCACTTTTCAGAATATAAACAGGTACAGCTCCAAGGAAATCAAATACTGTTTTGGAAGGGCATGTAGAAGTCAGTGTAACCCAGCTTCAGGGCAGCAGCAATTCTCTTCAGACCAGTGACTCTCAGCATCACAGAAGTCCCACTACCTCTTCCAAAATCAAGGTGTGACAAGAGTCTGTGGTGGCAAATGATCTTTTCCCAACACAGAACTTAGTGTTGACACCTAAGCCTGTACTGGACTTGCATCATTGTGGAGGGCTGTTGATAGTCACTATGACCAGGAGCACTTGCTCCTCTTGGTTGCCAAGTTTCATCAGACAAATTTTTACTGAGTTTATAGACAGATGAAGGCAGCCTCTGAGGGATCAGGGCCAGTAGTTGCTCTATACAAAATGCTCTCAGAGCTTAGGCTGAGAGAGAAGAAACAGAGAACGTGTATATTTGGGATGGATGTCACAGACTAAAAAAAACCCCAACTAACTGAGAAGTAGATGTGTTACTAGAGAAGCTGTTGGAATAGAATATCGAGGCATTCAGAGATCTGCCAGCATCAGCAAAAGCTTTGCCCCAGCTGCTGAGAGTACCTAGTGACTTTGGATCAGGTTCTGGACGGAAATTTCACCAGTTGCAAGAGTCATAAACTTGCCAGACCCCATGAAAAAAATGAAAACTGCAAATGATCTTTTACTGATGACCCTTTAGTTGGTTTAAAAAAAAAATCCACCACAACCCCCACCTCCCAACCAACCAAGATCTACTTGTATGAATTGAAATATATATAATAGATAATCCCATAATATTTTAGGTTGACAACGGTAAAGACATGTAAATAACCTTTAAGTAGAATGCACTAAAAATACGAAGAGATATTGACAACTAGCCAAGTGTCTGCTGGTTAATGCAAGCAGCTGAGGTATGGTAAAAGCAGGACTCAAGTTCTTGTTCTGTAAAACTCAGCGGGGGGGACTTGGACTCCATCTTCCACCAGGATATCTCCGGTTCACTCAATATTTTAATATTCAGAGAAAAGAAGCAGTTCCAAGAGAAGGAACTGGAAGAAAAAAACCAGTCACTATAATACAAAAAAATACCCAAGGCATTCAGAAATTTATTACAGTTGCAGCGCAGCCACGTTCTTTGCAGTAAGGGTGGCAACAAACTGCCTCGAGCAAATCCCTCCATAAAACACTTCCAGAACATGCTGTTCCACCACAGTGCAGAACAGTATTTTTTCCCAGAACTCCCTAATTTGCATGGGCTGGGGAAGTATAGTTGCTTTAAGCATACATGAAGGTTCAAGCTAGACCACAATTCTAACTTCTGAACAAGATAGGTATGTCTCCTGCTGTACCCAAGGGAAAACCGACTTCTCTGCCCCACCTCCTTCCTTGTACTCAGAAAGGGCTCTGCGAGACAGTGTGTGAAAAACTTGGAAACTGTAAACATTCAATGCCCAAATTATGCTTAAATACAGCAGACTACTACTGTACCTGTAAAGTATAGTAGTAATTTAGATGAATGGAACTTGAAACTACTAAGCGAAGGAAAAAATTACCTATTTTGTTGAAAAGGAACAAGATGCTACTATCATGCCATCATGCAGTGATAAGTTAGTTTGTGGAATTGGCAGTCCCCATCCCACACCCCCCAATTTAAGTGAAAGTTGCTCTCTTGGTGGAATATACTTCCTTTAATGCTTTCATACTATGGAATAATTTAATGACTGATCAAAGATACATTCCATAGCCAAGAGGATTTTCCTAAATGTTACCCATTGCTAAGCGGAAGGACAGTATAAAACTGTGTTAAGTCTGAGAGACTGTCATTGATCTTCAGGGTTGTATTTCTCTACTGAGATCATTAGACAACAGCCAGTCAAGAGGATGTGACACAAGTAGGAGCTTTGCCAATCATTATAATCCATCAGAAGAGATGTGTCTGTGAAATATGCAGATATAAACTGTACTGTGGTGGGAGAAGTACCTCCAGCAGAGAGAGAGGAATAAAAAATAGTCATGTACAGGGCAGTGAGGGGCTTCCTTAGGAACCTCCTGAGCAATTTCACTACTGATTTCCTCTGTGAGGAAACAAAACCAGAACAGATGCAGGGAAAGACTCCAGAAAGTCTAGAAAGCCCCAAACGAAAAACCAAACATTTCAGCTTCTTTAGCCTTATAGAACAAAGGCTGAGAAGAACCTACAATTTTGGTCTACCCATACTACAAGGGGTGAAGGGGGAAAAAAAAACAAACCAAGAAAGAGAGGAAGATTCCACTTATCCTACAACTGCATGTGAAGAAGTACGTTAGATCAGTGTTAGTAATACATAGGTATATATCAGCAGTATCGTAACAAGGTATTTAGTACAGCAGCAGAGTTAAGGCAGATATCAAAAGAAGTTAATTTTCAGTGCAAATCGGGTTTTTTTAGACTCAAGGTTGCTTAGGAAAAAAAATTATGTGTGCACCTGCTTTTGTAGTGTAAGAAGCCTGGTAAACAGGTCCTATCACTACTGTTTATATACCTATAATATGAGCACTTGTAAACATTTAAAGACCCTAATCAGGTGAAGCTTATAGACATGGCTCCAACCAAATACATTTGTAAAAACAAGTTCCACAGCAATACATTTAAAGGATAATAAAATATGGCAACTCAAGATTTTTGGCAAACATTTTATAATTTTTATATAAAAATCTCAGTAAGAAACCAAGAAGAATATCTGACAGAAACATCTGCCTTACAACAAGTTCAAAAAAACTTCACAAAAGGAGAAAAAAAAAAGAAAAAACTTAAAATTCCCCCCTCCCCCCAATCCTTTTTAATTATAAACCAGAATATCAACAAAACACTTAAAATAATCTCAGATTGTTTGGCAACTCATCACATCATAACAAGAGACACATTTGATCATAAGAAAAGTTTAACTTTATATACAACTTCACTTGAACATTTGCTCTTACCAGAGTTAATATACATTAAAAAAAGATTCTGGCAATAATACCAGGTTCTATTTTTAATACCTGTGTATAAAATGTAACATAAAATGCTGAAGCTCTATATAGTTAGAAGAAGTGACATTTGATTTCAATGGGTCCCTCTGTTGAAAAAGACAAATACTGAAAGAACAGGTGTTTAATTGAAAAAAACAAACAACCTAACCTGTTTCATTTCAGGATACAGTTGGCTGACTGTGAATAAATCTAACCTAATACTATTTATTTCTTCAGGCTGGTAGTAAATTCGTAAGTGAAAATATAATCTAGTAAGATTACATTTTAAATTTTATACTTTGTCACAAATGTGACCTGAAAGGAGCAAGGTCCCTTTCACTATGCTAAACTACTTTAACGCATGCGAGAAAAATACCAACTGTCTGAGCATGTTTTAGGGAACTGCAGGTTTTTTTAGACAGCCCTGGGGGAGTGGAGGGGAAGTTTCCTACCGACGTCTGCATAGAATGTAAAATATATAATTAAAAAACCCTAAGGTATATACTAAAGTTTACAGACCAATGCTTTCCATATAATAAATAAAATGTCCATCGTTGATTAGATTCATACACAGAGTAAAATACAACCTATTTTTACAAGTTTATATACAAAGTGTATTAGTAGGCCCAGGGGCGCCTCATGGGTTGGAAGCATCTGCATTAGCATGTCACATTGGGAAACCCCAACTTTCCAAGTCAGTGACAAAATATATAACTACTTTGTTTTTCATTCAGATACAAAGTAAACTTATTTTTCATCTGAAATAAATGTACATAATATTCTGTATAAACAATAGTTTATAAAGCTGTTTAAAATGTAACTTAAAAGTAATGCACTGTTTAACTTAGAGCTCTGAAACAAGCACGTGCAAATCCCTTTGCTTTAAAAAAAAATAGAAGCACAGATTTTTTTTTTTCTTTTGACTCTTCCATGAACAGTACTAGCTGGTAAAGATTATCGTTTTGCTTTCTTTACTTGTGTCTCCTCTGTTTTCTGCTGGCCTTTTCGCCGTACCACTGTTGGACTGTCTTCCCTTTTACGCTTGGTAGACTGCACCTTTAACCTGAAAAGCATTATTAATAATTATTTTAACAATGGAAGGACCTGTGAAACAAAAATCCTGTTTAGCGCATGGAACTTAATTGTCTATCTCTGATGAATTAACCAGGATATATTACTTCAAATCTTACCACTAAAACACTATGTAACAGCACAGACCATAGGGCGACCTTGCACACTCGCATCACTTCTTAGCAGGGTACTGCACACTGACTCTCTATGTTGGAGGGTGCTCCAGATGGAGAATTTGGGGCTAGAGCTCTTCTCAATCACCTTCTTTCTTGTGGAAAGACTTGTGGATTATAATAGACTATAACGAACTACATTATCTTGTACCCTATCTCACAAGAAGACAGAAGAATAGCAATAGTGGCTGAAGTCTCACATACACCAGAGGGAGTAAAGCGCAGACATCATGTACCCTTACCTCTATTTAAGCATCTGTATATAGGCCCACCACATTTCAGCTGCAACCGATTATAAGTGTGGTCATTCAGAATCACGGCCACTCAGAACCATGCAAAGTGATTAGCATGAGGTGAGCTGTGACAGACGACCAGTGCATGAAACACATGTTCCTGAGGTTCAGTTTGAAGGATGACAACTAAATGTATTTGGCATATAACCCATTTTACAGGTAAACTGCAAGATGAATAGCAACTGTACATAGTATTTATTGTTCCCTTGGGATTTTACATTGTGATCTCAACTTTCAAAATTAAAAAGTGTACCAGGGAAGGAGGGAAAGGGAAGTATTTTCAGAACTTGATATAAGGACTCTGAGAATTTCTTCTCTTTTATCAGTTGATCTTAAAAAGAACTTTGAAGCATTAGAATCATGTCATCATATGTTGCTTTAACTTGAACTACAGCTGCTCTTCCCCCCATTCAGTAAAGAATCACAGCTCAAGTTAAAATACTGCATTAACAGCATTTTCAGATTTTCCCAAGTGGGTTTCTGAGGATGGAAAGAAAAAAAATTCTAGTCTTCCAAATGTTAAAGAAAGGAAGAAAAAGCAAAAAATGTAAACAGAAGAAAATCCTTTAAAAGCTTTTATATATCACAAAAGAACAGAACAGAGCGAAGCTAGACTGCTGTTCAGATTTTGAAGCAGTATATTACATATAAGGAAAGGATCAATGTAGTGGCTTCCAAAAAAAATAATAGAAGTGGATTCAACTTTAATACTTACTGTGTCAATGGAGGAGATTTATTGATTTTTGTATCACTTGGAGATCTTTTTTTTGCTGCTTGGTTCTGTCGTTTTCTAGGAGAAACTGAACTTGGACTGCTGCCTTTAGAAGTTGCACGAGTAGTTGGCTTGCTGGGCTGCTTTCTGTAATATAAAAGAATGATGAATGTATATATAACAAAATACTTCCACCAAGTCACCTTCTTCTTGCATTCCAAGTGCAGAAAATTAAGACTGAATAGTATTTGCAATAAGCAAATAAAAGTTTCCAAAAGAAACAGTGAAAAAAAATATTTGCATGCCTTGAGACACAAACTGCAATGCCAAGCTGTGTATTTTCCTATTAAATGTAGAACCAAAAGGCTACTTTACTGACAATGTTTAGTATTTAACTAAAATAAAAGTCCTCGTTCCAAATCTGCAATAATTCTGGTACACAAATGTCTATGTTTGAAAAATAGCTTGTAGTACCAGCAGAAAAACAAAAGAAGCAAAGGCAAACAGGTTGCAGAAAAGAGAATTTGCTTATCCAGTGTACAGAAAGAACTCATATTAGCTTCGGTATCCAACAGTTCAGAAACTTGAGAAACTGGTCACTGGTGATCAACTTCAGTTTGAAAAACGGTACAGAAGTCAGAAGAACTGATAATCCAACAATGCTGAAGATGAAGAAGCAGCCCCTTCCACAGTTTTTCCCAAATGCTACTTATTAAATGCAGACTGCAGCACCTTAAGATACAATGCTTTGTTACAGTCAAGAGCTAGAAAGATAGTATTGGAAATGTGAGCACAAAACCAAACACACACATCTATAAATAAAGAAGTAGCTGTTTCCACAAGCAATCAGAATGAAAACACTAATATCTAAACTTTCAATTTTAGACTGAGTCCCTTTGCCTTTACCAAAACAAAGCTGCTGTCTGCAAAGTGGCACAGGTACACCTTCACAGTTCATACATAACTACTTTCTGATTCAGCTCTGAAGTTATGAATTCAAGAGCATACTGTGAACAGTGCTTCAAACAAGCCCCGAAGGCTAACATATATGACAACCTTAGGATGGAGTAAATCCACTGAATTTACAGAAATCTCACCATGCACATAAAAACAAAGCCTGGAGTCCAGTTCTCTTCTGGAAGGCAGCAGCATAAATTAAAACTTTCCAAAGCTGCTAACTTACTTTGTTACCACAACAAAGTCAAGAGGAGGAGCTCTGCTGTAACTAGTTTGCCTAGAAAAAGGCAGACCTATGCTAAGGCTGATGAAGAACGGCTTCTTGGAAGCAGAACTCTTGCAATCACACTAGTCCTTTGCAGTAAAATTGCTTTCTGAGCTTTCACATCACTGTACTAGAAAATAAATCCTCCAGTGCTGCACATTCATGTATTTAACTTGAATAATATTTGGAAAAAGACAGACATGGAAAATTACATTATCACCTTGTTCCAACTCCAAATATCAAATGGCAAGTCAGAGGACCCATATACCTATCTGAACTAAGTGCCCTTAGACCCAGCTTCCGAGACATCACTAGGATGAAGACTGTCAATAGGATCAATTCTTACCTTCTGACATCCTCAAGTTTGTCTTTTGAGACTCTTAAGAGTTTCCCCACTTCCCCACCTCCCCTTTTGTCTCTTCATCCCTAGAAAAGTGGTACTATAATTTGAACCAGAATTATTTGGGAAGCTTTCATAAATTTAAAAATTAAAAACCCCCTGCTACCCCCCCACCCCCACCCACCCAAAACCAAAAAAACCCAAACAAACCCCACAACTAAGAACAACATAGAAAAAAATCCTGCTATTGGTGTGTCTATAGACAGTTACCTTTGAGCCTCTAATCTTGTGGCTGATCTAGTTGTGGCCCCAGAATGCGCTTCATCATATTCCTCACCATCTTCTTCCTCACCTTCCTCCTGCTCTTTTAGTTCCTCTTCGTTCTGACGTTTTCTTTCTGGCTCTGGTGTTTCTGTCCATGTAAAATTTTACATATGTGCTATAAATTTCCAAAAGCCCTCCGAAAGGATATGGACACTTAGTTTAGAAAAGCTATTCTTATTCACAAATCCCATTTTAAGTAAGTAATTTTCCATCTCCTTTATGCTTCAACATTTTTTAATTCACACTTGTTTGACCTAATCTTGCCAACACATTCACCATAGTTTACTTATGCAGCTCATAGCCAGAATTCATAGAAAATTTGTGAGTCTTTATAGAAGCATCTGGGATGTAGCATTTCTGACATGAGATTACAGCAATTTGCACATATTTACATAATATTTACACCAGCTGTAACTCAATGATTTTTCCCCAAGAAAGGAAAATTGAATAAAGCTTATCTTGTTGCTATTAATAAACAGAAAGGCACAGTAATATCTTCTCATTCTTTTAGAAGTAGCACAGTTTCATGTTTTTACCAGTTTCCTCTGACTGAATCAGAGAACGCTTGGGCTTTCTTCCCCTCTTACGCACAATCACTTCTGCTTTCTCAGCTTCACCTTCCTGAAAAAATGAAATGGAAGCAAGTCATGGAAGAACAATTTAATTTAAATAGAAGACTGATGTTTTTCATTACATACTGCTTACAAACTTACAAATTAAAATGGTTGCACTTACATTTGTTGTTTCTTTCTTATTAGATATGTCTGTACCTAAAAAGAAAGGAACGAACAAAACTTAATCCTGAACTTCAAATCTTTTGCCAATCAGTTTAAAAAGGAGTTCTTTCAAACTCTGTCAACTGCATAAATATCACAGAAGCTCAGAAAACATTTAAAGTCTCTATCTAATTTAGAATATGCTTTTGTTGTATTTTGTTATATACAGAGACTGGGACAATGATTAATTTTTTTTAAGTAGTAAGGCTTTGCATGACTGACATTATTTATTGCTTTGTTGCATACGCTGTTTTGTTTTAATGGAGAAGCAAAAGTTACTTACCCTTTTTAGCTACTGTCAACCAATTACAAAACCACAGAAAAATTTAGCTTGGAAGGGGCCTCTGGAGGTCATACAGTCCAATCTCCTGTTCAAAGCATGGCTAAATTAATTGTTCTCATCATACTGCTCAAGATCTTGTTCGATCCAGTTGTGAAAGTCTCCAAGAACACGGTCCCTCCAGGCAATCTGTTCTAGTGCTTAACTATGCCAATGGTGAAGCACCAAGATGGCTGTAGCTCAAAAAGACAGTATTTAAATACCGTCTAATACCTGGTATGCAAATTATGTGACTTTGCCTGTGAAAGCAACACAAACCTCCACAAAAACCCTAAACCCATCACCATTAGACCACTAGAACATACAAAAGAACGGCAATGCAACTGACCAAAAATAGATCTCAAAGAGCAGAAACATATTCTAAAATTCACACACAAGTTTTTTGGAGTTCCTTTGTTAAGGTTCCAGGAAAAAATTTTACACAAAAGCAAATGAAATAGAACGCAAAGATGTTTACCTATTCAATAAAGAAATGCAATAAAATGTAGGACTGTCCACTGTAGGTATTTTATGCAAAGTAAGTCTAACATAGAACCAACATGTCTTAGTTCTGTTGCATTTAAAAGACAACATACTTCAAAATTTTGGTATGTTTTTGTCAGATTTACAGCAAAATGGTTTTTGATCGAAGAACACTCCAGATAAGTACAAGACATGCATTTCTCAAGAGACAAAACTCTCTTTAGGATGTGAAAATGTAGTACTTTTGCCTCAAGTTTAATAATAGTAAGCTATCATATTTAAAAGTCTTACTAACTTTATAGCAGCAGCCTTTCGTAAGTGCAAAATAATTTTAGTTTCAAGTTTAGCATCAGTGTTATAGGAGGATGCTGCCTTCAGAAACCAGATGTCTCTTAACTGCATGAGTTGTACTGACTGAAAAAGAAACCCTCTGCTTCCCACTGTACATGCGAGTTCGTCCCTATCACAAACCCTTGTGCAGAACACCCCAAAATTACCAGAATAAGTGATCTGCACAGAGTGATTCCACTTTGTTTTCACTGCCAGAGGTTTTTAACCCCTTTTCTCACATGAATGCTAACAGATGATGAGAAGTTTAACAGGATATTTAATTTACTTTATACACTCTTCTTAATACTGCTGTGACATCAGCAGCCTTTTACCTGGAAAATGAAATGTTACTGAACACATTAAATGAAGTATACAGTCAGCTGTCTGTCCTTTTGAATAAAAACAAACCAGAACGTACTTTTACCACTTTCTTGCATTCTTGTCTGTTCTGTTTGCAGCTGACAGAAACTAAGTACCACACAACCAGCTAACCCTCCAGAGACAATCCTGAAGCATATGGATTAAATCTGGCAAATGCAGAGAAAATAGGAAATAGTCCATATGTGCACTGCCGCCAGATTAGTATCTCTGTAAAATCTAAACTTTTGAAAACTCCAGAAGATTTGCTTAAGACTTGTTTTCTCAGATTGGTTGCATGAATGTTTGTATTTGTTTACAAACCGTATTTTAACCTGCTGTTCAGGTTCATCTGCTTCTTGAATGAATTTGAAAGTCTGCTTTATGAATGGCCATAATTAAGATGACACATTTAATCAACTAGTGCAGTTCAGACTCCATACACATGAAAAATTAACGACACCATCTAAAATTCAGCAAAGTTTGATCTACAAAGTTTTCACACATTGATAATACTGACTGCCAGGGATGATGTTTCGAAAGGACCCATGTGATTTTCTTGACAACCCTCTTCTATTTCTTCCATCTTTTGTTTCATTTGTTAAAGCAGGTATCATTTGCTTACCTGTTTGAGGTGTTTTTCTACTCGCAAAGATAGGAAGCTGCAGCTGAAACAAAAAAAGTGGATTTTTTTAATTTTCAGAAAAATCCAGGATGGTATTACATAGAAACTTGATCCTGTTCATAGTAGAATATATCTGCCAATCTAGAAAGCATGAACATTCTAATGAGCAAATAGGAAGTTTGTACTGAGTTTCTTAACAGTTGCATGCATTTTTCCATTTATGATAAGTATTTGAAAGGAGTCAAATCAGCCCATAAAGAAATCATAGCTGTTTCGGTAACCTAGCTGACACTAAAGTCATTGCAATAAAAGACAAAGTTAAAAGAAGTTTCAAATACATTTCTGAAAACTTAAGGTAGCCACACCACACACACAAAAAAAGGTTAGTGCTGTCATTATACGTAATCAACTCATACAGAGTTGGAGGATTGTAAGTCACCAGAATTCTGTATTTACTCATCTCCTATGATGACTGTCCAAAAAAATCCAGTTGCTTTCATCACTGAATGACTACACTGGGATGTCTACACTTCCCTAGAAGCTGCAACGTGTTCTCAAAGCAGCCTAGGGGAAACTGCCATACAAAGATTATCTTACAGAACCATTATCTCAGATGGAGGGAAGATACTGCTCCTCCTGGAGCCAGCCTGTAACTGATTGACACACTAATCAGTCATCACTAAGAGGTATAAGACCTTTAAAATAGCAGAACTAGAACAAGATGATTCTGTTCCAGTACTAAGGGTGCCAAGGTGTATGTATTTCTGAGAGGGATTTTGAAATTAGTTGTAATTCTTATTTGAAAAAACAAAAAAAACCCCAAACCCTAAACCAAAACACCCTAAATAAACACCACCTCCCCCCCAAAAAACACCCAAACAACACATACCAAAACCCACAACATTTCAAATTACATTGAGTTAATAGTGGCAGGGTGGAACCTCATTAAGAAAGATTAGGAATTCTGAAACAAAACTCTACCCAACCTGTGGAAGGGACAGGATTCAAAGGGCTGCTGGAAATGCTCAGAGACAGAACAAGCAGGGACAAGAGCTACTATCTATAGCCAAGGTAAACTCCTAAGACTTCTGACATGCATGTCAGCTGGGTACCTCACCAGGAAAGCAGGCAGAAAACGTGAGTTTCAATGCATCTTCATTTTTAAAATCACCTCTTTTCTATGCAATAACATTGATTCTGACATACAGGAATTCTCAAGAGACATTTCCACCAGAATAAATCCAACTAGTCATACCCCACAAATATGATCCACTACTATACTACCCTGTGTTGTAATACAACTGGATTGCAGAAACACTCCCAGCAGAATACTTTCTTAGCATGAATGAACTTCACGAGGTTAAGAAATTAAGACCTTGCTGAGCTTCAAAAGACAGAGATATATTTCATGAGCTCTTAAGTTACTAACCAGCATGCCTCTATCTTCTGAATGAACCATACACATTGTAATATAGATAATACACAGTACTTTACAGCTATTAGAAGTTACTATGAGCTATTATGATGATAGGATCAGTAGAGGAAAAAAAATCTCAAGTTTTCCAAACAGTCACCCCTGATCTTCAGGCCAAAATTACTCTTAGCACAAATTAAAAGACGTGTTCACACAACCAGAATTTCACCTTGTGTACAAGTACATTGCTAGCCACTGTAACACTTACATTTGTATTCAGTGTGTTGTACTAAGTTTGATCCTGTAAGGTTTTTTGCTGTGTTACAAATTAATAGTATGCTTTGCTTACAAAGTTAAGCTGTACTAGGAGATACTATGAATAGTTTTTGTTTACTTAGACTGAACTCAATTACCAAGTTTTCCATAAGATATTTCTGAAGTACTGTTAACCGTTAAACAGATAAATGGCCCTTGAATTACTTTGCTTAAATGCACCCAAACAAAATAAAGGCACTTACATTCCCAGTGCTCATATCAGCTTTTGACTCCCCACCTGAGGGAAGAAATATGAATTCAGAACTTGAATGTCACTATTTTCGTTGTTTTCCCACACAGATATTATGAAGTACCTACCACCAGGCTGTACAGCTTCAAGAGGATATTTACGAGGCCGTCCCCTTTTCCGCTTCACTACTACAGGCTGATTTTCCTATTACAAGTAAAGGACAAAAATATTTTGGTTACTATAATTGACATTTAGCATTTGAACAATACTACACAAAGATTGCTGCTAACTTCATAATGTGATAATGGGAGAAAGAGTTCGTCAGGTTAAAAAATATAGATGAGGCAGGTTTCATAGGAAGAGACACTGCCTGTTATGAAATCCATTGATACAGCTGAAAAGAAACAAGATGACTCTCAATTACACAAAATTCTCTGTGGCTGGCCTCAGGCACAAAGCCTGCCTGAGAACACAGTGCCTTCTGCCTCTTGTCCCCAACAACGCTATCACTTGGTCTCACAAATGCTGCCGGCTTATCCTATGTATCTCACCACATCTTTTCAGTCTTACAAGACTTACCTTGTGAGCCCTCTTTCCCAATGCTGTATAGCACAGACTACATCTTATAACAGTTGAAGAAATGCTATTGAACAGTCAATATCCTAATTATCCCAATATACGGATCAGTGATGTTCTTTATATAAAAGGGGCCTTTAGTAAAAAAGGCCCCTTACTTTGCAGTTTAAGCTTTGAAAGACAACTTTAAACAATGAATATGATCAGATATTCAGATCAGAAAGGTCCCCAGTCTCAGATCACAAAACCCCCAATAACAGACTTTCCATATTTACAAGGAAAGAAGGTTATGTGCCTCATTCAGCATTTACTGAAGTCTAGCAATGTCTCCCCCTGCAATGGATCTTAGTGACTCAAGCCTTGAGTGAACAAAATTTATTCTTTAAATTTTATTCCACTTCCAAATCAGAGGCAAAAAAAGCAAATGACAAAACGTAATGTTTTTATGAGAACTGTGTCCATTTCTAAGGGCCAGCAGCAATTTTGTTCTCTAAGGTTCAGATACCTGCTTACAACCACCACTGTAGAGTATCACAAGTATATGGCTAAAAGATACATAAGAGTTCTTGAAATTGTTGAGTGATAGTATTTTTGTAAACCGAAGTCATATTTGCTAGTGACTAAACTGTCCACATCTCAAAAGTTTTTCCGAAAACTTTATTTCTATACAATGCAACTCTATAGAATTGCTTTCTATACATTTTATAAGTATTATTAAAAGTATGAAGTATTAAAGGTATTAAATGTACTTGTATAATCAGCCACTGATGTCTTATGGTCTGTGAATTTATACTTTGTGACATAGAACTAGATAAGTCTTTAGTATTTTACAGTACCAGATATAGATTTTCAGAGGTATTTCTGTGTTTTAACATTGCTGTCAACAAAATACAATGACGAAGTAATTATTTTGAGTGTGAACCTGCATTATCTCAGTTAGCTAACATGAATGAGCTAACACTTACCTCTGGAACATTTTCATTTGATTCTAGACTGTGCTTTTCCTTTTCAGACATATCCTGTTCGATGGAAAATTCATCTTCACATATACAAAAAAAAAAAGAGAAACTGTACACCTTTGTTTTACTGACAAAGGTACAAGCCACAACCTCTGCACTAAAAGCATTATTTCATTCTGTAGCCCAACATTCCCTAAAAACACCCATGAGAAATTAACACTATTTGCCTTGTAGCAACAATAGATTGGTCTGCCAGAATGTTTCCCTAAAACAAGAGGAGTTAGACAGGTCTTCTAAGTTAGGGTAAAAACACAAGCTCGAGTGTGATCCACCGTAAAATGGTAAGATAAATACAAGCCACTATTAAATTTTCTCCCACGTTCCATGAAATGGGAAGCTGAGGATACAAGCTCATTGCAGAATGGTTTCAGACTTGTCAACATGTTCACTGGAGAGACAAAACTATTAGGGAAGATGCTCCGCTCACACAAAGACAGATTGAAGTTACATCAAAGCCCAGTATTAACACTGTGGACACATCGTCCTTTGTTATTTATTTTAAGACAATTAGTAAGTCAGCTATGACAGTACAACTTTCCTGGTTGGCTTCTCTACAGAAACAAACAGGACTGATTTTGATAGTGAACATTTAATGTTTTCTGGAAGAACACTACTTATTTGCAGTAAGAGTTAGGAAAAGTTCTTCTTGTCACATACCCCAATCATGCTATTTCCTTATCTACCTGTTCATTTGCAATTAGCTTTCCTACCCAAGGTACGTACTGAAGCAATAAAAGAGTGGATCAGTGATAGCACAGCAGAAAAATAAATCTGCTCTCACTGTTAAAGGAACCAGGAATATCGCGTTATTTTATAGCAGTGATAGAACAGACAGTAACTAGAGAATATGTCCAAGTGTTTGCTGGGATTAAAGTTGCTGGACTCAAATTGGAATCAAGTTCCTAATTTCTCTCAGAATCATTGAAATGAAAAGAAATTAGCATTCAGTATGTGTTCACAAAATTGCCCAGAATGGGCAGGTTCATTACCTTTTTCTTCCACAGTACTTTTAGGAGGTGTATGCTTTACATCAATTTCTTTGGACACTTCTGCTGCATCACCTGAAGTAACTTCCTAAATTATTTTGAAACAACAAAGAAAAGAGCATCTTACTACAAATTAATTTCCAGTTACTTATATGAAAACAAAAACCCAGACCCTTATACACAAGTAGTTATTTTATTCATCAAGATTTTTGTGATGTTTCTTAAAAACTTCAATGCTGAGAAGCTTCATCAAAATCAGTGGGTGAGGTAGTCCCAAATATTTGGCAGCTACTCTTAAAAAGAACATCTATTTTGTCCTTAATTCCTGTTTTGACTTAGAAGGGATCAGTCAAATCCAGAACTCAGGTAAAGTCTGACACCCTTTTGCAGATCTCAGATCAGTATGACCATGAAGATGCTGAACTAACTGGATAGCTGGAATCCAACAGTGATCCATGCGATCCCAAGGTCCTAACTACTGTGCAAATAAGGTCCACTACACCTCAAAGGGATTCAGGTGCTGTGCATGACAACACAGACTCAAGACAATGCAAAAGTAGTTTACAATTAATAATGAAAATGCCTCCCAAAATAAAGTGCTACAGAAATAAAAACTGAGACTTCCATCTTATTTCCATTACAATTGCAGAACATAAAAAACCCCGTTCTTGAAATTACCTTGATGTTATCAGGTTTCATTTTGGAACACTGACTTGGGTCATCATCTTCTCTCACATCCTGAGCAATCAACTGATTGCCTGCAAAAACAAACGAGTTCAAGTGTTAAAGAAGCGCCTTCTGCATTTGTCAGATTTTGATGCCACTTTTATCTCAGCTCATCATTAGTGCGATTCAAAAGATTCTGAAAAGCAGCACCTTATTTACAAACATATGAACAGAAAGTTATGCTAACCTCTCTTTGAAAAGGGAAAACAAAACCATTACAAAAAAGAATTCCACGTTTCTTGTATGTTATGGGTGGGATTTGCCTTTTTTTTGCTTGTTTTTAAAGATAAGCTCAAATTTGCAATTTGACAGGTACCACATCAAGAAATAAACCATCAACCTTAACTTCAGCTCAGCAAGAAACAGAGAAAGCAGTTAATGCTGTGTGGGACTCTATAATGAATACAGCATGGCTTCTAATTATTCACTTTATCAAATCAAAATTCTTAGAAGCAGAATAAAAACTGACATTATTAGTTATCCTAATGTAATTTTTTTTTCATTGTTCTGATGCTGAAAAGACAAAAGCAGTTGAGGGCAGAGCGTGAATAGATATTGTATAGTCAGTCTCTCAATTATTACGTCCACAAAACATCTAACTTATTCTGAGTTAACTTTATCTAAGCTAAAGTTAGAAATCTTAATGCCAGAAGGACTGACTTACTTCTCACTCTTTGCTTCTAGACAGATAAAAGGTTACACCAAAACTTAGTTCTTTTCAGTATCACAGAATGAAGCATCCTGCCTCAAAGTCTATTGCATGGCTAGATTTTACTCTGATCATCAGCTTTCCTCAGCTTTCTATTTCTTCCCTGTGTTTTATTTAAAAAGGATAGAATTAGTAATTATTTTAAAGACCACACAAAAAAAGTTTGTGTACTTATGATTGAAAAAGTTGTTATAATAGCCTTCCAATCAGCGTAAAATTTGTTACCACATTTTTATCAAATATATTAAAGAGTAATATAAGATGATGTTTTGGGAAGAAAAACTGCTTCAGAGTTTGGAATTCCCCATATTCCATTCTTTCCTCCAAAATATCATTTTATGGCCTAATCGCAGTACAACTTTGTTTTGCAGCAGAGAAAAGCTTTACACAAATTCATGTAGTTCTGTATCACTTACATTTTTCTTTATCCATTGTTCCTGAAGATTTACACTGTATACCACTAGATCTATGTTCCTCAGTTATCTGTGTATCCAAGTTTTCCACCTACACATAAAACACAAGGAAAGATAACTCCTAACCTTTTTTTTTCCCATAAAGTTTATAAATAAAAAAGGGAGAAAGTTTTTCCTACTTGCTACTTTCAAGTACCACATGCATTAAACAGCAGCATGACAGAACTTCCAACTCACTGTATTTTCACAATTTCTAATTGATATTTTGAATGAAAAAAGTCCAGTTTTAAGTAAGCATCCTACTACGTGCTTTAAAAGCAGTTAATCATGGCAATTCACACAAAATATTTTTAGATTTAAAAGGACACTGTCCTACATGCAGAAACAGAAGTACCTCACTAGCACCAGAAATGTGGTCAAACAGCATTACAATACAGTAATAAATAAATTTAAGGTTTCTTAAACCTGAGTGGTAAACATATTTTTTAGCTTGTCATCTGTGTTAAATATCTTGCAAAGTGTTTTTACAGAGCAGAAACATTTGCAACTTTCCCAGTAATCCCTTTTATACTTGTAAGCTCCAAGTTCTTGTGAAATCACAGTAGCCTGCATTAAAGTAAGTTTTCTAGTCCTGATCAAAAGCCTCAAGAATAATCCCTATTTTCATGCACTATTCTCGAGGAGGACAATCAAGCTTCTATTTTCTGCCACTTAACAACAGTCTCAAAGCAGTCATAGACTGTGGAGCAACAATTCAAGATTTATTTACTGGCAAGTTTGAAAGAATAATTAGACATCAACCTACACAGCTGCACAGTCTCAGTATATATAGGCTCTGGATATACAAAAACAGTATTTTCCTTTAGAGAATATTTAATGTAAATAGAAGTAAATGCAAGTAGGGGAAAAAAAAGCAGCGCACACTTAGAGAGCAAATTTAAAAATCAGGAACTTACATGAAAAGTTTCTCTTTCTAAAGCAATATTCGTCTGTAGCAAATCTATTAAAAATAATTACAAAAATAATCAGAAAAACTAAGCAAGAGTGAAATACCATATTATCCTCTACTTCTCTCTGAAAGCATTGCAGAGTACCTGAAATTATATAGAACTTACTTTAAATGTTGGAAATAAGTGACATCCAATCTTCTCTTTAACAATATGTTCAAACAAAAAAAAAAACCAAAACCCAGAATATGGATTTCTAAAGCATAGGATGAGAATAATTTTATGCCTAAAATACAGGCAATCATGGGGCTGCCATGTTTGAAATATATGGTAAATTTGACATTTAGATAAAATTGTAGGATTTGAATGAACCAGATTTTTATCCATCACAACCTTAGATGCAGAATCAGGTGATGAAGTAAAATGCGACCAAAACCATGCTGTAACATTATGCTTCCAGAGAACTAAAGTTTGCGTAACTGTACTAGTGAGACCTGTAGTTGATACAGAGCACATAAGGAAATTGTCCAATTGCTAGGCTCCACTGTACCCTTCTGATAAAGCAGAGCCTTAGCTTTCTATATCACAAAACTCTGGAAAATAATTATGAATTATGCTTTGCACTTTTGGAAAAGTCACACAACTTTCAAAGCCATTTCATATAGACATGTAAGGAGAATCATAAAGAAGCTATTCTATTGTGTTCTGCAAAATGCTTGAAGTCTTATTCATAAAGACACCGAATTAATATTTTAAATTAAAAAAAAGCTGCTAAAATATTCCATGCCATTTTCCTTTCAGCTACAGTAGGAACATAAACCTATGATCCAATAAAACCACCCTATTCTACATACAACTTTAAATATTTTGTAGCTTTAAGTCTACATGTTTTAGCAGCAGTTCTTCCACAGATATACTGTTACACATCTTTCAATTTTTGAAGCAGTGGTAAATGAAGAGCTAGATCCCACCCATTCAAACAGCAATGATTTGTTTACATTCCAAGGAATCCTGGACTACTAAACTACTGTGTCTGCTGTTCATACACATGACAGGACACACATTTGTCTTTTAAACAACTTCCTTTTACGTATGTTGAGCTTATGTATATATACATATAAGAGAGATTATTATGCAGTGGGGGAGAAAAAGAAAAAACTCTCATACTGAGAGCTACAAAGCATTATTCTTCTGTGCGTCTCATACCCAACATGATTTACACAACAAATGGATTTTTGTTAAACATTTTACATCGAACAAGATTATCACAGCTAGTTCAACCTACACATTTTAAATTTGAAGTACTGTCTGTCTGAGTGACTGAGTGGCACAGTTTTTCCACACATGTCAAAGAGACCTCAGTACAGAAAAAGTGGTTCAATTTTTGGATCTGCTGTCCTGAAGAACACATTTTTCTAACCCATTTGCAGGGTTTATGTTTTCTTGCTTGTGAGCAGAGCATGTCTCTTACCATTTAGATGAACATACACACCACCATGTGAATTTGACCAACCCCGGGAATAAAAATTAATCCAAAGTTTTGTACCAATGCTCATATCTCACCTTATTCCTATTTTTGCATTCTATTTGGTAAACAGTTATTTTGGCATGCATGTCTAAAAATTTAGAAGTGAGTTTAACAGTAGGTCCGTTCATAGCGTTTAGGCTTTTCACTGCAACTTTCCATAAGAAGAAATGCATCTTTAACCTCTCTGGACTCTATATGCAGCAGTATCACTGGTGCCTCTTGAAATTCACTTGAGGTTGGCTTGTTACTCCATTAACTGAGGATTAACTCTCATCTGGTAGTGTTGTAAACATTTGTAATGCATCTGGAGCACAAAATCCATCAAGACAGGAACAAAGTAGGGGATTGTTTCTGCTTTATTAGGAAAGCCAAACAATTACACCACATTTTAAAATAATGTGGTTTTGGGAAATAGGGATTATTATTTTTGTCCTATTGAAGACGAATTTAATACATAGAAAAGGAATTACTGAGCACAGATCAAAGCTGACTAATTAAGAATTCTAGCTAGGTGATTACTTATAACTGCTCTTCAAATTTCAGTGGATGGCCAGAAATATTTTAATAGTCTGGAGAGCAAGAAAGGAAACAAACAAACAAACAAAAATCCTTCTGTAAAACCTCTGTGACTTAAGTCATATTAATATTTATTCTTGTCATATCATCTTTCCTGGGCAAAAGTTTTTCTCTATTTATTGATTCTAAATGAAACATTAGCAGTCTACTTTTTTAAAATCCGAAATGCTTTCCACCTTTCTTTCAGCATATCATATTGGAAAAAAAGCTGACCCTCCTTCCTTCCTACAAACCAAATGCAAAGCCATGTAAGCTTCTAGAAACATTTCAAGAAGATTTCTGCAAGCTTTCATTCAATCCCTCTACACGTAGCATATATCAAACCTACAACCCTCCCACCACAGATAACAGTCAAATCGGTATGAAAAGTAAGTTGCTATCAGTATAAAAATCACCTTTTTGAAACTCTTTAGTATGAAGATCCACATATCCCTCTTCACTTCTTGGACTTTTAGGCCGTTGTGGCTAAACACAAAATCAAAAGAAGCAAAAATATTGCAGACATCCAGAACAAGCATGTTTCACTCCCTTCCCTCGTGTCATGATGAGCACTGTCTTACCATGATCTATAAAAGTCTTCAGAAGCTTTCTTACTAAGACAGCAGTACAAATATTAATAAGGAACACCAGCAGAGCTAAGTCCATTACTGTCAAACAGTACAGTGCCTACCTTGACCTTAAGAGTTAACACTGGTACCAGAGATTAGTTTAACTCAAGAGAAATCTCAGGAAGTCAAGGTGCAAAACCTACTCTAAGATGAGTTCCAAATACAAGCAATATTCTACTCTAAGATGAGTTCCAAATACAAGCAATATTCTAGAAATGTTCACATATACAGAAAAGTATGTATCTGCAACGCATAACAAGATACAGTGAACTCTTCACAACTTGGGTTTTTTTTTTTTAAACTATTTTCAAGTTGCAGATCAGCTATATGTTACTGATAGATAGATAATACTATATGTAGCTAAGCGTACTCAAGTCAGATCTGGACATTGCAAACTTGGATACAGTGCCATGTGAACATGGCTATACTGTCTTTGGGACCATCTTATGCTGGCAAACAGTACAGCTGTTTGGAGGTGAAACTCAAATCAATAAATCCCACCAGACTGGAGATGACTTGGAGTTTCCTGAAGCGCATCCTAAGCATCAAAACCATGGTGGAGAAACTCTCAGCTTGTCTGCTCTGGAGCTGCAGCCAGTAGCCCTGTACAGATCCACCTTTTTATAGATGCTTGGGAGTTTCTGAACACGTTCTCCCTCAAAACGCTTATTATCATTTTGGCAAGATTAGAATATACAGATGCAGTCCCACATCTGAATGAAGAATTAACACATTTGGAATCCTGGCTATTATGGAACACAGAACAGACACGTGAATGGACAGGCTCAACTTTGGTCTTACACAAGCTACAGGTGTCCACGAACTCCACCACCCTGGATTATCCGGGATGCTCTAACTCTTCTGTTACAGCAGATAACAGGCTGTAATTATCACAGCACAGAACAGCAGCAAATGTTCCTCAAGCACATAGACAATGAGCGAGTGTGAAGGCTGGCAAGAAAGTACTATCACAAGACGTGCATACAGTATGAGCAATTCCAAAAGAAGCACGCTTGGATGTCATGGTCACAGGAGGCGCATGGCTGAGGGAGGGAGTTGGTTCTACCACAGAATAACATGGACAGGCCACAATTTAAATGCCAGCTGCTTGGAAAAGTACAGCTGAATAATGTGAAAAATGACTATTCAAAAGTTCTGAAGTTCAAATGCCATTTTTGCTGCACAAGAATCAAAAGGTATAGTAAGAAACCCTAGCAAGATGTATAATTAAACACGAAGAAGTATAGTCAAAATTTTCAAAATAATATAAATACCTCGTTAGTTCTCAAGTTACTTTCACACTCTAGTTCTTCTGCCAACTTTGGTAAAGCTGCATTATTGCCTAATGAAATACAAATACATTAAAATGATTAGATTACCTTATGCTGTTATTTATCTCATGCTTACAGTAGGATGCTATTTCTCAGTACCACCTCATGAACACAACACACAAATTGAATCCCTTCTTGTAGGCAAAGGAAACAATAGCAAGTCTGTCTGCAGCAAATGAACTAAAAAAATACCAACTTGGCATCTGCAAGAACACAAGTACTTCTGTGTTTCCCTTAAATACAAAAGGACTTGAAAATATGGGCTATCAGGATTTATGAGAGCTTATTTATGAATTCTGACTTTGGCTTTTTTTCTTGCTTTACCCTTTAAAAAAAAAAAACCAAACCAACAGATTTTCAGACCAAATTCTAAACAGCAAGTTACCTCTGTATTAATGAAAGCAGAGCTAAGAGTTAATACTAAGGATAATACTTTTAAGTGACAATTAACTCTAAATCTAGATCCAATTTCCATAGAGACTGAAAGCTCAATAGCTCCTGTTAATGTAATTTCAGGAAATCTTAAAACCCCACCAATTTCATTCCCCATGGGAACAACTGTATGCTTAGAACATCTGAAAAACAGGCCACGTAGATAGCATATTCATATGACTTCTACAGCCTTTTTGGACACCTATTTCAGATGCTGTTTATGCAGCTTTTCCTAAACAAAAAGAAATAGTTATAATAACTCATCAATGATGCATGTGAAGTGATTAAATTGTGGTTGCGGTCCACAGAATAAGACTACCATTACCACCAGTACTTACAGAAGTTACACCAATGGACAACAAGGATTGAGCAGCACCAAGGCAGAAATACCTTAGGGTAGCAGTTTACATTTTCACAGCTCATGTTTGTCTCTTATATAAATACTGAATAACATTTTTCAAGTTTACCAGATCATTCCTTGACAAATTCCTAAGATCCTAAAACCTGCAGAGTGAGCCTTCTCACTCCAAATATCAATAAAAATGGAGAATAAAGCCAACCTTTGAGAAAGTGGACCTAAACTGACATTATAAAATGTTATTTGAAATAATAGCAAAGACAGACATGAGAAGGAAAAGGTTCTAAAAGTAGTACTTGATCGTCATCATCATGCCACTTTGGTACAAAACAAGATAAGCAGATTTTTCTACCATTTTTCTATAGTTTAATTTCTCCAAAATTTATAATAAATATTTTATAATCTTTATTTTCTTATGGCATCTACAGTATTTATTAATTTTCATAAACTTGGTGCTTCAAATACTCCAGAGGGTCAAAGAGGAGAAAGGCTGAAAATAGCAGGATGTTCATTGTACGATATTTAGGAACTAGCAAAGACGCAAGTTCACTTCAAATGTTAGCTTCCAGAAAAATGGATCTGGAAATAAAACATGATATCCTTAATGTCATATACAATCATAACTTATCATCATTGCTCACATAAAATGCCTATTTGTTTAGGATGACTGTGATTTCTTTGTAACACAAAGAAGGACCATTTTAAGTGCATTCATAACACAAAATTCAGCATAAGAGAGCGGATCCGAATATGACTGTTAAATAACCACCCAGAGAAAATCTGCAGTTATGATTAAGGATGGCCACTCTTAACCTTCAAAATTACTAAGATACCTTTTTAAAATGTTGAACATATGTTTAAATGAAATGCATCCACAGTCCTATAAAAGCATTTCTGAATTTCAAAACACGTTATTAACAAAACCCATCCACAATTATTAACCCTTGCAAACCACTTCATATATTAGCTCACAATTTTAAGTCAATGTATTTTAATAACTTTTTTGTACTCTAATAACATTTAATTCTTTTCCAACATACCTCAGATAATTGTGTTCAATCACTCCTATACTCCAAGTATCACACACTTACTTAAATATTTGTTACTAATTCTTAAATATATTATTTTCCAACCACCAAAGAAATTAAGTATATTTGAACAGTGTAAACTATTTCTAGTTAGAATAATGGTAAAATGCATCTATTTACGGATAGCTTACAAACTGAAGAGTTAAAAAAGAAGAAAATAAATCCTCACCTGAATTAAAGGGTGCATTACTTTTTTGAAAAGTAACTTCAATTCCAGTATCATCTATTTTGACCAAGTTCATTTTGTCATTACTGCCATATAGTTCTTCTACATGCAAAGGCAAGCCACTTTCCCCCCCTAATTCTGCTTCTACTGTCACTTCACCATGGTTGGCATTTACAGTTTCTTCATTTGCAGTCACTAAGGAAAAAGCCTGTGCCTTAGGCAGGGGAGTCCTTATTTCAGAAAAGTTACTTTCTAAAAGCAAGTCTGAGTTAAATTTATAGTTTACATTCCTTAGAGTTTCCCTCTCTACTGCTGCTTCTGAAATCATACAAGAGTGTTCTGATGTAACGTCCTCACGCAAAACATCTTCAGCTTGTTCATCATCCTCACTTGGCTCTGAGGAAGGACTTGGACTCACAGCAGTCTCCGTACTAATCTCCACACAAAGGGCTTCATCTACACTCATGAGGTTCACTGAATTTTCATCTGTTTCTGTGATTTCTTTGTCTGCTGTGGTCTGAGATGCTGCTGATTCTCCCCCCACACCACTCTCATGGGTCTCATTCTCTCTACCAACGACAAGCAAAGAATTGTTGCTCTCTTCCAGGCCTGTAGTCGATAGGATGCATTCAATCTGGTTAGCAGTATTAAAGTTTTCCTCACTTTTGTCTTTTACTTCTGTACTCTCGGCAGCAAGTTGACTTTCTTCTATGACTGCAAAGGTGAAGAGACTATCGCATTCTTCCATTGTGCTCAGAGTGATCACTGCTCCCTCCTCCTTATCTCCTATACTCGAAGCAGTGTGTTGATCCTCACTGTTAGTGGCAACCCTTAGCACAGGAGCTCCACAGTCTCCCACAAAAATCACAGAGCCTTTGCTTTTTGCATCTGCATTGAAAGCAGCTAGCCCAAACTGTTCATCTACAGTTGCCGTGGTCTCCACAATCTTACATTCTTCTGATGCATTTGGAGAGATAACAGCATCTTCATCTCCTTCTGCTACAATGAGCTGACTTTCAGCTTGTGGTGCTGCACTGATGAGGACTATCTCACATTCTTCTGCCATACTTGTAGTGATCATAGCAGCTTCATATCTTCCTTCTGTTTGTGAACCAGTGAGATTGTTTTCATCTTGCACAGATACACTAGACATAGGAGCTTCAAAACACTCTGTTGTACTGGTAGAGATCATTACTGTTTCATTTTTTGACTCCGTGTCTGACACATGTTGAATTGCCTCTTCAGTGACTCCACCTGACATTAGGATTACTTGTTCTTCCGCAACACTCGTAGAAATCATAGCACACTCATCTTTTTCTTCCTTACTGCTAGCACTTGGGTGACTTACATCATCATCATCTCCTCCTGCACTGGATTCACTAGGCATGGGAACCTCGTATATTTCCATATCTATAGAAACCATAGCATTCTCATTTATTTCTTCTGTTTTCACAGAGTGGAGCTGTCCATCATATTCAACAGCTGCACTTGACATAGGAGCCTCAAATTCTTCCACAATACTGGTGGAAATCATAGTGCACTCATCTTTCTCCTGCTTGCTGCTAAAAGTACACATGCACTCTTTAAACTCTGTAGCTGTACTGGGCATAGGCACCTCTGTGTCTTCAGCATCTATTAAGATTATAGAGCTTTTCCCACTTTCATTTGCACTTCCAACAGCAAGTGGACCTTCCTCAGCATCCATGGCAGAATGCAAGGCAGCATCACTTTCTTCCACTGTACTGGTAGAGATGATATCACCTTTTACTTTTTCTTCTCTGTTAGCAGGAATAAGAGAATTTTCATCTTGTTTTGGAACCGCACTACTTATAGAGGCATCAAGTTCTCTACTGTCAAAGGAAGTCATGGCATTCTCATGTCTGTCTTCAGCTCCAGGCTGACTCTTATCTTGTGCTGCCATAGCACTAGTCATGGGACCCTCACATTCCTCAGCACCTAAGGGAATCAAGGTACCTTCATGCTTTCCTCCATGGACAGTCAAGGCACCCTCATCTGCAGCACTTGCACTGGTTACACTGCTTTCAACAATCCCTTTAACATTTTTGTGGTTTGTGACACAATTAGCCTCTTTCTCTGCACTTGTTATGCTGTCAACAGTAAGCTTATTTGCATTAGTGCCAGTCACTCCTGACTCAGCTTCCATCTGTTCAGCAACTATGCAGATAATGGAACTTTCACCTTCTTCTGCACCTATACAAATTAGTGCATTTTCACTTTCCATTCCTGTACAAGTAGAAGCATGCTCATTTTCTTCATTTCCTCTTCCTGTACTGGTCACAATGTCCTCACCTTCTTCATCCTCTTCTTTTGAGCCTGTACTAGTCACAAAACCTTCATCATCACATGGACCTACACTGATGGTAGTGACACTGGCTTCTTCCTTTACCCTTGTACTGTCCATTAGACTTTCACATTTTTCGGCTTCCAAACAAACTGCAAACCCCTCATTGCTGTCTTCTAGCCCTGTGCAGACCACTGAAACTTCAGCATCATCTTCCGGAGTTATGCCTGTGCTGGTCACTGCACTTTCACCATTTACAGTATCCTCAGATTTGTCCCCACCAGTTCCAGTTGTGGCACTGTTGTTTGTGACCACTGCAATACAGGCACCAGTTACAGCGTTTTCTCCTTGGGCATCTGTACCAGTCACTGAGCAGATGATGAAGTTAGGACCTCTTTCTTCTGCACCTGTGCAAGTCACAGTGCCTTCATGTTCTTTAACTTGGCCAGCTCTCACACTGCTCCGAAATTCACCTGAGCTGTCACTACTTGTTGACCCTTCACCAGTTTCTGTCCCTGCACTAGTTACAGCTCCATCGCTCTCCACTTCACCTAAGCAGGATACAGAACTTTCAAATTTGCCTGTATCTACACAAGTTGCGGTCTTTCGCTTTTCTTCAGAGCCTGCACTAGTCACAGCATCATCTTTTTCTTCTGCCCCAGCACTATTCACATTGTCTTCAATTTCTACTCCACTTGCATTGACTGAATCTTTACTACTTTCTTCTGCATCAATCAAGGTACAGTCACCATTTTCTTCTTCTGTACTTGTTAGGAAACTTTCACTTTCTGCTAATCCTTCAGTGACAACACTGCCACCACCTTCTTCAGCTGCTGCAACAGTACACTCACCAACATCTGCACCTGTAATGAAACTGCTGCCCTCACTACTTTTTACCCATACATCTGTTGTGAAACCTTCATCAGCTTCTATGCTTGTGCAGATGACTGTCACCTCACTTTCTCCTTCTGAGCATGTAGTTGTAGCATCGCTGTCCTTTTCAGAATGTGATGCACCTTCAGCTCTTTCTTCTCCTGTACTTGTGGCCATTGCAGTGCTCTCAATGATCTTTTCTGTGCTAGTTCCTATCACAGTGGCCAGAGTTGTTTGTGGGCTGCTGTACAACAAACTATGTTTACTGCTTCCTGCGCTGGTACCTACTGCACTGCTTTCATTTTTATCTTCCACACCATTCCCTTCTTGCCCACTGGCTACAACAAAGCCTTTCACTGTTTCCTCAGGAACTCTCTCAGGAACTAACACAGAGGAAGATTGTATCATATCATCAATATCATGCACCTCGTTCTTTTCTGCATTATCAATCATTGTGCTTCTTTCTCCCTTTATGGAAGGATCTGCACTCAAGCACTCTCTTCTTCTTAGGAGAAGTTCTTTTACTGTTACATCTCCACAGTCTTCAGTTATGTCAGTCATGAAGTTTTCCTCTTCTATTTTCAACTCACTTCCCTGAGTGCTTTCCAACTTTGCTGCTTCATCATAACCTTCTTGACTAGGTAACCCAGCTGAACTGTCTTCCATTGCCTCTTCATCACGCCAGTGCACTTTGTTATATTTTTCTATGCTGTTTGTCATAGTGGTGGTGTCACCATCACCTTTCATGATAGAACTCAGCACCAAACTATCTTGTTGATCCATGTATACAACCTGTGCTGCATCATTCTTCAAAATGAAAGCATCTTCAAATAAAGAAATCCCATCTGAATTATGGCATTCTTTAGACATACTAGCCAAGGAATCTGTAAAATCAGAAATATCCATATCCACGGACTTTGCATCAACTGTGTCTTCTCTGGAAGAATTAATTGCTAAAGGAACATCATCTGAATTAGAATTTATCACAGTTTGTAAATTCTTTGGTTTTCTGCTATCTTCTGAAGCTTCATCCTTACTGGGAACATTCAGTAAGATTCTACCACTTGTTTCATACACAACACTCATTTTATAAGCCCCTTGTTTATGGGGTTCTTGATCCACAGAAGCTTGTTTGGACAAAGTGTCTAAGGCACCAACTTGTTTATTAGAGATATCTTCTTGTTTAACAGTTTTTTCAGCTGCAGAGAGAAATTGCATTTCACAACCTTCAGGATCTACCAGGATATGTTTTAAATCCTTATTTGAAAGAGATATTTTTTCTTTTGCTGAATACTTGGCATCTGTAACTTGGGGTGAATTTTGAATGTTTTTTCCTTTTATGTCAGATGCTTCCTGTACTTTTGTTTGTTTCAATTCAAGTTCCATCAGCTCTTCCTCATGACCAAAATGCAAGATATCATTATTTATACTTGACTTTTGAGGGGCTGGAGCATGGCTGCTTTCAGTTGTGCTAGCTGATTGCTTTTCCTCTCTAAGTAAATCTTGGTTTGCTATACTGCCTTTCCTATTTTCACAGGATATCCTCTTACTTTGTTTTTTATCCATTGCCACTGTGATGTTCAGTACTTTTTCATGCCCACTATCCATTTCTTTAATATCTTTATCTTCCAATTTGATACTCTCTTCCTTCTTCTTTATTTCCTTGTTGCTGTGCTTTAAGTTTCTGCTTTTGTGACTTTCACCAGAGAACCTTCTTTCTAGTTTGGAATTGCTTAAATCTTTATCACCTCTGTATTTCTCTTTTATGGATCCTTTTTCTCCAAAATGTAACTTAGCTCTATGACTGAAGTCTTTTTGTGATCCCTGAGTTGATGGTGTGCCACTTACAAGCTCAAACTCAGCACTACTCTCCTCAAAAACTTTGTCTTCATTCTTGGATTTGTGTTGTTTATCTGAATCATTCTCTTCGGTGCTCTTATCTTTCTCTAGTTTCTGACCAGGCTCTTGTTTTGTTAAATTTTCCTGTAATTCTGCTTCAGATGCTTTGAATTGTTTACTATGACTCTTTGACTTAGACTTTAACAAAATCTTGTCTTCTACAAGGCTCTTAGATCTTCGCCTGTCTTTATGAACACCATCTTCCTGTTTCAAATTACCATCAGAGTTAGTTGATTCTATTTCGTGCTTATCTTCCGAGTAGCTTTCACTCCTTCTGTGTGATGCAGAAGCGAGTTGCTTTGAGGCACTTAGGGAATCCTTTTGTGGCCGAGAATCACTCAGGGACCTTTTGGACTTATATTCTGCTCTTGATTTTTCCGTTGAGAGATGTCTGTCTCTTTTATTTTCCTTACGTAGCAATTCATCAGCTTTTAAGGCTGATTCAGAAAGATTTTTTCCATCTTTTCCTGTTACTGATATTTTCCGTTCACTTCGATGTTTACTTTTTCTTTCAGATTTGTCATCTGAGGAAACCTTCATTTGTTGATTATGTTTCTGGCTGCCATCTTCTCCTTTCAAACTTCTTTCAAATGAATGGAGTTCACCATCTTCACTTGATTTGTGAATACTGTCTCCTTTATATTTGTGCTTTAAAGAAAGCTTATCTTCTAAAGCAGTTCTTTCCTTTTCATTTTTATCTCTGTAAGACTTGGCTTCTTTTTTGGCAACATTTCTCATATGTTGAATTTCTGTGTCGCTATCCTTTTTGGGATGTTTTTCATTTTTAAATATGGATTTCTGCTTCTGTAGTTCTTCAGTATTGCCTTCTGCTCTATCCAGTTGTCTTTTTGGATCCTTTGTTTCACTGTCCTGCTGGGCTCCTTCAGCCTGAAGAGAGGTGGAGGTTTTTCTTTTATGTTCTTTTTCTGCTTTAGAATCACTTTTGCTTTCCTCAGCTGAATGCACCGATTCTGAAAGTCTTCTAAGCTGTTTAGACATTTCACTTTTTCCATGATTATGCTTCAATTCTTTGGAAGGATTTTTTTCACAAGTCTACAAAAGAAAGTTTTTATACGTATAAGCAGATGTTACACAGTTCCTTCACTATGTGACCAAATAGAATTGTTTAAGGGCAAAGTCTCAATGAAAACAATACACTAGAGAATACACTCAACATTGTAATAAAAAGTCACCTCAAGTATAGTCAGTAACAAAATGAAACTTGCCATTTTCATTTCAACTATCTGCCATTGTGGGAAAATCCAATGAAACAGATGTTAAACAGTCTGTTTGAACTTCAGTATCTTTCTTTATAAAAGTTATCTTTTTTCTGAAATTACTAAAATGGATTTTTAAATGGACAATCACAATTTCAAGTACTCGATTTACTTTAAGCAGCCATTATGCTGTTAAAAAAACCAAAACCAAAACCAAACCAAACACCCCCAACAAAACCCACAAAAGATAAATCTAGACTTCCATTTGAACTTCCGACTATCACTCTTTTTTTGTTAACCATGTTGTTGGTAAAAACTCTCACCATAAAAATGATCTTCCCTTTACCGTTTGGACTACATACAGATTTCCTGTAACTTTCCAGTGAGAAGTTTAAATATATCACACTCCTCAAGTCTTCGTGTATAAGACACACTTTGCTCTTTTTAAAAACCCAACATACTTCACAGAATAGGTCTTAAACTATATTTCGTGTTCTACTACAACATGCATCAGCACTGAATACACAGACAGCATATTCTAGTGGCTACTGGAATTCAGAAAACATTAGTACAGCAATGTCAGATCACTAATGCAGCTGTAAGAACTAGCAGGAAAAAACTAATTCCTAAGAACTAATGCAATATTATGCAGTTTGCATGGACATACGAACAAGTACTATTACAATCAAATAGGAAGATCAGACGGTTTATGCTTAAGAGACACATACCTCATTTGTCTTTTGCATTTCTTTAGAATCTTCCTCAGATGGCTCATATTTCTTTTTGCAGCCATCTTCAGCATGCCTGAACCAGGTATTTGGACAATTTAAAAAAGAATCAGTATCAGCCTAACATTAGTTTATAAACTTTTCTGCTTTTAAAGCTGAAGGAGACAAATGCACACTAAAAATACCGTAATAAAACAGGATCACACAACTTTTGACTAGCCAATTTGTCCAAGCTTTTTTTCTCTTGTAAAATTATGCGTACCAGCTTCAAAGTGCTTTAAAGCAGAGAATATTAGCAAGACAATCAGTACTACAGTTGTCCCTATAAAATGAATAAGAGATCTCCTCTCCCCACACACACTCATATGTAGACAGATATGTACACATGTACATATCTATGTAAAATATAAAGACCAAGCCAAGTTGACTAACAGATGTACAAATATCTAAAACCTCTCCTTTCTCGTGTCTTCATTATCATTCTGTGTGAGAAAAGCCACACAAAGGCTGCTACTGCAGCCTGAGCTGCAATATATTAAAGCAGCTGTATTTGATTTTCTGCCTGAACTTCACGCTTATTAGTAACAAAATTACGTGAAAATTTTAAGAGGAAATTGTTAAAATGGGTAAGGCTAATTGCAAAGTTGAAGAGAACCTTTCCAATCTGCAAAAATGAATGTTCAAAAACTTAATTCCTTTTGAGCAAATACATGAATACCTTGAATCTCTTTTTCTTTTTCTGCTCAAGGCAACTTTTTTTTCTAAAAATTTCTGTTCTTTAAGCACATCCTTAATGCTGGTACCAGTAGCTTTTGACTCAAGACTTCTTGATGAAGGTTCTTCTAAATTCAAGCCACTTTTTCCTAAAATAACACACAAATGGTGAAATACATAAGCATGTAATTGTATTCAGCTATAAAAGTGACTGAAAGCAGTACAGAGCGTAGCAGAGACTACTAGCGTATGTAGGTATTCACTGCATTTAAGCAATGTAATGTTATACGAAAGTATATATGAAGAAAAGAAGATACAGAATTTTGGATTAATAATTTGTATTATACATTTTTCTGTTACATTGCTGTTGAAATTTTGGGTTTTTAAAGAGAAATTACTAGAGACCTATTACCAATATTTTAAGCCGAATGTTTTTTTCCAGAGAGAGTGAGCAAATGAAAGCAGGGTGGCAGGGGCTAATGTAAAGGTATGTTCTCATACCTTTAGCATTTTGATTTGCAGTTTTCAGGGATTTTGTTTTTTCTGCAGCCTTCTGTTTACGTTTTTCTTCAAGTCTCTCCCTGTTAATTTGTCTTCTTAGGAGCCTCTCTTCTTTTTCTTTGGCCTGGAGATACAAAACCAAGGAAAACAATTAACTTATTATCAGGTCAAAGAGTATTTGTTGACTGCAAATGTATGTCTAAAATGCACAGAAAACAGAACATCATAGCCTGAGGCAAACTAAAAAATAAGTAGTCCTTAGAAATCATTATATGACAGTTAATGGAATCCTCTAATACTTCCCAGAAGTGAAACTAGCCGAGTTCCAGAGTTTCACTGCTGCTTAACACTGCAAACTAAGGCTGAGACCTTCTTAAAGAATATATTTTATATATTATTTTTATATATATGTATACATAATATATACATAGTGTACATAAAACTATACATAACTATAGAAAAATCTATATTTAGCCAAAAGAAAAACATCTAAAAGAACTGCTACTCTCTATTTTGTGTGTGAACATGCTTAAACCTCTTTCCATTCTCAGCGGCTGCAGACATGCTACAGACTACTGATTTCATGGACAGCAAGAACTACATGTGTAAAGAGATGATGAAATGAAGTAGTCTGCAGTAGTCAACACAAGCCGGAACTACACAAAACTCCACTGAAGGCAGGCTGCAAGTAGATATAGGCTACTTTTTCCATGCAAATTGTCGTTACTTACATTAAATCTACTGGAGACCAGATTTTTCATATCTGCAGCAGTTCTTACCCTCCCTATCAAATCACACAGCTGAAAAAGAATCCACCTATTGCTGTGATTCTGTGAGGACACTGCATGTAATGAGTAAATCCCAGTAAGTCCTCTGTCAACACCGAACGACTGTTCATTTTAGAGGGCAGAAAAAAAAAAGATGGAAAAGTATGTGGTTGTTATCACCGCCAGAAGCCTTCAAACTATGGACAGCAGAGCAGATCATGCACTATTGGTGGAATTTTGAAGGAGGAGCAATTGTAATGTGAGGCAGGGGTGGGGGGAGAGGGGAAGTGAGAAGAAACAGAAGACTGCCCCTCACAAAACACCACCAGAAGTGGAATTTCTGTGCTGAAAAGTTTAAAGAGCCAGAATACAAGCAGTAACAAAATCCACACTTACAATGGACTGACGGCGTTGTTCTACAGTTCGTTCATCATCAGAATCACTGAAGTACTTGGAGTATAAGAAAGGCTTGCGAACATAAGCATGACGAACAGGCTTGGCTTTCCCATCATTCAGCTCATTAGCATGAGGCTTTGTCTTAATTTGACTGTTTTTCTCTTCTTCATCTGAAGAAAGGTTAGGGAAGTGTAGAGATATATTCATAAACCAGGACAGTACTTTCAACATAACTTCTGAGGAGGCAAAGCTACTCAAAACATATTAATTCTTACTTATTCTAAAAACATACTTAGTTAAAAAAATTCAGCCCTTTAACATCAAACTATCACTAGGTTATGAAAACCTGAAAAGTATATTAATGTGTTTGTGCACACCATCCAGTCATAAAATTGCAAGATACAAACCCCAGAAAAAAACTGGGATGCAACTGGGCTTACCCTCTTGCCTGTGATCACATTGCCTTTTAACATATAGTAAGTTAACACCACATAAGAAGTCAGAATATAACTTCTGCTACGCGTTAAATTAAGCTTCTTCCCTACTCCAAGAAAAAAATTGTACAATATTCGACTACAAAAAACTAGATAGGCTTACTGAAATATAAAAACCACAAAACCAAAACACATTGTCATTTATACTCAAGTAAGTATAATTCAAGTAAAAATAAATACATCTATTATTATGATTATTATAAAAAGAGCAGAACCACTTATGCTCCATACTGTACAAATTATTTGTATCCCTGAAATATACTTAAGGCTTGTTTTCACTTCACAAATATTTAGTCATAACAGTGCAACCTGCCATGTTTACAGGTTACATCAAAGCCAGAGAATATGCAAGTAATCCAGTGCTTCTAAATAACATCCTTAGAGCAGAAAAGATAAGCTCACAGCATACTAGACATCTCATTTAGGTACTAAGGCACTCTGTGTTATGAACTGGCAATTCTTCTTAACTGCAAAAGCCACATATCTGCAGAAGTCAAGAGTCTGAGGTCTGCTCTAGACAAGAACACAAAAAGGTAACCCAGTCAGTGAAAAGGTTTGGTGTTTCCAAACTCTTAAAGCCAGATCCATTCCTGTTCCTTCTACTGTGGCCAGGTGGAATCTGGAAACTCCTGCAATTCTAAAGCTCTAAAACCAGTCGGGTCTGCAAAGTCAGCTACAACCACGACCCTGGGGTCACAAACAAAGTGCTCCTATGTTATACCAAATTCATGGCAGAAGGGAGGGGAAAAAAACCCATAGGAAAGTGATATATCCATCACTGTTAAAGAGTTTTTGTTGCCTATGAAATACAGTAAGATTTAAAATTTTTAGACTATATTGAGCTATTAAAAAAATATTCAAAGTATGTCCACTAGTCATCTTTCCCAAGTGCACAAATACTACCCATTCCACATTCAAATTCTTTCTCATAAATAAGTACAATAAAACATACTGCAAAACCTCAAATTTATGATATGATGCACTCAGCAGAAATGTTGTATTGCTACTTAAAAACCTAATTATTTTACCATCTGATGTGATCTCGCCCTCTTCAGTACTGTCAGAAATTACAGTCTCCTCTTCACTCTCCTCTTCAAAGGAAGAAAGGTCACTGGTATGGACAGAGCTGACAGTGATGTCACTGAGTACATCCATATCCGAATCTACTGATGCATTTTCTTGCAAAGGAAAGAATAGAAAGAAAGGGCTGTAATGCAGCACACTCTATTTGAGAAACTTTTCTTACCAAACCAGTAATTTTGCCACTGAAAACAAGAAAAAGGAAATGAAAAATTCTAACACCTTAATGAAATGTTATTATTAGGTTAACTCTGGTTTACTCAAAACAAAAATCACCTTGAGGTACAACTAGAAGCTTTAAATACAGACTGGAATTAAGAGAACTTGCCAGAGTAAGGCAGATGACCAATCACACACTTGAGAAATCGAAGCTCATCTGATTCTCAATGTGGGTACCTCAGTTAAGGGAGATGAACTAGCTGGACGAATTTGCCAGAACTAGTGAAGAACCTACATTCCAAATATACTTCCTATTCAACTCCTGAATACCCTTAAACCCCTTCTCCCATCCATATTTTAAGGAAGAGCATTGCCTGTACCATACCTTCTTTAGTGCTTTCAGTTGTTTTATGTTTATTGCTATTTTTTTCTGGAACTAACTGTTTCACTGGTTCCAACTCTCGTGCTTGCTTTTCTTCTTTTGACTTCAAAGTATCATCGCTTTTCTTTGAATGGTCAGACTTCTTGTCAAGTTTTTCCTTCTTTTCTTTTCTTCTTTCACCTTTTTCACTGCTATCTGGTTTCCTGTCACATTTATCTAATAATTTACTCTTTTGGTCTTCATTTTCCTGTTGAATTTCTTTACTTGTATCTTTACTTGTAGGGGTCAAATTATTAGTATCCTTTGCTGAATTCTTTATTTCTTCACTTTGGCAGGGAAGCTCATTTAAATCCTCACACTTTGCAAACATTTCAGCTCCTTCTCCAGAAGGATCACAAATCGCTTTCTCTCTGTCTGGCAAGTCCTCTACATTTCTCTCTCTATCAGTGCTACCATCCACACTCTGCTGAGATGAGAGTCTTTTTGCAACTTTGTCATTGATCCTGGCAGCACTTGCTTCTTGGTTAAGAGAAGTTATGGTTTCCAAAATGGACATCGCATCACTAGCTACGTTGCCACTAGGAGCTGTAGCAGAGACACCTGAACAGTAAGAAAATAGTTTTAGTTCATCTTCTTTCTGTAATTCCATTCAGATAGAATGTTAAGCAAGTGAAAGAAAAAAGAATAATCACTCTATTTAATATAACTAAAATTATCTAGAAGGTTTGACTAATTTTGCATTTAGAGATTTTGGTTTAAAAAAAGGGCAAGAATTTGCATTCCTGTAGCAATTATGACCTGAATAACCGGGATTCATTTTGCTCTGTGACAAACTGCTGTTCCTGAGATTACTTAAAGAAAGCAGGGGTTGTCTATGGGAAGGATGTTCTGAACACAATCCTTGTTCAACTTTACCATCATCCCAAGTGGGATGATGACTCTGGAGAAGCACAATACAGATTTTCTGCTGTGGTATTCTTATTTCCTATCTCTGGTATCTCCCTAAACAACATGGAAAAGGGACTTGGCATATTGATTATATACTAACAGGACTATCAGAAACACCTTATCACTTTCCCATCCTCTTAGAAGCAACTCTGAAGATGGATGAGAAAGGGTTAACTGGACTAGCTGCAGCCGGCTTGTTAACCCACTTACTTTAAAGGAAGTGGGCCTCACAAGAAAAGAGCTAGGATTTAAATAAAGGGTCTGGTTACAAGTAGATGGACTGCTGCAGAGTCTCTTAGGAAGAGAGAGAACGACAATTACCTGCAGGAGTGTTTATAAGTTGATAGCAGGCAACAAAAATGAAAACCACAAAGTGCTGTGTTTAGAAACAAACTAAAGATTTGCTGATTTACAGCAGAGCTTAAGCTCCTGAGAGGACCTTGGGCATTCCAATTTTACTGCACACAGCAACTGCATAAAGACAGGTAACTGTCTCATAGGTAATTTTTTTCTGCTATATCAATGCATAGAAAAGTTAATCTTTCTTCTCTTACAGCTATGTCTTATCTGATCCTATAATACTTAGAGGGACAAACCCTGAGACCAACTTCTTTTCCCTACAGTAAACCAATCCCTTGTAACCTTAAGCAGAAGTAACAGAGTGACATGGTGGTACTTGGCAACATTTCTCTTGCCTTCTACCTTTATACATACAGTAAAAGACAAGCATTACGGTACGCTGCCTGGAACTCAGCTTGCTAATACTGATGCTAACGATTTTGTGCTAGCAGGAAACCTAGTCAATGCTTCTGCTCTCTTGAAAAACAAAGTTTTGTTAATAGACTGCTCAGAGAAATGGTAGAATACCTTGTACTGTAGTAGAAGCATCTGTTTTCTCCTCACTTGAAGCTGTACTGGGGCCTGCCTCCTCTTTGTGATTTAATGTGGCTAAAAATTCATGGACAGCTTTTTCCACCTGAGGTCTGAATGTGTGGTTGATCTTTGGGTCCACAACCTGAGAAATAATTCTGTCAATTCCAGATTCCAACATTCCAGACCTGGAACAAAGTTACAGGCATACTTAAATGACTTTTCAAGAACATGTTAATGAAATATGTTCATTTAGATGTCACGTAAACGCTCTTATGAACTTCCAGTGAAGCATTAACATTTTCTGAGTATCACTGCAGCTACGTATTTAGCCAGCTGCCTGTATTTCAACAGCTCACTCTATGCCTTATAAACTAAGAAATAAAGCATTGGCAATACAAAGCAACCCAATCGCATGGAATTAACACAACAAACAGCCCGTTCTTATGACATTACTGGTTATGCCTACAAACATTATCTAACTGTAAATGTGACACTTGAGGAAAAAATTAAGAAACCTCACGTTATCAATTCCCATAGTATAAACCAGATGAATTATAGAAGGCATGAGGGACAAACAACTACGAGACCAGTCATCATCACCTTAAGTTACTTTTTGTCTGATACAGTATAAACCAGGTGATACAAACCACATGAATTATAGAAGGCATGAGGGGCAAACAACTGCTAGACCAATTATCACCACCCTAAGCTACTTTTTGTCCAATACAGTGTGACAACTCAACAGATCTGCAGCTTTGTATGAACACCCTTAATCTTCAGTAAAATCAGGTAAATGGCAATAGACAGCTTTACATCTATGGGTTCTCTCTAGACCCTGTAATCTCCTGTGGAACGTATACTGCTTCTTGACCTCATTGCTTCTTTAAAAAAACCAAAAAAACCCCCAAACAATGACGACTCCCCTCCCTCCAATCAAAATAGCTCCTCAGTGCAAGTTATTGTCGGTACCACTACAGCATAAATGATTAAGTTTGTTCCCAAATCCCTTATCTGACCCCATTTAGTGACCAAACTCATGCTATTTTGAAGAGATTTCCTAATGTTTATGACTCAAAGTTTTGAGAAGAAAAACTAGAGGAACCCTCATGAAATAATACAACATCAGGTAAGTGTTTGACATGATTTTGATCTAACAGCAGTTCTGAAAAACCTCTGTCTAGCTAGATTTACACCCTGTTTTTTGCTTCAAGAATTTAGCTTTGTACTCTGCAGAGCTTAGTTTGTCAAATCCATTTAATTTTCCATAGCTAAACGAGCTGTCACTTACTTGAGAACCTGCTGCCTAATGTTATTTCTCAGCTGGTTCTTGTTGAGATGAGGACTCCAGGTATGAGTTGCCAAATGATTGGAAACAAAATTGTCAACACGCTGTCTCAAATTCTGGTAGGCGGGCTACAAAGCAACAACAGAGAGGTTGGACAGGAGGTGTTTGATAAGCAGTTACCCTCCCGGAGGCCGGACTGGAAGAGCTGGGAGCCTCGTCGGTCCCACACAACCCAGTGAAGATGCAGCCGCTCCCCCTCCCCTGTGGCGATCGCGGCGTGTTAAACACGGCCATATCGCTAGAAACACTTCACGATACCAGGCACGCTTGTACCGCCGGTCAGCCCACGCTCCTCTCTGAAAATAGGGGCTCCAGCTTTGCCCCAGGGACGCCGAGAAGCGCCCTGGGGCCGCGGGCCCAGATAGAGCCTCGCGCGGGCCCAGGCGGCCTGTCCCCACCCCCGAGACCGGGGAGAGCTCCCCCGCAATCTGCTGCCAGCCCCAGGCCGGACCCTGCGTGCCCACGACGTGCCGGAGCCCGGTGAAAGTCACCGGCAGGGCGCCGGGACCCCCTTCGCGGCGCCGGCCCAGCCCGCCCCCACCTTGGTGTCTACGTCGGCCAAGCAGTCGCGGCGGAACTGGTCGAAAAGCCCCTGGCTCTTGAGGTGGTTGACGATCATGGAGACCAGCTCGGGCTCGGCCGCGCCGCCCGCCACGGCGGTCCCGGCCCCCGGCAGCGGAGGCGGCTGCTGAGGGGGCGGCGGCGGAGGCGGCGGCAGCGGGGGCTGCGGCTGAGGGTTGCTGGCCATAGGGGCAGTGGGGCGGCGCGGCCTGCGCGGGGCGCGGCTGCCGGCTTTCCCGGCCGGACCCCGGGACGGAGCTTGTTACCGAGCAGCGGCCGCGGCAGCGCTGACCCCGGAAGCGAAAGGGAACGGAGGGAGGAAGCAGCGAGCGATGAAAAGGGAAGCAGGGACAACGCCGCCGAGAGCGGCGCCATCGGCGCGAGGCGAGCACAGGCGGAGCCGCGCGCAGCAGCCGAGGGCCCTTTAAGGAGACGGAGGGGGCGGAGCCGCTAGCGGCCCGCTCCAGTGGGGCCCCGATCCGCCGGCGCGCCGGCGGCGGTGGGGGGGGGTGGTGGTTGGGAAGGGGGGGGGGGTCGGCCGCGACGGCCCTCGGCCTCCGCTCGCCTCACCGGCAGCCCCCCCCGCGTCGTGCGGCCGCGGCTGGGAGCTGCGGGCAGCGCGGGGGCGCCCGCTGCCCCGGCCGCCCGCCGCCCGGCGCCGCGTCTCTGCCGCACACCCCGGCGGTGCCCCCGCAGCTCCGCCCCGCGCCCCGCCCCTTCCTGCGCTGGCCGCCATCATGGTGGGGGCAGTGCCGCGCGCTTCCTCCCTGAGGCGCGGGGCGGGGCCGGAGCTATGAGACGCTCTGTGGGGGGAGGGCGGGGCGGGGCCTTCGGCCGGTGGGCCGGGGCCCGGTGTCGGGCCTGCGCGGCTGCTTATCAGCAGTTGTGTCCGGCGCCGGCGGAGTGGGGGGCGCGAGCTGTTGGACAGGGGAGTCCGTGGTCTGCGCGGCTGTAGGGCTGCGCGCGGGAGAGGTGGCCTCACCTCCGGGTGCCCGGGAGGTGTTACTGGCTGCTAACGGGTGCTTCCCCCCGGCCCTCCCTCGTCTGCTTCAGGGGACGCAGCTGCCATCATCCCAAGGATAACTGATGGCTTACGCTTTCCACGGGATCCTGTATCTTCCGTTTCTTCAGCCTCTGCGGGCCGTGAGAGGCCTGGGTGAGGGAACTGGGAGATGGCATTTAAAATACTTGATTTCAGTGCGTTCCCACGAGCTTCTCTAATAAAAACAAATGTTTTCATTAGTTTGTTATGCCTTCTTTCATTATCTCAGTGTTACAGTCACAACCATTTAATACACTGTCCTGAAGTCCTGTCAGTGGCTCTAATTGCTCTTGTAACTCCTCCAGGTATCTTCAGTTTCACGTTTTGAAGTTGAAATCAGTGCAGACTGTGCTGGTAATTCCCAGGCTGACCTGTCATGCCTAAAACTGGATCTCAGAAGTGATAAACAAAATCTGGAAATAGGAGACGTTTGGTTATACTTGGGACAAAAACTGAAGGATGGTGCTGGGTGTGATTTGTCTGTCCAGTCTCTTGCCTACGTGGCTGAGCTGGCCTAACCAGGATGGTAAGGATGAAAGGAAGTACAAAACACTACTACCGCCAAGTTCCTTTTCTTTTGCTGTAAGCCAATCACTCTATTTTTAAGTACCTTTTTAAAGACTGACTGGCTTACAGCAAAAGAAAAGGAACTTAGTGGTAGTAGTGGTTTAGTTACACAAATTTTGTGGCGTAATGAGTGGGGAGAATTGCCCTCTGCAGTAGTTGTTAAAAATCAGTTTGCTTATAAAGGCAAGAGTGTCACGATTGTTATTGCAGACTTAAAAGCAAGTTAGAACTGTAAAGCTTGTCCCTAGTTTTTCTAGTGTAAACTAAGTACTCCTAGACTATTTAGAACTCCACAGAAGGAAACACATCTGGCAAGTATTTAAAAGTATCTGAGACTTTGTTGACAGCCGGCTGAATATGAACCAGCAGTGTGCTCAGGTGGCCAGGAAGGCCAACAGCATCCTGGCTTGTATCAGCAACAGTGTGGCCAGCAGGAGGAGGGAAGTGATTGTCCCCCTGTACTCAGCACTGGTGAGGCCACACTTTGAGTACTGTGTCAGGTTTTGGGCCCCTCACTTTGAGAAGGATATGGAGGTGCTGGAGTGTCTCCAGAGAAGGACAATGAAGCTGGTGAAGGGTCTAGAGCACAAGCTTATGAGAAGCAGCTGAGAGAAACCGGGGTTGTTTAGTATGGAGAAAAGGAGGCTGAGGGGAGACCTCATCACTCTCTACAACTACCTGAAAGGAGGTTGTAGCGAGATGGGGGTCAGTCTCTTCTCCCAAGTAACACGGGATTGGACGAGAGGAAACAGCCTTAAGTTGTGCCAGGGCATGTTTAGGTTGGATATTGGAAAAAATTCTTTACAAAGTGGGTGGAAAAGCATTGGAACAGGCTGCCCTGGAGGTGGAGTCCCCATCCCTGGAGGTATTTAAAAGACGTGTAGATGTGATGCTGAGGGACATGGTTTAGTGGTGACCTGACAGTGCAGGGTGTACAGTTGGACTCTATGATCTTAAAGGTCTCTTCCAACCAAAATGATTCTGTGAGATTTTTATCTTTGGATACTGGAGTAATTAAAAAAATCTGGCCTCTATTTATGTAGTTTCATATTTTCTACAAGGACATCTAGAAGGATTAAAGGACCAAAGATTAAGAGGGCTGGGGAATCTGCAGCTCAGAGCCTGGTGCAGCCCCGCTACTGGTATATCCAAATGTATGATCTACTGACTGTCACATCTCTTCACAATAAAAAATTTCCTCACTGCTGACTAAAGATCCTGGAGCAGTAAGCAAGAGAGGGCAGAAGTGAAGTGTGCCATTTTAGTAAATGCATCTACTAATTTTTAAAATTGTGTGTGACTCACTGTGATAGTGAATGAAAATGTCAGACATTACTGGGAAGTTAACATTTTCAGAATTTTGTCTTAGGAAAAGATGCTGCAACTTCCTGTTTTTGTTTTTGTTGTTGTGTTTTACTGTTTTGGTTCCCTCTGGTCAAGTGTGGTGCAGAAAACGAGAAAAAAAAATCTTTTTTATTTTAACAACACAAGCAAGATACCTGCCTCAGAGACAAGATGTCACGAACAACCTGGAATGTGTGGCCTTTGTCCCAGACTATGTCAGCGAATGAACTGTGAAGGATACATACTAGAGAGCAGGAATCCATTAATGAGATTTGGGAATTTAAGGGCTATCAGGAATCAGTTACGCCCAGTGGTCTGAAACTATTGCAACAAGCAGTCCATACTCTTAATTGATTCAACAGCTGAATGTAAAAGATTGTCCTGTGCTTGTCCTCCGAGGCAAGTTTTTTGCAAGCAAGGGACTTGACAGAAATGAAAGCAGTGACTGGGCAACATGTTTTAAAGTGATGGCAGAGAAGCTTGTTATGACATGCTGACACCTCTAGAACTTTTTGGTCACTTCTAAAGAGATTCCTTGAGCAAAACTAAAACTGCTGTGTGATCCTGGTTCTTCCATCAGAGCTGAGCAGGGTGATTTTTGTCAGTGATGCTTGAGTCCATTGGAGAGAGCATGTGGTGGCTCCTCAAAGTGGCTAGTGAAATAGATAGACTGAAGTGCTCTTTAAAAATAACAAGGCTTTCATAGTCAGTAGCTAATACTACTGTATTTGCTGGGAAGATTGTCTGGTAAAGGTTTGCAAAACACATGTAAGTCACTTCTAAGTCACATTTCAACAAACTGCATTTTCTAACACTTTTTCATGGTTGTGTAGAGAAATGAGCTGATCTTTATTTATCTAGCTTTAACACGTAAACGTGATTTAAAGTTACACTTCTGATGTAACTTTATCTGAAGGCTTAGGATTATTTTTCCCAATTGTAGAACTTCAATGCAACACCCAGTTTGTACATGATGCTTTTCAGGTACATTATTTTGATGGTACAGCTACACCTCTTTTCCCTTTTTTTTTTCTTTTTATGTCTCTGCCAAGGCCAAGGAATGACTTCCTGAAATCTAAAACTTGGATCCCCAAGTTTTGCGAGGAAATGAATGGACCCTGCTTAGTGGATGACATTTGAGAGCAAAAAAAAAGATTAGTGTTACAATAGGTTTAATCCACAGACTTAATTTTTTTTCCCCTGTAACCAGTAAGAAATCTTCAATGGAAGATGGAGCCTTGAGCTGCCCATGAGAGGAAAGGCCCACCCATGTGGCCGTGGCTGTGACTCGTGGTACGGCTCTTTGTGCTGTGCTCCTCCTAGGTAATGATGGAGGAGAGAGAAGCGCTGAAGCTTTCTTACCTCTTCACAAGCAGTCAATGGCTAATTGATGCAATATAGTTGGGATTGTTATTGGCATCTAAGGGACTGGGTATCTAATTTACACTAACATGATTGATCATCTAACCATGTCTTTTTTTTTTTTTTCTTTTTGGAGATGTAGGTTCCTGCCTGCTGGAGAAATACCACTTTATTTCTCCATTCAGATGAAAAGTGTTAGAATGAGTGACTGTGCTCCCTTTAGTAGGCTTTTTACTTTGATGTTTGTTTTTGACTGGAAAATACATGTTTTTGCTATTTGTGTACAGGGAGATGGAGAAAAACTTAATGGATGCGTGTTCTCCAGAGAAAGCACAAGAGACTATACGCCCTTTTTACACTCTTTCACTTTTGCCTAAATGTAATTTTAACGGTAAGGTAAAATGGTACAGCTTGAACATGAAAACAGAGTGAGTGGATACACAAAAGCACAACACCTTTTATATGAGCATTCTTTGCGGACTGCAGCAAGGTGAAATCAAGGTGGAGGCATTGCTTAAATGTGATGCATAAAGCCTAAAGTAGAGCTGATGGACTGAATTTTGTTTTAAGTTATACCTAGTGTAGTTCCATTGAAGTCAGCAGGGAGATGGATCAAAGCAGAACTTTGCTGCTAATTTATAGGGTGCTCAAAGTTGTTCATGCCATTATTTTTGCAACCTTCGTGTAATCCTCAAGTAAAAATTAGAGTTATTGTATCTAGTACAAAAATAGTATTTTCTGTGGAAAATTTTGAAAATGTTGTTTAGGAAAATAAAAAAAAAGAAAAAATTAATTTGGGCTTTTGACTTGGTCTTTTGTGTTGGAGGTACCACGTGTTCAGAGGAAAAGGAATGGTGAGTCATCTTTCAACAGCATTGTTTTAGGAGAGGTGGAAGGAGGGAGCAAGATGGGTTATTTTGTTGCTGTTGACCTACTTTCCATACTTGGTTCCCCATATCACTGGGCAGTTAAGAGAACTCCATCCAAAGTAATTGATAAGAAGGGAGTGTGCAGAGAAAGGGCTGGTGTGAAGGAGGAGGCATAGGTAAAACACATCACCCTGCTGGGTCTGGCTGTGAATTGAGGCTGCGGGTCGGGTGTCATCAAGAGCGTTCCCCCATTCCCAGTCTGCTGCAGATCCCACTGGCTACCCCAGCAGCATGCCTGGCATCCTTGCCTGGCTGTCCATCGAGTGTGGAGAGAGGAGAGTGTTGGCCACATGAGGCTAGTCCCACTGTAAATTCAGGTGGTATGTCTGAACGGAAGCTTGGAGATTTCCTACTTACCCAGAGGAGTACCCCAACCTATTGCACTTCAAGGCCAAGGGCAGCCCTTGGGACTTGTTCTGAAGAAGGTGGAACATGGGAGAATAAAAATCTTCAGTGAAACAGCAGAAATAATAATGCTTGCTCAAAATCTTTCCTCCTCTCCTATTGATTTGCACAAAGCTGGTAGGAATTTAATATCTTTAAAAGACATGCTTTTCTGCCAGATTTCATTAAAATTGGCCAACCATTTCAAAACTTATGGGGCAGGGGTTGGAGAAAGACTGACAAATACTGAAATAGTTGTTTCCAGAGAAAAAAAGAAAAAAGAATAGAAGCCTGGATCTGCTAAGATATGTTATATATGGAGATAACCAGCTCTGAATATATTCACAGACCAGCTGCTTTCTGAATAGGAACTGATGTCGGAGTCAGACAAGGGGAAACACTTCCAGAGCAGTGCACCCACTCACTCACGTTGGGGAGTGTGAGAAGTGCAAGGTTTTCTCTTTCATTTGTTTAACTGGAAGAAAATGGAAAGTCAGGGAAAATTATTAACAGCATTGCCAATGCTAACCCCAAACATGCAAGAATCCCAAGTTTGATCCCACAGTAGGAAGAGAGCATTTTAAAAATTTATTCTGCTGAATTTGTATGAGAGTAAGAAATCTGAATGTATTGGTGTATTTTTGCTTTTATTTACTCCTAGCGAGGTTTGAAACGTTCCAGAAATGGAGAAGTGTGATGTTTGGACCAGCAATGGGATTAGTAAAAGACATTGAACATTTTTTATGCTCAGTCAAAAGGAGCTATTGAGGCTGTAAAGGAGGAAAACAATTTTGCAAGAGCCTTTTTCTCCTGTTTTAAGAGTATGCTGACTGGAAGGAGGACAGGCATTACTGTCACACAGCTGCTGGATCCAGCTGGCTTGAATGCAGCTGCTTCTGAGCTCAGAGAGCAAGACTGCCTTTTCTGCAGCCTCTTCTGCAGAGGTTGCCTCAGGTATTACAAACCTCTCTCTTTTTTTTTTTTTTTTTTTATTTTACCCCATGGTTGTTGTGGCTGTGTGTTAATGATCATCACCTGACTGGCTTTGTTAATGTCGTACAGCTTGTTTTGTGAAAGTAATTCTTAAGAGAGCAGTGTTGCACTTCAGTGGATTTATTTTGTAGTTAGAAATGTCTTAAAGCTATCTTGGTTTGCCGCAGGCTCTTTTAAACAGCTGTATGATATGCTTTACATAAAGGCAGTTCTAATTTCTTTCTCATTATACACTGACTTAAAAGGCATATTCTTCACTTTTATCAGTAAGGTGCTGGGAAAATTTTGGGCAATGCCCCTCTCTCCTGTATGTTGTTGTGTGATGGTAGATCAGTGAAAAGAAACCAGATCATCAAAATTGCCTGCTTGCTCAGGGTTCTCCAAAATGTCTTAGCAGTTCAAACTTCAAGAAAGGCAGGTTTAGAAAAACAATGAAAGACTTAGAGAATTAAAATACAAACTGTATGCCAGTAACCCTCTGCTCTCCTCCATGGCATAAACTTTACTTGCTCCTCTGTCCTAAGGACTCTTGAGCAAGAACCCACTCTCCATCTCTCCGTTTTTCTCCATTGCAGTAACACCACTGTTTCCAGCTAGTGCCAGTAAATGTTTTTATAGGGAAGGAAGTGCTTCTGCATGCGACAGGGGTCAAGGTGTTTTTTGACCTGCTGAAAACATGTGTGTCAGGTTCAGAGGCTGTTAGCTGGGGTGTCTAGCTTGAGAAATGAAGACAAGCCTCCTTGGCCCTCAGACTGCTGCTCTCAGGTGATACACCCAGTGGGATGCCTTTGCAGTGTTTATCACTGATAGCAAAATATTCCAGTTGTGCCAAGGCTGCTGGCATCAAAGGAAGTTACATAAAGTGGTTACGATTTTCTCAGTCTGAATGTTGAGTATAGATGGAAATTTATTTCTTTGACTCACCGTAAGTCTGAAGTCCTTTCCCAGGACTGTTTGATTGCTCTTGTGAGAAAACAGAGTCTGAAGTTTTCCAGAGTTTTGATTGTATCTGCTTCTGTCCATTAATGAAGAAAGCACCGGCTTCCAACTACCCCTCCACTGAGACAGAATGAATAATTGCCCACATTGGACAAGGATACTTTAGTCTCTTTTTTCTTGCTTTCTAAAGTGACAAGAAGGGAAACCATGAAGCTGTGTAACCACTGAGAGTGCACCAGGACTGGTGCTACGGAGTCCTGCCTCCAAGCCAGTCTGTTAGATTGTCCCACAGTCTGTCTAATCATATGAACAGAACAAGCCTCTGTATCCTGGTCTGTGTGTCTCTTAGGGCATGAGCTTGGGAGGTACTTTTTTCAGCTTTGATTACTAAGTGATTGTTAAAATGAGATTTATTTTAAAACTAATACTAAGATCTGCATGTCAAGATCTGGATTTTTTTTTTTTCCATTTAAAATATCCTTCTGTACTTGCTTCTTTCAGCCAAATTCGTGATTTACTGCTTGTTGAAAAGAGCCTGATGAGACAAGATTATCACAAATATAATATACACACACTCCCCATAAACTGAAAACCTATACAGCATAACAGAATGTTCTTTACAAGCCTGCAATAAAATATCTCAAGAGAGGCAGGGAGTCATGAACTTTCAGAACTCAATAAAGGTTGGTAATAGTGAAAGTCTGTGAAATCTACCATTCCTGAAAAACATCTATAGCCCTAGATTATGCTTTGACTTTTCCTGCCACAGTTCTATTAATTGTAGTAGTAGAGCACTGCATGTAAATTGGAGTGGGATTTTACATTATATATAGCAGAGGGGGGAAGGAGAGAGTTGCTATATGCCAGATTTCTCACTTTGCCTGAGGGACAGATGAAAATAACTTATTAGACAAGTAATCCAAACCTCTGGGGCAGGTGAAAGTATTTCTATATTCTCCTGGGATGTATTTTATAGATTACTCCTTTGATATTAAAACACTTAGAGTAAGTGGTGGCGGGTTGGGTGCGGGGGTGCGTGGCATGTAGGTTTGGGGTGTGTAGTGTGTGAGATGTGCTCCCACATTTCTTTCCTCTATAGACCTACTCTCAAATTCCCTTCTGGTCACAAAACAGCAAAGAGAGAGTCTTCTGACTAAGATTTCAAAGATCAATCCTTCCTTCTGTTGCAGAGGCACCCACAAAACAAACAGCGGTAGCTACCCACAAATGCAGATTTATTGCAATCAAAGTTGCCTGGCACTCTGACAGACCAAAGTTAGTTACAAGTTCAGATGTCAGTCAGGAATATATTACTGCACAACAAATTCCTAAACTCTAAGGAATACTCTTTAAGAAAGGTGAACCAAAATGTGCATGTACTCACTCTTAGAAGGGAAAATCTCCCACTCGATGGTACCCAAAACCAAGGGGTCACTCACCCAAAAGGGGACAAGGATTAACTCAGGAATATCCGGAAGAAATAATTCACTCACCAAAGGTGAGGTAAAGGATCACTTAATCCCAGGTAGTTTCCTTGGATGGTGTCCCAATCCAAGAGGAGAGTCCCCAGCTGCAAACCTGCTGCTCCGAGGAGGACCAACTCAGTTCGGATCTCTGGCGGGACTGCCTTTATACCACAGTGGAGTCAGAACTGTGGTATTTCTCATTAGTTGGGGGCAAATGCAAGACAAAGGCAGGCTAAGGGGCCTAGGCCATGAGGTGCCAAGCAATAGCCATGAGGCATCAAGCTGATCTTTATCAGGTGTTTGGGCAAGCCCTGGTCTTTGTCAGGTTCTTGTCAGGGTGGCTGCACCTTTCCCTTTCCCCTTTCCCCTTTCCCCTTTTCCCTTTCCCTTCCCCCTTCCCCTTCCCCTTCCCTCACCATCTTAACTGCTGTTAGAAGTTTTTTCTCACAATTCCATTTTGTTGAAATACTGCTCTGTGTAATTGCCACACTCTTTGAGATGACTATTTGCACTAGCATATGAGCAAGCTAGGAAAATGTAAATAGTGCATTAAATGAACGGGGATTTTGGATAACTTTTAAATACTAATTTTATGCTTTTTTGGATCCTTTTGCTCATGGGCAGACAAAGGAAACTTAAATTATGAATACTAAAATTATTCCATGTACTCATCTAGGCTTATTCTTCCATTCTTCAAACCAGCTCCCCACAGACACATTTGTATAAACAGAAGCATGCTAATTAAAATTGCCAGGGAGACATGATCTATTTAATGTCTCAAAGCACAATTTTACTCTTAGGCATCATAGCGTGATAGTGCAAAAGAGCAAAGTTTCTCTTCAAGCTTTAAATATAATGAAGTGAAAATTTTTGTTAAGTATGTGCTATTTGGCTGCATGCTGCTCTTATCTCTGCTAACATGCACCTGATTTCCTTTTCTATCTTGCCTTTGTTCGTTGTTAAATCTCCAGCCGTCTTTCATGTTTTTTAACAGACTGCAAAAACTCATTAAAACTTTGCGATTGTTTATTTCCTTCTGCTTTGTCATTTAACCCTCTTTTCACAGTTCTCTCAGTTTGACATAAAGTAACAACAGTTACTTTAAACAGTTCAGATACACTACTGTCTATACTAATAGTATTTACATGTCTATTTATTATAAGTCTGTTTATTTCTTCTGTCAACATAAAGGCTTAGATATGATTTTCTTTTTCAATGTTTTATCTTAATTATTCAAAGACCATATAATTCCATTTCTTCGGGTCTGTAATGGTGGTAGTCACTTTTTTTTTCTTTCCACGATGACAGTTCCCTTATGTTTTTTCTCTTTAAGTCTTCTCCAAGATGCTGTGTCAAAGTCTTCCCTTGGGGACAGTTGCATAACTCAATAGCTAAGTATATTTGAACCTAATTTCTTAGTTCTTCAGAGGAAGGAGCTCTTCAGTATTTATACAAAGGGGCACATTCCCTCCTATGCCCTGAGTATGTGAGCCAGAAAACTTGAATTTGTTGTTGAGGAAAGCATTCCCACATTCCCTGTGACAAGAGGCAGGCAGCAATGCGCAGACCTCATCCAACCTTCCTCAGCCCCAAATTCACATCCACGACAAAGCTCTCTGTTTGTGCAATGGTGTGTGACTGACTTTGGCCGGCCTCTCTCAGGCAGGCAGAATTTTTAGGCCCTCATCAGTAGCCTCTAACTCTTTGCACTCCTGATTGACATGTGGGGCAAATCTGATGCTGTTGCTCCAGATGATTGCTTAGCATCAACCACAACTTATTGATCCCATAGTTCCATGATGTTCTGACTTTGGCACTGAAGCTGACTTAATGAATTTAAGGAGTTCCTGCTGCCTACATTTAGCCCATGACCAAGGCTAAATTACAGCAGTTGCTCTATCACCCAGTGACCCCTCCCCAGCCAAAAAGGGGGAATCGGGAAAAGGAGAGAAGACCCACAGTTTGAAATGAAAGCAGAGTTAATGAAACAGCCAAACTAAAAACAATATACAAAGTTATATTCTGCCCAGCAAATGTATGATGGTCACAATAAAGGGGAAAGCAATCCTCAGGAGAAGGAGGCGGAGCAGGAGCAGGATTGGGAGAAGCCCAAGCAGGAAGCTAGCCTGCCCCTCAGCAAGCTTTCCCTTTTATACTGAGCATGATGTTTATGGTATGGGATACACCTGTAGCCAACTCAGCTACAACTGCCCTGGCTGACACTGAACTGCTAAGGGCCTGCAGACCATGGCTGTCCTATCATTCTGTCCCAGTAAAGCCAGGACACCTGCCAACTCAGATTGCTTGTTCCTACATCTGCATCACTGTTTTACCTGCCATCACATAACTGCTAGCAGGACTTTGGTGTAGGCCAAATCTCTCAACTGAGACAGGTTAAAAAGGTCTCCAGCCTCTCTGCAGAAAAGAAGCCTGGATCAATTTATTGATTCCGTTTACGGTATGGATCTGTGCCAGACAAAACTGTGTTATGCTGCAGGCAAAGGGGTAGGAACTATGGCTGACGTGGGAGAGTGGCAGGGACACCTTAGGGCAGTTAGGAGTTTGGCTCAGTTCCTGCAGAAGTTAGGTGTTAATGGCATGGTACTAGACCACACAAGGTCTTCTGGGACTGTTCAAAAGTAATGTCTCTCCAGACATGCTCTAACTTTGTTTGGCTTTGGCTGTATGTTAGGAACCAGGCAAACTCATATGGCCTTGGTCTATGTCCAGTTATCCCTGAGCTCATCAGGCTGGATTTTCAGTTTTGTGGAAAACTGTGATGTTTTGCTTTCAATTCAACCCTGAATGAAACATACATTTCCAAAAATCTGAAAAAAAGAGCTTGTTGAGATTTATATTTTAGTGTTTATATTTTTACATGTCTCTGATAGGGTGTGCAATGCATGTCTGGTTGAAATAGATGTGTTTCAGAAAGAAAACAAAGCCAATATTTTCTTGATTATTTATTCTCTCTTGTCAGTATGGGTAGGAATTAGCAGCATAGCATAATGATGCCTCATCTCCCTGGGAAAGTAAGAGGCACTGCTTGAATATAGTCTGATTTCCTCTAGATTTATCCAGAAGTGATTACCTTCGGTATTTAGGAAGATGTAGCTCTGGTTTGAAGCTTCTTCTGTGGTTGAGGCATTTATAAGGTCCCCATTCTATGTGGATCTTCTGTTAGCTCATGAGGAGTGACAAGCCGCAGCCACTCTCAGAGCAGAAAGGGTGTCCCCCTCTCTCCACTCTTACCCTTTGTTTGCTGGGAAACAGTACCGTACCGTCTTGTGTTTCCAGGTGGATTCAGTCATCCCAAATCCATTTGCAGCCCTCTTTCCAGTGTCTTTCATGCTTGTCTGAGATGGAGCAGCAGCATGCTCCTGGCTGCAGTCCAGTGCTGCCTCCTGTTTCCATGAGCCACTTTGTGTGGGGCCCTCACACCACTGCAGGATCCCATTGATCAGATGTTTCACCTCGCTTGCTCAACTGGTAGATGAAAAATTAGACATGAGCCAGCAACGTGCCCTTGCAGCCCAGATGGCCAACTGTATCCTAGGCTGCATGAAAAGAAGCGTGACCAGCAGGTCAAGGGAGGTGATTCTTCCTTTCTACTTCACTTTCATGAGACACCACCTGGAGTACTGTGTCCAGCTCTGGGGTCCCCAACATTAGAAGGACATGGACCTGTTGGAGTGAGTCCAGAGGAGGACCACAAAGATGATCAGAGGGCTGGAACACCACTTCTATGAAGACAGGCTATGAGAGTTGGGGTTTTTCAGCCTGGAGAAGGCTCCAGGGAGACCTTATTGCTGCCTTTCAGTACTTAAGGACGGCCTATGGAAAAGATGGAGAGAGACTTTTTATCAAGGCCTGTAGTGACAGGACAAGGGGCAATGATTTTTAAACTGAAAGAAGGTAGATTTAGACTGGACATAAGGAAGATATTTTTTACAATGAGGGTGGTGAGGCAGTGAAACTGGTTGTCCAGAGAAGCTGTGAATGCTCCATCCCTGGAAGTGCTCAAGGGCAGGTTGGATGGGGCTTTGAGCAACCTGATCTAGTGAAAGGTGTCCCTGCCCATGGCAGGTGAGTTGGACTAGATGATCTTTAAGGTCCCTTCCAACCCAAACTATTCCGTGATTCTATGGCTGTACGATGATAGGAGCTGATCAGCTGGAGCTGACAGAACCAGCGAACTGCTGGCTGATGTTTCTTGTTCTGTCAGTTGTTTTCTTCCACAGATAAAGTAGACAGCTTTGGGGTTTTTTTGAGTACACACCTTGGTTTGGCTGGCGAGGCAAGGTAAGAGCGAGGGTGGGATCTGGACTGTGTTGAAGTCAGCGTCAAAATCCCCTTTGATTTGGCAGAGCCTGCGTGCCCTGCAAGTGCTTTTTTCTCATCCTCGTTGCTACCCTCCGTTTGGTCAGCAGGTGGCAATCTCTACTTTTCGTCTGAACTTCACAAAAGTTCTGTGTGCACAACACAAACTCTTTTTATTCAAATAGCTGTTTCTGCTTTTCATCGTGTGTTCTGACTGGGAGCTGGGCGAGATCTCATTTCAAATCTCTCTTAACATTTAAACGCTTACTTAGTCATCAAAGTATTTTTAAAAGCAGAACTTAGGAAGCCTATTGCTTTACAAGTCAGAGTTTTTCCTTTCCTATCCCGAGCTCTCAGTTGCAAACAGGAACTCCCACAACTAGAAATTAAACTGTATAAATTGAGTTGTGTGTATCATATCTTTTACTATGAACCATAGACATTAATTAATATGCCAGTACTCAGACCTCATAAATTTGCACCTTTAGCATCCGGACTTAGTGTCACAGTAATATTTCAAATGAATCCTGTAAGCAGATGATGGAATGACAAAAAAAATACAGGTATTTCCACGTCAGTTGTTAAATGTACTTCGCTTATTAGTTCCAAGCAATCTAATGTCCTTTCCTTGTGGAACAATTGGCCAGGAACATACCCAAGGTCAGCAAGTCCTTGAGCTCTCTGCTGTGTAAGTGCCAGTCTTGCAAAACAGGTCTATCTAAGGCTATTTTGGCATCGACATCCCCTCTCCCCACCCCATTCTGAGACCTCTTTTGCATACCAAAATGTACAGCAGTGCATAGTTTCATATGAAAATGAATGAATGCTGATTTTTTTTTTTTTTGCCTGAGCTTTGTGGGAAATTTTAATTTCTCTCTGAAATTGAGAGAGACATATGTAAGTCTTTTCACAATGGGGATTTTGATTTTAGCCTTGCTGTCTGAGAGACACGAGCAAGCTAAAATACATTGTTGGTTGCTTGTCTATTGGCAGTGGCAAGAAAAAAACCGAGTTTTTCACTGTTTAACTGCCATTTGCTCTGGACTATTAATACCTAAATCTGCTATTTAAATCTGGTCTGTATTCTGACAGCTTGAGGAAATTTGATAAGGATTATTAGGAAATAAAGTTACAGCTGAGTTAAACAATTATGCTAAGGGCATGCAGTCCACCAGAACAAATGATCCTGCACAGATTCATTATGTCTGTTGGTTGAAAGCAGAGTATGAAACATTTTTTTTTTTTTTTTTTGCAGTTAAAGAAGTACAGTGATGATTTTGTGGAGTTTTTGTGGTTACAGTAACGGATAAAGAAAAAAGTGTAGGTCATTACGTTTTCAAGTGTAACCTCTCAAAGAGAGTCGTTTTTAAGAACCTCATCTACTTTGTTTATGAGCTGCCTCATCGCTCCGCCTATGCCTCGGTGTATTTATACACTGCTCGTGCTGATACCGGAGCATCCGCTGACAGCTTGGGAAGCGCCGTCTGCTTTCACCGCAGGCGGGCAGCTGGCGGTTTCATGCCGAAGCAGAGTCACCCAGGTTTAGAGTGAAATAAGAGCATGCTGTTAGCCCCTGGCAGCCTGCAGACGCACTGGGCATTGTGTTGCCCTTGAGTCCTGTTAGATGTTCTGGGAGCTGCCTTACAATTTCCATATTATCCCTCAGGTAATTGTTCCAGGTGCTTGGATGCCATGGCGACGACTTCTGTCAAGACAGATAAGTAGGAACGGTTGCTGACTTAAAACCAGTGGGATATTGAGGCCTGGAAAAAACTGCTGTTCTGAGGCAGCGCTTGAACAGCAGATGTTTCAAAATACACATTTTGGCTGGAGAGGTTTTGCAGTCTCTGACCTCAGAGGTTTTCAAGACCCAACTAGATAAAGCCCTAGTCCGATGTCACATCTGACCCAGCTTTGATAAGGAGGTTGGACCCTGGAGCCCTCTGGAGGTCCCTTCCAGCCGGAGTGGTTGTGATCATGCACATGGACTGCTGCAATGCCTTGAGGCTTGAAACTGGTCAAACCTTGTGCCTCTTCAAGTCCTGACCCTAAGAGTTACATCTCTGCAGATTCTATTAATTTCCAAGGTGTTTGTCAAACAACAGTTAACCTTCAGTAGTTCTGTAAGCTGTCATTTCATGTTACTGTTGGGGAAATAGCCTGGTTTTGCTGGACAGAATCCTAGACTTGCCATGGTCTGCAGGTCATTAGCAGTTTAGTGTCAGCCAGGGCAGCTAACCCGAGTTGGCTACAGGTGTATCCCATACCAAAAATGTCAAGTTCATTGTAAAGGGGGAATTTTGCTGAGGAGGAAGGCCTCTTGTTCTTGCTTGGGCTCCTCCTGCTCCTCTTCCTTCTCCTGAGGACTGCTTTCCCTTTTATTGTGGCCACTGTACATCCACGGGGCTGAGTATAACTTTGTACACTTTTTATTGGTATTAGTTTGGCTGTTTCATTAAATCTGTTTTCGTTTCAACCTGTGGGTCTCCTCTCCTTTTCCCGATCCTCCTTCTTGGCTGGGGAGGGGTCACTGGGTGAGAGAGCAACTGCTGTAGTTTAGCCTCATATATGGGTTAAATGTAGTCAGGAAACCATGGAAACAGTGACCCTGGCTGAAGCCCCAGAGAGGCCTCCAAGAGAGCTGAGATTGGGATTCCGTGACGCAGCTGGAGAAGGAAGCATTTTCCCACCCCAAATTCCTATCCTGTTTTGTACTACGGTGAAACCAGGGCATTTCAAAGGAAAGATAAGGAGGAAGACCTTTTTTTCAGAGTCAAGAATAACCAGTAACTAACAGGGAAGGGCACTTACGGAAAACGTAGGAGACAAGGTTGACACCTCTAGGCCAATGAGGCACACCACAGATATTTTGACCTTTAGGTATTATGGGGTTGTGTGATCTTTTTCTAGTGGTTACCAGAAGTCTTTACAGTTTCTATAATCCTTCTTGGTTTTCTCTTTCTCTTGGAATGGCATTGTCTGAACTGAGTGGCTGATGTAGGTGGAAAATCACAGTTCACTTAAACTAGTAACTCTGCTGATCAGTGAATGAAATCTGGACCCCACAGAGTCTAGCAGATTTTGCGTTCAGTTGAATTAACATCCCTTAAACTCATGTCTTGCTCTATTTCTAGCTCACCTACAGACGTTTAATGCTGTAATCATTTCCTCTAAGAGTAAAAAGACAAAATATTCCTTTTCTTGTTGGAGATATTTGCCTGCAATGCAAAGCAAAACAACCCCAGAACAACTGCCCTTGTCTTTTACACTTTTAAAAAATACTTTTCTTTTGAATGTACTCCTTGGTGAAAGAACATTCCCTCCAAAATTTAAATAAAAACCCAATAGTCATCTGGTAACATTCTTCCAGCAATTTGTTCATGCAGTTATTCTGTGTAAGTAGTAGATCAGGTTCACAATCTAACTAACTGCAGTGTTTCACTTTTGAGACACCACCAGTTTCCACGAAAGTGTTTCAGGATGATGTGGCCTCCAACTAAATGTGCAGTAAATGGCCACAGATTTTTTTTCTGATATTTGGACCTAAGAAAGGCAAAGTGGGGTATAATAAAACAGGCTCGTGAAGAATAGATTCTGCTGGACTTCTCTGATGTCACTCCTTGATAAAAGCAAACATGCGTTGTGATCCCAAAGTAGAAGCTGCTGGAGTAGAGGCTACCCAAGGGAACTGGAAGGCAGAAAACATGGCAACAGTCATCAGTGCTGGGAAAGGAAGTATCAGAGAGAGAATCAAATATTTTTCATGGGGCTTTTCCTATTTCATACCTTCATTGATACTTTCTTTGGAACACAGGAGAGCATGCTGTCCAGCCAGAACTGGGAGGCACTGTTCCTACAGAAAAGGGCTAGGATATAAGATGGAAATGAGGACTGGAGTAAGAGGAGTGGTATGAAATTCAGTAGTTCAAAATGCAATATTTTGTAATTCTTTTGTACTCAAGGTAGTTATCATCAGGAAATGCCCGAGGAGGAGAAAGCTCTAGGCATGCTACCCGAATGGATCGTGAATCCAGTCTTCTAATATGATGAGTCTGTGAATAAAAGTGTATGTGGTGGATCAAAAGAGGTGTTTCCAGTGGAGACAGGGAAACCGCTAGAAGAATTAAAGCCTGGAAGGGAATATGGTTCTTCTGTATAGCTACGTGGTCATAATATTTCTGTGACTCATTCAAAACACTGCTGTAGTTTTCCTTTAGAAATGATGCCATTGAGAACTTGTGCCCCTTGTTTTTGCAGAAAGCTTAATAGAGCCACTGGCCTATGAAAGGGGGACAGATTTGTTCCATGACTTACTAACTATTCTATTTTTGGAGTGCATTCAAGAAACTTTGCAAGATGAGCCTTGCAGAGTTTCATGAAAATTTCTATCCCACAGGAGAAGAGCAGTTTGGCTAAGCATGAGGTTCATTAACTTTTGGGTGACCTTTTCACAGTAGATACATGGCTGTTGCAGAAGCAGGTAATGAAATGCTGATAATTTTGCAAAAGCCAGAAAACATTCCATAAATGTGGCTAGAGGCAACAATGTGAAAGCTGAAGAAATAGGTTTCCCGCTTCTAACTTATAGTTAAAAAATAAAGCTGAGTTCAAAGACAAATCAAATTGTGCAAGATTATGAATATGATTTGAAGAGAACCAGCATTGTTGGAGCTTTTGTTTTGTTCTTAGCATGGAGACACAGTATTTTCATTAAATGGATGAATAATAAACGGATTAACCTGTCAGGGAGGAAAATGGCACTATGCTCAAATTCTGCAGCTATTCTGGGGAAGGTGTCAAACTTGTGAGTAGAGATTAGGCTGTTTTTCTTTTAACCCTTTCTTTCCCCTCCAGAAAATGCCCTGTGACTTGCAAGCAGAAAAGGCAAGGCAGGTTCCTGCAGACGTGTGGGGCTAAGTGAGGATGTATATATTTTATTTTAGTGGGAGCACTTGGTTGTAAATAGGTGACTTATCGAGTAACCTGGGATTCCAGGAGCACAGGAACAGAGCATGTAGTGCTGTGGCACATCTGATTATGTCCTCCTTGGGAAGAGCCTCATAGATCTCATCTTTGGTAAGGCTTGCCAATATGTGTCAGGCAATGCACCCCGATGGTTAGTTTTGTCCAAAGCTTAAAAATCAGAACGAATGTGTGTTAGTTCATTAGATCAGCTATATGCAACTGTACCATCAGCAAAGTTGCATTTTCCATCTGAGTCCAGAAATCATTAAAATACACCAAATCTGATAGTTTTAAAGTAAAATGGTTATTACAAGTTGAAGTGAGACCTCCAGCCTAATTTTTGTTTGCAATGGAGTTGGGAAAGGGCTGAGAAATTCCAGTCTGACTCATGAATGTTTTTGTATACCAGTTATGGGAATTAAGGCAAAGAAATACATTTGTCATCCTCTAGTCCTGTAACAAGAAGTTCTGAAGAGTTGTCTTTCATCAGTGAAATTCCATTAAAGGCATCCTAAGTACGTGTGAAGGCTTTGTGGGTTTGGAGTTGTCCTGTGAAGTTCAGAGGTCTGCTCTAACATTTGGTGGAGAGATACACAGGTCCTTGGGGGATGGATCTTTCTCTGTAAATTCCACAGAATTATCGTAACACAAGTTTAATATTTCCACCACTGTAAAATGAAACTCCGACAGCCTGATTATAATCACTTAAATAACTATGATCAACACACTGATATTTCTACTTTTAAAAGTTAGTCTAAAATATATAGCCAATAATCAGGGGTGGGGCTGAGCCACTGTCCCTGACTTCTAGAGAACTGAGCTGAAGCTCTATGGATCAGCCTCCTCAACAGATGTTTTCAAGCATGAAAACCATGCATTTAAGATGGGGAAGAGAGGAAAAGCAATTATGAAAATCCCAGTGAGCTATCCTAGCTTTCACATTAGTTTATTTTATTTACTTTTCCTCAGTGTTTCTGTGGGCAAAATGGCTAAGAAGGATTGCAGGTGTCATCTTTTGTGACCAGAGCATTTCTGGGTTTTACCTGTAACTTGGATTAATTTTAGAACGAGTTACATGGCGATAATTTGCCCTTCATAATTTTTTCCCTGGCTTGCTACTTTTCTAGGAACATTTTGGGTTGAATTGATTACAAAGTGTTAGCAGCTTTTATAGTGGGGACCTTACAGGTTCCACCATCTCCTTCACAATCACTCTTGCTGTTAAATTGGAGACTTGTAAATTTTGTAACTTCCTAATTCAGAGTTCTAAATTGCCATCTTGGAATATTGAAAACAAACTGAACCACATCCAGTCCCTGTGTAAATGTCCTCAGCCACAATTTAAGTGAAGTACAGCAAGGGCAAGTCTATATACACAAATTCAGTAAATCTGAGTCTCTCTTCCCTCACAAGTGGGCTATGTGGCAATGTTAGCAGTCTGGACATTGATTACAGTGCTTCAGGCTTTGTCAGGGTGCTCTGTAGATCAGAGCTGGTTCATGTTCACACAATTCAAAGCTTTGCTACTGAATTTCGGGGACTGTAAGGTAAACATGAGCCAAGCATTTACTTCGGGCTATGTTTGTACCATGTGTTAAGCCTCAGGTTGGGCTCTGGCCTTTGGTCCAGCAGCAGTGTTGAAGGATTGTTATTACATCCTCAGAAAGAGGTCTCGGCTGGGGAAGAATGAGTGGCTAATATATATGACACAGATGTAGCTTTTAATATGCTAGAAAATTAGCTCTATGCTGATTGCTGATGCATGTTTATAGATATGAAATTTGTTGTTTGCATTTGCATTTTTTTCCTTCTTTACACCAAAACCCAATACCACATTGCAGCCAAAGAGACTATTTAACAAAACTAAACTGAATTCTCACTGTATTGTCACTCACTAGATTAGACCCCAAGGCAACGATATGGAACAGGTTGCCCAGAGAGGTGGTGGATGCCCCATCCCTGGAAACATTCAAGGTCAGGTTGGACACTGATCTAGTTAAAGATGTTCCTGCTCACTGCAGGGGAGTTGGACTAGGTGACATGTAAAGGTCCCTTCCAACCCAAAGCATTGTATGATTCTGTGGTTGTTTCTAGTACAATAATAGGTAGGTGTTCAACTTTTTTTTTAATGCTTTGACTGTTTTGTAAAAATAATGCCCAGTTACTATGAGAATGAGATCCTTTAGATATACACATTGTTAAACATCTTCCTTAAAAGTTAAGAGGTACAGGAGATGTTAATTTGATGAGTGCTATCAGTGTATTTTGTAAATGCTTTGTGATGACATATCAAATGTCATTTGTGCATGGTGGCAGATACTTTTCCTTCATTTTTAGGATACACTTGGAGATGATCATGACCCCTTAATGTGCCAGAGCAGGCAAGTGGAATTGGAGTAGATAAGTGAATGGAAAATCGTTAAATACTGTGATGTCCTAATCAGGACAGGGGTTGGAGAAGACAGAAGAAAGCAGTGGGTGACTGTAAAAAAAAAAAAGTCCTAGCTGGAAAAGGCTTGTGGAGCTCTGCCATCTGTAAAGGGTGGGGGGAGGCTTTTACTCATCTTGGTTTATAGAAAGAATGAGGGGAATTTTCTTTTTACCATCCCTTCACTTGTGTTAGGAACACAGCAAATGAAGTTCATTTTCCTTTTGGAAGTTCTCTTCATAGCTGAGAATCCACCCTACAGCTCCCTGCTTTGTTTCCATGCCTTCTGGTTCTCATGCTCCAGATTGCAGCCTAGTTGCCTGGCTGAAACTGGAATTAGTCCTCTAACCACAAATAATGTTAGAGAGAATGAGGTTTTGCAGTGTAGTAAACTTACACAGGCAGTGCCAGATGGCTTTTACAGTCCAGTTTGGCCCATGAGCGTTTGCTTGTGTGAGTGCATGTGTGCATTTAAAAAAATAAAACCAAAATCTAGTAGCTGCTGGTAACTGGACCATCTGGTAGCCGTTCAATCCAGTATAATGTCATTTACTTTTTTGCTTTTCAAGCAGGTCTGTTTTTAAATGGCTTATTTTAATCACCAGAAACCACATATGTGCCAGTCAGTTGTCTCGTAGTTCCCAGCACTCTTCCCTCTATGCAGCCTCCTTCTGTCAGCTGGGGTTTTCCCCAAGATGCCACTCACGCTGATATCAACTTTGTCTTTTCCCCTAGGCGTCTTCCAGTTTTGCATATGTGGTGATTTTTTTCCAACAGAAAGCGGTTTCTGACTCTATCATTTCCTCTTTGTAAGGAAGAAGTCTATTCTTCCCAAATACTCATATCTTTTAGCCACCATTGTTTGATCTCATTCTTTCTTAGGACAAGATCTGATCCCACATAAACCAAACAAAAGCTTTAAAAATTTAAGTTTCATATAGCCTTCCTTCTCCCTGTGCAGCTGAACTAGTTAAAGAGCTGTGCAAGCCCCCAAAGCAGGTGCAAGGGAAAACATGCCTAACTGCCTTTATCAGCGGGAAAAACATTTCAGTAAGCAGATCAGGAGGAAGGCATAAATGGCTGTTGGCTAGATAGTTTCTCCTATATCACCCTTGAGCAAGCTGAGCACCTCGGGCTTCAGTAAGTGCTATTTTTTAACTACTTGTGCCCTTACTTAGTGAATTGAATGGGATTCAGGGTCATGAAGGGAATGGTTAAACTTGGTATTCTTTCCTTCTAATCGAACTATTTTCTCTAGCTTCTTCACATCTCATGTGTGCATTTAGTGTTCATGAGATAGTGTTGTGACATGCTTCCTTCTGGTGGAAAAAGCTTCCAAAATGTGGCTTCTATTGTGAACACTTCTGTTTGTCTTTCCCAGATTCAGGTAGGGAAAAGGACTCCCAGATTAGCTACCTACTGTATGTGTGCAGATGCCTTAACTCTTTCTCCTTGTCTTTAAAAAGCACAGCAGATGTCAGATACTGCTTGTCTTTGAAAACACCCACTGGAGGAAATTGTGTTAATATGGCACTGGGTAATCTATATTTTCTTTTTCCATTCTAGCTAACTGTAATTTTTGTTTGCAAAGTACTGTGAAGGGCTTGTAAACAGGGCTGTACCTTTGATGTGCTCTCACCCTGCAGTATCCCTGCAGTCACGGCTCTGGGCTGTGTGATGCAGAGGTTGTAATGCGCAGTGTTGCTCCTAAGATCTGCTCTCTTGATTTAACAACTCTGCATTACTAGCTCACCCATAGGCATGTGCGGGCTATGTTTGCCACCCCGGTATAGCTTTCTCAAACTGTATGTTTTCTAAAAGTGAGCAGGATGGATGGTGGGTTGAAGTAGAAAAACAAGAAAATGGAAGCCTTCATTTTTAGACAGTCTCTGTAGGATAGCAGGTAATAATAATCTGAATTTGATAACTCTGCTAATATTTTCTCTGCTGTAATCTATATAGTTTCATTTTAATACATTAAATGAATTATTTAGCTTAGTCAAGGGGTGAAACCGTGTGCCATTTTGACATTTATTCATGAAATGCATTTCATAGCATGCATTTTTAATTTGTGCTTCCTCTCAAAAGCTAGCATGACAGTGTGCATTGTAGCATTGCAAGCAAAACTAAAACACATGGTTGCAGTTCCACGTTTTATTTTAAACCGTATAGTATTGTATCTTTTCATGTGAAGACAAAGTTCATGTTGAATGAATGCATGATTAGATAATTATAATTTGAAAAACGTAACCTAGGATGGAACTGTATGAAGTAAGTTTTATAAGCAGCATTCTCAGCAACAATCTTCTCTGTCATTAAACTACCATGACATTACTATGAAATAGAAATGCTTTGTTTTCTTACTACTCACAGCATTGTCCAAGACAGTCAACTGTGATCAAGAAATTGGATTGGCGATGTATTGTATCTATCACATTGTCCCACTATTGAGGCTGAAAATTATAGCTGATTGATTTGCGGACAGGATTCATAGGTATTTTAATTTGTGAAAAATACTAGAGCAGTAAGTTGAAGAAAAATACACATGCACTGGTGCATTTACTGGCATCTGAAAGAAATCTATGGGCACAGGTCCATTGCTTTGTATAGGTGTAAACTCTTGTCAAGTAACTGCATATGTATGTCCCTTTCGTCAGAATTTAGTCCCACTTTCAGAAGAGAAAACCAGTGATGTGAGAAAACACCAGTTTAAAAATGTGTTTCTACTGTTTTTGTGGTGTTCATGAGCAAACTACAAGTGGTGTGTGTCTTTCAAGTATTGTCGATAACAGTTTCCACAGACAAAACCAAACCTTAACATGCACTTTGACAGCCAGAACTTAAAGGGAACAGATGAGGTTTTCACTGTCTCTTTTTGCAAAACATGGCTGCATGCGGAAAGAATGAAGAGACAACTATGGAACTTAGATACACTCTTACGTAAGGTTACAGCTCTCAAATGAAATAAAAGATCTTGAAGTAATAATCATATCAAAACTTGTTCATCAAACACAACTTTTTCCAGCACTTGAAGAAGAAAACATATTTGGCTGATACATCTGCTCCTTCCTTCGTGCTGATGGTTTCATTTACATATGGGCACTCCAGAATAAATTCAGCACTATATAGCAGGATGTTACCTGAGAGAAATACATAGGAAACATAATAGTGACACCACTTGCCAAAGAGGGATAAAAAACTGTTTAAATCCTCCTTAAAAACAGCAGAGTGTAAGCATGTATTGTATACAGAATTTAACAGCATAAGCCCTGAGGACTATATCTGGAACCTGTCAGTGTTCCCCGTGACACTCTTTCACTTCGCTTGTAGAGTCCCTGAAGGATTAATTCTGTCTTTCTGCCTTAATTAACTTATTTTTGCAACAACTAAACAAGATGTTAGACAATAGGCACCTGAGTGCCAGCCAAATATATAGATTTTAAACAAGTTCTTGATAGAAGTGTAACGGTACAGAGTGCTTTCTACCATCTTCGGCTATCCCGAAGCTCCTAGCTCCATTTCAGAAACAGCAACCCATTCCCCTCAACTCTGCTTTCCTGCAGAGAGCGGCAATCCCCTAAACCTGCATGAAAGGTTTGGCACTCTGGCCATTCCAGGAAGTTGCAGAAAGCACCAACGTGAGCCCACACCACCTATATCTTTTCTCTTCCCCAAACCAACCTGCAGAGCCCTAAAGAAAATTAAATGACTTTGGACCTCGTGCGTCAGATCTCTGATGGCTGAGGTTCAGTTTGCATGTAGTGTTAAGCTTTGTGATAAAGACTGTGCTCAAGGTTTCTATGTCTCCCACATAACAGAACTTCCTACAGATAAAGGTTACGTTTGACTGTGTTGGGAATAGAAGTTTCCTGAGAGCCTGTCTTAAGATTAGGCTGAACACCCGCAGGAAATGAGGATAATCCCAAACCTACTATCTTCCTCCTCTAGTGCAAGTTTTTATGCTTGTCTAAATGGCATAACAACATTTAGAGAGGATATATAAACTCCAACCAAAACCAAACACTGAACACATGTACATGTATGTGTATACAGTATTTCAGTGGATGTGTAACTGCCATCTCTTGTGTCACCCAGGACACATCTAGTTGGACCTCATCTAGAACAGCTGGAGCAACACTGGCCCAGCCCAGATGGAAGCTGGGGGTTAGAGAAGAAGGGGTTCGAAGAAGGAGGGTTAGAAAAGAACACTGTCAGTAATAAATAGCATAAGAAAAATCTCTGAAGAAGAGAGACTGTAAGGAATTGACTGTAGTTACCTTAAAAAAAATGAGGAAAGACATTAAAAGAATAATATATGGTCTAGAAAAGAATACAGAGCAAGCAAGGCAGAAAACTCCTCCGCATTCTCCAGTGAGATCTTGTTCCTTTCCAACAACAGACCAAACACCCACCATTTTGAAAGATACACATTGAATGTAATAACAGGGCTCGCAGAGTACTCCAAAATAACAGTATGAGTGGGATATACAAATGTGTGGGTAGGTTAATGAAGACTTAACAGTGTGAAACAGCAGGGGATAAGACACCTGAAACTGCCTCTTTCAGTAATGACACTTGGTAGCTAAATTTTATTTTATTTTGCAAGCAGCTAATCCCCATGCTGCAGGTGTCCATTAGCATTGCAGTGTGTTGCCGGTGGCTGTATCCCCACTTTCTCCTGTACCTGTGGCAGATTCCTTCTCTTTCATCTCAGACCTTCTACCTGTCAGATGCTTTGTGCACAATCCCAGTATCCCACTGAACTCCCGCATTTGCACTGTGTTTCCAAACTCAGCTTTCCTTCCCCAGCCTCTCTGCTGTTGTGTTCCTCCCAGTACAGCTCCCACCCTGCAGCCCCAGTGCTTCTGCTTTTCCCAGCCCGTGCTCTACAATACTCCCCTTGGCCCTTGTTCCCTCTGTGTCCCCAGACTGGAACCTCCCTGCTTTCCCTATGCCCCCTCCTTGGGGTGTGCGTCCCTGCAGAGCCCGCGGAAAGCCAGGGCATTGTTTATATCAGCAAGTACATGAGAAGAATAATAAATGACTGAAGGAAGAGGTAGAAAGTAGCACACATTACCTGCTCCCCAGAGCTGCCCCAGTGCAGTCTCTTGGCACACCCCCAGGATAGTGGTGATTTTAAATTATTTTGTATTTATGGTAGGGTTCCTATCATAACACGGATTGCTAACCTGTCGTTAGCCTTTTCATAGAAGGGGTTTCATTTTCAGCTAATAAAAAATGCTGGAAGAATTTATGATATTTCCATAATGAGGTATCCTTCTGTTCCACGTCCTGAGGCAGTTTGGGCAGTATCTTCTGGGAAAATCCTACAGATATTGGTTCAGGGGTTTGTGTAACCATTTTACATAGTCTGAGATTTTTTCACCGCTGAATCCCTCCTTGAAGCTTCTTGAGGCCCATGCTTCACCCAGTTTGTGCCTTTCTCTCGTCTTTTTCATCAGCAGAAAAAACCAAACAAACAAATCTAACCCCAAAGAAATGTAAAAGGAAGCTTCCTTTATCCCTTTGTCTGTAAAAAATACCATGCTTTAGAAATGTCTTAGTTTGAATCATGCAGGAAGAGTTGTTCTACCCCAGCGGTCACATCCCTATTTCATCCATTCTGTGGATGGTTAGAACAAGAGGAGCTGAAATCAAGCATTTCTTCCAGCGAATTACGAAGAATGTCTGTTCTGAGCCAGCAAGATATAAAAATGAGCAAAATGACATAAAAACCTATTAGAGATAGCAAGAAATAATGATGATAATATCCATAATGTACTGTTTCTGCCACTTCTTTCTGCATTAGAGAATATTGCTGAGAATGATGTGCCTCACCAGGTTCCTGTCCTGCTTCTTGCCTGCCTGCAAAGCCTTGCCTGGCCTAGGGTACCGTTCACTCACCAGAGGCGGTAAATCAGAGCTGCTCTAGCGAACTCACAGTGGCATATGCTATAGCTAGATGGTACAAACCTATTGTTTTTCATACAGCACCTGCCAGACAAGGGTTCAAAGAGATTAACTGATAGTGGGGCCAGTCCAGGTGCAGGGCTGCAGGACTCTGTCCTGGTAGCATCCCCAGAAGAGAAAATGTTCTCTTAAAGCTGTAATGGCAGCATACGCACCTGTTTTTTTTTTTTTCTTTCCTTAAGCCCTAGAACCAATTGCCTTCCAACCTGATTGTTTCATAGTCACTATTTTCGGAGGGGCTCATCTCCACAGAACCTGGGCTTCTTTTTTTCTCCTGGACAAGGCTGTGTGTGTATGTGTCGTGTAGCATGCACACATGGTTATTGCAAATAGGAGAGGATTTACATCTCCTTGCATTACTGAGGACAGGAACACTTCAATCCAGGAATGTGTGCAAAATGTCCAGTGCAGCAAAGACAGTGGATATAAGCAACAAAACGTTGAGCTTTCTGTGCAGATGCTGTAGAGTCAACCCATGTAGCAGAAATTTGCATTCATCCAGGATTTCCAGAGAGCTACAACTACTGACTGAATTTGCCAGGTATTTTGTCAAACTATTTTTTTTTTTATCTCTGCCAAGACTAATGGCAGTTCTATTTATTAGTGGCCAGTCGTCTCTGGAGAGGAGGAGACCATACAGTCCAAAGGTGTCACCAGCCCCCAGATAGTCAATGAAAGGGCAGAAATAAGGGAGATTGTCCCACTGCTGCCCAGTTTTCTTCAAAAGGCAAACTGGTAGTAACTGAAAACCAAAGATCTTCAAGCTTACTCATTCTCTTAGCTAACTGGCATGAAACTGTTATAGCTGTTAGGCAAAACACTGCTTAGGTCAGTGTTTTGGTAATACAGACATTGAGGTTATCCGTGATCAAGAGCTCACTGACAGCACTGTGAAATGGGCTGGATGAGGGAGCTGCACAAGTACTTCAGTTCTCTAAGAGGCCATGAAAGTCCTAACTTGCTTTACTAAGATAAACTGAGATTACAGAGGGCAGTTCCAGGAGAATGTTTTTTATTTGCTCAGTATAGTTGGGTTTCAGCTCATATGTCATTGTTGTATTAGTTTCATCTTACATGTTTATAAAAGAAAGCACATTAAATTCCTGTTTTGCAACAAAATAGCTATTCTAGTACTTTTCGAGGCATTTTGTTTAGCAAGCATTTGTAAGTGAAAATAATGCTTCTTGACAGCACACGTCTCTTCTCTCATCTACTCTATGTCATGCAGATAGCTCCATGCCTAAGCTCATATATCCTGAAGAAACTTGAGACAATTCAAAAGAAACCTGTACACAGCCTGAGAATAGGCGTACTTGGTTAATAGACCAATCTTCATCTAGTCCACCTCTTTGTGATGATCACTAAAGAATATAATATGCAAAGCACTATTCATTTTGTGTAGGATCCCCAAAACATTAGGGTAGCACAGTGTTAAAGACCTAATAATGGCAAACAAGGAACTACTAAAGGTACCTCAACACTGTAATATTAAATGCTACCATTCTAACGGTATGTATCTGAAGCTAGCATGTGCTTACTTCTAGTTCTGACATAATTTCATACAATAGTTCTGAAAAGTAGCACCAGTTAAGAATTTATTTTTAGAAGAGAATAAAACTGAATGGGAGAGAAGCTTCTTTTCGTCTCTGACTTGGCCAATTGTAGTTAAAAAAAGGAGAAAAGTTACATCAAATATGACCAGCTTTCTTATTTATATAAAGTTCCCTTTAAATGAAATTTCAATGAATAGTTCTTTGCAGTGTGGTTATTTCAAATCCAGAACTTTATTTGTATAGAATCTACTGTAATATAAGTTTAAAAAAATGTAATCAGCAGTAAAACATATTTAACATTAACATGAGTTCAGTCTGAAAGATAACGAGAGAGAGCGTGTGTGTGTATTCAAGGTTTATTCTGGTGTCAGTTGTTTCTTTTCATAAGTGCCGTTAAACATATCATTAAGGCATGTACCATTAAATTCTGGGTTTGTCTCCCCTAATTATCTGGCTAAAAGCATCCTCACCTAAGCTATGGATCCAGACTGTGTTTATAATACAATATATATTACTGCAATAACCCCTGTGGTCCTCATCCTCAGATGTCTACTCCAGCAGCAAACCAACTGCATCTTCGGGCTAAACCAAGAATCTTTTCCATCCTCCTGTGTGCCCTGGCTGATTCTGATTCTGCAGGATAACCTGAGCCCTTGGGCTGTGGGGGAGCCCCATGAGCCTCAGAATTTCTCTGGGCTGATGACAGAGTGACCTGGACTACAGAACAGACCGTGGATTGCACTGTCCTGAAGCACAGACATACTCCACTAAGAGAACCCTCCAGAGAGTGAGCTATCTGATCCTAAGGTCGGTATCTCAGATGCATGGGATAAATTGCCTCCTGCAAGTGTCTCTCTCTCCTTATGTTGACAATATCCCTTTGACCAGTCGCTTGGCTTTCAGACAGCTGAAATTAGACAAGGTGAAACCCACCCTAACTGTTGAACTGTGTTTGCAGTGGCCCACTGAAAGCATAAAAGGGACAAGAGTGAAATATGTGACTCTGCTGAGATTTTGCCATTGATTTTTATTGCCAGCATCTCACCTCTCAGTATCCTGGATGCTGTGGTCCTGCTCTGAGAAATGGGTTGTGTAAGTGTCCGGGATTTGAGCATATATTTCTCTTGACAGCCTCCGTGAATGATCCAAAGGTTATGCTGTCTGCTTTTCTTGGGGTACATACTGCCAGGCTGTGTGACCTTGCAGGGCTGAACCATGGAGAGAAACAAGGGACCTTACTGTGCCAGTCCTGCTGGGAATTAGACATGAACTCAGTGCTGAGCTATTAATTTCTGAGCATTGTTTTTTGCCTAGAAGCAAAATATTATATGTCTTGGGGAATTTACTATTTGTTAGTAGCTGAAATGCCTTAGGGCTAGATAAAAGCTTTGAAAATCTGTATTTTGGGTGTATACAGCTCTCAAGAGTCGAAGTCCTCAGCTGCTTTCTGGGAAGCTCCTCCGTGGCCAGTTACTTGCAGTTTCTTGTGTTTCTGCTCCGTGTAACACCTAACATTACTATCTTCTCACAGATCAGACCTGTAGAAACTTGTTGGAGTCCTTATAATAACCTCTTTATATCTTTTGTCACCTGAAAATGAGTACTGACACTGCCTTTTACTGCTTGCAATCTGAGGCAATAAATCAAGTGCACTGTCACATACACAAATCCTCTTGGTTTTGTCACTGTCTGGCTTTTAATTTAGCTCGGACTGGATATTATTTCTGGTTTTAGATCAAGTAGAGCAATTAGATGCTTGCCACATTGCTAATATTTTAAGTCTTAAAAATGTCAATCAGTGTTTCTCTGGATAAATGTTATCCAGTATGGCCAATGCATGAATGACAACATTTTAGAGTGGAAAGTAGCTATGAGATAGAAAACACCATGTTTTATTACAGGAGAGGCCAGCTCCTAAAGGATGTGCAGGCACACATCAGTGTCTAAAACTACTGTTGGTTAAAGAGGATGATCTGATGAAACATGGGTATTAGAAATACCCTCAGTTGCTGTCCTGCTGGCTAAAGGCATTTCAAAAATCAAATCACTGTACGTGGCATGTGTCAGGACTTCTGGAACTCTGTTTCCCTGTACTATTCTGCTAATACCTGGAAAAGGTGGCAAGATAATGCCACAATGTCTTCAGCTATTGTGGACAAAATCCTGCAGCAGTGGGAGCCCACGCTGTTTCCTTTGGTGTGGCACTGAGCAGCTGCAGCGTTTCCGACATGTAATAGCCTACAGAATGGAGGCAACAACTGAAGGAAAATGCAGCCTATGTGTATGTGTTTTCTTTGTCTAACTGAATCATAAACTGGATGTGGCAGTATATCTGTTACAGGCTGGGGGCTTATTTTGGGCACGCTTTTCTATCAAAAGTCTGTGGAACAAGATGAATATTTTTAGCTGCTCTTTTATTTTATTTTTGAAGAAATTAATCCTTTCAACATGATTTCTGATAGAATCACATTGCTTAATTTCGTATGTTTGAAGTGACCTTTTTCTCTGCTTCTCTAAATGAAATTACTGCAAATTCATTATTCAAGGCATCAAGACAGAGACCAGCTGTAGAAAGTCATGAGGTCTCTTTCTTTGAAAGTCTTTTGAAATCCTCAGACTTAGCTCAAATATTCTAGTATCTCATGACAGTGTCAGCAACATCATTCTAGAGAAGTATAGTGTAGGTTAACTTGGGAAGACTGGGGAAGCTATCCATTTACAGAATCACATTACGGCAGGGGTTGGAAGGGACCTCTGGGGATCATCTAGTCCAACTCCACTGCTAAAGCAGGTTCACCTAAAGCAGGTTGCAAGGACTGTGTCCAGGCAAGTTTTGAAAGTTTCCGTGGTAGACTCCACAATCTCTCTGGGCAGCCTGTTCCAGTGCTCTGCCAGCCTCAAAGAAGTTTTTTCCTCATGCTTAGATGGAACTGCCTGTGTTCTAGTTTGTGCCTGTTGCCTGTTGTGCTGTTGCTGAGAAGGCTCTGGTCCTATCCTCCTGACACCTGCCCTTTAGTTATTGATAACATGCCCTCTCAGTCTTCTCTTCTCCAGGTTAAACAGGCCCAGGTGTCTCAGCCTTTCCTCATAAAAGAGATGCTCCAGTCCCCTAATCATCTCCATAGCCCTCCGCTGGTAGTTCTCTGTCTCGGACTGGGAAGCCCAGAACTGAACACAGTACTCCAGATGTGGCCTCACTAGGGCACAGTTGAGGGGCAGGAGAAACTCCCTAATCCTGCTGGTCACACTCTTCTTAATGCACCCCAGGATACCATTGGTATTCTTGGCTACAAGGGCACATTGCTGCCTCATGGTTAACTTATTGTCCACCAGTACTCCCAAGTCCTTCTCTGCAGAGCTGCTTTCCAGCAGAGAGCTCGCTTGTGGGTGTCTCTAGGTGCTAAAGCTTCATATCTGTTTTTGGTGGTGATGTTAGAGGGTGGAGGATGAAGCAGAGTTCTCCTTTTTTGGGTCACCAGGGTCCAAGGTGCCTCTTTCTCACTGGTGCCTGCTACAGGAACATGGTTTTGAAACCACCTCTCTCTCTCTCTCTTGTCACCTCTGATGCCGTGTAGCCTTATGACTGTTTCTTGCAACTCAGCCACCCGGTGTAACAGGTTGTTAACCTGCGCACACCTTTTGCAGGTGCTTACCTTTACATCAGAAGGGGCTACACACTGGCTGCAACCTACTGCCTGCTCTGGAGTAACTTTCCTGTCCAGGTCCATCTGAGTGGATACATCAGACTTCTCAGGGGATTTCACAGCAGAAACGCTGGTTTTAGCTCTTAGGCAAGTGCCCACCATTTTGGCAGAGACCCCGAGCAGTTCCCTGGGCTGTGGTGTTAAAAACAGGAGGGAGGGTCTGCCGTGCAAACTGCTGTGCCACGCCCCGGCTGATGTGCTGTGCCCTGTTTGCTCGCCCTGTTCGCGTCACTCCTGTGTTACGGAAATATATTTGTGTCTGAGGTGATAACATTTTCCTCTGCCAAGGGGAGTTCTTGATTAAAGTTTCTAGAGGTTTCTAAAGTTCCTAGTGCACACAGTAGATAATCAACAAACATGCAAACCCTTGGCCATTAAAAATTCTAGCTTGCTGTTGTGTGTGTAGTTTTTCCAATGAATCCCTTTTTCTGCCGAGAATAATTCTAGAGGTCAATGCTTGCTCTGTATCTGTGAAGAAAATCCAAGTAGTGATTTCAGAAGATAAATTATCATACCTTTCACCTAGATATAGATGTATTAATATTCTTTAGGTTTATTAATAATCTCAGGGAATAATATTCTTCAGGTTCAAACAAATATATTCAAAGGTGCTTGTTTCATACAGTACACTGATGAGGAAAAGGAAATCTCACAAGTTTCTGGAGTTGGATCAGGAGTTTTGTTCATCAGGACAGCGGTAGTCTTTGGATGAGGAATAGGCAAGCTTGTCTTCTTTTGATTTGTTTTCATCTCTTAGGAAATATTGGGCATGTGAGGTTTTGACTCAGGCTAGTGTGCTGTTTCCAGACTTCTGATAAGATGTGATAAATGGAGAGAAACCAAGTACCCTAACTTCTTAGAAATTAAAGCTGTATTTTAATGTCACATCTACAGTTTTCTAATATGTATATGTCCATATGTATGTGTATGAATCTTTTGTGAAGCTTTTCTTGGATATTTTGATGAAAAGTGAAAGTCCTCCAGATTTTTATCCAGCCCTGCAAGAAAATGTGTCTCTATTAGTTTTTGCAATTATGAAGTTACGACTGTCTCATACGCCATTGTTTAAGCTATATGTTTGGGCTGTCTGAATTACTGAGATTTTTGTTCATGTGCTAAGAGGGTTTTTTTTTCACTTTCTAAGAAGAAAAAAAACTCTGTGTTTCAGGCTAACTTAGATTACCCACATCCTGGGTGAGTGATCTAACCCTGAGTTAGTTGAAGAAGTGGCACCATGATGTCAGCAGTTACTTCAGAAGTCCAGTATAGTGATTTTTCTGCCTAGCAGGTCTGGATCAGTTTTGAAAATATTTGGCAATAAATGAATACATTTGTTGAAGAATTCAGTAATAGCTTTATTTTTCACTCAGTTCTGCTACATACATATAAGTGAAGGTAAGAGGATCTTTGCAATTTGTAACAAAACCACACAACTGATATTTTTTTATTTGTTGCTTAACATGGTGGGTCTGTGATAACTGTCAGTCTTCTTACTGGTAACATACACAAAGCCAGTCATATTATAATACAAAAAGAGTTAAAACTGTTTTTGTGTGCCAAAGAAGCGACTGCTCATTTTTTATAAGCCATCTGTTTCATTTAGAGATTGGCTTTTTATAAATTTCCTATAGTCGGTAAAATACTGGCTTCTTCTAGTAATACTGAGAAAAGCCCACATGATCCAACTAATAAACCATATTCTCTTTCCACTGTGAAAAAAAGTCACAGATGAAGAAAAATTACAGTGTGAAACATGGTATTAATTACTTGTGGCCAGGGGAAGCTGTGGGGGTGGGAGGAGGTGGGCAAGGAAGGGAGAGCAGTGCCTGTCCAGCCCCATGGGCAAACCTCCCCTTGCACCGTGCTGGTGGGAAGCTGTCATGGTTGGGAAAAGTTACAGAAAGGAAAGAAGGGAATCTAATTATGATGGTCTGTATTCTGTGATACTTCAAGGGGAGATCCAGGGCACTGTGTGTTCATAGGCTAAGGTTTAAAACAAATTGGTGCTGTTTAAAATAGGCCTTGGTACTGAAATTGCTGGAAGAGTTCCTTGTTACCACGATATGTCGGTGGACAGGGGAGACACAGCAGAAGATCATATTTCGGTGATTAGAGCTGAGTTTCCATGAGAGTTTTGCTGAATAAGGTATTCTGACGGTGCGTTTGGCAGGCTCCTGATTTGTGAAGCGTGCAGCACAAACGAGTGCATATGCAAGACAAGGCAGGTGTATTATTTAAAGGGCAGGACTGCAAGGGCTATGAAGCAAAGAGGGGCTACAAGCCAGATCCAGTGGCTAAACATGAAGTGTCGTGATGTTAGAAGCTGTGAACAGGTTGAACTCCTTCTCAAAGGGAAAGTTGAGAGAAGGCTTGAAGGAAGGGTGTTCAACACATAACAAAAAATGCAGCACGGTTCTTCAGCAAGGCTCTTGCTGAGGATTTTTCTATCTTGTTGAGAAAGGCACAAGAAGATGGCTGCCGACTGAAGTTAGATAAAATGAATCCTGAAAGAAGATGTGGTTTCTTAGCAGGGAGAAAAGGAATAATTTATCAAGGAATGTGGTAAATTCAGCATCTCTTGATGTGTTTATGGCAAAAGTAAAGCACATCTTTTAGGAGAATATTTAATCAAGCACTCGGAAGAAGTTATACCACTTGCCTGTGCAATGGGTTCTGCTGGGTGGTTGCGATTATTTTTTATTGGCTTTGGAGCCAGTGAATATACGAAGTTCTCAATTTATTTTCTTCCAAAGAAAGAGAATAAAACCCCCTCCGTTGTCCCAGCATATTCATTGCTACTGCTGTTCTGCATTAAGAAGTGCCTATAACCAAATCTCATTATTCAGAGTTTCTGACAGTTGCCTGCAGTGGTCAGACTTTATTCCCTTTCAGTACAGATTTGCCTGGAGATATTTTGTTTGGGGCTGGGTGGCAAGTGCAATTATTTGCATTTGGAAGTTAAAATCATTCTCAGTGGTTGGTTTGTTTGTGCTTTCCTTACGGTCACTGTCTGCCTGATGGCCACTTCTGGGGTGAGAAAGATGTTCCTGCCTCACCTGGCTGCCATGGTGCAGCTGGCCCATGCCGTGCATCAGCACTCAAGGCTGATCTGCTTCTGTGCAATCCCCAGAAGCATCATCCCTGGGTCTGTGCTGCGATTCAGCTGTTTTCTCCTAATGTTCGTAGCACTAAGGGTGCTGGTATCACCTACTCACCCTTCGCCGGTCAATGCATCACTCTTGCAGGATTGCAGGAGAATGTGACCAGTGGGGGGTGACTGGCGGGGCATGACGGCTTAGTCTCTTGCTTACTGAGATGCTTGAGGCCAAAAGAAGGTACTGGACAGAGCAAAATGAGTAAAATGTTCCAGCTTTGCAATATAGGAAAGCAAATTAAATGATGTGTTTGTCTGTTCTGGCCACGATGACGTGACAAGAGATTCATAATCTTTTAAGAGATGTAGTGGCTGCGTAACAGAATATGTAATTCCTATTGTCCTAAAAAACTACCTAAGATGCAGCAAAATTTACAGAAAGTAGATTAATCTGTTAAGTGCTATAGGTTTTTGATGTAATTTCAATACAATCCTAAAGAAGTGGATGTTTCATTATGATGTTTGTCTTGGGCTTTGAAGAATTGCAGTTTTAATGTACCCAATTACTTCTGTTTCTAAAAAAGTCAGAAAGCAACCTGATTAAGATGCTAGAAATTCTGAATTTACTATCCAAATAATTTCACTTGCTTAGCAGAAAAATTTGGATACAAATTTTACTGGCAGTAAATAGACTTGTAATTGGGTTAAAAATCAGTGGGGAATTGGTTTGAGAAAAATAATCACAAAATCATTTACTTATGTCTCTGTACATTTTGTGCCTGAATATCTTCTGATTTGAAGTTTTTTTCCCTTTTTTTTTTTTTTTTAAAGGAAGCTTTTGATAAAGCTCGTATGTTAGGTGATTCCTTTGCAGTTCTATTGCGGAAAAAGTGGGAAATCATGTTCAAAATTTTCTTACTGCAATAATTCTTTGGAAAGCAAGAAGTCAGGCAGTACCGAAAATAAGATTTTGAATGCTGCCTTAATTTAGAGGTCCTATTGTTACAGATCATTTAAATACTTTCCACAGTTCAGTTGATTTCTTTGTTGAATGTAGATCTTAATAAATCATGCCTGTTACCGTAGTCCATTAAATGAAATACATAATGCGGCCAATTTAATGTTCTCGTAGGAACACTGGATGGAATCTTGGCCCCATGGAAGTTAATGGGAGTTATGCCACTAACTTCAGAAGGTCCGGGTTTTTTGCATCAGTTTTGAATGTGCGTGACTAGTGTGCTTGATTTTCAACCTTAATATTTGGTTTTGCACTTACATTGGAAAAGAACGTTTTAAATCCTATCAGGAAGGAAGCCAATGCATGTTCTTAAACCTTTGGTATTATTTCCTTTGGAAGAGCTAGACAGAGAATAATATACATTTTTTGTTTATCTGATGGCAATATGCTGTACTGAAATGAAAAACTTTAAAACCTGAATTCGGTTTTGTGTTTTCATATGTGTGTGTTTGTAAGTGTATGTATACTGCTGACGTTATTTCCTACTGAGATACAGTTAAATTCAGGTGACAGGCACGACAGGACTTTCTTTGTAAACCTTTCCCCATTAGGAAGTGAAGGCTGGTAAGAAAATCTCTCACCTCTTCAGTTCCTTTTTGGTGTCTGGAAATTCACAGCAGATGGCCCCAGTTCTCCTCTCGTTTACACCGTTCTGACTTCACTAATTTAGGTCATAGTAAATCCTGATTATCCAGCTATGAAAGCAGGATCAGGACCAGCATTTTGGCAACTGGCTCTGACTATATAAACAAGCACTCAGTACAAAGGAGCAGTTTGTGCCTGTAATAAAACCTGTGGGATTTTTACTGCTTACTTCACTGGAATAAGGATGTTACCAAAATGTACCGTGGTTCTGCAGTAGATTCTGTTCTGTTTCTGGTAATGAGTGATGGATGGAATATCCCAGAGAAACAGAAAATGAAAAAAGACATCACTTGCCAGTTACAGAGCAATCCGATGTACTTAGTGTTTGCAACCTTTGCAAAAGTAGATTTTGTTTGTGTTATTTTCCGCTGCTACTGCAACATCTGGGAGGGAAGAGCAGTGAAAACTATGCCCCTCGTACCATAGGCAAAGACCTGATCTGACAAAATAGAACAGCAGATTTAATTTCCATTTTGTGTGAGAGATATTTAGCATCTCTGCCAAGCTGTAATATGGCACTGTGCTGAAATCCATAAATGCATAACTTTCCTAAACTGCAAATTTATTTATACTGAATTTGCTAGGTTTCCATAAAATTGCCGTAGAAGCTTTGTGGCACCAGAACTCTACATAAATGCAATTTGCAGGTTTGTCACTTTTTTAGCTATATTTTCCATCCTTCTCATCTTTGTGTTATGGAGAGATACTGACTTTGTGAAATCACTGCAGAAAGTTATAAATGATGTATGAAATGAGAAATCCCTGCTCAGAGCGCAGAACTTAATCTATGCTCTTTGCTGTGAGAGTCAGCTCACTTGCAAGCAGAAAAGCCCTCCAAATCCAGAAGCTACCGACTAAGAAGCCCAAAGCCCACTCTTAGTATTTTCTTCTCACTTTGTACCTGGGATAAGCCAGGACATGGTAGTGTGGGCTGCCGAAGGTCGTGAGGAGGGCAGGCATTCACAGCTGAGATGTGCTGGGATGTTCTGCACAGGCTTTGGGTTGAGGAGACCATCCTTAAGCTGAGCGAGAAGCTTCTGTGCCTGCAATAAATGGGAAGAGGGCACACAGGGGAAGCAACTGTGCTGCAGAAGAGGGAGTGGGCTTAATTTGTTTCCACACATGCCGATCCTGCTCAAGTCAGGTAGTTCTGCAGTTGGTTGCAGTGTGAGTAGTACTGTGCTTTGACTGTGGTATCTGTTTTCATGTAGTAAATCCATTCCTGCAGTCCTTCATTGCTGTGGCACAGCTTTGCCTAAGTGTGGGAGAACCTGATCTTGGAAGAAAGTCACTGTATGGCCACTAATGAAAGAATACTACAAAATCCCCCAGGATTTTGCAAGTTGAATGCTCAGTGTCTTTGTGCATGTAGTGGTCACAGTGCTTGTGTGGAACTACTAGCCAGAACAGTCTAGTTTATGTCGCCTTGTTGGGCCAGTGATGACACTGCAGCATTCACAGAAACCACAGCAATTGCTGTAGTTCTGCGGGCTCCAGTCTCTCGGAGAAGCAGGTGCTAGAAGAACCCAAAGTCATCCATCCTGAAAGGATGCAGTGATTTCCCTCTCCTACCCGTTGTAGATTTTTTCAAACTCCTGCATAAAAGCTGTATTTTTGGACTGAGGTCAGAGCAGTTACTGCTTGTCGGTTGTGTCTTTCTATAAAGAAGGTATTTTTTGCCGTTGTTTTCTGAAACTCTTTTTTCCATGAAAATTGCTTAGGCAGAAATGTAAATTAGCTCTGCCTATGAATAGAAACAATCAGTCTTTTTGCGGTACAAGCAGTGTGCAAATAGCTTCACAGTTTCCTAAGAAACAAACATCTCTGCCAAACATTTGTAGTGGAGAATACAATACACAGGTAACAGCAAGCCTTGGCTTATCCTGCTATTTATTTCCCTTGTCCTGTCCACCCCACTGTAGACTGGCTTCCATTGCTGCTAGCTGCCAAGAAGGACAGTGAAGGAAACCTCAGTTCCTGTAATCCCAGAGCCAAACCTGGGCAAGAGGAGAGAGCAGCAACCTGCTGGTCAGAGGCAGAAGTGTTGATTTCTGATCCCGACTCTGGGAATTAACTTCTCTGGGAAGCCATCTCTGCTGACGTCCCCTGACTTTACTGCAGGGCTGCCTGTGGCTGCAGACTCCTTCTCGTAGCCGCTGTGCATCACAGTGCAGCCCCGAGTGCTGCAGGATGAAGTGTTTAAATGTGCACAGAGGGTCAGCTTGGAAAGACCAGGATTTATTTACAGGACAGTTGGCCTGCAGACTAGCACACAGAGCTACTGCTTCTATCCTACGGAAAATAGATGACTTGGCACTTGGCAAGTGCTACAGGTATTGCTAAAGAGGTGTTTCTTGGCTCATCCATCTCTTGCAAGGTAAAGAGGAACTGTGGCAGCTATATAAAGAGTTTGGAGAAAAATAGTGACACATGAGTAATGGAGTAGTAAAACTCAGTTCAGCTCCTTGGAACTTGCAAACTCACAGCCAAGTCCTTCAGCCTTAACTTGGGCAAAAAAAAATCTGGAGAAATCAAAGGGACTTTTATCGTAGAAAGCCTCTCGATTGCCTGCTTGTACTAGGGCCTGGTGTTTAGCAGCAAAGTTCCTTTTCTTTGGCTATATGGGCTGTGACTAGGGGCAAGTATCTCCTCTTAGTATCACAACTGGTACAAAATTAACCAGAAACTTAAACAGATCTAACAGCTAGAAAAATCTGCCATATTATTAGGAACAACTTCTAAAATACTGGAAAAAAAAAATCTATAATCAACTGCTAAGTACATCTTGGGGAAATGAAGGAGTTTATAAATAATCATTAGAATAAACTGTTCCCTGCCATGAGGCACATCCCTTATTATGTCTGCTATGTCCCTTTTGGCTTTCTTAGTGCATCATCAAGCATGGATTAAGGTCAAATAAATTTAGGATGAATGAACACAACAATCTTGACTAAATTTCCAGAAATGTGAAGGACATGTGAGTGAACAAGTGCAACATATTCAATTCCACTAAAATACTCAGATTTTAGTGGAATACTGGTTCAGTAGACACTTTCTCAGGAAAAATATATTGACAAATCACTATGTCAATAAATACGCATGCACTATGTTTAGAATAATATGTGTAATTGTGTAAATATAATGAGGAAAAATTGTAGAAGTGAATAGGTTGTAGAAGTGAATATGCTTCCTTCCTATTTTTGAAGTACTTTACTGTTCATATGATGTTCACGTTTGAAATTGTATCAGTTCTATCAGGGCTGGGGACAATCCAGATTTGAGGAAGCAACCATTATGTTACATAATCTTATTCTTACGTTTATTGACTTGTTTCTTAAAGGAAGTTAGACTCCTAAACCAACCTTTTTTTTGGTGTGTGTTTGTTTCCAATATGATGTGGTTCATGCCTCCTTTACAACCATGATGTTAGTGCTGATTCTAACTTTTAGCTTAAATAGATCTTCCTCATACTTATCCTTAGATGTATTTCCAGAGAGCAGCCATCTCTCAGTCACTGGCTTGCTAATGCCAGGGTTTTTCACCTCCTATCCTAAAAGACACTCTCTTCTCCCCGGGTGGGATGGTGTGGAGCTGAAGGAGGACGCCTATGGGCGTTTCAGCATGAGAGATGAAAGAAGGAGGGCTATAGGTCCATCTTCGTCCCCTCTCTCTGCACTGGAAGAGGATAACAGACCTGACAGCCACGTGGAGAGGAGAATACTGACCGAATCTAAAAGCAGACTTTATCAAAAGACATTTATAAATAAGTTAGGTGCAAGGAGCTCTGGTAGGAACTTCCACAATCCTAGGCAGGGAGAAATAAAACTTTAGAGAGGGAAAGTGAAATTAATGTGACCAGGGCAAGGTGTCTGCTGCAAGCAGAAAAAAAGCCTCGTTGCAGTATCTGCAATAAAGAAGAATGCAGTCTCCCCAGAGAGCAAGGCTTTAAATGGCTCCCTGGGCTTCCTTAGCATGGGCAGAGGGACGCTTCCCTACGGCTGCAAGCTCTCCATGCTGAGTTGAAATCGCAGGCTCCCCCAAGGAAGCCTGTTATTACTTGCAGTCTGTCTCTATTCTTTGGCAGCATGCTGAATGCATTCTCCATTCTGTGCTGTTTTTCCACCTCGCTTCTGAGCTTTATCTACCACACTTTTGTTGACCTCCTATGTATTTTGCCTTATCCTCTGTTTTTCAATTTATATTATTTATTGATGTACCATTTTTGTTGAGAATAGAGTCTGTATGTTTTTTATAGCTCTGCACACCAATCTTAGATTTTATAATGGGTACTGCATTGAGCAGTTGTTAACTGTAGAGGCTGTTGTCTGTTCGGCAAGTTACAATAATATTTTCTTCAGTTTCTAGTAGCCAGAGTGATTAAGGTGTGTAACTAAAATCTATCCCATGCTATGGATAAAGGGCAATAACGTTCCCAGTGTTTGTTTGGACCTTTTTTTTTACATTAGCAAGATCTGCTTTATCATTTCGAGCGCAGGAAGGGAACTGGTTGCAGTAAAAGCAGAAAAGGATTTACAGTATGTTCTTCTTATAAACAAAGCCACGCTGCCTTGCCAAAGTATGTAAGACATGGCATGTTGCATTGTTCTATTCCTTTCATAATCTATGGTGCCATATGGACTTAAAAAAAAAGGACTATCATATGGATTTCTGCAGTGTAATTGGCATTGACAATTATATTGATTGAATAAATGAAATAACATGCACAGTTCTGACAATCTTTGCAGATTTGTAAGATTGCAGTGGTGATGATTCTATGTCAGCAAAAAACTCTATAGGAATTTCTAATGAAGCCACAGTCAGTTCATTAATATACATATGTTTGAAATTGCAGCCCGAACAATTGAGTTCTCTGCACTGAGCACTGTAATATATATTGTCGGGAGCTATATGCCCTCAGATAATTTCTGTGAATTACAAGAAAATTATGGACTGGAGAACATTTTATTATTGTGCTTTTCATCCAGAAATACAGCCTTTCACTGATGAAAATTGAAAACACTGAAAATTAAAATGTAAATGCATTTATCAAAAGAAGAGGAAAAAATTGAATCCTGAACTTTAACTGCTTTTTCATTTTACTTCTTCAAAAAGCAATTTTGATATTTACATCTCAAAAGCACAAGTAGTTAGTCTCTGTAATACCCATTTGGATTCTCCCTAATAAGTGACTGACTCTTTGTTGCTGGGGGTTTGAAGATTTGTTTTAGTAAAACAGCATTGAAAACCCTGTGTGTTTGTGCACATGCTTATTCTGAGAGACAAACAAAACAAATACATATTTATGTAGTGTTTCTCTCCTTTCTGTTAAACATGTTCTTTCTGTTTTTTACAGGTCGGTGCCACATTAGATAGGATGTGAGTTACTCATGTCTTTGTAGGGAAGAAAGAAAAGAGAAACAGTGATACACGCTAGAAGCTTCTTTGCAATTTATCAGTTAATAAATGGGACAAAATGCATAATTCAAGTTTTATTGCTGCTGGGTTTTTTTTCCCCTTTAACTTTGGAAAAAAATGTATTGTTTTTGTTGTTGCCCCCCTCGACTTAACTGGTGAGATGTTAGCAGCCCCTGAGAAGAAGATCTGTGTGCTGAAGAAGACTGTGGACTCAGTTTCCTACTGAGGAAGAGTGTTGGATGAAGCATGGAAGCAGGTAGGCTATGCAGCAAACTGAGACAACATGTGCCTGTGGTGCTGCTGTGTAATGTAAGAAAATAAAGGGTTGATTGTATTGTCTGCATGGAAACTATGCCTGGTTGTGCAGTCCTTACTGTATACACAGCCAGAACAGTTGACTCTGTGTAGTTAAAATCCATCCAAGTCCTCTGCAAGTGACGCAGTAGAGACTAGGTAAATCCTTTGTATAGCATTTTCACTGTTCTAATAATCCTTTTTCTTAACATTGGAAATGTATTTGTTCTGGTGTGCATTTTCTGAACTCCTCTGTGATTGGTAACAGTGCTAGTCCCCTTAGGGTTCGGTGACAGACCTGATGGACTTAAGGACCTCATGCCAAAACTCCTGTCTGTATGCAAATACGAAAGATGCACCAGAAAAGCAGATGGGCACTGCTCTTCCTTCTCTGCCTTACACACATCCCTAGTGACTCTGTCCACACAGCGGGATGCCAGTGTAGTCAGACACCACAGAACTGCAAGCTATTCTGTCCTGCTTCTCCCAGCACTATGCCCAGGACTTCCTGCCCCAGAAGAAAACAAAGGAGACCACCACCCAAAGGACCACGTCCCTGGTTACAATGTCTGAGTGAATACTTCAACACAAATCATACCTCATTGTGGTTAGAGAGGTTCCTCTACTTGTTAGTTTTTACAAGATCAGAGATATTTTGAGCAGTCCCGTACAACAGTTGTTGGTTCCTTCTGACATTGGTATGAGTAAATTACCCTCTGTCAGGGCGGTGAAGAAGGATGAGTGCCAGTTTTGACTGACCCTCCCTCCACACTGTGATGGGAAGGAGAAGGCAGCCTTGGATGGGGAATAGCACTGCAGCAAGTGAATTCATGTATTGTGCTGCAGGTTTCTCCTCAGAGTGTCCTTTGATTAAGTCATTAACACAGGCCCATTAATTTCAGATCCTCTGTCTTTCCTGTGCTTAGCTTAAAGGAATTCAAACTGATCATCCAAAATAGTTCTCCATAGTATTTGGAAGACAATTTTTGTCTCTCCTTAATATTGTTAAATAACTTTCAAGTTCTACGGTAATAAGCAAGCGTAAGAAACTCACAGAGTATTATACATAGCAAAATGGCTATCACAGAGACATTACCACCAAGCAAAAGTAACTGCCTTTTAGGATCTCACATACTGAAATGGTTGAGAATTCTCTGGGTTTATATTTCAAAAAAATAGCTTGTCAAGTAAAGAGATTTTTAAAATTATTATCTATTTATGATAAAAATGTTCATAGTAATTTTTTTTTCTGAATAAAAGAAAATCTGGATTCATTATCTTTCTTTAAAATAAGTTACTCAAAATTATTCTAACCTTTTTTTTTTTTGAGAAAAAAGCTTTTTTTGTTAGTTCTATTTATGTGTCTAATATTTCCTTTTACTTTGAAAAGAAAATTACTTCAATGCTTCAGATGCTTCAGACATATGAATATCTTGGGCTATCAAAACAACAGTCATGATCATAAACATTTTGCTTTAGCATGTAAGCAATTATTTCTATAAAATCATTGATATTCTTAGGATTTAACCGGCATGCTTGATGAATTTATTTACATCTTTCCAATGTTTTATGCATTTCTTGTTCCAGTTTCATCTTTGCTACTTCTGTTCCCTTGTCTTTCTTGAATTTATGATTAATGTTTCTTTAGGCAACAAAACAATACATTCCAGATCAAGAGTTATGCAAAGTCATAGCATTTTTTAAGAAATAAAATGAGTCAATAAAATACTGATTCATAGCAAGTTTCCTCTCCATGCAAGAGATCTTGTAGGCAAAAGTTATGCTTAGACTAAAATACCAACTGCCCAAGAGGAAAGAAAAATGGAACAAGCAATAGGTGTTTATGGAAAATTCCAGTTACTACCTGGATCTAGATACGATTGATAAAGAGGACAGAAGAACTAATGGCACGGATCAAGTTTCTCTTCTGCAGCTCATCTCTTCATTAATGGCCCATGAAAAGTGAAGACCAAGATATTTGGACCAAAGAGCTGCCAGAGGCTAAACCAAGCATTACATTTTGAAAGATTGCATCATTGATGCTTTAAATTAAAACTTTATTGCCATTGTAAAATGTCTGTAAGATACCCAGGGAAAATAAAATATATGGTTTTCAGAGAGTGGTCATTATTTTTTCAGCTAAAGAAGAAGTGTCCTTTCCCCTTAGGAACAGTGTGAAATGGACCCCTCCATAGGCCTTCCTCAGCTGACGTTCCTGGCCAAAGACTATTCTACTATTTCCATCCACATCTGGTTCTTTGTACCTCTTGTAAGAGAAGAATCAAGCTTTGGGTCACATCCACAGGGCCTACTCTAACAGTAAAATGAAAAAGAACCGTATCTTTTATGGAAGCAAGGTAATAATTTTCCAACTGATCTAGGACAAAGATGTTACATCCTCCTCCCACATATAGCACAGGGATGCTGTGGGAGAAAGCTCTTCTGCCTCAAGCTGCTTTGCACCTACCTGCTCTACACCTGAAAGGCAAATACTGTAAGACCAAAATACCAGCATGACCCACAGAGGTTTTGATTGGTGGCTTCTGAGCTGTGGTTCACTGTCACCGGTTGGCTGAGGCAAGCCAATTATGGGGACAAGTCCTCTCCTACCTCTAAACCCCTCTCCCCTGACCAGGAGAGAAAGGGTTAAAAAGCAGAGATAGGAAAAGGAAAAGAAAGATTTTGTGAGACCTCTGAACGTTTGGAAAACTGAAACAAAGTTTAATAAAACTAGAACAAAATATATAATATGCAGGGAGAAACAAATGCAAAATCTGAGGGTTTATACGGGATGGAAAAGCGAGGGTTAAACGCAGGTGAGAGAGAAAGGGGACGGTACCGCGCAGAGTCCAAAATGGCGCCGCCCACCCAGGGACGCCAATTATGTCACCGATTGGTTCGGTATTGCCGGCGGTGAACTGTGGAGGATGCAGTAGGCAACTTTTGATCTTCCACCTTCATTCTGCTAACAACAAAAGGGTCATCCGAAAGTTTGGCTGATGTGGACAACCGGATAATGCCATCGGCTCCCATGGTTGCTATCCCAAAGGCCCATTTATAACCTTCCGGGTCCTTAAAATACCCTTTCCGGAGGAAGTCTATGCCTAAAATGCATGGAGCATCTGGGCCAGTCACAACTCGGTGAGTTTCCCAGTTATGTCCAGTGAGGCTGACCTCAGCTTCTACCAATGTAAGCTCTTGTGATCCTCCTGTCACACGGGAGATAGTGATAGACTCAGTTCCTTGATGATCCGATGGTAGCAAGGTACACTGGGCACCTGTGTCTACCAGGGCCTTGTACCTCTGTGGTTCTAATGTGCCAGGCCATCGAATCCACACAGTCCAGTATACCCTGTTATCCCTTTCCTCCACCTGGCTAGAGGCAGGGCCCCTCTAATGCCTAGGGTGTGGTCCACAGTCAGTGGAAGGGTCTATCCGGCTTGTGGTACCTTCTTCATAGGAGTTTCTCCTTGGGCTGCAGCACTGTTCGCCAAAGACTGGAGCGACAATTCTTCGATTGCAGTCGTCATGTTGGTGTGGTCTGCTCTGCAGCTCACGTGCTGGTACCTCTGGGTTAGCGGCAGGTCGTTGTTCCCATCTCCTCATGTCTTCACGACCTCTCGAGCAGCACTGGTGGTCACATCGTGGCCTGTTCTGTCTGTTCCGCATTGCTCTGGGAGGACGATTTCTCCTAACAGCTGACACGTGGGTATACACAGGAGAGGAAATGGTTCTTTGTTCTAACCTGTTAATAGAGTCCAATATTTTCTCTGTCATTTTCTCTGTCACTTTCTCCACTGCTGCAATGAAGGCAGAGGTATGGGAAAGACTGTCCTCATACTGGCGAATCCTGTTAGACACGTGTTCTATGGTGAGTGGCTGATTTTCACCCGGTCTTTCCCACAGCATTGTGGCCAAAGTATGGGCATATGACTGGGGTGCACTCTGCACAAATTTGCTCAGCAAAGGCTCGTTACTGTGCACTTGATCCGGGTTGACATTAACATTCCAGTCACCATAGATGACCTCTTTCATAGCCAGCTCTCTCAGGTAGTTAATACCTTTGCTCAGGACAGTCCATTTAGTATGGCGGCATTCAATGTCATCTCTGAAGGGGTATCTGGCCTTCACAGTGGCCAGAAGTCACTTCCAGAGACTGAGCTTTTTTGCCTTTTTGCCAATTGCCCTATCAATAGCTCCTTCCCGGGCCACATTTCCTAACTGCCTGGCTTCTTTACTGGTTAAATCAATGTTATCAGCTCCATTGTCCCAGCAATGAAGCAACCAAATCATCAGTGACTCACCATCATGCCTGCTAAATTCCTTTCTGATGCTTCTCAGGTCCTTCCTGGACTGAGGCTGGGTGTTTACCTCTTGATCTGATGACTCATCCCGTGATGAGGATCCTTGGGAGGGCTGTGCTGTTGGAGTCGCTGAGGCAGGAGTCTTTCCTGAAGTCTTTCCTGAACGCTTCTGAGAGGTGCTTGGTCCTGCATCGTCATCAGAGCTGTCTGTTGCATAGTTAGTCTTTTTCTGGTGTTTAGCACCAGAGGGCTGATTTTTCTTTTTCACAGGGGCAACCTGTGCTTGTTTGGGTGGAGAGGTGGCAGTGGCTGATTTGGTGGTTGTAGTGCCCATGTGATACCTATTCTTGATAATAATCCACCCCTGGACCATGTTAGAGATAACGAGTAACAAAATTATCAAATACAGGAAAAGAATACTGTTTGCAGAATATCCAGTTTCAATTGCCATTGGTCCAGTATCAAATAGAGAAGCATTATTTCTCATCATCCATTTGGTAGTGGAGTTATAGGCGGCCACTATCATGTACTGTGCAAAATATACTGGGAGCATTATGAACTGACTAAATACAGACCAAAACACTGAAATTACGCATGCCAGGGAGAACACCCTCTTTGCTAGATGTCCCAGACCAGCAAACCATAAACCAGTACCAATTAAAAACAGGTAATTTGACATCACAGTTGGTGTGCCAGGCACCAGATCATAGAGCATTTTTAAACTGTACTGCTTAAGAGCTTCAAACAGAATCTCACTTAGCACCATCCTGGAAAAACCTCGTTTGTTTCAGTTTCCAAACTTTAATAAAAATATGAATATTAAATATGAAATATTAAATTATTCAGAAGTGCCCACCCAGGGGTGCCAATTATGTCGCCGGTTGGCTGAGGCAAGCCAATTATGGGGACAAGTCCTCTCCTACCTCTAAACCCCTCTCCCCTGACCAGGAGAGAAAGGGTTAAAAAGCAGAGATAGGAAAAGGAAAAGAAAGATTTTGTGAGACCTCTGAACGTTTGGAAAACTGAAACAAAGTTTAATAAAACTAGAACAAAATATATAATATGCAGGGAAAAACCAATGCAAAATCTGAGGGTTTATACGGGATGGAAAAGCGAGGGTTAAACGCGGGTGAGAAAGAAAGGGGGACGGTGCCGTGCAGAGCCCAAAATGGCGCCGGCCACGTGTGTGCCCTTGTGGAGTAAACAAAGGATCCGCGGCTATTACGAACGCGGGGCTCCAACTCCAACGTGCAAAACCCCGAGCTACGCTGTTCCTACCAGTCTGGTCGTGCGGGTGATATAAAAGCAGCAAAAGGCGGCGGCGCTGGTGGCAGGGAGAGGGCAACCCCGAGGCGCGGGTCTGCAGCGGCAGGAGGGGTCTGTCCCCGGCGGCGCGGGGGCTTCCCTGGCACACAGCTCTGCTCCACTCCGGCAGCGCGGGGGAGCCGTAGCCGCAAGCAGGCAGGCAGGCGGGCAGGGTCCGAGCCGAGGAGAGACAGCCTGTCAGGTCCCCGGAGCCAAGCCGCGAGTCTTCCCAGAGAGAAACTGCAAGTCTGGGGCGCCCCTCGGAGTGCAAAGCCAGAAGTGTCCCGGAGGTCCCGGAGAGCGAAAAGACCCAAGAACCGCGAAAGAGCAACAACGACAAGCCCGCGGTACACGCCTCTTAAAGGGACAGACGCTCGCGAGAAACTTTTACAGCCAATCAGAGGTTCTAAACGTAACATGGAAGGGAATAATCCAATTGGTCAGTTTAAAACAAAACCTTTCAAGCAGTTTTTTTCCTCAAACTGCCACATTCGCTAACAGGACTGTTAGTGGCTCCGCAACCGCGGGTGGGAGGACCCAGGCAGGTATCTGTGGAAGGCATCGACTGCCCACTTAATAGCCAAATAATCTTTGTGCAAAACAGAAGGTCATATTTTAATGAAGATTCAGAGGTTTGATACTCCATACTGTGACTCAGGATCATTCAGGCCCAACTTGAAAGTATCGGTGTGCAAGGGAAATACCTTAATAATTGCGGTGTGCAGTGGCACAGCTTAGCTCCAAAGAACTACTTTATGCTGGACAAAATTGCCCTCACAGGCACTAAACCACAAGACCTCCTGTTTCTGAATGACAGAAATACTCTCAGCTGAGAAATTGGTCACCGGTAATATCCAGGCAGCTTGAGAAACAGCCACTTCCCTGTCAACAGCGGGGAATGTAGCATTTGTAGCTCTTCTGGTTAGGAATTAATGGAGCTGCTTTCCAGGGCACAGTATAAGAATTTCCTGCAAAAATGATGTAGGTGCCTAAAATAGGTAAAACTAAAGTGCATACACTGAAAACTGTAATTTTGAGGCTGTTTTCTCAGCTGTCACTTACAGATGGAGGAACATAAACTCCACAGCTGCCTGATATTATAAGTCTTTTTTTTTTTTATTATTTTTACAGTGAAAGCTGGATCACTTGCAAAAAGTCTTGGAGTCTCCATCTCAGCTTCCTGCCCTGCTGCAGATGGTTCAAACCCAAATCTCTCACCTCTCCTCCGTATGAGAGGCCAAACTACTATGATGCTTGTGCAGGAGCTGAAGTGGGACATGAGGGGTCAGAGAGCATCTGTTGTTTTTCTGACTGAAGCTGGTCCACTGCGCAGAAAAACCTTGAAAATTCAATAGATCCAAGAGGGAACAAGAGGAAATATGACTGTATCATCTAGCGGTTTGACCAGTCCCCTGGAATAAGGAAATCTGCATACCATCGCCACTCCTACACATATCTGCATGCTTTTATACGGAAAACCCATTGGATAACATAAAAAAAATCTGACCCTATGTTCTTTGTTTTCACTCTTTGTTTACTTGGATTGTGCATAAGTGCTCTGTGTAGGAGGAATCCTTATGCAAAGTATGAAGCTTCTCTTGCTGAATGGAAAGATAAAAACATGCTCAGTAAGCTGCTGTATCTGTCTCATCGGAGACAGACAATATCAAGCTGACTTGATGATCCCTCAAAACAAAGAGCTGCTTGTAAATTATGTCTTAATTGCAGAGAAAATATGAAACCAAACCCAATTGTTGTTGGTGGTAAGAGTTTCTGTGGATCCCTGCTACTATCTACAGAGAAATAAAGTGCAGGCTCTCTGAGAGACTACCTGGTAGTCCATGCACAGCACAGACCCCTCAAAACAAACTCAGAAGGATAAAAATTCATAATGTCCCTTCTGCCTGTCTCTGTCTTGTTCTGTGTCCAGCTGAGGCCTGACTGCACAGCATCCTGGCTTACATAGCTGAGAAATTCAGGTCTCGGTGCTGTGCTGGTTTTGTGCAAAGATTCTATTCAGGCTCTGCTCCGTTTCCTAAATTTGAGCCTTCTGTGCTTTATTGATGTGCATTTATGGCTGGACAATTCCCAAGATTGAGAAGCAGTATATAGAGCTTTTCATGTGGTTAGAAAATGAATCTGAAACTTAACAAACCGTTGTTTATGTCATTATATGCATCTTCAGAGAGCCAAGAGCAACCTACGCAGTGCCACTGTTCTGTGGATTAATTCACAGCTGAGGAAAACAGATTGTTCTTAAAAGCAAAAGCTCGATTGTTCAAATGTCCCGTCGTGAGTCTTGCTGCCCTGTGTTACCCATCGCCTGTAGGAGTCACAAGGCCTTCGAGGATGCGGCTGCCAATGTAGCCTCAGTGAGCACAGTACCCTTTATGCCTGGCTGACACATTTAGTTAAAGGAGCATTTGCTTCTTGGTTGGCACTTTTTTCCAATTTGTCAGATGGATGAATGTCATGGCAGCCAAGGACAGATGAAGGTTTGAAATATTACGAGCAAAAGTTTCTTGCTAAGATAATATAAAACCAATTTTTGCAAACGTATCTCTGAGGAGGAAATAGGCTAGAGATTATAATGAGAACTCTTTCTAGCTGTAAAATTTTGTTAAGATGCAAGCAAAAAAACTCCCGCCCAGTAAACCTATCAAACTTAACTCAGTACTAAAACTTCAGTCTTTCTTAGGACAATACTGCTTGAAACTGCCATATCAGTCAATTTTAAGTGATTTGCATACCAAATGCAAAAAAAAATTATTAACTGGAAACTTCCCCCCCTCCACCTCCTCTGAGACATATGGTGAGACAGCAACAGAAATGATGGATGTAGTAGATGATTGCTTGCTGAACCAGTGTGTGAGAAACTATGCTAGGAATATTTCATGTCAAGATATGGTCTCAACTAAAAGACGTATTAAAAACAACATCTTGACAGGTTTAACGTCTTTCATGATATCATAATCCATGACTTCTAAGTCATATGATTATCTCAAAACACAATATTTCAGTAGAACTTCAATTTTATGAAAAGATCTCAAGAGATGCTTGATCTAATGTTAAATCAACCTTTCATGGAATAAAGGAAATTTGAAGTCGTTCTGAGGTATGGTATGGCCGTGTCTTTATCTAATACTGCTTCAAATCAGTAGTGATTCCCTGGGGAAAGGGGAATAACAATGGTATAAAATAGGCAAAAGTGACCCAATAAACAGGATAATAAGGCATTTTGGGTGAAAATGCATTTAATATAAACAAAGGTTTTACTACTTTGCCATACTGAGAACCCTCTGATGTCAGAAAATACGATATATATATATACATGCGTATATATGAAATTATGCTGTATATTTGTATGCTGTATATACATGCTTTCTATATATGCTCTGTATTTCACATGTATTTCTGTCACCTTTGTTTTATCAAAGAGGAAATTTTACAATACTTGACAAAAAATGAAGCTGGATGTTGAACAAGTATGAAAATCAGATTGTGCTAATAGGTAAAACTGGCATTGTTCACTGCTGTGAATTTGCTTTCATGTGGAGAATCAAGCAAATTATAAATAGGCCTTGTGGTTGTTTAACATCTCTGTCAGTGACATGGACAGTGGGATTGAGTGCACCCTCAGCGAGTTTGCTGACACCAGCAAGCTGTGTGGTGTGGTTGATGCACCTGAGGGACAAGATGCCATCCAGAGGGACCTGGAAAAGCTTGAGAACAGTGTGAACATCATGAGGTTCATCAAGGCCAAGTGCAAGGTCCTGCACCTGCATCAGGGCAATCCCAAGTGAAAATACAGGCTGGGTGATGAGAGCAGCCCTGCAAAGAAGGACTTGGTGGTATTGGTGGATGAAAAGCTGAGTATGAGCCAGCAATGTGCACTCACAGCCCAGGATGTGATTTGCCTTCTGGGCAAAATTGGCCTTCTTCGCATCAAAAGAAGCGTGGCTAGCAGGTCGAGTGATGTGATTCTCCCCCTCCACTCCACTCTTGAGAGACCCCAGTTGGAGTACTGTGTCCAGCTCTGGGGCACCCAGCGTAAGAAAAACATGGATCGCTCAAGTGGGTCCAGGGGCTCCTCTGGCCATGAAGATGATCAGAAGGCTGGAGCACCTCTGCTATGACCACAAGCTGAGAGAGTTGGGGTTATTCAGCCTGGAGAAAAGAAGGCTCTGGGGAGACCTTATAGCAACCTTCCAGCAGTTAAAGGGGGCCTATGGGAAAGATGGAGAGGGACTTTTTATCAGGGAGTGTAGTGATAGGATGAGGGGGAATAGTTTAAAACTGAAAAAGGGTAGATTTAGATTATATATAAGAAAGAAATTCTGTACTGTGAGGGTGGTGAGGCAGTGGAACAAGTTGCCCAGAGAAGTTGCGGATGCCCCATCTCTGGAAGTGTTCAAGGGCAGGTTGGATGTGGCTTTGAAAAACTTGACCTAGTGGAAGGTGTCTCTGCCCATGGCAGGGGGTCGGAACTGGATGATCTTTAAGGTCCCTTCCAACCCAGGCAGGTGTAAAGAAGATTCTCTTTCTCTCTCTCATCTCTCTAAGATGTGCATCTGCTTGATTTTTGAAATTAAACTGGGTCAAATTTAGCAAATGCTAGAGGAAAAGTATCTTACACTTATGTAGCAACATGGAGCTCGACAGATGCTGACCAGATGGAAATAGCCAGGTTTGGTTTTTTTTTTTTTTCCAAATGATCTAGTACTGTTATTTGAAAAGTATGGAGTTTTGAGGATTTATTGTGTTTGCCTCTGAAAAGGCTTGCTGATTCTAACCTGTGATGTTTTTATCTTTCCATAAATTAGGCAAAGGTTGAGATTTACCTTGTGATGAAAGTATAACATACATTCCTGCAATCCAAGAAAGCTGTAACATAAGTCCTGCAGTAATGTTCAAAATGCCCAGTCCTCTCTTATTGCTATTGTTTATCAGTTTACAAGTCTTGAAATCATAGAATCTAGAGCACAAAATGGCAAATAAAAATTATTTTCTATCTATAATACGTCTTTCTATGTCTTATATGTCTTATATGAAAGGGGGATTTTTTTTCTGCCAATGGCCGTCTTGTCAGCAGTTTCTTATTAATACCTATAATCCTTTTTTTTGACGCCTTCTGACGTCTCATAACTTAAGGAGCATACATTTTTGTGCACAAGCAGTTGGACATAGCAACAGAAGTGAACACAATTTTAGTGGCTCTGAAAAGACGGTTTGGTGGCCAACAGCCACAGCTTTTGAAGAGTGACTTATCTGTAAATCAGCCCTTAAACTTAACCCATTGGTGGAAAAAATATGCAAGTCTCCCAAGGAGTAATAGGCAAGGAATAATGTAAAGGCAACAGAGAACTCAGAAAAATAAATGAATCAGTATTTGAAATTATTGTTAAAGAAACCCAGAGTTTTATCAAGGAGTCTTTAGCTTGCTCACTGTCATATGAAGCAATAATTAAATTTTTTGTCTTATAAACTTTGCTAAAATCACTTCTCTGCACTCATACAAGAGATGAAACTTATTTCCATCCAATTCTCAGAGGGAACTCAGACATTCAGAAATTAATTTTGGAATCTGCCTTTGTAAGGAAATACCAATGTATTCTAACATTTGAGAAACTAATTCAGTCAAACTACCTCTTTGATGGTTCCCTTGGAACTTATTACCCAAGAATCCTGGTGTGCTATGGCAGCCTAGTGCTTGAGAAAAAGAGATGTACAGAGTGCCCAGGTTCTCAGCTGGTAGGTGTGTGGCATTGTATTGGCTTCTTCCAAGTCTGCAGAATAAATCGCTTCATATTACCTAAGTGCCTGAACCTAATAAGCCGCAGAGCAACCTGAGGAGATAGATGGTTAGGCTGTGGGCAGAGGCAAGCACAGAAAAAAGGCAGAAAACCCATGGAGGGTAACGAAGAAAATGTTAGTTGAAACTCTGCCTTTGGGAGGGGGAACCAGAATGTCAAACACAATTTGGTTCATGGGTTGGGACAATATGCAAAGCTAGGATTCATCAAAAGTTTGCTTCATCTTTGAACTTCACCTTTAAAATTATTCATGTCATTATTTCTTCCATGTGAGATAAATTGAGGGGTATCTGGATCAGTAACTTTCCTATTCCAATGTGCAAATTTTGATAATCTTTATTTATTTTATTTTTTTTTGGTCCTCCTGAACTGTGCAAAATGACATGCAGGATGAGATAATTAGATCCCAGTGGTGAATTTTAATTCTTTTCAGGTTACCTTGCTGAGCACATGAGCAAACTGCGGCACTTCTTATAAGCCAAGGGCTAATAATGCAAAACAAAAAAGGAGGCTCAATCCTTACAGCAGGAACAGGGAGGTTGATACCCTTTTGTTTAGGTTCTTGATAAATTGAAATGGTCTGTTCTTTCACAGGCGCTTCTTTGTGTTTCAGGCAGATTCAACATATCAATTATTTGATAGGTGAGCTAAATCCAATCTCAAATAAAATGGGAAACAGAAGTTCAGGCAGCAAGTTCTAAACAATGAGAAAGTACCTTCCCATTTCGTCTTTGCTTCGCGTGAGCTTAGAAGGCAGAACAAACAAAAAGAGATGAAGAAGTAACAAAAAATTGTGCAAGAGTAATGAGTTCCCTGTTTAATGCACTCAGTAATAGCTTGTAGAAGGAGGATTTCTATGAGTGCAGTGCATGTATTTCTCTGAAATTAGAAAGGTACAAAACCAACCCTTTTGTTTTCTCATGGTCCCACAGGATGAGGTACATCAATAAAAATTGAATTAGATTTACAGCTCTGCCCTATTACCTAATTATAGCATGCTTGGAGATATATATGGTAATTTATCAATAAAGAGGACCTATTGAACATGTTAGTCATAGGCTTCACACCAAAGACTATTTTCATTAATCAAGCAGCTAGATAGTTACCCTCACCACTTTATTTTTAAAGGAAGGTAAGTTAAGTTCCTTCCATAGAGCTGGTTTGTCTCAGTGCCCAACCAGAAAGTACATGAGGTGAGAAAAAAACATTCATTGTTTATATGCAGACCACGTCTGCAACTTGTGTTAGTCTACTGACTCCAGTGAGTTTACAGCAGACTGGAAGTTAGCTCTGCATGTTATATTCTGTTTCACCTATTTGTAATGTAAGCAACACCAATCCTACATATAAAAAGTGTTTTTTAGGTTGCGAATAAACCCACCAGATTCTTAGGAAAGGAGGAGTCCAGGCATCTTCTGTCTGTTTGTGTGTGCTTTATGATATAGCCCATAATGATGTGACTATATGTAAAAAAGTGCTGGGTGGAGAAGAGCATACGACTGCATATTTATATGCATTGACAAGTAAGAGGGTACTTTTTGTGTCAAACTTAACTGTGGCCTTTTCTGAGCGCCTGATTTTCCTGTAAGTTTTCTGCTCAAATGCTATTGTATTCTTTCAAAGCCTTTTTTTCCCCTGTGAACTGAGGACATGAGAGTACAGTTCAGCCAGACACACTGTGGCTGCACATCCTCTCTCTGCCATGTGATACGCACTGTGTGCTGCATCTGCTCATGGGCGACTGCTCCCTTCCCCTCTTTATTTTCCCCAGAAAATCCACCACTGGGCAGCCTTTGCTGTAGGCTGGCCAGTACACACCTGGACATTACCTCTGATCCTTCTGCCACGATGTTGCTCCAGAACCATCATTTCACTTTGACAGTGGCAATCTCGGAGCTTACGGTCTGTGCCAGGCATACAGAATAAGCGAGCTATGCCAGCACTGAAAGGTGGTAGCGCAGCTGCTGCAAAAAGTGAGTGTGGGGATGATAGTGAAGAGAGTAAATGGTTTGGACCACAGAATTTACAATTGTAATGAGGATTTGTCTGTTGACTGTTGTCATAACATCCATCAGCTATTTCTGGCCTTAGGCAATGGCCATGCTGTTAGCCTGTTAACAGCTTCAGTCTGCTTCCTTCTACTTTAGTTCATTGCTGTATTTTTGCCTCAGTAAGTTTCAGCACTTAAAAAAGTGAAGTTAAAAATGGATGTGAAGCTTCTGTTTGTGGGTGCTTCTTTCATGGGGATTCACCCACAGAAGTGTAAAGCATCAGCTGCTAATTTATTTTCTTCTTGATGTGTAAGGCTTGACTGCATAAATGAACCATTTTTTTCCTTCTTTAGAGTATGACTGTTTTTTAAAGCCTGAAAAAGTATTTCCTTCTCAACTACCTACTCTGCAAGGCATTACATGCCACATTCTTCAGATCCAGACTTGCCAATTGCCTCCAGAGCCCAAAAGCTTGAGATCATCCTGGTTTCTGAATTTCCTTCTAACTTACCTCTCTCCTATGAGTGCAAGCTTACGTGCCACCACTTCTTCAATTGTTCATGGTCATGGCATGGTCTTTCTCTAAAGCCAACACACTTATTTCACCAGCAATTCCCATGTACACCCCAGGCTAGTGTTCAGCAATCACCTCGTGGCCAGGAGGCTCCTGATGAGGAGACCCAGTGCCCCATCTCCTGTGCCAGGGCAGAAAGACCAAACCCTAGTGCCCTTTTGGATTTGGAGAGGAGTGCGAAGAGGAAATGTGCTCTCCATGTCAATGTTGGAGATAAAGAAACCTTTCTCCACCCCTCATCTTTGAAGCTACATAAATTAATTAAACATTAATTAAGTCAGAAATGGAAGGGCTGTGCCAGCATGGTCAGAGGTACTCACATAAGGGAAGTTCCTCTTTCCAAGGCTTTTTAAAATACATTTAATCTGAAACAGCCTGTAGAACAAGCACAGAATGAGTCTGGTAGCTAGGGCTGAAATAGAAAACCACTTTATTTTGCTTTGTTATTTTATTTTACTACAGGAACTCTTCAAGGTGGGCATCTGAGTAATGTTTTGATTGCAACTTGATTTATTTCTGTTCTTTTGTCATCATCTGCTGGAGAAAAATAGTTGGGGAACTGAGGGTAAATTTCTCTCTTGAAGACAGCATTTGCTGGGGCCAAACCAATAGCACTATGAGACATGACTATATAGTTGCATAGACAGTTTTACACTCATTAGTTCCTGTTCTTTTCCTTCAACATTTATAGCTGAAATAATTTCCCCAATAGCTCTGACAAATCATTCTGGTTCTCCATTAGCTGTAATGGTATTATTCTTCAATGAGAAAACCTGGCATATTTTGCAAGTTCTTAGATTTCTGCCTGTGGAAAGTTGGGCTGTTATCCATTTGTAATGCTTTTGAGTTCTGGAGATGGAAAATATCTTATCCAGTGATGTGACAATGATGCTGGCTATTGACTAACATTTTATTTCCACCTGGAGAACTATAAACACTAAATAACACTATAAACACAATAATGACTAAAGCATAATGCTAGAGACCCCCAAACACTGACATCATCCACTGAGCCCACAAGACAAAAAGTAATAAGAATGAAATGAAAATGCTCCAAATTGTTTCTCCACTTAGGATGCATTAAGCATCCTAGTTTTGATACTCGTCTAAGTCTTGTTTCCATTTCTATTTTTATGTATTAAGCACATTGTTTATTAATAGACAGTAACTGTAATTGAAACAGCTACTGCAAAATCTGCACATTTATGTGCATCCATGGCCTCTGGTTTCATCTTTCAGGATGGATGTACAGATGAAGAACAGCTACAGCACCTTAGCAAAACTAGGCCATGTGTTTGGGAGACTAACTATGAAAGTAGAGTCTTAAATTTGGGCATTCTTTCCTTGCAAGACCCATGATGAGTTTTAAGTTTGGCCCTAGCAAGTAAAATTTATTTGTGAAGTTTTACAGTTTGTGCTCCTTTCTATGTCATTACCAGCCATTTCCAAAAGTTGATTGAAGGAAATCCGGTCCTGTACAACGATAAATGTTGTTAATTTTGTTTTGCTCCAAGAGTTTCTGTATTGCTAATTGCTAGGCTTGTGAATCGAGACTGATAGAGAACATTGGGTGAGAGATGTTTCCTGGTGTAATCTTTTTGCTTCGGAAAATGCTTGGTCATTCTGCTCTGGAAAGCTAATTGAGAAGGAAATGTTCTGTTTTTTTCAGCACAGAACAAACTACTTCTATCTTTTGATTGTCTTTTCTCTCTAATTGTTTAATGAAAACCGGGTAACAGAAGGTTATGGTAGACCTGCATTACTGGTTCCAATTCTACCCAAGGAGCTTTGTGTCTTGTCTTGTCTCTGAAGGTAGTGATATCAGATATATAGGGAAAAAAATTAACTGTTCCATTTCTAGGAAACACTTTGGGAAGCTTTCACTAAAGATTTTAGCATACTCTGACAGTTTTCTGCTCAGAAACTTTGTGAGGCAGAGCAGAGATCTCTGTGTTGAATGGACCTCAATAGATTCTTCTGTGAATGTACTGAAATGCATTTTGTACTCATATGAACTTCTAGTAACTGCAACATCCTGCAGCAAGTCAAACTCCAGATTTAATTTAAGTTTAATTTTAATGCTAAAAGACCTGTGCCATTTGATTTTCTTTCAGAATTTAATTTCTCTTATAATTTTGTATTTCATTCTATCTAGGATTAGGATTTTTTTAATTAAAGAGTTTTTTGTACAAGTGAATGCTCAGCTGTATTTATGGGATTATACTATTTTATCTGAGGGAAAAAATAGGCAGTCTTATGATTACAGATAATTTGCCATAATGCTCTTATTTTATAACAGTCAATGGGAATAAAAATGGAATAAAATAACAGGCAGAAAAAAATCCTGTGTTATAATTCATATAATGGAGCAAATGGAAGAGAATTAATGGCTGACTTCACTACAAATTTGCTATTTCCTGATTTTTAAGCATTATTGTTTGTAACCTGAATGTTACATTAAGGCAAGTTTTTGTATTCTAGTAGCTTATATTACTCAAAATCTTATATGGCAGATTTTACAGCTGCTTAATACCGCAGTCAGCACTAATGCAGAAGAACCTCAAAATGGGACAAAGTTTATACTAAGTTTTAATGATCAGCACTCAGAAGTCCAGAGAAGTCCCATGCTGTTTCAGACTTCTTGGTCTGGAAGTGAACCTGAATACGTCACCCAGCTAAGCTTTTTCTCTAAGCTGTTGAGATTTCCTCATTTCTGAAGCAGCAGCCTTCTGTGATTTCATCTTCTGCCCAAAGTTTGAAAAGAAACAGAAAAGCATAAAAAAGTTAAAATAACAAAATGTAAACTTCACAGAAAATGTATATTTTTAGGACCAATCTTTGGAGAACTTCTGTTTTTTCAGAATGGTTTGGTCTCCTCTGCAGAGTGAGTGCACTGGTCATATTCCGTACAATGAAAATTCTTATCATGCCTCAAATGTCAGCTGATAATGACAAATAAACAGCTCCAGTTCATAATCTAGATAAATTCTTTTGACACAAGGCAGGGACTGAATTTCAACATATGCCAGGTTAAAAATGCCCATCAGGATGCGAGAACAACACTGTGCCTGCTGAGATTAAACGATTTAGGAAGGACCTGTAAACTGTGATTCAAAGAGACATGAGATTTTCTGTGTAATCGTTTACATTTAAAAACATAGCAGCACCATTTTTTTTGGCACTGGTACCTTCTCCCACAAAATAGATGTATTGTCCTCTCCGCACGACTGTCTGTAACTCTTCCTATGGCAGAAATGCATATCTGACACAGCAACAATGCAGCAGGGAGTGGGTACTGACATGTTTACGCTGATACCATATTCGTCCGCCTGCTTTGCCCTGCAAACCTGTGATCTTGAAATGACTGGCAGCGTCAGAAACCTTGGGGAATTGAATCACTACTGAGGAAAGAATAGAATTTTTGTCCGATTCGTTTGCTCGATTTATTTGTTGAACTGCGGACTGGTCTGGACTGCGCAGCAGGGCTGGATTCACCCAAACATGGAAGGGGAGAGTGAACTTGGGTGCAGATAATCCGTTGCCTCACCTGGAGCCCATCCTTGCCCATGCAGGCCCAGAGTTGTTTTCACGGAATAGCCATTCCCACACACATTTTAACAATGTCACCTAAGGCAATAGGAATGCAAAGATCGCCTGTAACCCATGGGTTACAGTCCTTGGTTCCCAAAATGACCTAGTGTTTTCTGGGAAAGGACAAGTCCTGACTCAAACTTCTGTTTTCGAAGTAGGCTTTAGTTCTCTCGTGACAGAAAAATGATTATCAGACATTGTCCATGGATATCCCTCCTACTGGAGGTGTTCAGCTAACTTCCATTCAGGTCAATTCTAAGTTAAATACTAATTGGTCTGACCAAGTCTATATCTCTCTGGTAGGTGCACTCAGCTGACACCTAGGAAGCTGAGCTCTCAGTCACTGCTAAATGTTTAATGCTGTGTGCACAATGAATAGCTCCCACAGAAGGGATCCCCAGCATAGGAGAGGCAAAATCAAATCATCCAGAAGAGTGGTTTGAACCTGGCTCTTTGACATTCAGGGATGCTCTAATTGGATTATCAGATTCGGTGAGGTGGAACCTCCCTTGCTTTTCTTTTTGCAAATGGGGTAGAAACTTTTAGCCCCAGGCTTATGGATTGTAATCCCAGGCAATAAGAGAAGCCTCTACACCTCTCACTGACTGGGTGAGATGATGGTCAGCATTGTGCAGTTTTCCTCTGTATTTTACTTCTGACTTCCTGTTTGATAGGTTGCTCTGAAAATGCCTGTGTTTCCACAGAGCAGTGCCCAAAGTTCAGAGCTGGAGGCCCCTGGGCAGCATTTTGCATAGCAAGTGGAGAAAGCTTGGGGAACAGTGCTTCAATCTTTGCTCAAGAAAATCCTGAGGAATCTGACAAGGAATGTACGGAGCAAAGAATAACTAGAAACTTCAGCCTAGAAACCAGCATGAGTCAACAAGAAGATTAAATTAAAAAAAGCTTTCTTATTGTGCTAAGGAAAACATATAGGACATATCTCCTACTGAACACTACAATAAGTAACTCATGACCATTTATTTGGCTATTTGCATTAATTGATATTTAAAGTAATTTATAAGATGCTTATCCTGAAACCTATGCATCCTTTCACCTGGCATTTCCCAGTTATTCCTACTTCATACACTATGATTAGTATCACAGAGCAGCCTTGAGGCATACAAATGAGTTCCTTTGAAATGAAACTAAACTGGAAGGTGCTCTCCAGAAGCACACTTTGCCCATTCTTATGATAGAGGCAAAACTACAGAGCTTGTTGAAGTCAAACGTGAGATGTGCATTGTGCAGCACTGAGCAATTTGCTCTGCAGATCCACTTCTATTGTGCTCATAAAGCCATTTCAGACTTCATTCTTCCTCCAACCAGCTCACCAAGAAGCTTCTTGTGCTGTTCTGAGCACCAATAATTGGTATGGCTTTGTTGAGGAAGCTGGGTACACTATCCCCTTTATATGGCCATCACCTGCAAGAGTGGCAATCATTCTTCCAGTTGCTATGGCTCTTGAGGCTATACAGTGTCTTCCTTTGTTCCCCTTTTCCTACAAACAACACATAATAACAACCACTTTTGGAAAGTGGTCTACTGTGGTAGCAAGTTGGTTCATGCTCAGAATTGTGTCACCTCCTCCAAATTGAGCTCTGCCAGCTGACTTGCTGTCTGGCTGCCTGCAGTAGCTAGCTCTGCTGGCTGACTACCTCCTGTTGAACTTGCCTGTCTTCCTCTTTGTGTTCAGTTTATAAGCTATTCAGTCAGACCTTTATTTCTTAACTGCTCTTTTCTTTTTCATGAAGAAAGGAACAAGATAAGAAGGAGGAACTGATCAGCTTCCTTGATACCCTTCTTAATTGTATGGACCCAAATCAGATCTCTTAAATCTCTTCCTTTTTTTTTTTTTTTTTCCTAGTGCAAGTATTGAATGGATAAAATTTCATCTTGAAGTGCTGAAATAGATTATTAGAGTGTTATTTAGCTATCAGGCACTCTTAAGGATCATGGGATAATTAATGCATAATCTGACTGCAAGTAGCATTTTGAATTATTCTATTGATATCTTTTATTCTTTTCATATTGCAAAACCTAAAAAGAACCACCCCCCCTCCTTTTTTGTTGTGGAGTAGCTACATGCGCAGAATGCCTTTGTGAAATGGAGAATGTTATGATCAATCCTAACATGATTTGCCATTGACGTAACTAAAGACTGTGAATGCAAGATGACACCTGGGTGGTATTAGCAGAATTTATATTAAATTAGAAGTATATGAATATTTAGAATAATATGATGTAGAATACTTAACCAGAGTTTTGTGCAATAGATGCATGATTCTGTGATTCAACTGTCTGAATAAACGCAGAACAGTGTGTTAAAAAAAAAGATAAGAATGAAGCTGTTCTTCACTTGCGACTGACATATAAAACCGCAAAATAGCAAATATATTATTATAGATCTTTCAAGGGAGTACATCAGTTTTGGAACGATTTCTGACTGTTACATTTGAGCTGAATTCAAGAGGGCACAGTATTTTAGAACCTGATTATCTCTTGTAACTTGCTCTTTATCTCAGTGGGTAGAATAGAGGTAATAATTAGAGAATTAAGCTTTGCTCACTCAGTCATGAAGTGCACAAATTCACTTGCTGTTTCATATTTATTTTCCAGCTGGAGGAGTTTAATTTATTTTGCCTTCTGCTATGCCCACACCTGACCAACCAAAGCAGCTTCACTAGGGTCCCACTGATCTCTGCTATTTAACCCCTGTATCTCTTCCTACTGCTTTGCAAAGCAAACAGCTTTCCTCTGATGCTTGTGCCAGAGCTCTTTAGATATAGCTACCAGTGACTGCCATCCCTGTTGACCCCTGAATCTGATAGCACGTCTATACAGTACATTCCCATTCCCTCCAAAAGGACTAGAAACATGAAGAGGAACTCGAGTACTGATGTCTGCATTCAGCAACATGTAAATCTTACTCACATGCTTTTAGCAGCACAGTTTCTCATTGTCAGATTCATAGGTCACAGTCATTTTGCTTTAAAAACACAACAGCATTGTTTCCAACCAGCAGAAATAATAATACATCACTGAGTGATACTGATGAACAACAATAATGTGTTCTTTTTTATTATTATTTTCTATCTGAATCCAAATGTTTTCTGTGGACCCGGTAGGCAAACTGCTGGCTGTGAGAAAGTCCCTGCTGGCTGTCACAATGCAATGTTATCTTGTGAATGGTTCCTTAAATATCCGCAAGGTCACAGAGATTAAATGTTCTCCTGGGAATCTCAGGAAAAGTAGAATGTCAGCATCACCTTTCGTCCAAGTGAAAAGTTAAATGACATTTCCAGTGATATTGATTAGAGCATCTTTGAGTGTCAGAACAGAATGGAGATTTCAATATCTGCAATGAAATGCAAAGGTTGAACCAGGAGACTGTGAGTGTAGACAGTATTTCATTTCAGAAGAAATTCAAGTTTCCTCAGAGTGCTTGGGTCTCCTCACTGGTGAGCTGGATTTTTCTCTCTCTCCATTTGTGCAGGTGTAATTGCAGATTGAGGAGACCTTGTGCAATGCTCCACTTGCCTCCCAAGTTTTTGTGCTTGGGCAGAGCGCTTCATCTAGGATGCTCTTGTGCTGCTTTGCCAAAAAGGACATTCCAAGCTGTATGTGAAAGTCACTATTTTTAAGATAGTTTCATCTCATTTCAATTCATAATGTAAGACAAGTCGCTCCCAGCCCCAGAAAGCTGGATCTCTGGCTGTCAGCACAAGTGAACTGCTATTGCATTAGAGAGCTGAATTCTGAATATTCTGGATGATAGCTGCTTTCACTGACTCAGGAGTATGTGTGGAGGGCATTGCCACTCTCTTGACTGTTAGCGTATAATTTGTTTCACATCATGTATTTCATAGAAACAGTGTCCCTACAACACTTCTTGCATTAAATAGCGCAGCAAAGGCAAAAATGACCAAAGAGGGTAGGAATGAGGAGGAAAAGAGAAAGGAGAATGGCAGTTTTCATCTGCGGTAAATTGACAGTCTGCTGCACTGATGCCTGTGGAGCTATCCTGAGTTCCACTGCCGATTCCCCAGCCAAGCATCCATCTTACTAAATTTTTTTTCTGAGGAGATCAGAAAAGTGCTGAAATAAGGAGTTGCAGACAGACTGTTTTAACTTGCAGAGCTGCAGAGGAGGTTTTGGCACCAGCAATCGTGGGGGGTTTGCCAACCTACTGTGAAGATGACAGTGCTGGGAAAGGAGAACTAGAGAAAAATAGGCAGAGAGAAGAGATGCTGAAACAAGTCTAGGAAGTGCATTATTTTAAAAGTGCTTTGAGTGTGCCCCTATCATATAATTAATACAAATGTATCTTATTCTTTTTGAAGTACAATTTCTACTGCAATTCTGAAGCAGTAAAATTGAAACAAGTACATTTAACAATACAAAGAATTCATCTTCACATTCTAACTCGTTATATCTCAATTTGACTTCATTATTAATAAAGTAATAAAATAATCTTAGCTAATGTTCTGATTTTCTGTATCTTTGTATAATTGGTAGATGATCTTCTGTGCACTGAGCATTTTTCAGTTTCAAGATTGTCTCTGGGTTCAGTTCCCAGGCTCTCATTTGATCTTTTGTTGTCCTTCTTGACCTTAGTCTTCACACTCAAATGGCCATTTAGATTGTTCTGATTGCAGCCTAAGAAAGAGAGGGGAGGGGAGGTTTATCTTTAGCCTGGCCCTTCTGTAAACCCATATTGTTCCTTTGCTATTACAGAAAGAAATTGGGGTTGTAAAAGTCTGCATTACATTGATCGCCTACTGGGGTTTGGGGACATAATGGTTTTTATTTGATTTCACTTACACCAATGTAAATTAGAAGGAGCTGCATTAAAGCTATCAAAGGAGGCAGATGCATTATACTGGTGTAAGTGAAATAATAAGACCCTTTGCCTCTCCCACAGCAGTAACTTCTTCCCCATTGCTATACCCTCCTTTGTGTTGTTGAGTCAGAACGGAGCAAGATTTGTTGCGCAAAAAATGGCTTTTCACTTTCTTCTATGCATATTACAAAAATCTAGTCTAGCAAACTATCAGGGTGATTACTGAAATTTTATGCAGGGATCACTGCAGCAGAGGGATGTGTTCTTGCCAAAAGCAAAAGCTTGGGAATGAACAGAGAAGGGAACTGACAGCCTGGCATGATGCCATTTTTTGTCTTCCTTGATTTTCTAGGACTTCAGCAGTGAGGCAAGGTTGTGGGGTGTTTTTGTTGGGTTGTTTTTGGTTTGTGGGTTTTTTTTTTTTTGAAACCCAGGTATCTTCTTTATGACACTGTCCTGAGAAATGCTGATTGTAAGGACTCTGATTTCCCAGGGTGGCTATTGGCAGGTAGCAGGGGTAGGAGGGGTTACAGAGCTGCACAGGGGTAGCTGTATGCCTTGTTGAGTAGCAATGGGAGACAGTGTCTTTCAGCTCTAGTTTGCTGATGGCATTAGAAACAAAAATGAGTCTCCTCTAAGCCTGTGACCTGTCCTCTCAGCTCTGAGAATCGAAATCTGAATGTGATTCTAATAGCTGAATGAAGCTTTTTGTGTCTACGGACAGGGTATACTCTCTGAAGTTGCAGAAAGCAGATGCTGAAGGGACTGGCAGAAAGTCAGTTCGTGAAGGTTTGCTTAGACACTTAGGGTCTGTGTGTTCTATTAGTCCTGAAATATAAATAATGATATTGCATCTTCTGCTTTAGAAAATTCTTCATGGAGCCTGTATTAATTTCTGTACTGCAGAATCAGGAGTTAAGGAAATAAGTAAATGTGAGCTCATGCCAATGTTTTACATAATTTTCTAATATTTGTAACAATATACAAATACAAGTTAGGGTTGAGTTTGGGGTTTTTTTTTTTTTTTTTGGTTGACTTTTGGAAGGCACCCAGCGTGAGAGTCATCTCTCCTAAGTTTAGCTATCAAAAACCTGTGTATCTAGTCTAAGCCCATCGCCACATCAACAAAGAGGGAAGGGCATTCACGGGCAGCAATTAATCTAATTCTTCAATAGGGGCCTGAGATAAGTGATCTGAATACCCCCAGAGGGATCTGTCTGACAAAAGACAGAGCACAGACAAGGAGTGTAGACAAAAGGCTTAATTTCAGACCTCTGAAGTTAGGGAAGACAAATCCATTCAGGGTCACTGTTGATCAAAGATATTTAACAGGCGTGGAAAATACAGATGGACCCGGATGTCAGTCTATGTTAGAACAACCGCAGATTACGGTGGAAGCTGGTGAGCACTGAAGAACCAAAGTGCTGTGGGCACATTCTGAAAAATTTCCTGAATGCTTTGGCATGTTGGAGTAGCTTATTGTCCTTGACCGACCAGGATACCCTAGTGGTGATTAGAAAAAGCACCTGGGCAACATTTTGATGCAAAAGAAAGTGGAAAGAACTCCAAAACAGAGGTTAAAAGAGAGATATCTTCATAGAGCCTAAAATACAGATGCCAAGGAACATCTTGCTACCAGGTGTTGCAAGGGCGAGGAGTGTCTCCCAAAGAGATGAATCTGATTCATGGAGATTCAGGAATCTACAGAAGTACAGAACTAATTGTACTGAAAGTCCAGTGCCAATGTCCAGCTCAGGAAGGCCCTGACACCTAGAAGCTGTGAAGGGGAAATGTTCACTTCAAACATTTCTTGTTTCCTGTACTCTACACTGGCTGCAGACTGGTTGCAAAGAGGTTATTGAAGCAGCTGGGCTTTCACTTGTCAGCTGTAAGACACTCGTGTCTTTAGTATAGCCCCTTAGGCCCCAGTGGATCATCCATACCAGCAAAGCATTTGGCTTCAGAGTCTCACTCTCCAAGGAGGTTGCAAGTGAAGTTGGAGAGCAATGTGTCATGTCATTGCCCGGTGAATTTCTTTACATCCATCTGTAGTCATGAGGGTTTCCTAGCATTGCTTTTGCTTGTTGCTTTGTTTATGCGGCACGTTAGAGGTTCTTTTAGCAATATGCCTTGGTGTTTGTGTTGGAAGGTGGATTTTATCTATTTTTAGAAACAGAATTCCCCTTTTGGTAAATATCAATGCTGGAGATAAAATGCTTTTGTCAGATACTCATAAACAATGAAACCAATTAAAGTTTGATTGGATTATTCCTCAATTTGTCACTAGCTGGTGTTTCTCTTTTCCCTAAAATAATCCTAATTTGTGTTTGGGGATAACTGACCTTTTCTAAAATCCAATCTTCCTCCTCCCGTAATTTCTATTTTCTATGAACAGCAGTATTTATTGATTCTTTTTCTTAAACTAAAGCTTATTAATTAGAGTGGTATTTGTGAAGTAGTGTGGTGAATATACTGCCCTTAAGCAAGATTACCGTGATCTGAAAGTTATTTCTCCTACTAGGTTTAATCACAATTAATTTTATATAACCATTTCTTAACAATTCTCCACATACTCCAAGACTGACCACACGGTTCTTCCAGTGCTTCTTATTTTTCTCATGTTGTGAAATGACAAACCAGGAAAGATTAAGAGCAAGGTATTAAAGAGTGACTTTTTTTTTTTCCTGAGGTACTTTTCAACTAGATTTTGTTCACTGACCAGCCACACACAGAGCCACCTCGTTGGGGTCAGCAAGCAACTGCCAGCGAGTTGCCAGAAAGGAGACTGATGAAAGCAGCCAAGCAGCCAGAAGAATGACTGTGTAACTTTGCAGCTTATATGCTGCATCTATTTTCTACCTTTTCTAAAACATAAAACCGTGCTTTGAAAAGTGTCCGTAGATGTAGACTTTTGAAGCACATATGCTTAAGTATGTAAAGGTATTTAGATGTCTAAGACTAGACCACAACAGACATTTAACTTTTACTGAGATCAATTATTGTCTAATAGGATTCTGGCCCAAGAAAATGTTTAGCCACCTAACTCTTACTTACTTTTAGATGTTAAGGCTTATCTGCCTTTAACAGCACTGAAATAGTTTTAAAAGTGCATCCCCTGTGTGGTGCTAAGAAACTGAATCATGGGAGATGAGAGATTGGATGAGGAGCATAGAGCACTCTTAGGAGAGATGAGCCTGTGCCCTGCCTTGCATCACCACTGGTGCTGCTCTGACCAGTGCTCACTCCATGGCGGGGGGGAAATATCTGGTTTTGTACGTCTGTATGCATAGGCAGGGGCTGGATGGCTGTTGCAGGGGCTGAGAGAGCGGAACTGCCTCCCTGGGGGTCAAATAGATCCTCAGGGACTCAGACTAGCACTAGAGGAGGTAAAACCCAGAACTTAGGAGTGTGCAGGGGACTGTGGCAATTTAAACTACTATGAATTGTAGCCTTAAAAGTGAGATGAGGATTGGATCTCAGGCTTGGTTTTAGATAATTAGTGTCGTATTTTTTTGTGTGTAGCTTTGGGGCTGGGCTGTTGCCCCTGGCCGCATGTGGCCATCTGCTCTGGGATGTGTTGAGGCTGGGTGTCTTCGCTGTCTGCACGAAGCACCCTGTGTGAGTAGCTCAGGCACAGGCATCTGCTCTGCAGATGTCTGCATTTTTTCAAACGAATCCTGAGGTCTGGCTCTGTGTTAGGTAGCTAAAGTCGCCACTTGGATCACCTCCACAAACACCAGTCATGTACCGTAGTGAGTATAATGCAGATTTCAGGATAAAAGCACCTGACAAGGAGAATAATATGTGCAGGAGTTGGCTTTCGTTTGTGCTAAGCCTGACTTACATTATACAGATGTTAATAAAGGTGCCTTACAAATCTATTAAATGCAAATTAATCACAATTTAAAACAGCCTGACATGGCCTGAGTGATGTATGGTGGCTTTAATGTAAAGGAATAAGAAAGGTGCCACTCTGGAATGCTCATCTTTTAAGAACAACAGCCTGTTTCACATGGCAGCCTGCCCTGTTGAACCTGATTATAGCATATCTCTGCAACTTCTGCTTAATCCAAAGCATGATTCAGAGCACTAGGAAACTGGCACATTTGCTCCTTGTTTTGGATGAGTAAGTCAAAGAATGACCATTATCTGCAAATGTGGGAAAAGTGTGGGAAGGAAATGGTGTGAGGCTGAGCAGCACTCAGACACTTATCTTTCACCTGTAGCTGTGGGGAGAGGCAAAATCAGGTAATGACAAGAAACAGCTGCTGGAGACCTTGCACTGGACCGTGTTAAGAGTCATTGGCTCAAAGACATGTCGGTGAACAAAAGCTAAAATATGTGTACAGTGCTGAAAGGGAAAAGATGTATTTTCCCCTCTCCCAAATTTGGATGGGATTTTTGGTTACTAAAAATAAGAAAACTAGGATAAACTGGGAATGTGATCTGTAAGTAAAGACTGTAAGTGGAAAATGACTAGCACTAAATTGTAGTCGTACAGACAAAGGCTTATTTATTGCCACTGACTACATTAAAAATCTGCAGTGCACACACAAGCCAAACTTCAGATCTTGTCATGCTTAATAAAATATTGAATTAAGCAGAAGTGAAGCTACCTGCCATACCTAAAAGATAGTCTCAATGCCCTTTCAATGCTTTATTTTAAGACCAAGTACAAAAGGTTTTCACCTTACCGTAATTAACTTTTTATCATTAAGATTCAGAAAAATTGAATTGTGTTGGACACAGGTCATCATAATGAGAATTTAATGGATCTATATTACTATGCGAGTTAAGCTTTGAATATGTGCTAAATGCATTACATTACCACTGACCTATGCAAATTTCCATCTCTGTGACTCTTTTTCTTCACTGCTGCCGCATTAAGACCCCCTCTCTCTCCTCATCTCCTTAAACAATGATTTCCTCATTTTCATATTAATTGCATCAGTTAACTGAGATAATGCTCCCACTGAAATGAGCAATAGGATGAATCACTGAAATGGTGCAGTTATTCTTTTTGCTTAACCAATTTCACAGGACCTTCACAAAGAACTGCCTTAATTTGACTTTATATAATTGCTTATCATTAGGCACAGCAGCCCCATGAAGTACCTTTATTTATTTAAGTCTCATCTCTGATTGATGGAAAATTAGTCACTTGCATATCTGAGAAACACAGATTGTTCTGCTACCAGGCAACTTTGCTGTAGAATACCCTGGAGAACTTCAAAACAAGCAACTGCTAATGCATGCTGAATATAAAATACAAGGAAACAAAGTGCAACAGCTAATGACATCCAGGAGTTCCTGTAGAACAACCATGATGTCACAGAACTGCTTTACCTGCTTCTCACTAAATTTCTGCTGTGAAAGGGGGAAGAGCAACAGAGGTTGTTCCAGGAGAGATTATACATCTGGCTGTATCCACAGATATACTCTGCCTGTTTTTAACACTGACCACTCTGGTCTGTCACACAGTGTGAGACTGAAGGTTATAACATCCCTTCCTTTAAAATTAACGAAGTGCCCTACATGCTTTGGAATTCACTCAGAAAGCTTTAATCCACTTCTCGTTTTTAATATTCTTAAAGTATTTATTCAGGACAGCTCAAAGGAAATGTTCACGCTTTTCGTCTTTGTAAGGAAAAGGGTGTGTGTGGGGAATTAAAATTTCTGAGGAAATTATGCTGTTATCATCAACTGACATACTCAGAAGGGATCCAGAAAGGATGCCACCTCCAGCATAAAAGGAGCCATAGCTTATTATCCTATCATGGGATTTGAGTTGAAGGGTTGCCTCCAGGTCTCCTCGAAGCACACTGTGTACTTTTGTCCCTGTGGATGAGACTACCTGTCACTGAACTAGATATCAGCAGTCATTAAATCCATATAGTCATAATATTGTTCTTTCCAGACATCAATACTGTGATTCATTTTTCCCCTTATATTTGCTCCTACTCTAATTCTACATGCAAGTCTGCTGTCTCCCTCTCCAGCAGCAGCCTCAGCTAACCTTTCGCATCCCGCCAGGCTGTTGTGGCCCCCAAACAGCATAGCATACGAATGGCCGCCGTGATTGATGCCTCAAATCATCTTCAGTCACCAGTTCTCAAGTCAGAAAAAACCTCCTAATGAGCTGAAAGCAACAGCAAAGCATTATACTGATTATTTCTTCAATGTGTTGCACTTGGAGCTGTATCAAATACAAACTGAAGAAAATATTGCCTCGGGGGCTTGCAGTCAGAAGTCCTAACCTTGGAGTAAGAGCTGTTTTTGATTGTTTGGGAGGGTTAAATTTTGCTTTAATTCTGTTCCTGTTGAAATCCCAGGTGAAAAAAGAGCATTTTTATTTTGCTTTATTTCCTCTAGTTTATCTCTGTCTAGGATACCTGAAGGTAAGAAAGTGGTCCTTGACCTGGTCTAGCATTATACACATGATCAAGAAAATTAGATTGCATTGCGTGGAAGGACTGAGACCTGAGAAAGTAGCTTTTCACAACAGCAGTGAGAAATAAATGCAACTTTCTAAACATTACATGATGCATAGGTTGAACTACATGTTTGCAGGGTTTCATGCCTCAAGACAAAACAGGATGTGCCCTGAGAAACCCAGTTATCTGTGTTTTATTGAGTTAATTTCAAAGTTTGGAATAACTCCTGATCTACCCTTTGACAAACCCTTATTTCTGGCCACGGAAAGGTAAATTTGAGAATGAAAGCCAAGGAAAAGCTTCATGTGCTTCCTTCCCAAATGCTGTCTAATTCAAAGTTCCTTTGAACTGAATAAAATTTTTCCTCATCATCTGGCACACTGTTTCACCTTGTACCACCAATAGTATCATACATCATGGGTATAATCTCAAACCCACTGACAGTGTAAACATAACATGGGGGCGAGCCTAAGGACTGGGATGGACCTGAGCATGCTTTGTATGAAGATGATGTCCTTATTAACACTTCCAAGGAGTCTTTGTGCTAGTTAAGCTGTTCACATACTAGCTGCCAGGGAATGCTATGCAAGCCTTTGCCTTATGAGTTTTTATAGCTCATCCTTGCTTGTAAAACAATTTGCTGTAAGAAATTAGGAGAACATTTCCCTAACTGAGTGCAAAACACGGAGCTATTCCAAGAGGCAAGTATTTGCAATTAGGAGGTACCATAGTCTCAGGTATGCTTAAGTACCCCACTCTATACTGTCATTTATCTGTAGCTGCTTATTTTAGTCTAAAATGGCTAAAATTATTACAGTTGCAGGAATCTTTCCCCCACAAACCTTTAACAGCAGCAATAATGACTGTGTTAAATCAGACCTCATTGCAATGTAATGAAGCCTGACTGACATATTGCAGGTATGATACTAAGTAATTTCATAAATTATTAAACTGTAATTGAAAGTAATAGTGCAGATTACTTTTTGACATGCTTAAAAAAAGACCTTGGCAGGAAAATAAGGACTGTAGCATGACTGATTGGAAATAATGGTCAATATCTTGATTTTAAGTATGGCCACAAGTTTCAAGTTTAAAATTAGAAAAGAAAAAAGTTTGAACTTTCTACCACCCAAGTTACTCTTGACACTTTGACTTCTGTTTAAATTTTAAGTAAAGAGGACAAACGGAAATATATTTTACATCACAGAATGGGAATCTCTAACTACTTGGGATCAGAAATGTTGAAATACTTATGGAAAACTGAAAATTTAGAGAGAAAACCCCCACTTTTCCTAGACAATTCTTAATTTCTAGAAACTGCATTTTCTCTCTGCAAGCAACCTCAAAGGATCCAGTTTCACTGAAAATCTTGGTGTTATATATATATATATAAACTGTATCATTTTATGCCTCTGGACATTTTGTGCTTCCTGCTTCACCTTAGTAAAAGGTTATTTGCCATTATACGTGTTTATTTGTCATATGAAACCAGCCCTACCCTTGCACCTCTGCTCACCTCATTATATTTACTCCAGATACAGTGGCTTGATGCATTTAGGCAAGGATTTGAAAACAAGGTCAACAAACCTTTGGGTGCATTTTTGGATTGTTTAGCTTGGGATACTGTGGGCATAAACTGCATGAGAATCAAGATATTTATTAGATCAACCTGAATGTTAGTACATTTCATGTGGTGCTTACAGGGAGTTTTCTGACAAAGCAGTTGTTGGTTAAAAATCAAATTTTCTAAAGGAAAAAGTCAGATTCAGCAGCACTTTTATTGACATGCTGAAATGTCAGGGAGCGCATGCATGGGGAAGAAAGTGGAGAGGGGCACTGCAGCCCAGTGGTGAGGATACTGGGGCAGATACAGAAGGCCACAGGTTAAACCTGCATTCCCACTGAAATGAATTTCTGCCGTCAGGAGATGGAGTTCTACCTTTCAGTAGTACACAGCGAGCTGAAACCACTGTCCTCATAATTGCATGGAAACCTATGGTATAAAATACCCAAGTCATCTCATGGAAGACACAAAAAATATTGCCTATTTTAATGCAATCATGCTTCACAGTTTCTAGCTCACTTTATTGGGTTTCCTAAAGTGAAGCACTTTCAGTTCAAGGACATCTTCATCTTTAGCTCTTGTTTATTTTTCTTGTCACTGGTCTATTGCTCTCCAGAGGAACATTAAACATCTCAATGGCATGGCTTACACATGAAATATACAGTTGGTTCAGCACAGAGGGCTTCATTTTAGGGCTCATATTAGTGGGTCCCTTGTGAGTTGATATTATGCCATTTTTGTCCTTAGATCTTCTGGGGAAAGCTATCATCCAGTAAATTGCCTTAGTCAGATAAACATTAACAGATAGATCTCTTCCTGCGTCTCTCAGCAATGGACTCTGCAGAAGGAAAGGTCATTTGTTCATTCTCTTTCACTTTATCCTGCTCAATTGTTTCTCATTGTATCAAGACAGAGTCAGTTAATTTTTACCAAGGTGAACTTAGGAAATAGTAGTAACATAAACACACGGCTTAAGTGAACCAAAATATCCAACGGTTCAGGGAGAGTGCACTGACTCTTCCAGGAATATTCTTAATTCACTTTAATTCTGCCCTGTGTTCACCAGCATGTAAACTTTTCCCATTCTCTTGGTTTTCTACCTTCGCTCTTGAAAGCCCATAGAATAATTATGCAGCCTTTCCAAGATCTGGAAATTACTTCATTCCATGTCTGCCAAGGGGTAAATCATACTTTTCTTTCAGAGTAAGAAAAAGGATACAGGGCTTCATAAAGACAGAATCAAAACAAATAGAGATATCATCAATTTTAAACTGGGACTAGTTTGTCTGTCCATAGACAGAAATAACTATTAGTACAGGAAATATCATGACTTGGTCTCTACCAGCCAGCAATGGTTGGGATGGAATGGGGAAGTAATTTTTCCTCTCTGCCTTAGCACTGCCGTCACTCCCCTCATGCTGCTTCTCCACTTTACTGCTATTGCTGTCATGCAGGCTTAGGCACTGTCCTCTGTGGCATTTCTAACTGGCTAGTCTAAAATGCTCCCTGCCTTTCTTGCTGACTTAACCAAGATCACAAATTCTTCGAGAGTGCAGTGCCTAGAAAGTTCAGGCTATTGCTGGTTCCTGGTCTCTGATGGTGTAAGTCTCCTGTACTTCAATCCATTCAAAACTCAGAGCATTTTTTGCCATTAAATTCCCTATAGAAGCATCTTGGTGTGACATTCGAGGTGAAATCAGCATCAGCCAGCGCCTTGTTAAAGAAGCTGGCAAGAGAAGTTGCCTTTATCGTAGGCATTTCAATTTTATTCATTTGTACTGGAGCCAAAAGCTGTGCATTTGAATCTGTTTAAATGTAATTTGGATTGGGTCAGTTTAACCCAGAGACCATACAGGGTGGATTAATGCTTTCATACAGTCAGTGTGTCATATAAGGAATGCAGGCCCCCCTAAATATCTCAAACAAAGCTTGAAATTGCAGGGTGTATTGGAATAACAGATGATATGACCAAGGGGCAGTCACTAAGCACTTACCCGAATGAGATAGATTGTACCTCAGTAGGGTTCGTGAGTACTAATGGGAAGGAACTACAGGAACAGCCTCAGACCAGGCTCTGAGTATGTGCTGAAGACTATTTGACTATTCTCCAGGATCTTGCAGGAATTAGGCTGATGAAGAGAGCGAGAGCTTCCAAGTTGCAGGTTTTCTGGTAATATCTTCTTTTGCTCAAACTCTTCCTTTCGCTTTGGACATGAGGATGCAGAAGGGAGTACCATAGCCACAAAATTCAGGCTCAGCCCCAGGGCTGGGTGTACTTCTCATGCTGGGAAGCTCCCTAGAGTCCCCTCCACAGGCCAGGTTTGGTTTTCTGATCCTAAAATGGAGAGAACAAAGTGAGGCCGTTTGGCATTTCTGTTTTTGCATTTAGCTGGGCATGACTTTAGAAGTAGTCTAGAAATTTTAATTGAGAAAGCCTCTTTCATTTTACTTTTCCTTTCCTATAACACAAACAGCTCAGACTTACAGGTCAATAGTTTGTTGGACCTGTGTTTTCCTTGGCCTTGCTACTTCTGGATTTAGAAATCCAAGCCCTTCAGAAAATGCTTGCTGCACATTTTCAGATCTTTTTCACACATGCAAAAGCTCCCATTGATCTAGAATGCTGCAAAGGTCGTTCCCACAGGCAAATTGATCTCTCTGTGCTGAAGATCCTGTCTTCAACCATTTAAAAAATTAAACTAATTCAACTGTTTCTCTGTCAGCTGTCAGGCATTCACTGGTAATCCAGACAGACTGTGGGAACTGACCTCAAGCAAACCTGGTTTACGCTGTGCTTTAGCAACTAAAGCAATCCACCTTTTCTGAGGAGATTTTTCTTGCTTTTTTGAATCAGAAGGAACCTAAATAACAGAAATACCTATGCAAAGTCTCAGTTCAAACCCATACATGCTGCTTAATGTGTGCCTGATAAGAGTGCTCTTAATCTGTAGGAGAGGGTATACAGCAAAGTTGCCTGCAGAATTGCTCCCATATTTGCAAACAAGCCAGTCAGTGTTCTGTTTTGTAGTTCTCTTTCAACGCCCTCTGGCAGAGTACATACAGCACAAAACATTCATAGGAATCTGCCTGCCCCACAGCGTGCCTCTAATGCAAGAGAGATGCTACACTGAATCAAGCTGAGAATATACTAGTCCAATATTCTGACACTGGCTGAAACCAGTTGCTCTGGAAGATGCTGGAAGATATAACTGTGCAATAACTGAGAAGTTGGATAGTTTAGGGATGGATTCTATATCCCTCTGCTTTGTCTTCTCTCACAAAATACCACCCTCCTTTTATAGGAAACAAACAGACTTCTTCTTTCCAACCCCAGGTTGGAAAGTTCCCATCTATGTCTAGAGTTCAGGGTGGATATTATTAATCTCTTCCCTCTTGGGATGACTCAGAGTTTCCCTCAGACATCATTACTGGGGAAAAAAAAAAACATTGGAACACTTGTCGTCTGGGCCCAGAGTTAAAATGAAATTTTCTCTCATCACAATAACACAAGGTAATTGCATTGCATGCACTTGTGTGGTCTTAGGTGCAAAGGGTCAGTCAGATTCTTGTGCATCTCCTTCAGTTGTATCTTGCCAAACCTGTGACAAACATATGTGAGAAGCCTCTCTTCTCACAGTGTTAAGCTGTTGTTCCAAAGCAGAGAAAATATACTAACTGCATTGAGCCTTGTAGCCTGCAAATTTCTATCACTCTCGTAGCTGCTGTCCTTAAATACCACCTCTGTGCTTGCCGTGCTTCTTCAGTCGAGAATGATCGTGGCATTGCTCATTTAACTGCTTTGGCATCAAAATCCCAGAGATTTTTTCAGATGTGATGACCATTGTTCCTGTACTCATTTGCCATCACTGTATCAACAAAGAGAAGCAAGACAAGACACAAGAGTTTTGTCTTCTAAATGGACATTTTCAGGTGTCAGGTAGGAGCATTGCACAGGGTGTGCAAAGTTTTGTCACAGCTCTGCATTTGGCTACAGATCCCCAAAAGCTGCCACGCAGGGGTCATACTTCCATGAGCTCCATCCAGAGCATGCCAAATGAACTGTTTAGTGTGGGACTGTTGAGGACACTGGATGGAAATGAGAATCTGGCTTCTGAGAGAAAGCCTTTGCCTTAAACCTCTGTGTTGTACGTCCTTTCTCTCCGTCTGGATAGACAAGAAGTGGGACAGAGAGGTTACCCAGAGAGGCTGTACAGTCTCCATCAGAAATCTTTGAGATCCAGATGGGTAAAGTCCTGAGCAACCTGGTCTGATCTCCCAGTTTATCCTGCTTTGGGCAGGAGTTTGGGCTTTAGATTTTCCAAGGTCCCATCCAGCCTGAGTTGTTCTGTGACCCAGTGAAGCCGTATCTATTGATATGAGGGTATGAAAGAAATGTGTGGGAAGTGGGTAGGAAGCAGGAACAAAAGAAGTGCTTTGGTACAGGATGAGAAATACAACAGGAAGCAAGAGAGATACTGAGATCTGTGCTGAGGTCTCAGCCATGTTGCGCTCCAGAGGAGCTGCCTGTGTCAGCCAGTCTGATGCCACAGATTGCTTTGGCTGGCATTTTAAAATGGAAAATCATGTCCTCCAGGAGGTAAAAGTGGGTGATGGAATGAGGTGGCTAGTCCCAGATTCCAGAATGATCTAGTTCTGTCATATGTAGTGTAGGAGTCTGAAGGCAATCTTTATCTATAGCTGACAAGAGGTTTCTGTTAAAATATTTTGTAGGAACCAGATGAGTGTTCAACCATTATTTAATTTTGACTGAACTATATTTCCTAGAAAAGACTATTTTGTTTTCACAGAAGAAAAGCTTTTGTCTTGAAGAGTTTTTTAACAGTCAAGATGTGGGAGTTATGATTTTGTTTATTAAAAAAGGTAAATATTTTTGAAAATTATTTTAGTTTGTGATTTACAATTATTATTGTACAAAGAATTAATTCTCACAGGAATTGTCATTGAATATGTTTCAAATTTTCCCACGAAATCTTTAATTATTTACTGTTAAGCTCCAATTGCTTCATATATATGCTGCACATATAGGCAGCGTGCAGGATTTCTGTGCCTTGGCTGTGTACCTAAAAATCCCTGGAAGTCAGTGGACAAAAGGCACCACCATACAATTGTGATATCCTAGATTAAATTTTTTGTGTTTGTTGCTTCCTTTTCACAGTTTTTGGTTTGCTGTTCACAGTCACATTTCTGAAGCTGTTTTTCGAGTTTCTTCCATCTTCCTCCTAAAGCTCAGCATTCAGACTTGTTTTGAAGCATGTCTTTTGAAGCTTTTTATTATTATTATTATTATTTTCCAAATTGTACTGGTGAATGATATTTCTTGCCAGTATTTCTGACCTCTCCAGGTCATCTAGAATTGCTCCTTTCACCTCCTCCCTTTCATCAGCAGTGTTAATCATTAATATTTAGCAATAGCAGCTCTCTGGAGGGCAGCCTACCACCCCTGCAAACCCACATGAGGGAATTCGCACCATCTGTTGGGGTAGAGTCCTTCACCTGCTCAATCCATGGTCAAAACTGCAACCCTGAGCTCAGCTTTGCTTTGGACTCTCTAAGGGGAGTGTCCCTGGGATGTGCACCCCCCAGCAGAGCCGGATGCATAGTCTCTTTCTCCATGAACACACCTTTCTTCAGGAGGTGGTAGAGGAAGGATCTTCCACTGAGGGCATGTTCCCATGAGCCATCGGCTCTGTCATCTCTGCGCTCACAGCGCTGGGACGAGCTGGGGCAGTTTGTGGCCGCTTAACTACTGCTGAATAGCTGTGTAGCCATTGTGGGGTATAGGCAATTTATAGTGTTCCATCAGTAAATGCACAAGAAAGGTCATGAAAACAGAACTCTGTGCAGTTTTATTATTTACTTTATTCCCCTTGCCATAAACCATTGATTTTGGTAACTTTTTTCCCTAAAGCAAAGAAGAAAAACCAGGCAAGATTCCTCAAAATTCACTCCAATATAATTTTTGAAGGAAATTGCAGATCTGGCGTTTTTGAGAAAAGCAGGAACATTTATCAGGTGTTTTTTATTTCTAACTGTTGCTGGAACGAAAACTTGGCACGTTAGGAGCTCATGCAGGCATAATTAGTTGGCAGAGCTCACCTGCAGTGGTAAAGGATGTATATGAAATGGCTCTGAAACTTCATTTGTAATATCCCCACTGTATGCACACATAGAGCACGTACAGAGAGGGTATGTGCATCAGTCTCTGTAGGCACAGACGGGCACAAGGTAGAGAAGTTTGAAAGAGAGATAAAACATACAACCTTTTGAACTTGATCTGCTAAGAGCACAAGGTAATACATAAAAGGAAAATTCATTTTCCGTGTTTACAGTTTATGTTAAATGCCATTGTAGATAGGATCTCAGTTACAAAGGCAGACAGCTTAGTTCAGGGTGATTCGATCACTAGCTTTCTTAATGGAAATGTCACTATTTCAGAGCAGCAATGCTGAGTATTAACTTCAGGCATGTCATGTGGCAACAAGTTGCACTAATCTCTTCTGTCACAACTGGCTCAGTTCCTCTTGTTTTCATTTCAGGTTTAAACGAGGCTAAAGTCATAAGAATCCCTTTAATTCTCATCAGCTGTGCACCCATAGCAGCAGATGGGGCAGGAAGCCTATGTCCCCCCACGCTAGCTCAGTGACAAGAGAACAATCACACAGGTGACAGAAGTGCATCAGCCTGATATGACAGATCATGGGCACTGCTCCACCAAGGGTTTTGTAAATCCCTAGTGACAGGCTTAGGGAAGGCAACTTGCAAGGACCTGAGAACTTGCTACGCTTCAGTCATTTTGAAGTTTAGAGGCAAGCATGAGAAAATAGTTGAACTGATATAATTAGTGAATATTTGGTCTGAGAAACATAGTGTAATATATATTTTTGTGAGGAAAATTACTTTGTCAGCTTAAATGCTTAAATTCCACATTTCAGCCCTGAACATACTTTTATAGCCTAGAAAAGCAAAATTGTAATGGAATTAAATGATACAGTTTATGTCAATATTCGTTCCCCTGGCAAAGCTCCTGGAAAGGAATTTTAAAATGTCCTTTTCGTTGTGGGTTATAAATAATAGAATATCTGCCATTGGTAATTGTGTACTTTATTTTCATTACACGTCTTGAGGTTTTATTGCATTTCCTTTAGGAGCACACCAGGTTAAGTTGTGCACAAGGCTTTCGCAGGCCTGTCGTTATGTTGGCTCAGTCATGAGGCAGCGAGTAAGGAGGATCTCATGGGGTCAGCCGCTCCATCTGACCTTTGAGATCTTATTTGGCACAGATATTACACCTCAGGAACATTCCTTTGTCCCTTGCAATGTAATCTCTGCTCAGAAATTACCGTAAGGGACTGGGCTGTTGTTGGTGTAAACATGTTTTAAAAGCACTTTTATGCAGTTATTTTGTAACTCTTATCTATTAATCTCTTCAATGGAATATCAGAGAGTTATTCAGCTGTGAAACCATGCAGAGGGGACATTTTCCTTATCCTGGGTCAGCATTTTCTGACTTTCTGTAAACACTCTCTCACATGATGCTTGTTAATAGGCTTCCTCATGCAGAAAATTCTTGGCAGCCACTGGAAAAGTTCTCCAAAAGACTGATTACTTTCCCTTTGCCTGAGGCCAGCTGCTGATCACATCCCTTACGTAGCATGACAAACAGAGTTAATATCAGAACATGCAGCCAGGACTGAAACACTCAGTCATGCACCAGTTAAGGCTTGGCCTGCCGACACCCCAGGATGTATATTAATATGCTTCAACCTGTTGGTACTAGTTTCTAAGTTTTAAAAGGGGGCAGTGGGGGGATGGAGGATGGAGAGAGTGAAGGATGAATTTAGCTGTAGTTCACCTGAGGGCGTGTTGCCATGGTCTGAGGGCACTGATGGGATGGACTGTCCCTGACAGCCTCTCCTGGCATGTCCCCAGCCCTGCCTGTGGCCCGGGACCCCATTTCATCCCAGCTGACCCCCACCCACAGACTGACATCCCTATCCCCAGGGAGGTGCCTGGGGCCCTGGGCTGGGGGAGCCCTCAGTTGCTCCCCAGCTGCCCTAGTTCCTGCTGAGGCAATGAGATGGTCTCCAGCTGACAAGACCCTGCCCTGCCACACCCCCGGAGCCCTTATACCATTTGTATTTAAGCTCTTGGGCTGACTTCCCAGACTGCATCTTTGTTCTGTCTTAAGAACACACTTGCATGTTTTGGCCATGACCAGTTGTGCTGTCTTATTTCCTGAAGATGGGCTCTGGACAAAATAAATATAGGTATTTCTGGGAGGATGCACATGGTTGTTAACTGTTAGTGGTGGTAATGATCCTATGTGTGTGTACCATGCTAAGTAGATGGATCCCTAAATACTTTGGAAATGTTGCTACTGTGTCAACATAAAAAAAGAGTTCAGCAAAGCTGCAGAGAAAGATGAAATGCAGGAATTGTAACAGTGGGCAGTGGCACTACAATAACTTAGGACAAATGAAATGTTAAGTGACCCTCTGAAACATGCAGGAGACAGGACAGAGGGAGGAAGGCGTTTAGAAAAGCCTAGTGGAATTCGGCTGAGACAGCTACACTGGGTAAAAAATTGCGTGGCCACAGTCATTGCAAAGCATTTCTCTTTGCATGGGCTGTCAACATTTAAACTCTGTCACAAAGCTGTCTGATGGAATTTTATAGTGGAAGGACTTCACCTGGAGGCAAAACGTAGGGAAAAATGTATATATACAACAGTGGAAAATAAACTTCCGATATAGCCTTTCCAGGTCTTTTGGGTGAGGTGTTTAATGGATATGAGCAAATAAAGAATAAAAATATCTAAGTGGCAATATTCTTGCAGACAATACCTAAAATTAGGACCAGAAACCAGATCATGCTTTCAGATAGAATTTAGATCATAGGCTAGGTTTGCATTACTGTGATCAGCAGTAATGTGAGTGAGTGCACACAAACTTCTAAAACATGACAATGTCTTTTCACTAAACTCAGAATAAACAAATTCAAAATCTTTGTTCTGTGTCTTACCAGTAGGATTTCCCTAGTGATCTTCTGGCCTTTGTTCATCGTGGCTACAGAAAAATTTCAATTTATAATGGTGTAATAAACATTTTCTGTAATCTCAATATTAAACACTATCAAGTCTTACAAGAAAAGCAGTGGCATGGGCTAGATATGCCCAGAGGAAACTTCATTGTAAGGACCCTAAGCCTTTGAATGTTTTCTCCTCTTTGTGATTTCCAGACCTTAAATAAGACTTCCATGTGAACACACAGATGCTGAATTTCAACTTCTGCTTTATAAAGTGACTGAGGAAGTTACAGTTTAGATTCCCCAAAAGAGGTGTGTTGTTAATGGCTGACAGAGAGCAAGTTCTTTAAGCTTCATTCTTGTATCTCACTGTCCAGATTTTTTTCCTGGGACTCCATATCTCACCTTTCCTCGCACTGATGTTTCAATAGGAGATACCAGCTTCTGTCTGCAGGCTTTGATGTGTTGTGCTCCTAGCAGCTATTGAAACATTGCTAAGAATGGAACATAACTGAAAAGACAGACCTGAATGAAAATGTGGCTTTGTACAGCTGGGATAGATGGTGAAATTAAATGCATGTCAAAGTAAAATGATGCATGTAGGAAAAACATCACCCTAATTTCATTTGTAAAATGCAGGGTACTGACCTAACATTTAGCAGTTTGGAGAGAGACTTTGCAGATACAATTGATAATTCCATGAAAATGACAGCCCAGTGCTCAGCACACTAACAAAATTTCAAATGTTAGAAACTATTGGTAAAGCAATAGAGAACAAAACAGAGTTCATCATTATGCCTTTATATAAATGCATGGCGTGTCTGTGTCTTTGTACTGTTCCATTCTTTTCATCTCAGAAAGAATATAGTAGAATTGGAAAAAGGTTCAATTGTCCTTGATTGTCAAGGGCTATCAATATATGGGACATGTGCTGTGCAAGGAATAACTAAGCAAGCTAAGATTCTTCTTTCTGGAAAAGACAAATTACAGGGGACATGCTAGAGGGCTATAAAATCAGAAGTGAAGTGAAGAGGATGGATGGGGGTTGATGGCTCACTGTCTCTTCTACTATAAGTACTGGGGATCTTCAAAGTAAGATAGTAGGAACAAGCTTCAAAACAGAAGTAGGTTATTCTTCATGCAGCAGGTAATACATCAGTGATAATGCCTGCCAAAGGATGTAGTGAATACTAAAGGTTTAGAGGGGACAAAGGCGAGACTGGACAGGTTACTGGAAGAGAAATACATTGGGGAATACCAACTATACAGAAGTCAGACTTAACCCAGGAAGACCCTGAGCTGAAAGTAGGTGGTGGCTGGGAAAGTATCATGGAGGGGTATAGTCTATTCGTGCCTTTTGCTTAGTCCACCCTAATTTACCCCCTTATGGCAGCTGTAACCTCAAACCCTGTCTCCTGTCTATGTAGGTTCTCACAAATTTGGCTATTACATTCATTGAATAGCAATGACCTAGCAAAGGGAGGATTCTTCAAGTCTGGTAGACTTGGAAGTACTAAGTTAACAGCTGGACTGGTGATCTTTAAGGTTTTTTCCAACTTAAATGAGTCTATGATCCTATGATTCTTGGCCTTTCTAAATTTTTTTTTTTTAAATTAATGCATTCACTAGACTGCATTTAACTCCTATTGATGTATGTACTAACTAATGTGCCTTTATTTATGAGGCCAATAAAGTTCAAATTCCAGAGGTGTTCTTGTGTCCATCAGTATAAACATGCCCTATATGTTCATGGTCCAATTCTTCTCTCTTGTCTTTTTTCTGTCTGTGTTTTTCATGTCTGTGCTGTGTCATTTCTATTGCAAGACAAAGGAAAGACCTTTGTAATATCCAAGGAAATCTAATTTGCTTTTCACAGTGGACCTAAAACCAGTGATTGATGTGTTTCAGTAATTAATTCTGCTACCTGCAAGTTGCTTAATGTAAGATTTAGGAACGCAGGTGGGAATAAGTGAAAATGCAAATATATTAGTAACTTTCATGTCTTCTGCTACAGTGTTCAATATTCCACCCATTTATGTTTGAACATGTGTACAACTTTCAAAATACAGGAAGATAACCCAGTACACTGGGGAGGAAAAGGCTGATCTACAAAGATCTCATGAGGCTGTGCAGGGAGAAAATTAGAAGGGCCAAAGCCCAACTAGAACTTAATCTGGCCACTGCCATAAAAGACTATAAATAATGTTTCTATAAATTCATTAACAACAAAAGGAAGGCCAAGGAGAATCTCCATCCTTTATTGAATTTGGGTGAAACATAGTGACCAAGGAGGAGGAAAAGGCTGAGATACTGAATGCTGCCTTTGCCTCCGTTTTTAGAAGTCCCATTGTTCTCTGAGTGCCTAGCCCCTGAGCTGGATGACAGGAAAGGGGAGCAGAATGAAGGCCCCATAATCTAAAGGGAAATGGTCAGTGACCTATTACACCACTTAGACACACACAAGTCAATGGAGCTGGATGGGATCCACCCAAGGATACTAAAAGAGCTGGTGGAAGATCTCACCAAGCCACTTTTTGCCATTTATCAGCAGTCCTGGCTAAGCAGGGGGTTCACAGTTGACTGGATGTTTTCAAATGTGATGCCAGAAGGAAGATCCAGGGAACTACAGGCTTGACAGCCTCATCTCTGTGCTGGGGAAGGTTAAGGAGCAGATCTTCTTGAGTGCCATCACATGGCATGTATAAGACAGTAAAGCAATCAGGCCCAGTCATTATGGGTTTATGAAAGGCTTGACTAACCTGGTCTTCTATGAAAAGGTCACCACCTAAGTGGATGAGGGAAAGGCTGTGGATGTTGTCTACCTAGACTTTAGTAAAGACTTTCACACTGTTTCCCACGCATTCTGCTGGAGAAACTGGCTGTTCATGGCTTGGATGAGTGTACTCTTTGCTGGATGAGAAACTGGCTGGATGGTCGGGCCCAGAGAATGGTGGTGAATAGAGTTCAATCCAGTTGGCAGCAAGTCGCAAGTGGTGTTCCCCAGGGCTCAGTATTGGGGCCAGTTCTGTTTAACATCTTTGTCAACGGCCTGGTTGAGGAGGTCAAGTGCACCCTTTGTAAGTTTGCAGACCACACCAAGTTAGGTGGGAGTATTGATCTGCTTGAAGATAGGAAGACTCTACAGATGGATCTGGACAGGCTGGATTGATGGAACAAGGCCAATGGTATGAGATTCAACAAGGCCAAATACCAGGTCGTGCACTTGCATCGCAACAACCCCCCGCAATGTTACAGGATTGGGGAAGAGTGGCTGGAAAGCTGCACAGCAGAAAAGGACGTGGGGGTGCTGGTTGACAGCCAACTGAATATGATCCAGCAGTGTGCCCAGGTGGCCAAGAAGGCTAATGGCATCCTGGCTTGTATCAGCAATAGTGTGGCCAGCAGGAGTAGGGAAGTGATTGTCCCCCTGTACCTGGCACTGGTGAGGCCACGCCTTGAATAGTGTATTCAGTTTTGGGCCCCTCAGTAAAAGATGGACATTGAAGTGCTGGAACGTGTCCAAAGATGGGCAGCGAAGCTGAAGGGTTTAGAGAACACGTCTTATGAGGATCGGCTGAGGAAACTGGTGTTGTTCAGCCTGGAGAAAAGGAGGCTGAGAGGAGGCCATATCACATTCTACAACTACCTGAAAGGAGGTTGTGTTGTGGTGGGGGTCAGTCTGTTCTTCCAAGTAACAACTGATAGGATGAGAGGAAATGGGCTTCCTCAGGGGAGGTTTAGGTTGGATGTTAGGAAAAATTTCTTTATGGAAAGGATTGTAAAGCCTTGGAACAGACTGCCCGGGGAAGTGTTGAAGTCGCCATCCCTGGAGGTATTTAGAAGTGTAGATGTGGTGCTGAGAGACATGACTTAGTGGTGACTTAGCAATGCTGGGTTAATGGTTGGACTTTATGCTCTTAAAAGTCTCTTCCAACCAAAATGATTCTATGATTCTATAATTATCCTGACTATTGAGAGATGAATCATTGAATGTCAGTATACATTGCTCAGGGTATTGGACAAGTCAGAAGTTATAAGGAAGATAGAATAATTCAGCAATGTTGGCATATTTTAACTCCATGTTGATGTTACATCTCACGCTGTTCGCAGAGTACCTCTGCACAGCACAGAACCTCACCGTACATAGGAACTCAAGGTTAATCTGGCAGATGCACACATGTGTTGCGAAAAGGGGGGGCATAAAACCGGTCTTAAGGCCGACACTGAATATGCGAGCCAAGCAAAATTGGGGGGACACAAATAATGACGGTTTATTTACAGAGCAACATTTACAAGTTCTTTTGGTATTGCCATTGATAAATGAACTGCAGGGTTAGTTATGGCTTATTTACCAGAGAGACCACATAGGTCTGATACTGAAAGCTTACAACTTGTCTGTTGTAGCCCAGCTACGTGGTAAAATAAGCCCGCTAATGCACAAACAGTGCATTAGGAGTAAGTAAAATTGTGATTACAACCATACAAAAATACACCTGGGGAGAATAGTATCACTCAGCATAGACTGAGGCAGAGAATCTTACCCACAAGGCATCCTCGGTGGGGTGTGTGTGTGTGTGTGTGAAGAGAGGGAGTGAATTCGTCAATCCGTCCATCGGTATGGTTCCGAGACTTCTCCTGTCCCAATTTGGGGCCGATATTGGAGCAATATTTATTCTTAGTTTTTCACATTACATCATTGGTGTAGATGTGCGTGTGGGGACGACTGTAGCCAAGCTTATCGCTTATGTTAATGGCACAAAGTCTGTTGATTTACACCTGCATGGGTGGAGGAAATAGCTCATTTTGTTCAGGGCCTTAAAATGGAAGAATGAGACCACCGGACCTCTGCCCATGCTTCACACTCCTCCAGGACATTCAGATAACACTTAACACCAGATATGGATCTAGTGATAGTTGTAGTTCCGATTGTCACCTCGTCTGGAGAAGAATTTTATCGGCAAAGAGCTCGCAGGCATCCAGCTGCATTATGTACATACCTTACATGACTTCTCTTTCACGGGCACCCCCTTGCTGTGGGGAAAGAGCTTGCGTGCCCTTGTGAAGTTGAGAGCTATGCTGGTGGTGGCATATGCCTCCGGTAGGGTCTCCCAAGCCTGACAGGTCTCAACTGAAGGGTCAGACAAAGTGTGTCCACGGGCAGGATGGGCTCACTAGCCTTCGGGCAACCATCCTAGGAGAAGGACAACTCTAACTCCAAACCCGGGCAGATGGAGCTCCTTTAGCCCTGTAAGGCCATCCATCTAAGAGAAGGATACTCTAACCAAACCTACGACCTGAGGACTTCGCTGTCACCGTCCAAGCTCGCTAGGCCCTGGCAGATGAACCTCAGGTGTAAAGGGTGGGGCCAGTCTCGCGCACGCTGCGCCTCACCTAAAAAAAAAAAAAAATCCACCGCGCAGGCTTGAAGGGTGTACTCACGTTTAAAGCCCTTCCCAAATCTTCGTCCGCGAAGCCAAGCCATGATGACATGACTTGGACTTTTGTGCTGGGACTGTCCTCTCTACAACATGTTGCAGAGAGATAAATCCCAAGAGATTGCTGATATATGAGCACTAATGCATTTCACTTCTCAGTTTTTCTGTTGGAGCTTGCTGCATCTCTGTTCAGAAGACCTCTCAATGCCCAGTAGACTTACCTTCATTTTAAGCAAGGCAAATGATATACATTACCCATGTTTCCTTCTTCTCAGCCTCTCTGCAGGGAAGAACTAGCATATGCAGTGTGGTATTTTACTTACATATTTTAACACCTTAGACTGATCTGTGGTAGATGGACTATCTGAAGTCTTTCAAGAGGTATATGTCCTTCTAAATTATGTATTGTAGCTAGAAGTCACCTGGAAGTTACAGCCTTTATGCAAATGTTGCTGCATGAGATGCCCTGACCTCATCAACATTGTAGATATCGACTAAATGAACAGCAAAATACCTTCTGTCTTAAAATCTATGAATAGTTGAACTACTTAACTGGCTGAAAAAGACTTGATGACAAAATAAATGTCAGTATGTATTGCAAATTTGTAAGCACTCTGCCACAGAGCTGCATTATAGCTTTGTGGGTTTTTTAGCCTTCATTTACATGTTCCCCTAACAGAACATCATCTATAGATCTTCGGTGCCTGGAATGGTTAGTGAATATTCAACTTGCTTTTGTAGTGCTCCACAGCCTTGTCAACAGGAAGCAGGGCCATGTGAAGCCAGGCTGAAGACTGAACCAAGAACAAAACAGTGCTGGATGCACTCTACAAACAGGATTCTTCCCACAGTGTTAACATGTTTATTTTGTGGTAGCTTAATTTTCTAGCTGATGATATGATCTAATTAAGGCCATTGCCATTAAATTAAAAAGCCATTATGATCTGACTGCATTTGGGAAGGATTACAACTGAAATATTTGACATATGGGGATATCCGCACCTTGGAAATATGGTGCTTTTATGAAAAGTAGCAGTAAGAGCTAGGATCTTGTTATGGGCAGAAGAAAGGAGACACCAAATACATCTTAGATTTACTCAGAGCTGTGACATAACCTCAACATCTTGTAACTCGCTGAGCAATTATTATTTTGATAAAAAGTGATGCTATATTTCCTTACTGGGCTCTTGGCTTTGAAAGTAAAGTTCAGCCTTACAAAGGATACTACAAAGCCTTTTCTTTTCTGCAGTCATCAAACAAGGGCTAGTGAGGTGAGGACCTCATACTGACTTTTGCACAAAGGCAGTGGTCAAAACAGGACTTCAGGTGTACAGATATCTGCAATTACCCGCATGGAAAGAAAAAGTCCCCTTATGCTGCTGTCTGTCCTGTTTCTTGTCTGCAGAAAGTGCTAGGACACTCAGGGTATACACTGCTGACGAATATGGGGCCATTTTGACCACTGCAGCAGGATAAATTTCATCTGTGGCAGATACCTGAGAAAATAAATGTGGAGAAGGAATGCTATAAAATTATAATCTTCCAAGTTGTAAGTGTTCATATCAGAGTGGTATTTTTAAGAATGGTTTTAATTTTAAGAACTCTGTTCCTCTTATTCACAAGATGGGGGTTGGTACTCATCAGTCCTCAAATATCTAATACTTGCAGCTAACAGCTTCAAAGTGAGGTACAGAGCAAATGCTACAGTAGAAAACTAGCCAATGAATGATTAAGAATGACATATATATTACAAAACATTAAAATCTGCTTGCAAAGTTTTCTCAGAATTTCTTCCTTCTTTTCCCTTCCCAGTTAATCATAAACAGCTTTGTGATAATCTAGTTTTGTTTTATAGCTCACGGGGAGCAGTTACACATTCTCTTCCTTTTGACACGTAGAATTTTTAACCCTGCTTAGTTTAGCAAGAGAGAAATATATTTCAAACCCGAGTGCTTTCTCCCGTTTGCTTGTAAGCCCATTTTATTTTACTTTAGTTGTTCTTTTTTGATACTGCCTGTGGATGTCCCCACACTTTAATTGGTTCAGTATAAGAGACCTGGTGGACACCATAAGAAAAGGTACAACTTTGGAAGAAGACAGGTCACTTCTAACATGCATGAAGAGTACTATGTGTCTAAACAATAAATATGCATTTGCTCATTTCACTTATTTAGTCCACAGGAAGCCTCCTTTTTTTTTTTTTTAATACTTGCAAGAGCATTGTCACATGATTTCCACCTTCTGTCTATTTTGTTATAAAGTAATGGTTACAACTGTCACAGGTGGTATTGCAATAATCATGATTATTCACAAGAAAGGAAAAATATTTTTTGTTTAACAAGCAAAAAAACCTAAGCAAAAAAGTAAAAATATGACAAGCACTCCCAGATTCCCTCCCCAAAGAAATCCTTATTTGCATTGCATAAGCACTTAGGTTATTGTGTGCTCCTTCTTGATATTTTTGCTCAGAAATGATCTTCTGCCCAAGCACTTTTTACGACATTTGATAAATGAAGTGACAAAAAGGGTTCCTTACTTTGTGACAGAGGGTATTCCTTCAAGGACAACAGAGATTGGTGTAGGCTGTTGTAACTCTCAAAAAGTGTGGTTATGTAGAACCATGAAAACAGAGCACTGAGAGGAACTGCTGGGGCAAGGGTCTGGGCCAGGATACTGCAATGTGCCATGTCACATCAGGGACTTCAGCCTACATCTACTTCTGGCCAGTATATACCCATTTATTCTGGTGTCAACGTTGCTACTTTAACTAGCTTTTCTCCTTCAGGCCTATTTTCCCATCTCCCAAGATGTATTTATTAAATGCAATATTATTAAATTTAATTTCAGAGTCTCTTTTGTCAATGCAAAACAAGCCAAAATCTCATTCTCTTTGTATGGCTTTTCTCAGCTTCCTGCCCAAAAGCACTCTGGAAGGTTCTACCTGTAGTAAAGCTGACAGCGTTGCACCTGCAGTGCATACACTTGTGTACACCCCCCAATAACTCTGAACCTTTGGGTGAGTCCAAGGACATCTGACTGAGGGACAGAAATCTCAGAGGCATGTGGGAAAAAAGAACTCTGAGTTGATAGTTCGGGTCACATGGTGTGTGATTTTTGTTTTCCAAATCAAGAAAGTCGATATTTGATAAAAAATAGTTTTGGTTCATAAAGGGGAACATAAGACCCTTGCATCCTGTGCTGGCAGCAGACTGAATCACCAAACTCTGTGTATTTGTCCAGTCAGAGCAGCAACAAAAAGAACCATGGGAAGAGTATTTTGACAAAACATGAGGATGGCCTATAAAGTATTTGACACTTTTCCTGACCACTAAAGGCAAACAGGCTGTGGAGAACATGTAAAGAAGGAGCAAGAGGTACATCATTGCATTAGTGCTAGGAATAACTGTCCGGTCCATTAGTGACTAAGGAAGATGGTAGTGTCTATTAAAGATAAATGTTTAAAAAACAGGGGAACTTTTCCAAGATCTCTAAAAGAGCTGGCTAGGAATGTATCATGGAAATCCAAGGAAAAGACAGATAACTTTAAGAATACTAAATTTATGCTAATGCTCAAAAAGCAAGAGGGGTAGCACAGATTACACAGAGAATGGCTAATCTGCCATCACCCAGTACAAGGTGGAACAGAAGAAAATCTGATGGAAGATTAAACCCAAAAAGAAATAAAAGGATAAAACATGTAAAAATGAAACAATATGATTTTATGGCAAACAACCTGATATAGGATTATGTGAAACAACCTGATATATTTATTTATTTTTAATTTAAATTTGGTTTATCAAGATAGATGGATAGAATTCTTTAAGACATTTGACTTAGCACTATGTTTGACCCTTATTTAAAAAATTGCTTCTTATAATATCAGTATTGAATACATGAAATGGGATTAAGCACTGGGCTAAATAATAGATGTCAAGGAATAAATGCACAGAGGGAAATGTCACTGAGGGGGATTCTTCTATGGCTTTAAGGGTTATAAAGTCCTGATTCCAAAACTGCTTTTGCAATATGGCAAGAAGTGCCACCTGGGGATGTATAAACTGAAGATCACTGATGAGAAATGAGGAAACTATTTTAACTTCCATGTGCTAGAATAAGATTAATGCTAGAATAACACCTCTTGTTCTGGCACCTTCATTTAAAACAGTTGTTGAGCAATTGGAGACAATGATAGAGACACACAAAAATTATGAGAGTCCTGGAGGAAATGTTTTACAAAGAAAAACTCACCAAGCTCAGTCTGTTTATCAGACACGAGTCTTGGTGACAGTATATAAATATCTTAAGGAAGAAAAAAGTCAGTTTTCTAAAGGTCTCCTCTGGAATCAATCCCTGGAAACAGAAAGTGGGCAAATTAATCTGAAAACTATGGGACAGATTTTTAGTAATGATTTCCATAACAGCAGATTATTCACAGGAGAGGCAGATTTTTTTCCATTGCTTAGTATGTTCATCAAGATTTGAAACCTTTGTAGAAGCTATGCTGTTGTCAGAAACAAGTCTTCAGGCTCCATGTAAAAGTAATGTATAGTTGGCCTGCGACATAAAGACTAAACAATCTAATGGTCCTTCCTGGCTTTAAGTTTAATGAATCTCTAGATGATTTTTAGAGAATTCCTGTGAATGTAGTACTGAAATATGTGCATGTTAGTAAGCCACAAAAAAATATGAAAGGGTTGTACGCAATACAACCAAGAAATGAAGCTCCCTGAACTCTTAAGAGGACCGTTTTGTGGAAACAGCAAGAAAAGCCAGCCTCTCTTTCAGCAGTTGAATAAAGGCCAACTATACAAAAACATGAAAAATTAGCACCTTCTGTTGCTGCGAGTAGGTCAGTATAACACTCGTAGCCTAGTGCATGCTCACTTATGAGACAGTTTAAGACTTCTGGGCAAACAAAGGATGTGTCTCAGAAGGCCACAAAGCATTGCTCAGACAACCAATCCAAAATGTACGTGGAGATTTAGTAGGAAAAGAGGGATAAAAAGGATGATTAGGTGAAAGGGAGAATGTTTCTGGAATTACGAAATGCTTTGTGGCCGGCTTGCAAGCATATTAGATTTATAGAAAAATTAGTGAGAATTAACAAAACTTTTGTATTTATGTAAAAACAGACATTGCAATGAGTGAAACAACATTTCTTTAAAAAAATTCATTGATTTAATTCACGTCTTTCACAAGGAAACTATTTCATATAAAGAAAGAAAAATTTGCTTTCTTTGCAAAATCTGAGATCCATTCAATATCCATTCCCTCCTTGAAAGTCTCTTCACACTTTTTTCCCTATTAATCAATGGCCAAGCTTTAATCAAGGAAATGTTATTATTGTGCAGGTAAAAGTGTTTGCAACGTGCCTAAGAGTGTTTGCTTAAACTTAAATGGATAAAGTGAGAGAGCAAGTTTCATTAGTCTACAAATAGCATTTATTTATCATTAAGTGTCAAGCCAAGAGTACTGTAAGTTTGCTAACAATTCTGATGAGTTCCAGATGAAATTACAGGACTAATCATAAATAACATCCTAAAGCCTTATAATATGGCCTGTGAGGAAAGGAGAGGCTGTTTCTGTTTGTAAATAAAAAAAAAGCCCAAAGTCTATCATTCAGATTCAAATTAAATGAAGATCTTAAAAAATTTAGACTTTTCTGTGAACAGAAGAAACTTTGTGAATTTACTGGGACCTGTTCATGCTTTGTGGTCAGAGACTGGGGAACAAGAAGAGCAGAACAGTTATGCCCCCAAAGCTGCTGTTTCCTGCAATATTAACTGAATCATCTGAAGCTCTCAGTTCTGGCAAGCCAGGTTGGAAATTTTGGAAGAAAGATCTTTCTCCTGAGATTTCAGGCGCTTTCACTCTGGTTTGCAGCTATATCACTGACAAATTTATTTTCACAGTTCTTGTAGTGGACCTAGTTGGTAAGCTCAAATAAGACAAAATTCCTTAGCCCCCATTTTATGAATTTTATAAAGTTTTGTTATATTCCATCAGCAGATGAAAGTGCAAAGAGACTGAGAAATTTGAGAGGTGAGAAGATGGTAGCATATATTATACTAGAATGTTAGTATGTGATATGATGCAGCTTGATTGCAATTTAGGGAATTAAAAGTAAAGATAGTTGGTTCAAAACCACTTATTTCATTGTATTTCAAATATTTCATTACTATCTGAAACGAATCAGGAGTCGGTCTGTCGTATCTGAAATCTGCTTCTCAGATATTTTTGCAGTTACCGTACTTGACAGAAAACTCCAAAATTCCCAGGGAAATGCTGATCTTGGCTTTTCTTAAAACTTAATTCCTAAAAACAAAAGACTTGAGAAAACACTTTACAGCTGTTATTATTTAGTTTGGAGAAAAGGAGGCTGAGGGGAGACGTCATCGCTCTTTACAGCTTCCTGAGGAGAGGAAGCAGAGAGGGAGGTGCTGAGCTCTTCTCCTTGGTATCTAGTGACAGGATGTGTGGGAACAGTTTGAAGTTGTGTCAGGGGAGGTTTACACTGGACATTAGGAAGCATATTTTTACTGAGAGGGTGCTCAAACATGGGAACAGGCTTCCTAGAGTTGTGGCGATGCTCCAAGCCTGCCAGCATTTAAAAGACATTTGGACAATGCCCTTAATACCATGCTTTAGCTGTTGCTCAGCCCTAAAGTGGTCAGGCAGTTGGACTACATGATTATTGTAGGTCCCTTCCAACTGAAATGTCTATTCTTCCATTCCATTCCATTCCATTCCATTCCATTCCATTCCATTCCATTCCATTCCATTCCATTCCATTCCATTCTATCCTACTCTATTCTATCCTATTCTATCCTAATCCAATCCAATCCAATCCATTCCGTCTGTATGGTAGCAGTGCTTAGATCTTCCAGCTGAAATCAGGCCTTCTGAGCTATTGGTGTTGCTCATACACTAGGAAAGACACTGTATCCAAAGTGTCCAAGCTAACAAGACAGAACACATAATTATTATTCAAAGCAGTGTATTATTCTTATTTTGCAAATGAAGACTTGAAGTATGTAGAGAGCTGAAGGGCATGTTTTTAAAACAAATGTTAATGCATTTCATTCATGTGGGTTCATCTGGGGCCAAGCTTTGTTTTGCATATACTTAATAACTATTCCAGCACCTGATTTCACACACAATCAGCCCTGCTTATACTGAATTGCTCTTCAGTACCTGTTTATTTCCTGTTTCTTTCAGAAAAATCACCTGCCATTGTAAGCCAGGATATTACAATCTAATCCTGTCACATGCAGCCCCCGAGGCAGGACTGGGAACTGAACCCAAACTCAATCCCTGGCCAGTTCCTCACTCACAAGGTCATTTTCCCTTATGGCTGGTAATGGTGACTAAATGGTCATGGTAATGGTGACTAAGGATAATGGCACTGGCTGCTTTTTGCCATCTTTGCTTTTAACTAAGCCATAGTTCATGTTAGCATCCAGCTCCCATGATCAATTCATCTGTAATTAGCCAACCTTCAATAAATATTTACATGATACATATCCTGACATGTTTTTTACTTCCCTGCTATATTAAAGGCTAAATTTACAAACTTTCATTTGCGTCAGCCTGATTCCAGTTTGACATCTCCGGGTTCAGTGAGCTCCTTGGCACGTTTCTGCTGAAATCCCACATTCACACGTGTTCTCTTGCAGATGCTGAGTAAGCACCATGATTTAGATGAAACACTGGGCCTGAGGCTACAGCAAACTGCATGGATTATCTAGTCCAACTGCAAATTCACTTTCAAAGGTATATCTATAGCTGCCAGCCATACAGGAGCTTCTGTTCTCTCAACTACTTTTCCTCTTGTTCATGTATTTACAGTTGGTTGCTTACCAAACTATACTCTTAAAGGAAAAATGTCTGTTAACGTCTCAGTGGAGTGGTGACCAGGGTAATGAAAATCGTTACTCATGAATACATTATACAATGACTGAAAAAAAAAATCTATCAAATGAATATACTTGCCAAAGAGCATTTGTTCCTTCATAAAAACAATAACCACACCAAGTGCTGCAGTAATGCTTTTAAATTACAAGGCACACTCACTAGGTCAGTACCCTGATGTGTTAGGGTACTTTGCAGGGTAAATGTGACACCTGAACTCAAAGGCATAAATATAAAAAATAAAACATGAAAACAAATGAACAGGGAGAGAATCTGGGTAGTTGAAAAAGGAATAAGATATGGCATAACAAAATAAAAGCAACTGTGCAATTCACCATTCTTTTATTTAGATTTATACAATTATGCCAAAAAAAAAAAAAAGTCTTAGAAATAAGCTGAGAGGTAAAGTCGATTGAATAAGATCAAACTTATTACTCGAATGAATAATTTAGCATATTCATGACAGTTTCTTTCTTTTAGTTTTTCAAGCCCTAAGATTTATCAGACCTGCTCGTAAAGGAATATTCTTCATGAAAGAGCAAGGAAAAAAGTGAGTTATATATAAATTAGAAAAAGACAAAATTGAAGTAAACTTCGTTCAGTCTTGTGTTGCCTACCATTGACTTTATGGCACTGACAACATTAACAATGGGAGCCAGCACTTTATATACTGGGACATAATTAAAATACACACAAAGCTCTGGGCCTATATACAAAATACACTGAGAAATTCATGCAAATTGGGAAAAATTCAATACTACATTCTGAACAAACTTATTCATACCATGATTCCTCCTTCACAGGAGCGTTATTCTTAATTTTCTATCACCAAAAGACTGGAGAAAGGGGTTTTATGAAAAAATTTGAAGGTCACATTACCAAGGCAATATTAAACTAAGAGGAAAATATGTGGCAGAACTGAAGGCATTAGCATTTAGACCAACCTGATTTAGATAATACAGATGTAAAACATGATCTTTTCAGATTCTGAAGCCTCTTTTATTGTTACCAGCTGTAGCAATGCATCTCCTTGTTACAAATGCTGTGTTTACTCAATTTCTCTGGGAGTGAAGAAGTTCCTGCCTGGCACAGAGCTAGAATTACTGTCCTTATGTCCCTTCGCCCATCAATTGTCTGTGTTCAGAGTGTGCTGGGACAGGGAGGAAAAGTGACCGAACTGGAGTGGATTCTGGCTCTTCCTGTGTAGGGAATGGCTCCTTTAGTGGTGTAACAGAAGCCTGGGTCTAGGGTGAGGAAGAGTCAGGCAGCTGCGCTCACCGCTGGGGCAGCCTGTGCTCCACCAACCCAAAGCACAGGGCATGGGACAAACACTCTTTAAAGGACAGGTGTAAAAATGGTTTATAGTTCTTTCTTTTTCAGTGTCAGGAGAGGGAAAAATGTGTGGCACGGGAAAGAAAGGACAATGCTTTACCTGTTGGCACTGGAGAGCCCTTCAGTCCTCCCAGGTGTTCATAAAACCCCAGCCTGATGCACTGAGGCTGCCAGCACTTACCTTTCCACTTGACTAATATTTCGGTGTTATCCCACTGCATTTTTGTCCCTGTTCTGATACATTAGAGCCTTGTGCTAAACTTTGTCCAAAAGAATCCTTGAAAACACTCTGTCAGGGTGAAATACCCATGCCAGCTTAGTCTTTTAACAAAAACAAGTGTTTTCTAATGAATTAAGCTCAAGAATTCAAAGTAGTTCTTCATTTCTTTAAAACAAATAAAAAAATCTTGACCATGTCTTAAATGACCCTTAATTTAATGGCTGGCAAACTGGCAAAATGCCAGATTTTATTACAGATTCTAAATGACTGTGCTTAATTTGTGCCAAGATATCTATCATCCCCCCTGAGCATTATCTGAGTTCATTGCCTTATTTGATGTAGTTTATAAGCCATAATGTAATTTTAGCTTGAAAATAGGGAGAAGAAAAATGACAGTAACAATCTGGGTATTCATGCATTTACCAGCTGCTCTGCAGATAAGATAGGTAATACTGGCAACCTTTGGCTTCTTGTGACCACATTTTAAAGTAAAAGATATCTACTGTGAAATGCACACACCTCTATGTCAAAATGTGGTTTTGAGGGAACAAAGAAGGTCAGATGTAATTCGATGTCGTATTACACCATGTGTTGACTTAAGAAATCAGAGGTGCAAATGACTTAATAAGATTGCTGAAAGATGTACAACAGCAGGGTATTTCACCGTGAAAAGACTGCTGGAAGCTTCAAAATGCATTACAGAAGTAAATACCGATGCACATTCAAAATGTTTTTGAAGACATTTTCTCTGTGTGTTAGCTGATGCAAAGATGTAACTGTTTGCACAGGAAACCACAATTAAAAATTTTTCAAGGTCATGGAATGTTCTAGTTAGAAGAACATTTCATTTTGTTGTCTTCTTTTTTTCCCCCTCTTAAATTGAAAGAAGTAAAACCTAAGACTCCAAAGCAAGTACCTACAAGACATCTAAATCACAGTAGGGCATGTAGATAGCTGGAACAGTAACTGCTTATTCAGCAGTATCAAAAGCTAGGTGCTGGACAGGGTGCCATGAACTCAGCTGCCTCTGGAACTGGAGGGATGTGACAGTTGACCTTCAAAATATATTTAAAGTATTTTTGGAAGAGTTGGTGATGTATGAGGGATGCTTTACTCTCTAGCCTTGTAGGTGCCTACATGCAAGGAGACATGAGCAGCGGTGGTGTTGGAGGATCCAGGAGGAACGCAGTGCAGGGTCTCTTGTGAAAATGGTTCTGACCCATGCTGAGGGCCCAGGGGGCAGAAATGCTGTTCGCTCCTGTTTCTGGGAACATTGTGTTTTATTTATTCATGTTATCCAATGCATACATATATTTTTTTTCTGAATCAGGCAGAATCCAACCTTTCTGAACAGGAAGAATAATTACACGGCAGTTTTGTAAGAAACACATCACAAAATATTACTCAGTTACTCGTTCTCTGAGACCAGTAACTTGTGTTTTGCTAGTAGATGTGTTCCATAAAAGCATCCAGCTTTGATTTGGAGACTCATGTGGAGGGACAATGTATGAATTTCCTTAATAGCTTGTTATATTTTTACTTTGGAAAAAGAAAAAAAAAAAAAATTGTCACTTTAGCCTTTCACCTCAGGCCTTGATGTCTTTTCTGCATTGAAGAACACTTTAGCACCAGGTATTCCTCTGCAGGGATATGCTCATACATTCATACGCCACAATCAATTTGATCATCTTCTCTGGTGGAGCGGTGCTGGGTTTGGGGCCTGAAGCATTCTTAGGTGACACCAATAGCTTTTCACTTGCTGAGTTAAGAGGTCATTTAGTTAAGTGGCCTTGTATTTAATATATACACTCCAAATTCTGAGAATTGCCTGCATGGAGGACCAGACTGAACTAATCAGTGCTGCAGTCATTGCAATAAGTGGAACTGCTGAGGGAAGTAAGAGATTAGTAAAAAGACATTTCATAACCATAGAGTGAACCTCATTTTTTAATAATGAGTTTTCCTTTCCCCAACCTCCAGACTCTTAAGAAAACAACCAGCACTCGGTGACTGACATGGCAGATTGACATCCCTTAAAGCTTTCTTTATCTAAGCACTGAGCTGTTTGTCTTCTAACAGTAGGAGGCAGGCATTTTGTTTGAGGTCCTGCTTATTGCTTGGCTCACAGGAACAAGTCCAGACGGTGCTGACCATGCAGGGTCACCCTGTCACCCTCTGAAGAGTAAGAGCGGTAAAATGAAAGGGTGTATAATTTGGACAGTGTTTAAAATACGGTTTTAAAGTAAGCATTTGACTTGCCTTTTTCCTTATTTTTTTCCCAATTGTTAAGTGTCGAGAGAACAGCAGTGAAACTGTGCTCTGTGTACACATTGACTGGCAGGCAACTTATCGAAGGAACATGTTTCTGCCAAAGCAGACTTGCTTAGCTGAGTTTTAATCATAAATACTCGACAAAGGTTTCCTGATATAATGTACAATCCGGTTGGGCTGTGGGCAGCTGCCACCAGCTTTGATTAGAGGGACTAATGGCAGCTGTTCATATCTCTTGTGTCAAACCTGAGGAATTCCTGCTCAGGATCCCTAGGCCATAGCAGATGAGCAGAGGTGTCCCTAGCCCGTCTTGCCCGTGCCATCGAATGCAGGCTTAAGCTGCAGCTGAAACTGTCTGCTGTGGTGCTCGGCAGTCCTAGACCTCACCATCAGGCTTCAGAAAATCTGCCTTCATAGGCATGCATTCTGAAGAAACAGCTATTTCAAGGAGAACCTCCACTCACCTAGTGCTTAGTTTCTAGTTCTCTTCTTTGCCTGTATATTGTACAATTTGCATAAGCTCGTGTTTTGCAGTCACAAAGCTAGAAAGGGAGGAGGCTTGTAGGTGGACTAAAGTTTCTCCTATCTGTGCACCCACACACACATTTTCATGTATACCAACATAGATTCGTATACAAATTTTTATATATGCTTATATATTTATACATGTGTTAATTTGAAGGTTAGTCCTTAAATTCTTAGGCTAATTCTAGGCATATTTTTTATGGTGATGCAATAAATTGGAGAAGTTATTTTTCAAATTTTCTGTTGCTGACTGGTTGCCATGTTTAGTGCCCAATCCTTAGAGAAGAGATCCTGTCCAACACAGAGCCAGCTGCCCTACATGCGCTCAAGCCACTTGTTACAGGACCCACATTTTCACAAGCTGGTCCACAACTGATTGCAAGTTGCAAGGTAAGATTTCAGCCTGTAGACTTTGATCTATACCTATGCATAGCTATATCAGTTAAGAATGTCAAAAGATTCTTATCCCTAACATAAAGGTCCCACATTTCCCCCATGAAAAGTTCACTGAGAGTGTGCTATCACCAGGGATCATTAGACCTGTGGAGATGACTTGCACCTGGACATCTGTCTGAGGCATCCTAGGCACTGATTATTCTGCTATAAAATGTGTCCATGTGTGCTCAGTGACACATGATTTTCAGCTACATAGAAGCAGCTCTGACATGGCTGCTTGACATCTGGAAATCCTGGACACCTGACCAGACTTCAAATTCAACCTGGCTGCAATATCTGGATCAAAATGAAGGCTTGACAGAGAAACCTGGATGTACAACGCTTGCCTTGGTATAGCTTTACCATAAGAAATCCAAGAATAAAACAGATATGTGCAAACAAGAATACAGAAAACCACATTTTTGTTCAAGATAGAAAAAATATTCCTCCTGTGAGAAAGCTTACACTCCTGAAGAAACTGGCATAAACTGTATTGTGACTCCCCAAGGGGTCTGCTGATATCAGCAAATCCACCCGAAAGCAGTCACTTAAGGATTTCCTAGACATTTTCCAGAGTCATTTGAGCTTCTGGGATTTTCAGTCTGAAATCCTGTTTCCAGACATCTAACCCTGGATGCTGTACAACTCCCAAAATGTTTATTTTGAACTCTGAGATTCTCTTTACTGAGGCTACTAGAGGACTTCTGTACAACAACAGTAATCAGCATTTCTCTCTGAGTGCAATCAAAGGCTGCCCAATTAGTTTGGTGCAAGGCAGTGTCTGTGTATGAATCACAACTAATGCAGAATTGAAAGGGAGTTGTTCTGTTCCCAGGTTAAGCACTGCTGGTGAAATTAGCAAATGTGATTCCTTTTTTCCCTCAAGGCGTGAAGCTGGAGAAAAAAGCAAGAAGAGAAGGAAGCAGCTTCTGCATTTTTCTTCTAATCAGCCATGCGTATTAGCGTATAAGGCAAGACAGGAAGGTAATATGAGAATCAGGCAAGCAGCCAGATGACATTGTGTAAGGCATCTTTGTATAACTGCCAGCTAGTGTCTTATAATATCGAACACTGAAGTTTCTATTTAGCAGTGTTGATTGAATGGTGGAAAAAAAAAATCCAGGCACGGATAATGTCTGTAATCAGCACTGCACGATTGCTATTGTCTATGCTTGGTATACTTAATGGAGAAGCTAATTACCATGTGTTCATTTTTTTATTACGTTTACTATATTGCATGGAGAAGTAATATGATTTTTTTCCCCTCCATGGGTTTACAGAAAACAAACAATGCAAACAAAACCACGATGGATCCCCCTTCTCCACCCCCAGCCCTAATTAATTCTCTTTAGGGCCACTGGTTTTATTTCCAAGAGGAAGTCAGAAGGCGAGGATAGCATGCCTGATGAGCTTGCTAACCTAGCCCAGTGTGTGCTTGGACTGAACTGCTGATGTGTTTGAATGTGACAGGAAGGAAACTGCACAAACCCAGTGCACAGTCATTTCATTTAACTTCTCTGAGACACATTCATTTACCTACCACTTCCCATGCAGCTTTACAAAACCAAAAGGACAAAAGGACCCCTGAAGAGTGTTGGACTGACAACTTCTTTCTGTATAGTTGGAGAAGAGCAATGCTGTGGAACACAATCCCAGAATGACATGACAGTGTCCTAAAAACTTTTGACCCAGTCCTACAGTAACTAGATGTGAGAATGTTGGTTCATCTTTGATCTTCAGGCCATCCTCTGTGTCTGTTTGGTGCAAACTGTCTGGCTGAGTTCACACTCTTTCTGAGTGCTATTGTGGGGCATCTGCACCACCAGTGCAGGCAGAGGTCCCTGCAGGACAGTGCCTGCAGCAATGCCTCCTTTTAACTTGTGACCTTGTGGGTAGAGTCCACTCTTGGGCCAAAGCCTTCAGCTCCTGGAGGGAAGTGGATGCTCACATCCTTAGGTGGCATCCCAGCCTCCAGGCTTGAACACGAAGCAAGGGCCTCTCAGTCTTCCTTAGTAAGGCTGTTTTCCTTTGTGCAAAATACTTGAACAGCTACTGTGAGAGGGACTGGAACTTCACCCTGAAGGTCAGTCCACTAGTAACCTATCTATTGACCTTTTCTCCTCCTCTTGCCAATGAATAATTTTTTCATGAAAAGTGAGCATGGAGGACTGCCTTTGAATTAGGTCCTTGTGAATTTTTATCTCACCTAATGTCAATGTATGACTTTCAGTGAGAACTGTGCCACTAAGGGCCTGATTTTTAAGCGTGTTTGGGAACCATACAATACAGATGGTGATACAAGTGGGATCTTTCTGAAGTGCCTTTGTGTTTCCAACTCACATTGGAGAGCAGCTTCATATAACTCTGAGAAATATCTGATTTGCATTGACTATGCTTGGGGTGTTAATACAGGCATTAGCATAACTGCTGCCAAACTAGTGTAATACCATCGGGTCCCACGAATTGCTTCGTGGCCCATGGGAGATGTTAGGATCCTGCTCAGGACCTGTTACTTTTCCTCCAAGGATCAAGTTCCATGTTCATGCTGCATTTAGGGCATGCACAAGGAACAGTGTCTCCAGAGTGCTGAACAGCAATCGTCAGGTGCTGATTAGACCAATATTAATGCCGAGGCACAGCTTGAAAAAAAGTCAGTCAAACTGACCTCTGTGCTGATTTAACAAGCAGGTTCACAAAGTCTGGTCGTCCCACACTGAAGTAAATAGGAAGATATTACAGTATTTATAGACTGGATTTCAAAAAGCAGAAGCAGCTAATGCACTCTCTTTATTAGGCACACTCCCCAGTGCCTGCAAATTGCTGTATATTTCAAGCCTTATTTAATTTTTAATACAGCAATCCATTATGTAATCGGATATATTTTGAGAGAAACTTATTACTGCATCTTGCAGTCTGACTGGTTTCCCTTATAAGAGTTCGGCAAGCTATTGCATGTGGTTTTTACGGGCAGGAACTCCTTTTCTACAGCCAAAGCTGGAATTAGAATGTGCTATTCGATGAAGGCAGTATATTAAGCACAAAGAAGCAGTGTCTGACAGGATGGTAGGTAAGGGGACAGATTGCTTCTCTACTACATAGAGAAGGAGTAAAGACTTCCTTTTCTGATAATGAAGATTTTGATTACAAAAATTGACTGTTCCCCCATACAGTCCTCTATTGTTGCCACAGACTTAGGTAAGTAGGAAAGTCCAGATGAAGATAAAGCATTTCAGTGCCTGTGAGACATGAGTAGAAGGTCCCTGAAGAGTTCAGTTGCTCCTAGTTCATAAATCTTCTTAAAAACATGAAACTGAGACGTGTAAGACAGACCTGGCTCAGGATCCTGCTTTTCTGCTCTGCCCTCTCACGCTGTGGGAGATGAGGAACGTTGAAGGGATGGGTTGAAAAGTAATGTACGTTGGAGGTGCAGTTCCATCTACATTAGTTATAAGTAAATTTTCTCAATAAAATGGAAGTTAAATATTTGAGAGAAAATTACATCAGGCTTCTGTCTCTGAATCAGTGTGTGGTGCTGAACAGAGTAAACCTTACCAGAGCTCAACCTCTACCCTGGAGAGAGAGGGGATGAGCAAGAATTGGAAGCTTCACAAGAGGGAGGTGAATCTTCATGATTGAGGGGCACCTGCCCTGGGCGGGTGGGTGCTGTTAAGAGAGCAAACCTTCATGCTTTTCCTTAGACTTCCATTGGACTTTTGTATCTCTTTCAAGAAAGCATGATGGTTTTGTTTGATGTCTCTTAGATGCATGATGTACAGGCTAATTACAGATCTTCTTGCTTTAAAACCCCTTCTTGTGTAACCTAGTCAGTGTCTACAGTCAGGACACAGTCTCAGCCTAAGGTCTGGCCCCATTTTATAGTCTAGATGTAATCTTCTACTTCCTAAATAACCTACCTGATTAAAAAAAAAAAAAAAACCACCAAATTGAAACGTCTTTTCTGCAGACAGGATTTCAAGTTCTTGAAATAATAGGTATTTTCACATACAAAAGATCTGCTTTTACTGAAAAAGAGCTTTTTTCCCCAAGGTAAAAAAAAAAAACCCAACAACAAACAAGGGGAAAAAAATCTCATTATTCTGTAGTTCTCTGTTACAGAACATCAGCAACTTACTGCGTGTGTTTGGACTTGCAGTGATAACAAAGGACATGTTAGAAAACAGTGACTGAAATTATAGAAGCAGACTTGTTTGGGCCTCTTGTGCAGGAATAAGCTTTCTGATGACACCTTCCCATGTTTGTTGTGAGAAAGATGCTCTCAGACTTTCTTCTGAGTTCTTCTGCAAGGTGTCAGGAGTAAAAGAAGCGAAGGAAATGTCTAAGAAAATATCCCATGTGGCCTATTTAGGCATTTTAGTAGGGGAATTGAACCTGAACTATGTTACCTGGACTGCTTGCCATATTCAAGATAAACATAGAGCTAGCTTGCTTCTCTTTCATTATATCATGGTACGCAATGTATGAGCACCGATTTGGTACAGACTCTTCAATGAATTTTTCCCTGTGGCTTTTCTTATCCTCACCAAATTTAGACAGTGTTTTCATCCAAGAGTTTCAGCTCGTTGTAGTCAAATCTTGGAGATACTGGTAGATACTCTAGATACTGGTAAATGTTTTGCATTCTAAAGCAAATATAAGTGGCTTGCAATTACATTCTCTATCCTCTTCCCCTTTATGAGATTGTTCCCTAATGTAGTCTGATATGCAGAAAAATACAGAAATAGTAAGAGGATATTTAGAGATTTACCATGACATATCTGGGAGAGAATCTGGAGACCACAGGTCTCGGTTTGACTTTCCTCTCAGTCCATTGGATTGGCAATAGACTGGAGCATTGTTGTTAGGTTAAGCGTTCAAATAAGTAATGAATTTACATTGGGTTTTTTTTGTCATCACCTTTACCCCTCATTAGCTCTGGTAACTCTTCACAGGTAGGTTCTTAGCTCATAGCACGTGTTTCTTAAATCCCCTTTCACTAAGAGCTAAGCTTGATGCAGTGCTTGGCTAAAAGCACAAAAACAAGCTGCACTAACACAATCGTCTATTAAGGTGTGGTGGCATTTTGGACTGAAGATCACTCATCATCATCACCTCCGGTATGTGAAGCCCAGCATAGCTACACTCAAGAGGATGACTTCTTTGTTACTCAGAGGCAGGAAGGCTTAGAGGCTTGGCTCTCAAAAGTTATTAAATGGATAATAGGCTGTGATACAAAAAAAAAAAAAAAAGAAAAAAATTACTCCAATTATAAGTGATCTGGCCTTTTGAAATCTCTTATGGCCCATGCTACATTTGATTTCCTGCTCTCTAAAGTCTTGCTAATGCTTCAAGATATGTTTTTAATCAGGCTCCAAAATAAATACAAATCATGGCAGAGCTGGTACCTTGGAAAGGATTAGTTCTGCTCTGCCACTTGTGTATCTATTAAATTTTATTCAGTCATCATACATCCAAGAGTACTGTATCTTATGGATATATTTTCAGGCAGTAAATGAAAGTGGTTCACACTAGTGGTCCCATTAGCGGGAAGTGTCAAATCCAGTGCATTTCTAAGCACTCCACTCTAATCTTCCTACCTCTATGCTATAGAAGACATTAGTGTGTTCTTTTAATTTGAGACTCAGACACTCAAAAAGCTCTCATCAAGAACATTTTCCAGGCCTTGTAAGATAGTGGAGATAAAATAAAGCACTAAAAATAAATAATTCAAGACAAATTTTATTCATTATGCCATGTTTTCTATGGGCAGTGGTTTGTGTAATTTCTCCTACAGTGCCAAACTGAGCAGCATCTCCTTGTGAACGAGAAGCTTTTTGCTTCACACCAAATGTTTGATTTATGTACTGGCACCCTTTTATCAAGGTAAGTTCAAATCTATCTGACTGTCTGTCCTTGGTTTTAGTACCTTAAAAAATGTGGAAAAAATCCACCCCTCTACCATGTACACACAATTTCTCAAGCCCCTCTTAAGAAAGGAATACTCCACTTCTTTGCTTTTTAATCAAATATATTTGATTAATGCTGTTTGTACTGCTTTCAAGGAACTTGGAAAGAAAGATTTGTTGCCAGTGTGAAATACTGAGTTTCTTTGAAATTGTGAACTTCTGGCCTAATCTGACCTTCTTTCCACATGAAATTCACCTTGCATGGATCTTCTTTGGATAGGGAAATTGCATGTGTTTTAAAACATGATGGCTAGCACAGTTTTGATTTTTATGAATTAATATGAACAGTGATCATCGTAAATGATAAACTATTAATACATGGATTACAAAGTAACTCCATATTTTCCAGGCAGGGTTCTATGTATCCCAGATAATTTTAAGTGTCCATAGGTACTGATTTTGTTCCACCTACTTGTGTCTCCATTCTTGCCTTCCTCACATATTGCTGTCAGGCAGGCAAGTCTCTGGCACCAAAGGTCATCTGAAGCTTGGTCAGATATGGAGAAGTTTACAGGGTAAGTCTTTGGCCTATAAATAATGGGAGAGCTCATTAAACCTAATAGGTTTCTAAGCATATTTCTTACCAAGTAAGTAGAGAAAAAATAACCCTCTACAAAGACAGAGCTGGAAATATTTAGAGTCAATAGCAAGCCCAAGCTGTATGAGTTTTGGCTTGTCAGAGCCAGAGCAATATGTGGTGCAGGAGCCTGGGCACTGTTTGAGAAAGAAAGTCAGAAAAAATGGAATGAAGTGACTAAACAGCAGGAAGCAATGATGAACATAGCCTTGGGTGAAGCTAGCAAACAAAGTTTCTTTTGGGTCTGATGGTGAACGATGGGACCTGGATTTCTGCCCAAGATTGTGGCTCTGGCTGTTGATTTCCAACATGCTTTGAGAAACAGGACATTGCAAGGTCCTGGGTATTAATTACATAGTCCAAAAAGAAGAAATAATAGCAAAGACATGGCGCTTTGTCTTAACGAGACAAAGAATAGGATGAAAGGGGTAACACATTGCTTTGTGGCCAATGCCACAGTAATGAGTTTGCTGCAGAATAAAAGGAAAGTGGGAATCTATAGCTTCTATTCAACAAAAGCCTCTCAAAAGACAATTCCATCCTCATTATGGTTTCAACAGAACAGTAACTTTCACTGGCTGTCCAGATAGAGAAAATCAAGCACTTCAAAAATCTTGTCTGTAGCAGACAATATGGCATCTAACCACATTCTGACGTCACACTTGGGAAGCAATTAAAGTACTTCAGATAAAAACCTGTGGCCTTGCATCAGATCAAATTGATAATGGTGGAAAATTGGTTGCTTCCTTGATACCCTCTCTCTGCAGAGCTGATCCAGGGAAGAATTCTGACTTCTGCATCGTGATGGCAACAGGCAAGAGTTGTGCCATTGCATCCACCTTCCCAAGAGTATTGTTTCTGTGTGCAGACGCTCTTCATCTTTGAGGAAATGTTAGGTTGTTGGATTTTTCTATAAGGCCTGAAGTACAAGAATATCCTCAGGATAGCTTGCTTGTTCTTTGTCTTCGTCTTTAACTCAACCTCTTTAACTCAGGCCAATACCTCGAGAGGACTGCTCCCTTGGTATTCTGCTTGAATGCCATCTCACAGTCTCTCTTACTGAACTACAAGTTGAAGTGTAAATAAACTCACTTACCTTAAGAAAAATCCTGCTATTCTGCATCAGTTTCCTCTTCCAGTGGAGAAGTGAGATGGATATGCAACACTTTGCACACAAAACCTTATCTCTTGGAGGACTACAAGAGGGTTGGCAACTTATACTGGCTTTTGGATGTCACATTTATTTCTGATCATCATTACTCAGCTATGCGCCTTCCTTTATATTTGGTCCTTCCTTCATATCTGGTCCTTAAAGGCATGGATGTTCACCTTCTTGGTGACACTGGTTGTGCCCTGAGAGCTACCAACATAAACTTTACAGCCACATGTTCCTTATGGAACGAGATCTGCTGCCCCTGATGGCAAAGAGTCCAGTATCCTTGCCTTTTGTTGAACAAGTCAAAGAATGGCAATAAAGAGAGTTTTTCCTAAAATTCTACAACTCAGAATTTCTCCTATGACTTTTTGAGAATTACTGTAATTTTCACAAAGACAGTAAGCGTAACAAAGACCTAATTGAGGTTTCCCTACAGACTTGAAAATAGGCCTGCTGGGTGCAGGTTAAGAATCTGTTTTGTTCTAGGATTAAGACAGAGATTGGGAAAGCAGTGAGGAAGAGCAACATTTACATATCGGACACTGTCATTATAGGACTGTTATTGTAATTTTGTCATACAGAAGGCAGAGGAGACATCTATTCTCTTCCATTTGTTCCGAGAAATTGTTGCCTAGATTAATGTGTCCGTTTAAAAAATGCAGTTGGTAGCACAAAAAAAAAAGAGCAATAATATTATCAGAGAATCAATCAACATGGCCTGTGAATGCATTCAAAGAATTTGCTTTATACAGGTCAGAAAAAGCAGGATAAGTGTGGGACAAGATAACAGTCTTTGAATATGTAAAAAGTTATTACAGAGAGAGAACAGCTGCCTGCTATGCCTGTTGAATAATTTGGTAGCAAAAATTTAAGTTGAACACAAGAAATAAAACTGAAGAGGTTGCTAAGAGAAATCCCTTCAGTGGGAGAATGTAAAAGCAGGCGATGCACACTTTGTTTAGTATCGTCAAAGCGTAAGCTTAAGCCTGTTTCTGAGGAGGGAGTAGGTGGCCACTTGAGGTCCCTTCTTGCTGGCAGGTTTATGAGTCTTAGTGGCAGCTGGAGAACAGAATTAACAGGCACCTGCCAAAACTACCTCTGGAAAGCGCTTTTGTTATCAATCATCTAGAAATATTGTTGCTGTTGTGTCACACCGGTATGGTGTCTTCTTTCTGTCACTGACTCAAAATCCACGATTGCTCTTAGGAAAGCAGGTTCTTAGAGGGCAATTATGTTATAATTTCAGAAATCCAGAGGAAGGTCCTGTTTTAAATTCCATAAATGCTTATAACTTGTTTTAATCCAGCTTTTGAAACAGCTGGGAAGTGCCTCTCACAGGGGTTATTCCTCGTACTTGTCGACAGAGGAAGCACAAGACGAACAGCATTCAACGGCAAAAGAAAACCAACTAATATTTATTACCTCCAGCTTATCAGGAGGCAGTGTCCCAGGCCCAGACCTAGCGGGCTAATATCTTGCTTTCACAGGTAGATGCTTCTCATGAGAAATCTGTAGTGTAATAAAAAGTATGGAGTCTCCTGATTTCCATCCGGACAAAATCACAACATTTGGGTAACGTTTATCACCATAATATTAAGCCACAGCTGATCACTGTGATACACGAACTGTTGTTTCTTACCAATGGCTCCCATTGCAAATCTCTGAGGAAACAGAGAGAACAGCATTTCACAGGGTTTCGAAGCTGGTATGCCTTTTATACACAGCTCTCTACACCCACTTCTGTACCATTGCTGCATATATGTGGAGTGTTAGGCAAGGTATATAAGAAGAGGCAAGGTTTTATTAAGCCAACCCTTATAATTTGTAGAAACTCTTCTCATAGGCAGTAAATGCTTTCAGGCTGACAAGCTCTCTGCTGATTCTGAGGAATTAGGGGCTTTTTCCATCAGCTATGACACAGAAATTCAGAAGCCTCTTTAGATCTACTAGTCACCATTTTGCAAGATCGTGTCAAGGCAGTATTTTAAAGGCATTATGTTTTGCTTTCCCAGCTAGTGGTTATCTTTATCTGAAGGCTCTTCAGACTGACGTATGCTTGACCTTTGGTTTAGGAAGGGAGAAAATAGGCCCAATGCCTCCGTCTGTATTTGTCTCTCCATTAGCATTTCCTTGCTTTATAAATCACTCACAGGTCTAATGCTGCTCTAACTGTTGAGAAAAGACAGACTGGAGAAATCGGTAGGTGATCAAGGAAGCACTTAAAGGTGATGGGCTGCTGCTTCAAAATGCACTTGCATAAATAGTCTGCAGTACAGGGCAGAAAGGAAACAAAGCTGGAAATCTGGCTGACTGCCTGCAGTCCCCAGGCCCATGGCAGTGTTACTGCTGAGTGGGAACGGGTGGAGCCAATCGTGTGGTTTTGCCTTCCTCTCTTCCCTTCGATCATGCAACAGGAAACCAATAAGTCCATTCAGTACAAAGCTGGTGAGCACTGGCAGCAAGAGGCATTCCTTTCTCCCAGGAGATCCCAAATGCTGCAAGGTAAGACTAGAGCTTAACTTCACCTCTAGCCCTGCCAATGTCAGATGAGCTCTGACCTCCCTGTTTTACCTTTGTCAAGGTCACTGCTCAGCCTCTGGCATGTAAAGTTCATTGCATAAGGATTGTTTCAACAAAATTTTTCTTATTCTTTACAAAGCTGGGTGGTTCAGACAGCAGAATGATACATTGAGGTCTCTGGCTGCATGAAGGCATCAACCCTTTCCAGCAGGCAGAAGTGACAGATAAAGGCAAGGGCTCTTGGAACCACTATATGTGGAGAGAAAAACTCTACAGAAGTGAAAAACTGTATGGGGAATATAATATGATGAGGGACAATTTAAGTAAATGTGACAACAAAGCTATCAAAACTTGGCTGAAGGAAGATAATTAATAATGACTGTAGTATGCAAGCAAAAGAGCAGTAGGATGTAGGAGGTGCAAAGGACCGAGGGAAAATATTAGGATGTCTGCACAAGCTGGCACCATGCTAGAAGAAAAGGGGTACATTATAGGCAGCAAGAAGTAAAAACAATAAATGGAATATTTTAAGAAAATCCGGACTGGAAGAAAGGAAGTCAGATTTGAAGAGCACTGGACATCGCCAACAGAGATGCTGTAAGCATGTCATCGTTTAGACCTGGCATTGATATCATACGAAACACAGTCACAGGGCAGTATTTCAGTACTCTGACTTCTTAAAGTATCTCCTTCAGGCTGTACATGATGCTGCATTTAAAGAAGAAAAAGAGCAAGTTTTCTTCCTTCCTTTTTTCTTTTTTCTTTCCTGAGCTTTCAACTAAGGTAAAATCACCTAGTTTCCCTCCCATGGCTCCCTTCTAGATAGTTTTTAAAAGATACTATCAAAAGCACTGAGTTTTAATGATCTGGCACTGCTCCCACTGAAGTCACTGTTGAAATTCCCATTGACTTCAGGTTCTAAACATGCTAATGAATAGGGTGAAAAATAAGTACAAGATGTGTGAAAGTGAAGCTATAACCATGTGGTTTTTTTCATTTCAGTTCCATTAGAGGAAAGTTTAAAATCCTTTTAAAATCTCGTTCCATAAGGAACATGTGGCTTGTAAAGTTAATATTGGTAGCTCTCAGGGCACAACCAGTGTCACCAAGAAGGTAAAAATCCTTTAATCCTTTCCTAGATGACTGGCTGCACACTCGGACTCCTGGACATTCTGGATATCAGTGTTGTGACCACTTATTTGCTCTCTGTCAATCAAACAAATAGAAAATGTCTTTATTTTTGTTCAGGAGAGAATGGGACATTTTTGCGGTAACAAAAGAATTGCCATGATGAGCAAATCACCTCCACCAACTCACTGTATGTTTTGGTCTACTTTTTTTTGCACATGTCCTGGTAGATGTAAGCACACCTTTGTGGGGCGGAACATACATTGTCTAAGGCCTCTGATTAAAATAACATTTCGTCCCTCAGCACCTTTCATAGGATAGGTTTTCTTCCCTGATGTCTTCATGCCATGACCTAATAAACACTAATAAACATGAGGTATGTTAAAACAGGGAAAATGCAATCTAAATCCAAAAACTTTCTAAAAGCCCTGGATTTCTAATTTTCAAAATAAGTAGGGCATCTGCCCCCAAGTACAGAGGAAACAAATCTTACAGGCAAATGTAATATTGCGTTGGTTTTCGGTTCATGTAATAACCTCTTCCTTAGTGCCCTCTCTTTCAGTCAGATGTCTACTTTAAGAGTTCTCATGGTCGATTGTTTGGCCAGCTTTTGTAGCTGTGGCGAGACACCTACCCTCGCTTTCCAAATGAGTTTTCTCTAATTACCCACAGATAGCAAGCTTGGGGCTCATATGGGCCATTGAACAGGGTCATTTAAAGATACAAGTAATTACCTTTTAGTAATGATTAATACCTTTCAAATACTTAATGGCATAAGTTAGATTCTGCACCTCTGCTCTTTTTAGCTACTTGGGTCTAACAACCAGACTAGGATAACATACATTCTTCATTAAAAATTCGTCTGCTGTGAACTGTGAATTAAGGAAGAAGAAAACAACCTTCCTCTGTCATGGAGGGCTAGTATGTCAAGGAAAGAAAATGCCTGAAAACATGGAAGAACATGATTCTAAAACAAGAGAAGAAGTAAGTTTGCAGCATGTTTTTTGGTTTGGTTTGGTTTTTTGGTTGGTTTTTTTGTTTTTTGTTTTTTTTAAATGCATGCCAGGAACTGTAAAAAGTCAGTAGTGAATAAGCTGAACAAATAGTTGCATGCAGGAGTCACACCATTGCCTCATTAGGCATCTTTTGATAGTTACCAGCTCACAATGGCACTGTTAATGGAAACTGCATGATTTCTTTCCATATTACCTTTCCAAATTATAGATACTACTCTTAGAAGGAATATCACTGAAACGAAAAGCCAATGGTAAGTGGAGGTTTCACAGTGTTATGGTGCTAAAGTAGTGTCAGCACCAATTTAAAAAGTGGTTCCATTTAAAAATTAATGAATATGGACAGACACTGGAAAGCAACATAAATGCAGTGCTGGTCAAGCAATGACCAGTTTTCTTAATTGGCTTCAGGCCTGATTTAAGTTCTTTCCAATTCAGTGGGAATCCCTCCATTCACTTCACTGGATGGTACCTCTGGTCCTCAATGCTCCAGTGGTATATGCCTAGGAAATAGATTAGGTTAGTGATGAAAGTTGTCATGTATCCAAGGGGTCATTTACTTCTCTCTCATGTAAAGAGAGTGATTTTCTGAACATGAATAGACTGGCCTTGTGAATATTAAAAATGACCAGTATATGCTCCATAATTTATCACTCAAATTACACCTTCAGCTATGTTGGGTATGTTCAAGTATCCTAGAAGGCTGCATGATTAAGTACTCAGTAAGCTAACTCAGAGCCCAGCTTCTCACTTGCTCACATCTAGAGAGATCATTTACATTTGTCAGATTTATTACTTATTTCTATAGTATTTGCAATGTCACAGCACCTAAGAGGCTGAAGTCATGTATCTAGACCTAAGATGCTTAATAGTTCATCTACACAAATGGAAAAATTTTACCCCTACCTCAAGGATTCTATAGTCCAAGAAGAAGTGAGCCAGTGGTTGGATACAAGATGTTCAGGAGTGTGTTACTGGCTGGTGTAACAGGCAGTAGCCTCAGCGCTCAAGCAATATACCCAATTTGCCAAATTGCTGGTTTGTTTTAATGTTGTTGACATCTTGGAAAAGGTAGTTTCAAGGAAGTTTTTGAAGGAATTCAGTGAAGGATCTTTAAGATTGTGTGCATGAGAATGCACGTTCTCCCATGCTTGAGAACGACAGCTCTTGTTTGAAAGCATACCAAGCGGCGGATTGTAGGCTGTTACCTGAGGTGATCAGAGAGGGAAGCAAACCTTTCAGCACTGAATGAGTGATGGTAGGTTGAATTGTTTATAAACCGTTTGAGATCCTCAGGTGAGTGACACCATATGGATGCAAATAATCCTGAAAAGGCAAATGCTGAATGCAAAACTGATAATGGTTCTTCTGGAGGAGGCAGGAGGCAGCTCATGCACCGTAGCTTCCAGACTGATTCAAGTCTGGTCAGTTTGATTGTGCTACGCAAGTATTTCCTCTCCTGTCCTACCTCTTGTTATTTTCTGAACAGTCATGACAGTTTTATTTATTTATTTATTTATTTATTTGGACCTGTCTTGGTTTTATTTCGACTTGTCTTGATTTTATTTCTGTGATGTTTATTTGATCATTAAAATGTAGGCTACTGGGAATGTGAAGTAAAATCAGTAATATACCTTGAATTGAAATATAACTTTTGTTTTTAACAATACTTTTTATTTGTGACTATAGGAAAAAGGCAGCTTAGAAGTCCCAGTATGAGCCCTATCCTGCACCACATATGTGAAAAGTACTGATTATGTATTTCAGAAGTTCCTGTGCAATATTTGACAATTTTGACCTCTGTAATCCTCAGGAAAGCACATTTCACATAGCTGTACACCACACACACTCTCAGGACAAAATTGTTCCATATGACCCCACTTCCAATCCCACTAAACGTTGCACTGTTACCTTCTCTGTACCTTAGACCAAACCTAAATCAAACTGCTCTGAGCCTTATGAGAAATGAACATTACTCATGGTTATTCACTCCATAAATAGCCCATTAACTCCAAGGCAAGTGTCTAACATAGATATATGCAGTCATTATTACACTTTGGGTACCATAATTCATGTGCCTGCTATGTAAGAAAGTGCAGAAAAATGCGTGGGTGTATTTGTGGAAATCCTAGCCCTTCCTAAGTGAATGGAAGACTTACTGAAGATTTCAGTAGAAATAGGTCTCTCATTATTCCTTAAGCTGATCACCACCAGTTGTATTGGGGACAGCTTGCCACCCTGCTAGTTTCTCTGGAAAAGCAGGCTTGATAGATGGTCCCTCCGTTACTAACAACATCACATTTCCGGTGTGACTTTAAATGTACTAAGATCCTGGGTGCAAGATAAAAGAAATTGTTTAATGAGATTGAGTGAATGTTGCATTTGGCAAGATTTCAAGTGTCAAGCTTTGAGCTGTATACAGAGGGTCTAGTCCACAGAGGCAATATATACCTGTAATTCTCTAATGACTTAGTGGAAATTGTGGGTGCTTGACATCTTACAGGACCTCCTCTTGGAGCTGTCCTCTGGAAAGCATCAGCTTGGCAGGGCTGAGAGAGCAAGTAAGTTGTGTAAACCATTACCTATGCAAACTTGTTATTTTGGCTGGTAATAAGACAGTGGGAAGAAAATAATTAGACTAACCATGCTGAGTGTTCTTATCAAAGAGAGAGAGAAAAAAAAACAAACCTAGAAATATGAAAGTTTTCTTTTTTCTTTTTTTTTTTATGTTGTAACCTTCAGCTTAACAGAAAGAGAAGTGATGAAAAAGCAGAGATTTGGGTCAGACTGGAAGTCCTTGTTATCAACCCTCTACCTCGAGATGGAAAAAAATACCCCACAACTCGATTCTTCATAATGAACTGTGATTGCTAATTATTTGTTAAATTTCCTGCTGATGTTCCCTAAGTGAAGTCAGGCTTGATGAAAGTTTCTGATGCTTTTCTTGTCAGCAAGAGAAAACAAAAAGTGGGCCAGCTTAGTTCAGAAAGGATCGTCATTGCTCATCCCTTGCGTTTCCACTGAACATGCATTGGCACTTGTCTGTCACCAGCTCACAGAATCCCATCCACCTTCTTTTTTCATGGTCATTTGAAGTGCAGCTGCTCAGCCTCCTCGGAAATGTATAGTAATGAAAAACTCCAAAGAAAACAAAACCTGATATGTCACCCATCTTCTAGGGTCTCAAGAAGAGGGGAGAACATGTATTTCAAAAAATTATTGTGACAGATACTCATACAGTGACTTTTACAGGGCTATCACCGCTCCTCACACTCATAAACCAAACTAAAAGTAGTAAATTATGCCTGTCAATTTTTATTTCATCTTTGGTATTTACATATTTCCCACCATGATGTTATCTGAGGAACTGTCAGGGCTGTATTTCCAATACTTCTGTAAAAGGATGATGTACCTATATAAAGAGAGGCCTGTGGTATCAGAGAGAGGACAGTTTCACAATGACATTGAGTGATAACAGCAAAATTACATAGGAGGAAAATTGCAGAGGAGATGCAGGGATTGGAATCTGGGTTCTGTGTGCTATGGGGAGGGCTCGTACAGTCTAAGTACAGTCATAATCACACTTGTCCTCTTCTCATTTTATGTCAACTACCTTAATTAGGCGATAATCTTATGGATATCCCTTCCTGTGAAAAAGAAGAATCAGTATCAGTATCTCAAAACCCTGTAAATGTTTTAACTGCAGATGAAAGGGAGTTATCTTCTGCTACTCTGATCATTTTTTAGAGAAAAGACTAGTTTTGCTCCATTATTGGTTTAAAAATTTGGCACTACAGCAGTCAGTTCCACAACAGCTGTGGCCCTTAGAGCTCTAGTTTTAGCCTAAGGTTATAAGTAGCAGAGCTGACAACTGGACAAGATGGTGTAAGTCTCACTGAAGCACATAATGGGAGATAAAGATTTATCCCCAAATCCAGAACTATTACATAGTTTATTTCAGAATTACAGCTGAGAGGAGATTTCTGCTCCCAAGCAGCAATGTTTGTGGTTACCACTGAGAAAGTAAGTATAAGTCAGGAAAGCCTTAGAGTGTTTGATCCTATTTCCTTCTTGCCTCACTTTTGGAACCAAGCAAGTCATCCAACAGCCCAGACAATGAATATGTGATGCTATTCAGCACCAGTTCCAGAGTGCGTTGTTACTAAGAGTAATCCAGTGACCTGCAGTCTAGGGCTGAATGAGACTCACCATCTTTCCAATCCAAATATCACATTTTCATTGTATCTATCTGAGAAACAGTCAGATACCTAGTTATCTTATCCAGATATATTTGAAGAGCAAGGAGAAAATAAGTGAAGTTTGGCATCTGATCCAAGAACAGATTTTTATTCTTTTTAAACAGATAATGAACTGATTATTTGTGAGGTTTTTAAGGAACTCTTTATAGATATCTGAAACCTTCCAAAAATGTTATCCCACCCTTGTAGTTTTTTGTGTTGGTAAGATTAGTCAAGACAGATAAAACCAGCAACAGAAATTTATACCACCCAGAAAGAGTTGAGCTACTGAGAAGTGATGATGCAGTTAGTTAATGACTTAGTTTATTATAGTTTTTCCTTATGACTTATTTGGTCTAGAAGGACTAGCTCTATAGACCTAATTTATTCTGATCATATAACGTTCAGTGCATTGGGTTTAATCAGCCTATTTCAAATGAGATTAAAGAAGCCACATTTACAAAAGAAAGAAAAAAGTATGCTGGAATGATAAAAAATACCTAAGTTATTTTCCTTAACTTTTATGTTTGGAATTTCTTCTGGTGTGAGAATGGATGAGTGACTTTTTTTTTTTCCCCCTAGTTATACTAATTTTGGGGTTCTTAGAATGCTGTGCTTTCTTTAAAAAAAAAACCAACATATATTTTGACCCGTCTGAAGTATTCTGAATTCACTCCCCTTCAGTGCCATTACTTATTTCTGGGGTATTAGATTAGCTGCAAGTACCATACCATAAAGTAAAAGTGTGTAACCCTGTTCGCTATATAAACTTACCGACTTTAGGGGCAAGAGAATCAGGAGTGCAGGTTAACAAATAAATAATGAAAACTTCATAACAAAACTATCTCACGATGGCCTGTTCCTGTGGTGTATCAAACTGTAACCTCTTGGCAAACTCTGATTCCTCCAGTTCTGCATCCATCTCATTTATCTCTGTTTCTCAGGCCGTATTTAAAACTAACATAGTTTTCATGGCATCGGAAGGTTACATGGATGATTTCCAATGTTTAGTTCTGCATGAAGCAGATGATACTTAAATTTATGATTAAAGGCCTTTCCTCTGGAAAGACTTCCTTGAAAACTTCAACCAAGAAAGTGTTGTAACTTTGAGAAGAAGAGAAAAAAAGAAGAGGAATTAGTTCTTTTAGGAGTTTGCTTACAAAATGTAAACTTTCACTGTCATGTGAATGAAACCCAAACAGTAAAATTCAGAGGCAGGTTTTGTCTTTAAGCTGCATTCTGCAGCAGGATGCTCTAAGCCGTGACAGAGGTCTTGGTCAAAGAGCATTATTGTGATCTCACTTTGTATCAAGTATTGAATTCATGACACTCACAATTGTAAATTGGTGTAAATACTGTAGATGAGAAGTCAGGCTCGATGTTTACTGGGGCATTAGGGAAATCCCATTAAAGCCACAGCTTGATAAAGCCCACTTACAGCATCATGTATTATAGTGCACTTGTATCTAAAGACCTGTAGCATGGTGCCTGGGATAATCACGTGTTCTTGAGAAACTGTCAGTACTTTCTCAGATCCTCAAAAGACATGCATTTTTTTAAGTGAAGATCAAGAAAAATAATAACAAATTATGTCTTCTCAAACAAAACTAATCCTACCATTATGTGCTTTGTTGGTCATTCCTGTAGAGAAAAAAGTTTTCCTCTCATATGCACCAAAGCCAATATATTGAGAGTGTGTGCCTCCATCCTGCCCAGAAAATGTTGAAAGGAGAATAAATATTTAACTCAGTTTTTCATCCATCCCTTTGAGGTGCTGCATGCTCCTGTAAATCCTCTATTTCTCTAACAGTGATGACAGATAGTCTTGGACTACCCTCAGGAGCACCTGGGGGACCATTTTGCTGCCTGACACCTCACCCGGCACATCTACCCACTCCAACCTTTTGACCATAACGTATGACACACCTCATCAGGCAATCTGTGTGAACCTCTGCACCCAGGTGTATGGCTAATCTGCCCTGAATTTGTAATCTTTATCTCCATGAGGGTAAGCCTTGGTCTCACCATCACGTAAAGTTTTTTTATCAGTCTTGCAACGAAATTGGTAAGAAACGAATTCTTTTGCTACTACCACAGCCTTTTTGTTTATTTCATTTGCTGTCTGGATGAGGTTTTGTTCCAAGCTAAGAAAGACCTCAGATCCCATTATTTTTTCCTTGCATTTTCCCTCAGGGTTGATGAAAAGTTCAGTGCCTATGATCAGGAAAGCCGCAGGGTTCTTGGCAAAACTGGCACAGAAATGTCACTGCACAACAGCAAAGCGAGAGGCACGTGTTTGCCGATTGCTCGGCTCGTTACATATTGAGTCATGCCACATAGCATCTAGAAAACTATTACTATATCTAAGAGGAGAGAGAAATGACTTCTTAATTTAAAAATGACTTTTCTGTGTTAGGGATTTGACAGGGAGGATGAAGGACTAGAGGAGATAAAGTGTCGCTCTGCTGAAAAAAATCATTTTGTAAACATGAAATATTGATCTGGCATGCATTGTGTGAGCGCTTGCTGTATGTGTATATCGAGTTCCAAATGTTGCACATTCGGTAAAGCTAAGTTAGAAAAATCACTCACAGGCATATATAGACAGAGGTCCACAGTTTGTGCTGTCTGGAAAAGCATGAAATGTTTATCTAGACAGGAAGAAAATTCTCTTCCATATGGCTGAATAAGGTTTTTGTGACCGCTAGCTTTGTGTGAGGAGGATTTAGTGTTATCTAAAGTATTCTTAATCTGCATTTTTATGGTTAATTAATAGAGCCGATCTGACAAGTGCTTTCATTGGAATCTGTCTTTTTCTTTTTTCTGTTTCTTTGTTGCTTAACTTCAATAGAAATTTCTTTTGCAGCCCTGAAAATGAGGACATTTATACCCACGTCTTTTTATAGCTCCATAATTTACTTGTACTGCCTCTAATTGTTATTACTCTCTGGCCCCTTTGTAACATCTTCAAGACTTCCTTACATTACCAGAGTGACATGAAATGGTCACAGTCTGAATGCACATCAGACTTATAACAGCTTAATTATGGAGGTGCCATTAAGAGTACATTGATTTTCACTTAAGAAGGGGATTAATTCTTTACTTTTTATAAATAATATGGTGCAACCTGCTCAAATTTACAGCTCTACCTGTATCTCTCACCATTACCGTAAGAATGGCTAATAAGATGGGTTTGAGGCTCTAGAATTTTTGCTTTCGTGCTCTTCTTTTCAATCATGAGACACAGAAAATGTCCCTACAGGTAAGGACATTTTAGATTCTGAATGAATAAAATAACTCAAGAACAAAATAACTCAAGAACAAAATAACTCAAGAACTCATAATTTGAGAAAAGAATACAAGTACTGCAAGACATTAGGAAACACAGAGAGCTGGCAACATACAGGTTAAATACAATGAATATGTTCAGGTAAATAATTTAATTCATTAAACAAGAAAGATTTTCTAACAAACCACATGAATTTTTCATGATGAGGTTACAGTTTTGTCACCATTGTACAAAGACTGATATATTTTAATGTGTCAATTATGAATGGTTTATATGCAAATAATAGAAGACTTAACAATACAGCCACAACGACACCAGAATCACTAAATTATAAAAATTTTGGAATAGTCCTTATTAACTCCCTTAAAAAACTTTGCTACTTTTTTATAGGTGGATACAAAGCTGGTATGATGATTACCTAGCAATTAAGATAGAGCTATAGCATTAATAAAAGGTGTCATCCAAAAAGTGTAATCAAAGCTATAGCAATGACAGTCAAGTTAAGGGAATGTTCTGATCACGGCTGGGAAGGAGAAAGAGGTGGGTGAGGAACGGGACCCTAGTTGTCAGCTGTTTCCATCTCTGAACAAGAATTGCTCTTGAAAAGTGCCATGATTACAACAAATCTCAGCATCATTCATTTAAAGGATGCAACACAATTGCTTTTCCAAAGCATTATTAAGCTTTTCATTCACAAGGAAAAAGGAATGATTGCAAAGGAACTAAAGATGTTAGCAGCTCCTGTTCATTATGGTGAAGAGGGCTGCAATGGCAATGGCAGACAGGGTCGTGCCAGTACAAGAAAAACTTGCCTCAAGGATGCTGAAGAGCCTGTATGGGCACTGATGTTTGGAAAACTCACAGAGGAGTGGGGTGTTCCCCTGGGAAGAGGGTCCACATGGAGACGTGGGCACGCAATGGTCTCTACACCCTCGCTCTTGTTGCCAACAATGAGATGAAGGCATTTGTACCTACCTCTGCCACAGTGATAAATGCTGATGCATCTCCATGAGCCAGGAACTTCAGGCAGACCTCTCTGTCCTGGAGACAGAGCCTTTGCACTACTTTCCTAGAGGTGGCACAGATCCTATTCAGGCGCAAAAAAAGTGCTGCTTCATGCTCACTCCCCTGGGAAGGCCAGGTGGAATATGAGCTTAAGATATTTCCTCCCCCCTGTTTTACAATTAAAGTGAAGATCTGGAGTGGAGAAGCAGGAGCCAAATTACTAATTAGCACTCTGATGACTACATCTGCGTTTGTAAGATTTCATTTTGATTTGCATGGACCTGCACAGTCAGCTGTTAAGTTTCAATTCAGCTGAGTTAAGTGTGTACTTGTTTTTCAGAAGAAGGAGAGAAAAGATCTAACAGAATTGGGTCTTCATCATTAGACCTAGAAAGAGATATGAGCCAGGAGTCTTCTTACTCGTTAGTGAAGTGCTGGGACCAATATTACAGAAAGAAAAGAAAAATCATTTATCGGTAGGAAAGGAGCAAACAAATGCTCTTCAGGAGCAACACACAGATGAATGATGCATATTGACATTTCACACATTCACATTAAGGAGGAAACTGGGCCTGAGGTGCATCTCTTGGATACTGTTCAGCTATCACTATCACAGTGGGGCAATCCTACATTACTAATGCATGCTATAATTTCGTCATAGATTCACAGAGGAAACGGCATTTACGATTGTGACTTAGAAGTCATGTTGAAAACAGAAAGTATGCTGCACTCTTTGTGGGTCTTAACCGCTGGAGTTGAAATATGTAAGGAGTACTTACTGAGTAAGTACACTGTGATACCTTCTCTTTCCAAAGCACTCACTTTGATTCCAGATTGCCTCCCACCCACTCCTGATCCTTCTGGATGCAAAGCACTAAGGTGATGCCTGAAAGTGGCATTCTGAAAGTGAAATCCTCAGACCAATTCTGTATAACCTGTGACTGAGCACCCTGCCCATTGCTGCCTTAGAAAAGATGTTCATGAGCATCCTTTTAACTCCTTCCTATAGTAAGCTGGCTCAAAATACAGAAGTGAAGACTAGAAGAGCCCGTTTAGTTGAAAGCTAAAGCAGGTTTTCCGTTGACATTTGGAAATCTGAAGGTCTTCATGCATTGTTGCAAAAAAGTTACTATTGCAGTAAATGTCTCAACTGTCGGTTTTTCCTGCTGTTAACAGGAGAGCGAAGTCTTGGAGATCCATGGCAAGGATCCAGGAGATGATAATTAATTTTTGTCTTGCTACAGACTCTTTGTATTCCTGGATGAAATATATAATCTCTGCTCACTCCAATGGCTTATATAAAACTGGGGATAAAGGCATATTCCCATCTCTGAGAGGCGGTGTTTTAAAGTGGCTAAATAAAATTTTTCTTTGGAAGACACTAAAAATATAAGACTTTCCTCAGGAACCCGTGCTTTTCTTCATTGCACTGGAAATTAATCCCTTTCACCAAATGTTTCATCAAGGAGATCTAGCCAGCATTGCTAAACTAAACAAACAAATAAAAAAATCCTATAATCATAGAAATATAGAATCATTCAGGTTGGATAAAAACCTTTAAGACCATTGAGAGCAACCATAAATCTAACACTGCCAGATCACCTCTAAACAATGTCACTAAGCACCACATCTACACGTCTTTTAAATACCTCCAGGAATGGTGACTCCACCACCTCCCTGGGCAGCCTGTTCCAATGCTTAACAACCCTTTCTGTAAAGAAAGTTTTCCTAATAGCCAACTTAAACCTCCCCTGACACAACTTGAAGCTGTTTCCTCTTGTTCTGCCACTTGTTACTTGGGAGAAGAGACTGACCCCCACCTCAGTACAAAACTCTACAGTGTAGACTGTGGTGAGGTCTCCCCTCAGCCTCCTTTTCTCCAGGCTCAACAACCCCAGTTGCCTCAGCTGCTCCTCATAAGACTTGTGCTCTAGACCCTTCACCAGCTTCTTTGCCCTTCTTTGGATGCTCTCCAGCACATACAGTTGTCAGAATGGGTATTGCAACAAGGACCTGCATGGACCAATTACATCCTCTTACTTGCATGCAGTATCACGTTGCTCATTTACATTGAAATTAATCAGATTTACTCCCAAATCCTTATCTTCAGTGCTGATTCCTAACAATGCATCATTTGTACACTTGATTTTTCCATACTGAACTGAGCTTAGGCATTCAAATCCTCACATACTTGAATATACAATTAATATATGTACAGCACTTTTGATGAACGTCATTAAAATACTTGTTCTTTTTAATCAAGTTGCTCAAAAATCAGAGTCATCTTGAGCTGTAACACTCTGTTCCCCTTTCCTTAGGTAGATAAAACTGCATGTGACAAGAGTATGTAATTATTTACATGCTTATCCCAGAAATAATTTTCTTAAGAGGTTACTGTGTTATGAGAGTATTTAATGAAGTACTTTAAGCTTTTGTGCAATTAATGCAAATTTATGTGCTGATCTATTATTTTAACAATCACTGACTCTGTGTATTTTAATTTTCTATAATTTCTTTTTTACTGAAAAAAGTTGTTTGCATTATACTCTCGACTGAGTTTAAATACAGCTGCTTTGAAATTTGCAGTTTGTGTTCTGTGGGAGGACCTACAGTTCCAAAACTACAAAAAGAAATTTGGAATGAGAGGGAGAACGTCTCCTAATTTCCCTTGGAAGGGAAGCATGGAGGGGGATCAACGGCTGAGATCTGTGTCTTTAGTTGACTGGATGAGAGGGTTACCTCAGACATGTTTTTTTATTTGTTCCAATGGCTTTTTTAATGTGGATTGTTTTTTTTTTTTTTTCTTTCTTTCCTTTTTGGTTTATCATGCATCAGCAGAGCCTGGTGTCAGTGGGTGTGTTTGATTGAGAAGGTGCTTGAGGAAGAAACCCCAGTGCTGTAACAGCGCTGGTGAGCATGCTACATAGCAGGGTGCAGTACGGGAGTGATGTAGTGCTCTGCAACCACAGGTGGGAAACCAGTGGCTTGCAATGTGTGTGCTGTGCATGCTGGTCAGATGTCCTCTACTGAGCAACAGCTAAGATAAAACCTCTTTCTGGATTCTCAATACTTGCACCTTGCTTACTGCAAGATGTTTTTCTCTTGTTTTCTCATCAGTTCAAAAAAGTGTGACAAGGATAGTTTTCTTTACTGGTAACAACCATTCCCTTTCCAGCCCTTTCCCTGTGGTGTGAAAGCAAGCCGCTTCTTTCACCTGACATCCTCCCATCACTCGTGCTTCCTGTTGTAATTTTAATTGCATCAACATATTGCTGCCCATCTCCAGCTGTCCAGCTGTCTGTGCTTTTAATGTATTTGTTAACCACCTCACATGTATTTTCCTCCTCTGTTGCCCCTTACTCCAGGATATTTGCATAGTGAACCCTTTGGACTCTTTCAGATGCTTCCTTAAAAGATCACCCTTTGCTGGGAGGCTTACAATACTTCTTATTTGTCTGGCCAGTAGCAGGCTGAGGTCACTGCCTATTATCCCAGCCAAAAATATCTAATCTTTTTCGTACATTTCCCTTTGGTTTTATTTCATCTTTTGTAATTAAAGTGCAAACTTATTGGGGTGGGAGAGCTTTTTGTTCCCTGTGTAGCATTTAATACAAGGCATTTGGGACATGGGAATTACTAGACCCTGCGGTAACAAAAGAATAAACATTTACAGATAGCGCAAAATACAATAGGGAAGGTAGAACTATCTCCCAAACAACGTTACAGGTCCCAGAAACTTAGGGCTACTCTCAACTTCAGAAAAATGCAGTAATACTGAGACACCAAACAATGTCTGTCTGTTTGGACAACCTTAGTCCTGGTGTGACACTGTGTAATAGCAAAATGATTATGGCATTATAAGGATTTAAGTTGTCATTGGATCAAACTGATTCATAGATGATTTATTTTCTTTCTTTCCCCCTGAGAATTGTCAGAGCAGGAGCAATGGCCGGCAGCTGCCAAGGAGACGAGCTCTTCTGAGGAACTCCCCCAAGCAACACTTTTCCCTTCTCTCACTGATCAACTAGAAACTTCCACCTCTGATGAATAACAGAAAAAAGGGTTATAATTCCGAAGATAATTACTTTGAAAATGTCCTATGAAAAGTCTTCAAAGAATTCTGGGGATATATGAATAATGAAGGGTCTGTATTTTATAGCAGAATTCATGAGACATAAATAAATGTTTGACAGAAGGTGCAAACAGACCTATTTTCAATTAACTCTAACTCAAACTAATTAATGGATTTACTTGTAAATTCTCAGAAAATCCATTTCATACTCAGTAAGTACTGTAATTTCAGGAACAATACAGTATATTTTGTGCATAGCAAAGTGACTAGATCCCTCCTTTAAGCACACACTTCAGTTCAGCCTCAGCTTTGGAGCACTGCCTGGCACCTTCATAATTCTCCTCCTTCACTCTATCCACAGTGCGAGAAAGGAAGATGGATATACAGCAAGCCTTCAAGGAAACCTGATATATCATCTGGGAAAAAACTTGACACATAAAGAGTGTTCCGTGAATCATGAAAATGCATTTCAATAACTAAGCTAGAAGGAAAAAAACCCCAACCTTGATTGACCAATTATAAAATTATAAATGGCTGCACTTTTGAGAATGCTGCTATGACATCAGTGGAGGTTTTGGACTAAGCCTGATGAAATCCCGTCCTCCTTGTGCTAGGATCTCAGCACAGATTTTCCATGCTGTTTGATGTTGCTCTTATACTGTTGTTGAAAAAATTTGCATTAAAAACTCTTCTGGAAATGCACATGGCTTAATTAAACAAAATGAAGAAACAAATTGAAAAACGCCATGCATGGCAGTCCTTCAGATCTCCACCCCACTTCATCTCCTTTTCAGGACAGCCTTTCAAAAACATTTTCATGAGGAAGAAATCATAAGAAAGCATAAACCTGGGTATCTTGCAGTTTTAGTATGTCTCTAGATTTTTGACAGGTTCTGTATATCCTAAGCATTTATTTAATCTTTCTAACTACAAACAGTATAAGATAAAATGTTTTTACACTGTAACACATCTATTATATTTTATGGTGTGTGCTTAACAGCATGAGTGGATGTATGATAGACTACAGATTTAATCGAAGACTATGCTGGGCATGTAGCAGAGGACAGTGTTTCTGTAGGAATCAGAATGTTATTTCTTGCTCTTTCAAGTACGTAGCCATATTTCATTTAGTGTATGGCCTGGATGAGCTTTTTCAACATTTTATCCTGGCTTCCTAGGACGATGTGGAAAACCTCTGTCCTTGCGCTGTGCATCAGATTGTTTCTTCTTCCCTCCCTCAGAAACTCTAACTTGAACCAGAAAGAGTTGTAGAAGGCTCAGAGATAATTGCAACCCCAGATGTTAAACAAGAGGCAGTGTCTGAGGGAAGAGATCCAGACTGGTACCGAGGAAAAGGCAGGTCGGAGGTGGCAGTGGCGCATCACGTTTGGGAGCGCCCATGTTAATGTGTGTGCATTGAACAGGCAATGGGCACGCAGGCAGCTGCTTGCAGCTGCTGCATGGACATACCCTGCACCTGGGCATCAGACAAGGGACATGAAGAGGTGGAGTGGGAGGGCAAGACTGGTGGGCAAAGGATGCACACCTTGGGTGAAACCGCTTTTCATCCGTTCTTTTGCCCACTGAGTGACCTGTTGAGTTTTAGTGTGTCAGCTTCACAGTGACAGTGGGGCTGAATAAGACCTTCAGCTTGTCCCAAAAGCATCAAGGGTTCCTGTGAGATCTCCCACCCAAGGAACTGCTAGTTCCAAAGCTGCACAGCTTACAAGATCAGAGGATACCAAAAGCGTGGTAGTCCAGCATGGCTCTGGGCTATTTTCTGCACTCAATAAAGGTAAAATATGCATGTAGTTCAGAGCTGCAATTTTTCTTGATTATGAAAGGGTTAAAAAGAAACACGTTTGCAGCACTGAGGCAGAACGACCTTGTGAGGAGCATTCTGGCCTGTGCCAGCAGTTCTTTTTCCCTTTGCACACAGCTTCTAATGGAAAAGTACTGCCTGCCCTCTGTAAATTATTAATTTCTTCATGTTATCAGATACCGTTGATAAAAAGACAAGTGGCCCCTGTACTGACTGTCTGGGGTAAAATGAATACTTGCTGATGCCCTTTAAACTCTGTATAGGTTTTCATCTACTTTCTACTGAGCTCGGCTTTGCACTGTGCAATGGACTGTTACACACTTTTAGCTGCTCACAAGTAACTCCCTATGGAATAAACCATTACTGCTTTCATTTTAGGTGCTGACTTAGATGAATGACTTTAAATTACTTACAACCTTCAGCTGATCTAAGATGTCAAACAAACTTTAAACTAGTATATGTTCAAGGATGTGTGAACCTGAAAACAAGAAAAGGGGGAGGCACTATTTCATTAGCCACTGCTTCGTATGGGAGAGAAGGTCACCCCTGGAGCGGCTGGCCACGGAGGCAACAGACGCCATTGCTCCAAGTCAGTGCTCTTAACTATTATTAATACAAACAACTCAAAGCAGTACCTCTGATAAAAGCTTGATAAAAGCTACTGAGATTAGAGATCATGTTAACTAGTGACGATAGCATGAATTATCAAGTGAAACAGTTCCAAATTACAGCATAAAGGGACCCATTTAAGAGGGATTATACGTCAGATTCAAAAAGAATGAGGAATTGATGAGAATAAAAGCACATACCAGATCCAACAAGTGGATATCTCCAGGACTACTGTATCTCAGAAGGCTATATTTAACTTTTCATGGTAGGCAGTGGAAAGGAAACTGCAACAGGCATGACAATAAGGTCGAGCAGCTGTCTAAAAAGCTGTAATGTACTGAAAATGGCACTTAACACGTATTCATCAGGGGCAGCAGAGTATTCTGCACTGCAGTTAAATGCATTAGGACTAGCAGCAGACAGCCTAGCTAACAAGGATTGTCTCCATAGTATTCACTTTGGTTCCTCTGCATCCCTTCAGAGGTTACTGTCTCATATTTCCTATGCCATTGCTGAAAGGTGGGGACCATTTCCAGACCAGATTAAGCTCTTGAATGTCTGAACAAGACAAATGACAGGTAGCTAGGTTGCACTTATGTCCTGCAAAGGGAGCTTTTAAAATGAATGACAGATCAAAAGTGTGAACTGAATTAAACTTCTACTTGAGTTTCTTTATACATCTATATTAAAGATGAAGGAGTAGGACAATGGCTGTCAGACCAAAGCCAGTCCTATGCTATGAGACCTTGCAGTGCTGTTTATAATTTTACCATTCTTGCTTTCTGGAGCAACGTCTTCCATGCTGTATTGACTTGCGTCAGCCTTACCACAGCTATTAGTTCTTGCTGGTTTGCCTTAGCACTTGGCAGAACTGGATGCTCTACTTTTCTGGAACCACTTCAAACTGTGAGAAAAATGGAATAGAAAGTTCTGCAGACATAGTCCTCAGAAAAAGGAGCATCAGATCTGGTTAACATTTATTACACTAATTTATCCACTTTACTAACCAGACATATCTCCTGGCAAACTAAGTGTGCTTGCTGACAACTCATACTCATGGGAAACTCAGAGACAAAATATGATTTTCTGTGGCTGGGCCAATGTTATTTTGCTGGTGCTATGGGGAACAGCTTGTAAGATTCTCACAATACCTGGTTCTACATCATATCATTAATCCCTGAAGTTATTTATTTATTTAATTATATTTATCCTCAAAATGGTATTGTGGTTGAGCTCAAACCATCAGACAGTAAAAAATAGACCTTTTTTTTTTTTTTCCCCTAAATACAACAACCTTCAAAGCAGATCACAACCATGAAGGTCAGTAGTTTCATTGAGTATTGCTTTGGGTATGGGTGGAAGGAGATGGAAAAGCGGGAAGTAAAATAAATGTGGGCTCAGAAACGTGGTGCTCTGGACAGAGGATTGGTCGTGGTCGTGGTCTTTTGGATTGAGTGTTGTCTGAGCAATATCTCTTCAAGTTGCTTGGCTCCACCTACGTTCAGAGAAACAAAGTTTTAAGTAATTGCCATAATACCACAGGCATCTGAATTAAATTCTTGAGCACTTAGCTCCAAAGCTTTGATTTTCAACAAAAAATTCGCTGAGGTAAAAAAGGAGATAATAGCACAGTTGTAAGTGTATTCCTCTTTGCAGGGAGGTCCAAAAATGAAATGAATATGAAAAATGACTTGACTTTTCAATATTTTAGTTAGTCTGTCCAGGGATGTTTGAGGGAAACTCAGACTATCCTATTGCACTGGTTAAACTGCAACAGTTCAGCTGGTTTTCTATACCTAATCTTGGACTTTTCATGAACGCTAAAATACTTCAAATTGTTTTTTCTCAACCTGGGCTGATAATATTGCAAATGGAGGTATGTAGCCTAACCTCCTGGCAAACTGGTTTGGTGTCTACTGCAGGGAGCAAACATTAAAGTTCAGGTAAACTATGCAAAAGCTAACTCTACTGTCGCCTTAATAAAACCCAGAAAAATCCTAGCCTGCCTCTGAAGAGAATTCCTCAGAATCAAGAAGATGAGAAGCTGAATAAGTTAGTGGATATATGATGTAACAGATGGTCTAGAAGCTGCCCTCACCTAGAAATGTTAGAAGTTTGTATCCACCTTCTCCATTGCTTGTCTGCACTAATCACAGAACCAATTAGTGATGAGATGATCAAGCCAGCTGCTGCCACCGGTATCTGCTAGATTCCTTACCCCTTGATTTGAACAAATGTAAGACAAATTAGAAAGCAAAGGAGGCCCTATTGGATTGCAGCCTCACTGTCATAAGACATTATTCTTAAATTGTTTATAGAGTCTAGAAAGAGAAAAACATTTGACAGGAAGGAATAAATGCTGCCAACATTGATTGTTTCACATTTCAAGGGCAAATTTGAAACTGTACTTTCACAGTGAGTGAACATAGATCATCAGAGAGATGTTCTCGTAAACACCTGCAAGAGATATGAAAATCTGGCTGCTGGCATAATACATTAATAATCTAGAGATACCTACATGCTGCATGTGGGAGGATGTAGTGCACAGAAAGGAAAGAAAAGGAAAATGGGCAAGAAGGAACACAGACGATTAATAAGCTAACAGAAAAAATAAAATTTGTCATAACAGTCTCCAGAATTTCCTTGTAGAAGGAGGATTGGCAAGAGGGAATTCTGCCTTATAACCCAGGGGTGGATTTCTGACATTACAAAGTTCTAGAGATGAAGACAACCCCCTTGCCCAAACACGTGAGCCCTTCTCTGCCCTTTCCTATTTTCCTGTTTCTCTGTTAGCTGCATTTCTAACTCTAAAACTTTGTTTTCTCCCACTGAAAGCCTCAGAGCCTTCCTTGCTGCCCAGTGCTCCTCTGCTCTGCTCGCCCTGCCATACTGCTGCCACTATTCACAGCTCTTTTGGTGTTCTTTGCACAAATATCCTGATAAAACAGAGGTTTCCTTGTGCAAACAAAGCAATGTATTCAAGAAAAAAACAACAGTAATAAAGGATGTCAGAGCACTGAAAGGAAAAATAATGGATTAAGGAAGAGGAAGGAAAGAAAAACTAGATTTAGCATTTTTCTCTCTTTTCAGAGAGAACAATCTACTAAAAAAAAAGAAGAAAAAACATTAACTGTTCATAAATTAAAAAGTTGATAAATTACTTCCTGTAGATTTCATGTCATCTTTACTGCAAATATTTCTGGTTTTAGCATACACATTTCCATGATTGCTGCTTTTTTCTGTTTGTCTTTATTCAAATCTCCTATAAAACTTCTCTTAAAATATTCTTTATATTCTTCAAATATGAAATTCTTTATGGAATTTTTCCTAGCTCAACATGCCTCACCTGGGCAGCACTTCCACAGGTAACCTTTGTGAGTTAATTATTCCAGGTGGCTTAATTTTTCATGACAAATAAGAGAATGGTAGAAAACCACTTATTTTTGTAACCCTTACAGAAACTGAGCGCTCAGCTCTTGTGTGGCTTTTCAGAGACTGCACACTCTTGCATCCTCTGAAAGTCATCTAGTTCACAGCCCAACAAAGGGACAGAGACAATCCTTACTCTGAAATCAACAGCAAAACTATCTGACTTTCTTGCTAGGCTGAAGATCCTCAGCATCTCAGTCCTATGGTTCAGAGGTGACTTGGTCAGATTCCCGCCATAAATAGTAAATGACTCCCCTCTGAGCATCACACTGTGGCCAGTGCTGCTTTGACTACACAGCCCAGAGGGAACAGTGATCATCACTCTCACAGGAGGTATGCATCAGAGCCAGCCCAGACTTTAGTTACAGAGGAGATAAGACCTACTGAACCTCTGCTGCTCCAAAGAAGGAGGAGAACACAGCTGCTCATGGAGATGCTTGCTTTATCAGTCTTATACCTGAGTAGGTCACCAGTGACTTCAATACACACATCACTGCTATGAGATAGCGAAGGATGATCCTATCTTACAGACGAGCTTCAAAGACACAGCGGTTGTTCATCACATGTATTTGGATGCTTAACTTCTGAGAGTATAAAAAATTGAAATCCTCAGATATTCTGCACATTTGGATCTAACCAGACTGGTGATCCTTTCCTTTCTCCCTCAGATTTTCTCTAGGGATAATTTTATACTTGACCAACTAAAAAGGTTAGAAAAATGGTTGTTCATCAGTTCATAATTCATCACGGCCAGTTTACAAGCAACCATTTGTTTGCTCTGATATTTTTATTACATTCTGCCCACTTTATTGATGCTGTTTTTAATGTAGACAATTTATATTTGAATTAATAACAGCTAAAAAAATTAAATGCAACACAACCGTAATGTTTCAAAATAAAGTTGACAATGCCTGAGATTCCCAAGATAAAATGCAGTAATGTTAGTTTGGTAAAGATATTTGTTTGTAATTGTGCTCTGCATGATTGCTTATTAAAATAAAGTTACTTGAGTTCATGAGCTGAGAAGACCTGATGTACCTAGTGCTACCATATTATTCACGAAAAGTTGTTGTGACAATCAGGTTCAGATCTGAGAACCATTGTGGAATGCTTGTGCCTATTCCTTATTTTCGTGTTGCAACTAGAAGACATACCAGCTCTGACGAAAGTTATTTTTCTGTTCCTTTTTACACTGAATTTTGCTTTTTTTTTCCTCTTTTTAGCAAGTATTTGTCAGTATAAAAGCCCATCCTAGGTACCTAGGGGGGCAAACTTGGAGGTATGATTGAATGCTGTGCTACAGCCCAGCAACACTCAGTGCTTGTATGTTCTGTGGTCCTGTTTTCCTGCCTAGTGAAGGATACAAGCCGAAGGAGGACAGCTCCATTGACACATCCTCCTCAATGGTTTGCTGCAGTCACATGGTAGGTCCTGCTGAAGACTGTCCCCTCCAGCTCAGCCTTTTCTTCTGCAGGAGGAAAAGAGCCAACAACACTTGGAAATGGGCAGCCAGCTGATACTATAACTAAGAAAATACCATTACATACTCACTTTGAATAATGTGTGAGCTCAAGATACAGAATAAATTGAAGGAGTCTTAGAAACAGGCAATGAAAATTATTAGGCACAGCAAGACTATATGAGAGGGATCTAATGAGAATGACAGGGATTAATTTATCAGGGACCTCAATAACCAGTGGTCTGATAGAGGTGAACAAATCTGTGAAAGGCAAAGAGTGAACCTGTGTGTAGCTTCGCCTCAAAACAAGAGAACTATGGGACACCCAGTGAAACTGAAGTCAACCCATTCAAAGCTGATAAAGGGAAACATTTTTTAAATAATAAATAATTTAATGGTGGAATTAATTCCTAGAAAGTATTTCTGAATCCAGAAGTTAGGCAGAACTGAAGAAGGATAGGACTCTCATATTAGGACAGGAACACCAAGGATATAAAAGTATTCTGTCACAAGATCTGCAAAAACCAGTAAGCACAGGAGATAAAAACCCTTGACCTGTAATTCCATAGTTCCCTATGAAAGGATTTCTTTCCCTTGATTTTGAAACAGTTCATACTAGCCAGTATGAGACGCAGGTCAGTATATTATGCTGGTCTTTCGTGGTATCTAATTCTTGTTTCATTCTGGTTTGGTGCAGCCAGAAGCACCCATCATTCATCTTCATCTTTGCGGAAGAGTTGTAATACATGGTGATTTAGGGCAGCTAATGAATCAGTTTTCTATGCACGACACTGGTGATGTAATACATTCCTTAGAACACAGAGAACAACTCCAAAGACGATGAAATTACACTGCTGCATAATAGTGAGTGACATAAAAAGGAAACATTTATAATAACCAGTTATAAACCCTCTCACAATGGAAGTCTATAAAGCAGTGAGTAGGTGAATTTTGGGTAGGCCAAACCAGTTTTTCTGCCAGCAAAATTCCCATACAAATTTTGTAAACACAGCACGAGCTTAGGGCTGACCTAGGTAATAGAATAAGGCTGAAGGACACTTACGTCATAGGGTGAGCAGGACCAGTACAGGAAGACAGATGTTTTTTGAAGATGAGAGGTATTTCTAGGCAACTGAGGAACTCATAAGAAGTTTCAAATTTTGGCTAAATTTTCGCTGAAAGCTGCTTCATTCTCCACTGAGCACAGAAGGTGAAGACCACAGCGTAAAGGAAAAGCAATACTTGCTTCTCTCTAGGGCTTGTATTTCTGAGGAAGTCAGAACTGAAGCTAGCTTAAGTCAATGCTAAATATCCCTTCCAGGTGATTCACAGCTTCGTATTAAATCCGACAGAATGTAAATATAGTTACACCAAAGCTATTTCTCTAGATTCCTTTAATAAGTCAGTGGAGACAAGCACTTTTAGGGTGTGATTCATGTCATTCTAAAGTGGGTATCTAACTAGGCCAGCTGAATCACACCTTGAAAATGCCTATCTCTTTTATTTGGATATAAAGGTAGGTCATGGTGATGTGTTTAGGTATAAACCTCTGGAATACAGACATGTAAATTTACTGGTATAACTCCCACCCATAGTCACAGGGCTTTGGGAAAGAGTGGTGTACACATTCCATTTCAGGGTGGCTGTAGTGTTTACGTTTTGCTCCTTTTTTGTTGGCAGCCTTGATCTTGTTGTGGCCTGTGACCTGAAGCTCAGAGCAGGTGGGACCTTTGCTTCAGAACCACCTCTGAGATAAAGGTCTGTTTTCTAGCTGTCCTTTCTGATGGCCAAAATAAGCAATGGGGCTTCATGCTGCAAACCTATGCATAACACCTTGCTCTTATCTAGCTGCGAACCCTTTTTAATGTGCTTCACCATAATGGCTTTGTTAGTCAAAGGAATAAAGCAGGGAAAAGCAGAAATTCCATACATAAAACTGTTTCTGAATGCACTGCCACCATCCTAAACCTCATTTGTTTTCTTTTCCCTTTTAATTAGGTTTTCTGCAGGCTCCAGCCATTAAGCCTGTTTTAAAACAAACTGTCCAAGGCTTTTCTTTGGTAATGGTTTAATTTTAGCTTTTTCTCCAACCTCTGAGACACAATTAACTCTCATGCCTGGTATCTCTCATCAGATTTTCCTGCATCTCCTCCCTTGGCAGCTCTCCAAAGCAGGTTCATTTAACACCCACAAAGTTCCCACAATTGAATCCCATCTCTACAGATCTCCCTTTCCCTGCACATCAGCTCACTACGGAGAGCGACGGCTTCCTGTTTCATTTACATCAAAGCCATCAGATGCTGTGGGCAGCAGTGCTTGTATGACACTATTTAATCCAATCCTCACTGCTAAAGTGCCCAGCTGGGATATGGAAGGAGACTGCTGATTCTTGTTGTAAATGAGCAGCACCAATACATTGCCAACACTGCCAGCACAAAGGCTACGGCATTGGTTTTGGCTTGGAGTTAATTACTTTCCCTTTTCCTCCCTGCACAAGCAAGAGGTTGCTCATTAAATCTCGACACAGCCCCATTACAAGTTGTTTTCTGCTGTTATCTGCAACCAGAAGTAATGATAGCACAGTCCTTCCTCCTCAATGCACACATCACCACACCAGCACAGTGCTGCTTCGGAGGAAAGCAGTAGCTCCAATGGTGACAGTAATACCCACCATCATTCCCTGCATCCCTGGGAAAGCTTTCATCTGAAGGTTTCAAAGAATATTCCCTTTTTCAGCATCGTGTATAATGCATAAACCTTACAATATCACTGACACGGGGACAGGCAGCTGCATTGTGTTATGGCTTGCCGAGTCCCTGAGAGAGCTAACATCAGCACCAAGTAAACCAGAGCTACTGGGTTCTCAGTTCTATGGAAAATGAACGTGCTTCCTTTGAGCCATGCAGTTTTAGGCAACTAGGATCAAAAATGTCAACCACTAGTTATCACAGTGATGCCTTTTGACACTGTGGAATCAAAATGCCTTTGCTTAAGAAGGGAGCACAACTGCACATGACGCACCACAGTAGAAAACTGTGTACAAACCTTCTACAGCGGGTATGCTGAGGACCTATTCATCATTTTCAATTACCTACAACTCTAATTTAGGGAATTTATCACTCTAGAGCCCTGCCATAGCAATGAAGTTTACACCTCGAGCCTCAGACCATCCTGATATTCATCAGTGTTGTTTTTGCCGGGTCAGATTTCTTTCTGCTGATAGGGAAGGGCCTGGTGGATATACTTCTTCTCGGGTTTTCTGAGACTCTGAAAGTCCTATTCAGTGTTATAAGATTACTTTGCTCTCAAAAGCCAGGTAACATTTTGCAAAAAATAAATAGACAAAACTAACAAAATAACACAGAAGAAATGAAGACTAGAGCAAAGTAAATTAATGCAGGCCCTAAATGCTACAGAGGACTGCATGACAGAATTTATAAAAGCACCTTTAAAATGTAATTGGAAACCTGTCAGCATCATTAGATGCCTGGGCATTTTTACAAATCTGCCCCTGAAGGAGCTGTGTCCTAAAATAAATGCTAAAACAAGGGTTTTACTTCCAAGAATGCTCTCAGCAATGGATCGTGGAAGCTTAAAAGTCTTTCTTTTTATTTTCCTTAACTTTGTATGGAGTTGGTAGGACAATACATTAATCTGTGCATAAAGGGCAATATGTTAATCAGTGCGTATTCCTTGTGTACGTTTGAGTCAATAATTCAGGACTCTGGCAGGGTGTAAAGCAATCTGGTACAGAGCTGCAGTGTGACTGTAGGTATCTCATTTTTAGAATCCTTTTTCTCTATAGCTTGTGAGTTTAGGTTCAAAGCATGTAGTGCTGTTGAAAACTTTAAAAGGAAATAAATCTTGGAAAACTATGGAACCAGCAAATGAAATTTGTGCTGTATTGTGGTAGAGCTCCTGAATTTTGTTGCCATGAAAACTTTGCCACAGACACAAAGACAAGTCAGACCTGTTGGTATAGATGGACAGAGTGAGCTTTATTAGAGAAACAGGTTTAATAAGTCACTGTAACATAGAAATTGTGTTTGTGACCGAGAGACTGGTTATAGATGGCAAGAGAATGAAAGGAGAACAGAGGACTTTTTTGCTATAAAGCAGGAGTTAGAAGTCAGGCAAAGTGAAGAAAGCACATGCTTTGGAGAAGAAAGGTGAAGCTGACAGTGTCAGAAGTAGCTGTCAAACTTTAGAAATTGAGACTGGACAGTGGGTGATGGAGCAAGACATATAAAGGTCTGTAAAAGATTTGACAAAGGTGATCTCCGTGAAGTAAGAAGAGCAATAACTAAATTGGTGAGTGAATAATTAAATTATGAGATTAGGGAGAGAAAATGAATAGCCAGGGTTTAAGACAGATCACTGACATGGACGTAGCCAAGGATGAAGCAGAGACATAATTCATGATGCAAAGGGGAAAATAAAAATGGGTAAAAGCAAACAGAAATGTTTTTATCAATCTGAAACGAAACCTTTTCAGTGTTTTCCTTTCCATATTTAATTATATTTCATTTAAATCCATAACCAAGTCAAGATTGGAAACCACAAAATCCTTTGTGAATTGGAACGTCTGTCTCCTGCACAGTCCACTTTGCAAGTCAATGAGTTCTAGTTAAAATAACTTTCTGCTTACCATGTTTATCTGATACTAAATTACTAAATAACTTGAATATTTTTGGCTGTTTAAAACCCTGCACTTTTGTGTAAACTTATCTTGAAGAATTCAGAACCCCTCAGTGTTAGGATAATTTATTTATTTATTTATGTTGCGTTCAGTGCCAAGACAGGGAGTTCCTCATGAAAACTTACAGTTTTATATGGGAAATTATGTTTCAGAAAATGTAGGAACTACTTTATTTCAGTCTAATTGCTGGAGGTTTGAGTCCTTTAGTTGTGACGCATTGCATCACTTGTAATGTTCAAATACGTCAACATATAATGTTTTTAAATATGGTACAATCTTTTCCAGGAAGACAACACGCTTCACTCTTACAAACTTATCACATGTCAGAGTAGTCAACTTCCAATTTTTTAGGAAAGGCTTCAAATCACAGATGATTTTAACTGGTGATCTACTGACTTTCATTGTTGTCATGACAACATCATTGAAAATTTTACTGCACATCTTTACCATGCAGGTTTGGCTTATATGTATATATATACAGTTTTAAGATCATTCAGATGATGATATGAAGCTATATTAAGGCAGTCTTTACTCTGACATCTCTAATGTTGCCATCAAATTTAGGTAAATGCAAGCTGAAATATGCCATATGTTTCAGCTGAGATATCCCTGAGAGAAACAAGGTCCTTTGGTCTGGAGTAGAAATCAGTTCAGAAACTTTTATGTTATTCTCCCAGGCAGAAAGACAAGCCTTTCTGCAAGGAATAGAATCCCATATCTTGAAAATAAGGTGGGAAATTTCTTTAAAACCACCTGTATTGGATTGATCACGAAAAACGTGTGGACAGTTGGTCACCTACCTCAAAATTTATGAATTTTGGTGGTGATTCATTTTTCAGTTGCCTCAGGGACACTGTTCCCTCAGTAGTGAAGGGTAATGCTGGGACGATTTCACGATCTACCAGCATGGAAACTGAGGAGCGGTCGCTGACCTTAGTGTTGGCTGAAGAAGAGGAAGGAGCATGTGAGCAGCAGAAGTAGCTCTCTGCCAGCAGACTGGCGGTGCTTCATAGCACTGCATCTCTTCACATCCCCTCCTTTGGGCAAGTGCTGCTTTGCACAACAAATGATGACCCCTGGCTTGTCATTGCATATTCACGTCTTTTGAAGCATTCAGTTTTTATCTAACTTCTGTTCTCCCCGTTCCCCAGCATCTTGCCACGTTACAGGGAAAACATATTTTCAGAAAGAAATCAATTCCAACTATCGAGGATGCATTGCCAAGCCACTTTTTCACATGCTTTTAGTTTTCTTCTTGCTCTAGATGGCTGGAACCAGAGCCTTTTCCTCCTAACCCCATCAAACTCAGAATCTGATGCAGATATTTAATTGTGGTAATGTTATTTTCTGTTCACAGTTTTGGCTACATACTTATTGTTACTCTGATGTTACTTCATTGGAAACACAATGACTTGGAAAAAACCCACAAACCCACCACTTTCTTACAGCTTAGCTTGACTCCCAGTAAGGTGCCATTTCCCTTTCTCCAAGGTTTTTGATGGAGTCTTGACCTCTAATGCCTGCTAGGTTCTTGTCATTTCCAAACAATTCATAGCATCTCTAAATGTACTGGCTCCTTCATTCTTCTGCTCCCTGTGTCAGGAAGAGCTCTCAGGGCTCTTGCTCCCAACTGATTTCCAGTTTCTGGCAAAGTATTAACGGAGTTTCCCATCTCTCCTTTTCACTGGCAGCTGCAAATAAATGTTCCTATTTTCACCTGCCCTTTGGGGAGCTTCATGCAACAATCTCTATTCTGTTCAACATGCAAATGCCCCGGCTTCCTTTTGCTCACTCAGAAAGTGAATAGAGTTTATAAGGAGACACAACATCTTTTATTAGATTAATGGAGTGAGAAGAAAAAAGCAGAGGAACTTGAGAGCACATAAGCTTTTCTTTGCCTTGCAGAGAGAGCTGCATGCATGCTGCTAACATATAACCATAATAATTTCTTGGCTGCCTCACATCAAGAACTGTCTTCAGATATGAAGGTAGCAAAAACCCACCGCTGAATGGTAAACCTGGTGGGATTGACAATGTAAGCTCCCTGGGAGGGCCGAGGAGGATGTAAGTCCTTTCAGAGGAAAACACAGATCCTCTCAGGTGTCTGAACTGCATGTCTTGAAATAATGAACTTTAGCAAAAAATGATGCTTTATGTGAAAATTCATAGTAATGTGCCCTTGTCGTAATTATTCTGTTTAAAAATCAAACAGCAGAAACTTCTGCAGCCAAGTCACACAACAGGACTAATGAACATTCATAGAGGGAGCAGTTGGTTTCTGAGCAGTCTATAGCTCGAATGTAACTTATCCGGATTATTCAGAAAATACCAATGAATAGCAAATGTGCAGAGAAAATAAGGGGCAATTTAATGAATGGCCCCATCCACACTTCTCAAAGCTAGTTATTCAAAGGTGCTGGCGGCGGCGGTGGTGGTGGTGAATTTGACAGTATTGGAGTCATGCAATAAAATCTCGTTTCAAATGCAGCGATAGCAATAAAGGTAAACTATATGGGAGTGCAGATGACACCCAGAGGAAGGCTCTAACTCTCATTAGTTATGTACAAGAGTGGCTCTGCTGTTAGTACTCACTTCAGAATAAGCTCAGAAATCAGCTGATGAGTTATTCAACACTCAGGATTCCTTTATACAATCTATAAGCAGCAGAGAAAGCTTGGTAGAGGTTTTATAAAAGGACAGAACACTAATGAGGATGTATGGTCATGAGGATATGCACTGCAGTGAGGTAAATAAATAATAGAAATCTAACTTAGGTAAGTTGCAGAAACAAAATCTTTGGCTGAGACTAATGAGAGACACAGAGTATATCCACCTTCACAGTGGAGTAGGATGCAGGGATCTTAAATAATTGCAAGCCTGTGAACTGTGGACCCAAAAGCAGCATATCCACATCAGGGTGATACAGTGCTTCAGTTAATTAACCGAATTAGATGGCACCTATGTGTTTATGTTGGTGTAGACATGACTCTACCTGCTGCTACATGGGCTTTAGGCATCATGTCCAAAAATGCAATCCAGAGGAAAATGGAATGCCATGAGTACTCTGGTGCCAGGTAATTAAAATGAGAATTTCAGACCTGCATTCTGCCAAGGAGTGGGATAAGGCTGTCCCTAAGCAGGGGCAGAGGTGCAGGCAGGGCAGCAGAGCTCTGTCATGGGGTCCCATGGGAATGGAGGCATCTGCAGGGGCTACAGGTTTTAGTTCCAGAAAAAGATAAGATTTATACGTTGCACAACATTTCTTTTTACCTAGTACTAAATTGATTTCAGCTCAGTTGTTTATCTGAATTGCTAGTTTTATGAATTAATTATCTCCTGGGCTTTAACATAGAATATATGTATCTTTCATAGGGTTCCAGTTTCCCTCTGAAGGGAAGGAGCTGACTTGAGAACGTCTTTGTCCTTTATTGTATTAGACCTTTTATACTATGTAGCTTCACTAATCTAAGCAGATTTTTGAAATGTTTGACTGAAAAAAAGTATTACAAAGTGGTATATAAGGAGAAGATAAAGTATGGACATCACTACAACGAGTGAGGAAAATCATCACCTAGAGCCCCTGTGCATCTCTCCTGTGGCATGCCCTCAGGGATCTCTTACTTCTCACCAGCACAGCCAAGTTTTCCTTTAGAGAGGTGATACATTCTTCTCTCAGCACATCATGGCATTGTTCAACTTTGCTCATAATCTAATAAATAACGTGTTTATATGAAGCCCTGTCTGTCATGTTGTCACATCAGTCTTACAAAGCGATACACCAGAGCTTTCTCACTTCATAGGAATCAATCTCTTCGTATAACCAGAGGCAACCCAAATCCATTTAAAAATAAATCTGTATGTGTAGACTCATATATTGGAAGAAAAACTTGTAACAAATGCCATTCAGGGTTATCTTGTAGTTCATGATTCCAGGATCTTGCTGAAACAACTGAAAACATCCATGTGGCAAACTGCTACTTTGGCGGTCAAGAAGATAATGTACATTATTATGTAAACATTATCTAGTCAATAGCATATAGAAGGCCTGTGAAGCATTTTAAATTGTAGCCTTCATTTTGTACTCCAAATAGTGTACCAAATATTCTGATCTTTGCTCTCATTAAAATTGTATCTTTAACTCCTCTCCTTACCTTGCTATCAGCTTAACACGTAAGATAGATGAGTTGAAGTAGAATCCCATGCTGTTCTGAGATTAGATAAAGAGATGATGAAAGGTCTTAAACTGAATGAAGAAATAACCCAGGTGTTTTAGAGAAGCAACAATAAAAATACTTGGGAAATGAATGAACTCTCATTTTTTGTGTTTTCAGTGTTTATGAAAAAGTAAAAAATACCTGGATGTTCACAAATAAATTAAAAATTTTATTACTACTTATTTTAAACTGTGATCCCCAGCATGGTCATCTTAAGGTTATCTTGTTTACAAAGAAAATTCTTTTGAACACTCTCATAGAAATACACATTTATCTGTCATATGAATTTTATCTGTGTCTCATTTTTATTTCCAATTTACTACAGCTGCTGGATTGAAAGCAGAGTTGTGCTTTTCCTTTACAACCTCCTTGCTCCTATAAAAGCCATAATGATGTTTAAGTGTTAGATTTGTGACAAGCTGCCCCTGCCCTGCCCCAAATTCTGCATAAATCACATAAATCACCAAGACTATACAATCTCTGGGGGATGGGGAGAAAAGAACAATGTAGAAGACATGGATGTGTCTTCTGTCCCATCTTGACTGTAGCAGCTTGGTTTCCTTTCTCTGTCCCTGGTCCCTCAACATGGTTCCCCTTGCCACCACGCAGGCCCTCAGCTGGAGCAACCCTCATGGACAACCACTGCTCTTCCTGTGTTAGAGGAGATGAAAACCTGACCTGTCACCTTAGCATCCTGCAGAGCTCCACCATGCTTCTTTTATGGGATATGTCCCATCAGCCCCACTAACCGCGCCTATCTATCATCTCCTGCATTTAATGGTAAAATTCCTGAGCAATCTGACGAGCATTCATGACAGAAATTGTCAGGGCTGCTCTTCTCTTGGATATTAGGAAAAATTTCTTTACAGAGAGGGTTGTCAAACATTGGAACAGGCTGCCCAGGGAGGTGGGGGTTGATTTGGGAGGTGTGGGTTGGTCTCTTCTCCCATGCTATGAATGACAGTATGAGAGGAAATGGCCTTAAGTTGTGTCAGGGGAAATTTAGGTTGGATATTAGGAAAAATTTCTTTACACAGAGGGTCATTAAGCATTGGAACAGGCTGCCCAGGGAGGTGGTGGAGTCCCCATCCTTGGAAATGTTTAAAAGATGTGTAGATGTGGTGCTGAGGGACATGGTTTAGGGACCCTGGCAGTGCAGGGTGAATGATTGGACTCAATGATCTTAAGGGTCTCTTCCAACCCAATGATTCTCTGATTATATAAACACAATCTCCACCAACTGCATCTGAACACCTCCACGATGTGTCCCTGACACATTCACTCCCAGGTACCCCTAGGAGGAGGCAAGGCAGCCCGGGTTTCAGAGATAGAAAGGTTTGGTACCAAGTTCCAGATATTGATAAAACATTTATGTGTTTCATTCCCCTTGAAATTAGTAGCAGTCAGACCCCTGAATCTTGTCAAAACACAGGATCTTGTGGCTTTCCCAGCACCTCTTCAATGGTGGGTAACGGAGCAGAGAGTTAAACTCATTATCTAATTGCTGTGCTACTGCATTAGTTACTGGACCTGCTTGTCCCACTCTGCGTAACAATGTGGTCCTGTCAACATTACCCTCATCCTACCAGCATTTTCCTGCCTGCCTGCTACCTTCCTCTCTCCTCTTCTCATGGGAGAGCAGTAGCCTGGAGTTCTTGTCACGGGTGCTGGTAGATGACAGAGAATGATCTGTGCCGCCTTACTTCTTGCTTGGGGTCTTATCCCTCTGTTTAGACTGGAGACCTAAGATCTAAATGTGCATGGGCAGTTGGGGTTCTAGTGAAAACCAGCTGTCGCCGGTCGGTTGAGGCAAGCCGATGCACGGGGACGAGTCCTTCCCTATCCCTGAACCCCTCTCCTCCGGGAGAGAAAAGGGTTCAAAAGCAGAGATACGAGAAGGAAAAAAAAATAAAAGATTTGTGAGACCTCTGAACGTTTGGAAAACTGAAACAAAACTTTATTAAAACTAGAACAATATATATAACATGCAGGGAAAAACCAATGCAAAATCTGAGAGTCTGTGCAGGATGGAAAGGTGAGGGTTTTAAACACAAGAACAAAGACAAAGGGGGACGGCACCACGTGCAGTCCAGAGAAATGGCACCGGCCACGTGTGCGCTTCCGTGGAGCGAACAAAGAAACCGCGGCTGTTATGAATGCCGGGCTGTAATATGCAGGAAACGCTGTCCCTACCGCTTTCTCGTTGTGCAGAGAAGAATATCAAAGCAGCAGAAAAACCTCCAGGCGAGCAGTCTGTCCCAGGCGGCGTGGCGGGAGCTTCCCTGGTGCACGGTCCACTCTGGCAGCCTGCAAGGTCCCCGGAGCGACGCCACAGGATTTGGAGAAAAAGCCTCTTTCCCGGAACGAAGCTGAAGTCCCGCAGTGACTCCTGCAGAGCGGAGCCGAGGGTGTCCGGAGAAGCTGAGAAACCGCGAACGACCCGAGAAAAACCCCCGAAGCCGTCCGGGAAGCAGCCCCGCAAGTCCCGACTGGGCCCGGAAGTCTCGAGTAGCCGAATGGCCCCGAAGCCCTCCGGAAGGCAGCCAGGAAGTCCTGAGTAGCCCCCCGGCCGCCCGAGCCCGCAGCTTCTTAAAGGGGCAGTGCCCTCTCGAGAAAACTTTTCTCATCCATAAGATGGGCAAACCGTAACATGGAAGGGAATAATTCAATTAATCAGTTTACACCAAAAGCCTTCGGGCAGGTTTTTTTCCTTCAACCTGCTACATTCCACCCCTTTATTCCATACCATGTACGTTATGCGCATCTCATTTACATTGTATTATACAGAAATTAACAGCATGAGACTCTGGTTCAGGGTGTTTCAGCCAGGGTTAACTTCCCCTGTGGTACACAGTGGACTTCACCATCCTCTTGCATTACCCACCAGGTGTGTCCAGGGCCTTGGGCTGAGACAACACCACGGATGGGTCTGTCTGGAGTTGCAGCAGGGGAAACCCAGACAGCTTTTCCCAGCAGATTACTTTCACATACCACAGGAACTCTATCCCCCTCTATGGTATGTAAAAGGTCTGACTGGGCAGGGCCGGCTCGATTGATTGATCCCCTCGTGTTCACTTGCCAGGTGGCTTCTGCCAGATGTTTATCCCAGTTTCTGAAAGTTCCACCACCCAATGCTTTCAGGGTGGTTTTCAGCAAGCCATTATAGCGTTCTATTTTACCGGAGGCTGGTGCATGGTATGGAATGTGATAAATCCATTCGATACCATGTTCTTTGGCCCAATTGGCCACCAGATTGTTTTTGAAATGAGTCCCATTATCAGACTCAATTCTTCCTGGAGTGCCATGCCGCCACAAAATCTGCCTTTCAAGGCCCAGAATAGTATTACGGGCAGTGGCATGAGGCACGGAATAGGTTTCAAGCCATCCGGTGCTTGCTTCCACCATTGTCAAAACATAGCACTTACCCTGGCGAGTTCGAGGGAGAGTGATGTAATCAATCTGCCAGGCCTCTCCGTACTTGTACTTCGACCACCGTCCACTGTACCATAAGGGTTTTAACCTTTTGGCCTGTTTAATTGCAGCACAAATCTTACAGTCATGGATAACCTGGGTAATTGCATCCATGGTTAAATCCACCCCTCGGTCGCGAGCCCATCGATAGGTTGCATCTCTTCCCTGGTGACCGGAAGAGTCATGGGCCCACCGAGCAAGGAATAGTTCACCTTTGTGTTCCCAGTCCAGATCTATCTGGAACACTCTGGCTGCTTTGTCAACTTGGTGGTTATTTCTATGTTCCTCAGTGGCTCTGCTTTTTGGGACATGGGCATCTACATGCCTTACCTTTACAACTAACCTTTTCAGGCGGGCAGCAATATCTTGCCACAGAGTGGCAGCCCAAATAGGCTTACCTTTACGCTGCCAATTATCTTTCTGCCACCTCTCCAGCCAACCCCACAAGGCATTTGCCACCATCCAGGAGTCTGTATACAGGTACAGCCGTGGCCAGTTCTCCCTTTCAGCAATGTCCATGGCCAGCTGGATGGCTTTGACCTCTGCAAATTGACTCGATTCACCTTCTCCTTCCGCTGCTTCTGCAACTTGGCGCATAGGACTCCATACGGCAGCTTTCCACTTCCGTTGGTTTCCTATGAGGCGGCAGGATCCATCGGTGAAGAGAGTATATTTCTTCTCCTGGTCTGAGAGGTCTTTATATGGGGGTGCTTCATCAGGACGAGTGACTATCTCGTTCGGTGGCATCCCAAAATCTTTTCCTGCAGGCCAGTCTGTAATAGCTTCCACAATTCCTGGGCGACCAGAGTTACCTATCCTAGCTCTCTGTACAATCAGGGCAGTCCACTTACTCCAGGTAGCATCTGTGACATGGTGGGTAGATGCTATCTTCCCTTTGAACATCCAGCCTAGGACTGGCAGTCGGGGGACTAGGAGGAGCTGTGCTTCAGTGCCAATTACTTCTGAGGCAGCTCGAACTCCCTCATAGGCAGCCAATATCTCCTGCTCAGTGGGAGTATAATTGGCCTCTGAGCCTTTATATCCCCGACTCCAAAATCCTAGGGGACGACCACGGGTTTCTCCTGGTGCCTTCTGCCAAAGGCTCCAGGTAGGACCACAGTCCCCAGCTGAAGTGTACAGAATGTTCTTAATCTCTGGTCCTGTTCGCACAGGTCCCAGGGCCATAGCATGTGCTATTTCCCTTTTGATTAAGTCAAAGGCATGTTGTTGGTCAGAGCCCCATGTGAAATCATTCTTCTTCCTGGTAACAGTATAGAGAGGTTTAACAATCTGACTATACCCAGGAATATGCATTCTCCAGAAGCCTATGACTCCCAAGAAAGACTGGGTCTCTTTCTTGTTGGTAGGCGGAGACATAGCTGTGATCTTGTTGATCACATCTGTGGGGATGTGGCGGCGTCCATCCTGCCACTTAACACCCAGGAACTGAATCTCTCGGGCAGGTCCTTTGACCTTACTTCTCTTGATGGAGAAACCAGCATCCACCAAAATGCGGATTATCTTCCTACCTTTCTCATAGACTTCTTCTGCGGTATCACCCCATACGATGATGTCATCGATGTACTGAAGATGTTCAGGAGCACCACCTTTCTCCAGGGTAGCCTGGATCAATCCATGGCAGATGGTCGGGCTGTGCTTCCACCCCTGGGGCAATCGATTCCAGGTATACTGGATACCCCTCCAGGTGAAGGCAAACTGTGGCCTACACTCTGGTGCTATGGGAATGGAAAAGAAAGCGTTAGCAATGTCTATCGTGGCATACCACTTTGCTGCCTTGGACTCCAGTTCGTACTGAAGCTCCAAGATATCGGGAACAGCAGCACTCATTGGTGGTGTCACTTCATTCAGCCCACGATAGTCCACTGTCAATCTCCATTCTCCGTTGGTCTTTTGCACAGGCCATATAGGACTGTTGAAAGGTGAGCGAGCTCTGCTGATGACATCTCGTCTCTCCAACTCTCGAATCATTTTCTCTAAGGGGCGCAGAGAGTCTCGGTTGGTGCGGTATTGCCGGCGGTGAACTGTAGAGGATGCAGTAGGCAACTTTTGATCTTCCACCTTCATTCTGCTAACAACAAAAGGGTCATCCGAAAGTTCGACCGATGTGGACAACCGGATAATGCCATCGGCTCCCACGGTTGCTATCCCAAAGGCCCATTTATAACCTTTCGGGTCCTTAAAATACCCTTTCCGGAGGAAGTCTATGCCTAAAATGCATGGGGCATCTGGGCCAGTCACAATTCGGTGAGTTTCCCAGTTATGCCCAGTGAGGCTGACCTCAGCTTCTACTAAGGTAAGCTCTTGTGATCCTCCTGTCACACCCGAGATCATGATAGTCTCAGTTCCTTGATGATCCGATGGTAGCAAGGTACACTGGGCGCCTGTGTCTACCAGGGCCTTGTACCTCTGTGGTTCTAATGTGCCAGGCCATCGAATCCACACAGTCCAGTATACTCTGTTATCCCTTTCCTCCACCTGGCTAGAGGCAGGGCCCCTCTAATGCCTAGGGTGTGGTCCACAGTCAGTGGAAGGGTCTATCCGGCTTGTGGTACCTTCATCATAGGAGTTGCTCCTTGGGCTGCAGCACTGTTCACCAAAGACTGGAGCGACAACTCTTCGGTTGCAGTCGTCATGTTGGTGTGGTCTGCTCTGTAGCTCATGTGCTGGTACCCCGTGGTTAGCGGCAGGTCGTTGTTCCCATCTCCTCGTGTCTTCACGACCTCTCGAGCAGCACTGGCGGTCACATCGTGGCCTGTCCTGTCTGTTGCGCCTTGCTCTGGGAGGACGATTTCTCCTAACAGCTGACACGTGGGTATACACAGGAGAGTAAGTGGTTCTTTGTTCTAACCTGTTAATAGAGTCCAATATTTTCTCTGTCATTTTGTCTGTCACTTTCTCCACTGCTGCAATGAAGGCAGAGGTATGGGAAAGACTGTCCTCATACTGGCGAATCCTGTTAGACACGTGTTCTATGGTGAGTGGCCGATTTTCACCCTCTCTTTCCCACAGCATTGTGGCCAATGTATGGGCATATGACTGGGGTGCACTCTGCACAAATTTGCGCAGCAAAGGCTCGTTACTGTGCACCTGGTCCGGGTTGACATTAACATTCCAGTCACCATAGATGACCTCTTTCATAGCCAGCTCTCTCAGGTAGTTAGTACCTTTGCTCAGGACAGTCCATTTAGTAGGGCGGCATTCTATGTCATCTCTGAAAGGGTATCTGCTCTTCACAGCAGTCAGAAGCCGTTTCCAGAGACTGCACTGTTTTGCCTTTTTGCCCATTGCCCTATCAATAGCACCTTCCCGGGCCACATTTCCTAACTGTCTGGCTTCTTTGCTAGTTAAATCAATGTTATCAGCCCCATTGTCCCAGCAGCGAAGCAACCAATTCATTAGTGACTCACCATCATGCCTGCTAAATTCCTTTCTAATGCTTCTCAGGTCCTTCCTGGACTGAGGCTGGGTGTTTACCTCTTGATCTGATGACTCATCCCGTGAGGAGGATCCTTGGGAGGGCTGTGCTGGTGGAGTCGCTGAGGCAGTATTCCCTGAAGGCTTTCCTGGACGCTTTTGAGAGGTGCTTGGTCCTGCATCGTCATCAGAGCTATCTGTTGCATAATTAGTCTTTTTCTGGTGTTTAGCACCAGAGGGCTTATTTTTCTTTTTCACAGGGGCAACCTGTGCTTGTTTGGGTGGAGAGGTAGCAGCAGATTTAGTGGCTGTAGTGCCCATGTGATACTTATTCTTGATAATTATCCACCCCTGGACCATGTTACAGATAACTGATAACAAAGTTATCAAATACAGGAAAATAATACCATTTGCCGAATATCCAGTTTCAATTGCCATCGATCCAGTACCAAATGGAGAAGTGTTATTTCCCATCATCCATTTGCTAGACGAATCATAAGCAGCCACTATCATGTACTGTGCAAAATACACTGGGAGCATTATAAACTGACTGAGTACAGACCAAAACACCGAAATTATGCATGCCAGGGTGAACACCTTCTTTGCTAAGTGCCCCAGACCAGCAAACCATAAACCAGTACCAATTAGAAACAGGTAATTTGACATCACGGTTGGTGTGCCAGGCACCAGATCATAGAGCATTTTCAAACCGTACTGCTTAAGAGCTTCAAACAAAAGCTCGCTTAGCACCATCCTGGAAAAACCTCGTTTGTTTCAGTTTCCAAACTTTAATAAAAATATGAATATTAAATTATTCAGAAGTGCCCACCCAGGGACGCCAATTATGTCGCCGGTCGGCTGAGGCAAGCCGATGCACGGGGACGAGTCCTTCCCTATCCCTGAACCCCTCTCCTCCGGGAGAGAAAAGGGTTCAAAAGCAGAGATACGAGAAGGAAAAAAAAATAAAAGATTTGTGAGACCTCTGAACGTTTGGAAAACTGAAACAAAACTTTATTAAAACTAGAACAATATATATAACATGCAGGGAAAAACCAATGCAAAATCTGAGAGTCTGTGCAGGATGGAAAGGTGAGGGTTTTAAACACAAGAACAAAGACAAAGGGGGACGGCACCACGTGCAGTCCAGAGAAATGGCACCGGCCACGTGTGCGCTTCCGTGGAGCGAACAAAGAAACCGCGGCTGTTATGAATGCCGGGCTGTAATATGCAGGAAACGCTGTCCCTACCGCTTTCTCGTTGTGCAGAGAAGAATATCAAAGCAGCAGAAAAACCTCCAGGCGAGCAGTCTGTCCCAGGCGGCGTGGCGGGAGCTTCCCTGGTGCACGGTCCACTCTGGCAGCCTGCAAGGTCCCCGGAGCGACGCCACAGGATTTGGAGAAAAAGCCTCTTTCCCGGAACGAAGCTGAAGTCCCGCAGTGACTCCTGCAGAGCGGAGCCGAGGGTGTCCGGAGAAGCTGAGAAACCGCGAACGACCCGAGAAAAACCCCCGAAGCCGTCCGGGAAGCAGCCCCGCAAGTCCCGACTGGGCCCGGAAGTCTCGAGTAGCCGAATGGCCCCGAAGCCCTCCGGAAGGCAGCCAGGAAGTCCTGAGTAGCCCCCCGGCCGCCCGAGCCCGCAGCTTCTTAAAGGGGCAGTGCCCTCTCGAGAAAACTTTTCTCATCCATAAGATGGGCAAACCGTAACATGGAAGGGAATAATTCAATTAATCAGTTTACACCAAAAGCCTTCGGGCAGGTTTTTTTCCTTCAACCTGCTACACCAGCTCTAAAAGAAATCTTTGCAATTGAAAGAAATAACAGCCTTTTCCTAATAGTCTTTTTTTTGTCTCTTAACTTCTGTTTTCCTGGAAAGAAGAGGGGATCTCAGCTTGGTCCATGTTAAAATAAGGATAAGACATAACCCATGCATTTATAAGCATCTTCTTCTAAGTGTATTTATATAAAGTACATTTCTGAGTTAGAGCAGTTACTATGGGGTATGTTCCCCTGTTGCCACTTTACATCTACCCTCTAGAACTCTGGAGAATAAAAGTTAATTTTCTTTAAATGCTTTCTTTTACACATCTGCTTCCATGTGAAAGGGCCTTTCTGAGGGCTGAATATAACTCCTGAGGAGTTCAGCAATAATAGGAATACATTCTTAGTTTGTATAGCCAGGATGTGGATCCATTATTTAGAAAGTATTTCAATTGTCTGATGTCATTCAAATTTTCTCTTATTCAGTGCTGACTACCTACCTCTCTGTGGTGGGAGAAAGAAAACAACACTTCTTCCAGGGGTAATCACACTGCAATCAAACTGTGAGATATGATTAAGTCTGCCTGAGTCCTTGGTGCATTCTCAGTGCATCGAAACCGTGGTCCTGGAGGACCCGTCCATTGTATATTGTACCTCTCAGTACTGGCAGCTGATAGAAGTCATAGCCTAAAGAAGTTGCACAATCCGGAAAACAAACATACTAGCAGGGGAACGAAGTGGAAAGCCAGAGCAAAGAAAAGCAGTACGAAAGCAAAAGATATAATTGGGAAGGGGGGAAAATAGTCCAAAGGAAGAATACATCCCAAGTAAATAGAAACAATATTAAAAAAAATAAAAAGTAAGTTAAGTCAATAAAACAAGGAAAAGCTAGAATGCTTGCTATGAAAATGAAGGAAAGGCATAGAAAGAATAAACTCTACTTTCTCTCCAAAATCAAACCCAAAAGAACAAAGCAACCAGAGAACACAAAGCAAACCAGAGAACACAGAGCAACCCAGAGAAAATTTAAGATTAAGAAACAAATACTTCTGAAAAACTAACACAGCTCCTATGTGAAATCCAGAATAGCCTGCAAAGGTGAAGGTGTCTTCACCCTGGACATCTTTAAAGAGATACAGCCTATAATAAGCACTGTCTGCAAAATGTGCATTTTGGAAATACACAGTTAGCTGGGTCTCATATGTTTTTGTCATTGAAGACTGAGCTGTTTTTATTGCACACATAGGACGTATTACACCATTTCTCTTTCTCATTGGATAGCATTACTCTTCAAAGCAAGTTTTAGGTGCAAAGAACTGATCACGACTTTCAATCTGCTCTTCTCAGGCATCTGGAAATGTCAAAACTGAGGCCCCTTTGACCTCCTGGAGTTCAATTTCCACCTATGAAATTTATTCTTTTGGCAAACTTTCCTACCAACAAAACCATTTTCTGGAATATTAATAAAAACCAAACATAAATAGGAAAAACCAAGAGCTGAAGTGGTGGCATTTGAAAGGTCAAGCAAAGAGCTGCGTCATTTTTTAGTACTGTCACTTAGAACTACCTGAAAGCAAAAGCAATTTAATGTAGTTTGCTTTGTTTGCTTTGCTTGTTCCTTCTACCAAATCAATGTACATCTGGGCTAGTGGTTTCTAACACAAAACTACCCTCAGGTAATCTCCCATCCTTCCATACCCCTTGTTTTCACTGACTTCAAAGTTTAGAAGTTCAGGAAGCAGGCCACCCACTAGAAAGCTAATTTCCAGAAAAAAAAAAAAAATACTGTATTCTGTGCAAGTAAACCCACAAGGGTTTATTAGGAAAGCTTCAGAGGCATTTTGTTAACAAAAAGTGTTTGAAAAAATTTCTGTAACTGCTGAACTGAGAGTTTTGTGAACTGTGACTGTGATACATTGCTAGGATCTCTGGTTTCCATTACTGATACTGTACAGAAACTCCAGGAGAGTGTTGCATTATGGTGACAAAACCAGATTGTCACTTTTAAAATCTTATTTTGTAAATCAAATGAGAGTGAGTTTGAGCATCAACTTAGGGCATGACCACTTCACCAGTTCTGACCACTTTGGTTTAAGTATTCCCACAGGAGTGTTGAAGATCACCACCCCAATTACAGATACCTTTGACAGATTTTGTCTCAGTCACAATATAAGAAAGAAGTTGATGAAGCAGAGCAAGCCCAGCGGAGAACAGCCACGATGGTGGGGGCAGGAGTGATTGCCCTGCAAGGAGGGACTAGAGTATCTGGGTTGGTGCAGCCAGGAGAAGCAGTGATTTGGGGGTACCCAACAGCAGCTGCTGTGGGGACAGCATTAAGGAAATGGAGCTGGGTTCTTCATAGCAATGCATGGTTGGACGACGAGGAACAACAAACATTGAAACAAGACAGGTTCAGAATGGATGTAAAGGGACATTCTTTCCCCATGAGAACAGTCCAGCAGTGGTGCAGACTGTCTGCAGAGGTTGTGCAGTTTCCATCCTTGGTGGTTTTCAAGACCCATCTGATACAGCCCCTTGGTCTGGTCTCACAGCTGACCCTGGAGACCTCTTGAGGTCCCTTCCAATCTGAACTTTCCTGTGATTCTGTGTTTCAATGTTAATGACTAGTGGTCAGGTGAGCATTAAGACTTACAAAAGGTTTTACATGATTAACTGTGAGTAGAGCTCAACAGTTACATGCTACTGTGGTAGCCAGATTACAGCGTCTAAACCTTGTGCAGTACACTGGTACCTGTGTAAGATATTTAAGAGCTTGAATCATCCCAGACACATAAAATCTGCTTGACCAGGCCATTGCAACATTCACCTGTACACTTGTAATATAATAATTGCCTCCTAGGGTTACAAAGATCTCTGACAGAAATGAGAAAATATTCATGAATACAGGTGTCACCAGGAAAAGAGAAACAAAAAACCCTCCAACAAATTCCACCAGAGTTATGCAGCACAACTATACCACATAAACCAGCAGAAGTAGTACTTGATAGAGAAAACTAGACATATAGCCCTATGCAATGGTGGAGGTGACATTATTTTAGCATTAAGATGAGCAGCCAAATGATATGTCGTGCTGTGTTTACCTGTTTAGTGATTGTTGTTAATTACATTTACTGCAAGCACTAGTCTGAAGACAGCTGACTTCTTTGACCAGACGTAAGTAGAAAGGTCTGAACTGCACCCTGGCCTGTGACTACCTCTCATGGAGAGGCACAACCCACGACATTATAAATTATGACATATTATACTCCATCCAGCTTCTAGGTTTTCCTCCAAATATCCTTGCATGTTACAGTTACTTTTGCAAGTATTGTAGAAGTCTTTTCCTTGGGTTGTGAGGAGCTCAGCATCCCTGGTAAACAACACACTGTGGCAGTAAGAGTCATTGTAGACACAACAAAAATCAGAAGTTTCTCTCCTAACAAGCAGCTAGCATGGTCTTCATCTCAGCAAAGGAAGGATTAGTGCTTTCTGCAGGATGTTGGCAGACGCAGTTTGCTGTTGCTGTCCCCAGGAGAGATGCACAGAGAGCATTCAGCAGCAGGGACTGGTGCCTGAGCACAAATTCCTTTAAGGGCCCTGGCCCAGAATCACTGTGGTAATCAGCTGCTGTGGTGATGGAGCTGGTTGAGTATGAGCAGTTACATGCTCCATATGGCTGTCTTGCTGTTTTCCCTGGCACTGCCATGGCTTAGAGAAAGCTGGAGTATGCTGGAGTGTTTGGCAGCTCCTTCACCATAAGGCTGGGACCCACTGACCTGTCTTTTCCAGTGTCTGGTCTCTAACTGTGGTGTGCAGTGGATGTCTAGGGGGAGGTATAAGGACAAGGTAGGTGAGACAGTGATACTTCCCCTTGGTGGTCTCCCAGCCCCAGGTCATGTCTGGCTCAGGATCTGATGGATCAGAGGAGGTTTGCATGCGGTTGGAAACCCTTGATGGATTTTTCTCCTTGTAATTTGTGTGGCAGCATTTTGAATCCAGGTAAACTTGAATCATCTACAAGGTGCTGGTGATCCCCAAAGACTGCTCAAGCTATTTTTCTTCAAACTCATTCCTTTCTGTCTTCTTCATACCTTTGACTGGTGTAAGTGTAGACGAGCAATAGCTGTTTTACAGCACAATTAGGACCATATCCACCAGGGATGCTGCGGGCAGTTCCCATGAAATTTCTGTAGCCCAGGAGGTTGAAGCTGTTGTTCACCATACCAAAGTGTTTCTCCTGGTTGTCTTTCCTTTAAAATCCATTTTGTGGTTTTCTTTTACAATCAGGTAGCTGTTCTTTGAGAAAGCTCTGTCAAAGGTATTGTGCATCTATCTGGTTAGCTGTCACAGGTAATCTGCTCTTTTTGCTAATGACTACAGTTATCTGAAGTTGTTTTGCATCTTTAGACTCTCTGAATAGAGGTGTTGTTTGCAGTGTGCTCATTTCCCATTTTATTACTGGCGTAATTGTTCCTTTGCAAAGATTAACTCAGTCACAGGGTCTCTTAATATAAGCGTCCTCATAGCAGAAGAAAGAGAAATTGATACAGTTTATCCTAGATTTAAAAAATTCTTGAGATGTTTATTTAGTAAGCGGTGGCATGAATGAATTAAAAACACCCAATGTGCAATGTCAAAAGAGCATCAGAAAGGCTACAATGAAAAAAATCCCCAGATCTCACAAGAAATCATTCTTATGATATAAATATTACAAATTTTGATTATATTTACACATCATTTAATTTGCTGTTTACAAACAAAAAGCCCTGTCAGAGACTTACCTAGTTCATCTGGTATTAGAGTCAAGTGTGTCTGGCCATGTGAAATGTAAAGAAAAGGACCATTTCTGTTACTAAGAAACCACAGGACATCTGATACTCATAAGCTGTCCTGATGGCTGACACAACATCAGAAGAGAGAGCGATTAAGTTTGTATTAATTAAAGCAGATATGCCTGAGATGGCTTTCTTTGCAGTTGAGCATGGTATTCATAGACTGTGCTTCATATGAGCTGTGCTGAGTCCAAAGACTGAATTTCTTGGATGTGTGCTTCCGGGTCCCCATTCACTTTGTGTCACACTCTGCTGTGTGGTATCGGCATGCTGACAGTTGCCTGAGATGAGGATTTCCAGAAAGCCTCAGGTCTTCGCTGGAAAATACTGACAGGAGAAATAAATGTCGATCACACAGTGCTCTGTTGCTCTGCCAACCCTGACTTTCCTCCACCCTTTGTGAGTGCTTATTGCTGGGTGAAGAAGGACACCCCATCTCAGCAATAAATCCCCATCGGTAGTTTGTATTGGTCCCAATCCTCCACGAGTCATGTAGAAATAAGGTAGCAGAAGAGTTCCAGACTGAGAATATTGTGTAGCTTTGCAGTATCATAGATGATACAGCTATGCATATGGCCAGCAAGCCAGGCATCAGGAGGAGACCTGCATGCTTAGAGGACTACAAAGCAGCTGATGAGAAACTGGTGCGGTGCCTAAATCTTCAGACTTAGGATACTGAAGCAATGATAACAAATGAAGCCTTAATTCTTAATGCTTATTGTTATTCCATATGACAAACTACACACACATATACATGCACAAGGGTATCTGACCTAACGTGGTTACACTGCTATATGATTTAGTTCACATGTTTTTAAGGCATTTCTTAGCGTTGGACTTTTGTTTGTGAAGGCTAATAAGCAAAAACCGTAGAATTGTTCAAGAAAGGATTGAGAGCCTAATTATCTCATTAGTAGGCTTGAAAGATTAGTTATTGGAAGAAACTGGAAGATCTGATCTGTCATGACTGGAGCAGGATAATTTTTCCAGATTTCAATGATGCTTGTGTTGCTGGAGCTGAATTGAACTGATCTATTATAGAGATCAGAAAAAAAGTTCATATTCACATCTAAATCCCTACTTACATCGAAGGCTGCTGAAACTTGGATGAGAAGCAGAAAGTAATATCCATGTGTAATATCAGTTGACATTTTTATGCCTAAGAACTCCACCTGCCATCAGAGGAGCTGGCTATTTTGTTCTCAATGTTCCTGCAGGCTGTAATACCTTCATTTGCCTGTCTCTTGTATCAAGTACTACGATGATACCTCTTTATCATGTCTTCATTACATACTAGTATTTTCCATATACTGTGCCTCCTCTCCTAAATCTGTGCCTCAGTACCCAAAGAGGATGAGACTCACTTAGGCAGTAGTTACTCAATACTTTTTCATCTTTGTTCTTTGTAGCGGTTCCTACTTTGTTTACCATACATTTTTCAAACACTCTTCTACAAACAGAATCATTAATTTTTCATGGGATTTTTTAGTGGAGGTTATTTGTATAGACTTTTTAGCTTTTCACACACTACTCTTTATTTTCACAATGTTGTTGAGAGGTAAGTAGTGTCACCTGCATTTTGCAGTTGTCAAACAAAGGTGCAGAGTGAATAAAGTAAAAGAGAGAATAATTTGCTGGTTTTTTTCCGAATATGTAACATGAAATGATATTTCACATATTTGGAGTTCTGCTTCTTTTAACATCCACTGCAGCTGTGAATCTTCACTTTCTCACCTTCCTGCCAAATTTCTGGTGTCTTCTCTAAGGAGAAGAGCTAATGAAAAAAGAGGTCTCCAGCATTTCTAACACAGACAAAACTTAGTCTCATTCGGAGAAAGACTGTGAATGGTCAGAGGTAAAATCCTCCACAAAACTTCAGTCTGAGGCTGTCATGGGGCATATAACATTTCTGTCTATATTATGATTTGACAATTCACATGCAAACATTAAAGTCTTACTGCAGTGTTTAGCAACCATAGTAACAGCTGATGCTTTCAGACAAACAGCACTCCTCTAAAAAAAGTGCTGTTGAATACATGATAACCTAAGGGTCGTGTTGGCTTCTATTTCAGTCCTGAATAGAATGGCTTCTGCTGTGAATGCTTCTCTGTTCCTTACATCTATGAAAAATACTGCCACTGTAACAAGATGCCTTTTTGTATGAACTTTCAGTTTTAGACCAGATTTGGAAATTGAATTTCTTAAATTTTTCCGAATCTGTTTCCTGAAATTCAGATAGTTCAGTGAGAAAAATGGAGACTTAAATTCCTTCAGAATTTTGATGTGAGTCTGGACAAAATGAAATATCATTAATATTAGGCCTTTTATGCAGTCTTATATCTTTGCATTTTCCAAACTATTTTGCCAATAGTATCTCCTGAAGCTGAAGTATTGTCCTGTAGTTAAGGCATTCAGGTTGGATTCAGAGTGCGTGTATTCATTTTCCACGCCTGCTTGGAAAATGCTCCATGTGGTGGATTCTGTCTCTGGTGTGTTCTCCCATCTGTCAATTGGCTACTGCAGTGTAAAGCCTGCCACCTGGCAAGTTTCTAACTGGCTGACATGGCTTTATTCTTGTCTTGTCACATGCTGGTGAGGCAACTCAACCTGCCCATTGCACACCACGTAGGATGTGATGGACACAATGGACATGTGTCTGGTGGGTGACCTGTTTGTACACCACAGCTGCAGTACACGCCAAATATATCAGATTTACCTCATGCACAGATCAAAATGCATGTATGCAGTCTCTCCAACACATCCCAGATCCACTGGAGATGAGTGCAAATGTCATACATATAATGTCCAAAAATTTTGGAATGTGTATGGTTCTGGTTTTGTATTGGGTCTGAACATAGTGGAGCTCCTGATCCCAGTATGGGCCTCTTTGCTTCTAATAGAAATCAAGTGAATGAAAAAAAGCAGTTATCATTTTCAGTCTTAAATGCCCTCTTGTTCTTACAGACAGTGTATTTGAAGAAGGCAACATGACTGTCTTTTAATCTACAAACAGCTGCACACTCAAGACAGTCCCGGTTACTGGGCTAAATGAGATAATAAGTAGAAGTTTTAGTGATACTAACGCACTTATCAACAACAAGAATGATGTGGTTAAAGAAGAAAGTGGACTGTTTTAGCAACGCTTGAATTCCAGAATCTTGATATTGATGAGGATATTTATATTAGTTACAAAACAAAGAATCATTTTGCCAGTAAAAACTCATGTCCCTTAATCTTAACTCACATTCTTTGCTTCTTACCAAAAATATCTCTTCAGGACTGTTTTTAGAATAACTATAAATAAATCTATACCACTTTTATATGTACTGTACTGCTATATTACTCTAACTAATCTTGATATAACTATCAGGAAGTGAGTTAGCTGTTCAATCTTTTGTCTTTAAAGGACCCCAAGTCACATTTTCCCTAGATAATGGAAATGTGATGAGTATTCTGACAAATTCTCCTTATATGAATCTTTCTTCATCTTTACACTAGAAATAATGACAAACATTTATACAATCCCACATCTGAACTAAGTAAATTAATTCAAGATTTCCACTCCAAATTTCTGCATATGAAGCCGTGAATATATTTCCTGCTCTTTTTATTTCTCCAAAGGGATGCCATCCATTCTCTCACCATAAAAGCTGTAATCTAAAGACTGCTGATAGCAGTGTGATTGGTAGCATCATGCTATTTTATTGGCATATGGGGTTAAGAATGTAACATGCAAGTGAATAGATTTTGAATGTATGCGGTTGTTTGATGTCCATCGCTCAAAAGAACCAATTCCAGTGTTAGCAATTATGGACTTACATTCCTTGCTGTCCCACAAAGCAGGCTTGATTTTTCTTTCATTTATCCGAGCTGTATTCTGATTTCACTTCACTGACTTCACTGAAATTATCCTGATTTCAAAGTAGGTTAAGAATTAGATTTAATTTGCCTTTGCCAGAATAAATTATTCTCAAGGGATGACTGAAGTTTTGAGAAAAGGAAAATGGAAAGACTGTCCTTTAATATGTGTTGGATCAGGATCATCATAAACTTCGCAGTGCTTTTCCACAGCATTCTCTAGCTAGCCTTTGAGAGAGGTTTTGGTGGAGTCTGATGAGGTCTGTTGAAAAGACCTGGGACCTTTGACTGTCACAAATCAAAAGATCTGAAGGGCCAAACAAGAAGCGATGAGCACCATGTACCAAGGAAGAAGAATGAGCAGATCATAGAGTTTTATTATTATTACTGTGACTAGACTGCTGGTAGTGCCCTGGTATGAGGTTAAGTGAACCACAAAGGATGTGGAGGACTACTGGACCTTGTTTAGGAAACAGCTGGATGCGACAATTCAAGAGGCTGGCAAAGGTTACAGTTAGCACTGTGAGGGATGCCTGGACAGGAGTTACCTGAGAGTGGGCTGAACTTCATGGGAAATTAGATGAGAGTATTGGGAGCCTTTTGAGGGTGGTATCTTGCAAGGACAACAGTGCACATCTGAAATACCACACAAGGATGAGATGACTGAGGAACAGCACCCCCCACCCCGCCACCCCCCACCCCCCCCGATTTGTGTACTGATATAACAAAAGTAAGACCTGTGCTGCAAAAGTATTCGGGAATGAGTTGTTCATTTGTAAGGAGACTGGGTTGGGGAAAAGGAGGTCCAAGGAGGGCTGAGTAGCAGGGAAAAGCATAATATGGTGTAAATTATATAATCTTCGCTGCTGTGGGGTACCTACCAGGCAGCTCCAAGCTTGATCACCGCAGCCTAATTGGGACAACAAGTGAAACCTGTTTTTCTTACTGCCTGACACACATCAAACCTGCTGCCATAGTCAGGACTGGGGTGGGGACAGGATGCTCTCTCTAGTTGAGCAGACTGAGCTGTTCCAGTGCCTATCTCATGTCTGATGGCATCAACAACTACTCACCACTTTTTATCATTAATATTTTAATAGATTATGTTCAGACAGAAAAATATTTATTGGAGACTTTGATCAGCATTAAGATTACAAAACTTGACATGCTGCATGCATCCAGACATTCCCATGGTCTGTGAACATCACCAATCATCACTTGCATAAACACTACTCAGCTACCTTATGCCGTAGTTCCTCACTGAGGGTCAGATAGTACTTAAGGAGTAATATTTATTGATTTTTCTGAATTCAACATACATTGTCAAGTAAGTAGGTCTAAAACTCGGTCTTTTAAAAGATGGTTGCCCAATAAGAAATGCCCTTCTGAGTTTGAGTCTCAATATTGAAAAAATTCACTGTCTGTAGCCAAGTATTTTTAGATATTTTAAAAAATAATTCTGAAATCATGATTCCACAGTGTTTTAGTTCCTTTGGAAGCAGCTAATCATCCAGTAGAGGGAGCACAAGCTACCTTAAAAATGACTAAAGACCAGTGGAATCATATTAGTTGAATAATTTAGCAAACAATTCTTATATCTTTCAAATAAATTATTCAGAAAATATATTTTTCCATTATTCACCAGTGTCTAGTGCTCCTGGAATAATCCACAACTATATTAATCACAGATTTTACACAGTGAATTCAAATAATTATCTAAATCAAACCACCCATGCCCCAAACTGTGCAAAACACAGAAAGTGATGCTGAAGGCAAATAAAGACATCATCAGGTAATTATTCAGATGACTTATATGATGAAAGAATATATGAGCCACCACTTATTGGTTTTAATGATGGGACAGTGGATCAAGGCCAGCAGAAAAAGGAAAATAATTGTCAGAAATGCAAAAATTAGAGAATAACGTTGTGATAGCTGCTTCTACCATCAACAGCCGCCAACCATCCTTATGCTGTACTAGAAGAGATACTCTAAATACTCTAAGATCCAGAGAATGTCATGGTTTGTCAGAGAACACTAAATGATACTTAAAAATCATTGACTACTAAATGATGTCAGTGTTAAGAAGGGAAAAAAGTTTCTTTCAGTGTAGTTAGAAATTAATAGAAGTTGTAGAGGTTATGTCTCAGATTTTCACAAACCCTTAGGCTTGGACTGCTACTGTAATGAGAGCTGGATATTAATCCCATTAGGCGAGGGAAGGAGACCTGCAAATAAAGAAAAAGCATAGTCCTTGCTAGCTTCTTCCTCAGATTGTGACGTGGCAGAAAGAGGTGCTATTTCACAATGAATGAGGCACGGGATAAGCTGACTGCGATGTACAGTCTCGGAAAATTTGGAAGCCTCAGGCCAAACCAAAGGCCTGTTCCTCTAAAATCTCTGGAACCAAACTGTCTGCTTTGAGGGTATTCAATTTCCAATGTGAGTGCTGTCAGCAATGGTAGGAAATTAATCTTGGGGATCAAAATGTACTTTCATAACAGATGCACATCATCAGGACACTGTACGTTGTGGCAAAGGTAATTAAAGCTATATCTGATCACCTTGTTTTAGAATATTATAGATACTTGCAATCACTAAGCTTTGTGTCATGGCTGGTACATGTTTTTCCTGGGCAAATAATGTCATCAGGCAGTTGTTGAAGTAGAAGGTTCAGAAGAGACCATGCAGGAATAAAAAGATGGATGGTTTTTTTTCCGATTTTGTGTATATTAAGGTTGTGTGTTTGTACTATGCTATGGTTTGGCTGAGTTAAATGATAGCACTAAATCCTGCTGAAGAGAAGTTATCAAATGCGTTTGGGGTGTTCTCATTGAAATCTCAAGTTGCATGAAGAACAGATTTTGTGTTGCACAGGGATTTTTTTTTTAGTATCACAACACGTCTACTCTTACGCCTGTGTCTGATAAAATCCTGTCCACTATTGTACTTAATATGCTACGTCTGTCATTAAACTCAAATCTTTTAACAGTGTCATGGCCCGCTTTCCCTTTTATGCTGCATTAGGAAAAGGCTAATAAACAAGAGTATTTGCTATCATAACCTATGCAGGTTTTATTGTAAAACCCTTGCCCACTCCTACACTGCACATGCTGGAATTCCACTTTCCCTGGATAACACCCTGGTGCTGATCATGCTCGCCTTGATCTCGCAGCCCTTCCTCCAGCTGGTATCAGTGTGGAGCTTGTGAGGTCAGGCTCAGAAAGCACAAACGTAAGATGCCGTCCCTAACAAGGCATTAGAGAGGGGGCTGACATGCTTGGTGCATTCTGGCTATGGTGACCTTGCGGTAGGGTTAACATGGGACTGATGACTCAAAGCATTGTTTTTCAGGCTATTGAACACTGCCCCCTCCCTTACAGTTTCAAAGGGAGAGATTTGTATTCTAAATGAAGCAATGACCTTTGATCTTGCTTTTTAATTAAGCACCTAGCTAGAAGGTTTCATAAGCCGTGTTATTACCTATGGGTTTATTATTAGATATTAAGATAAAGGATCCAGAGTACATGGTCCTGGGCCTTTTGCTTTTCTTACCATGCCTTAAATCCTGCACCCTGTCTGTAATTGTAAAGATTCTATGCAGCAATAAAATCCAAATTAGAAAAGTAATGGCTTATCCTTATAAAGAGGTGGGACCAAATGGTATCGGAGTGACTTCTTTGAAGTTAGTAAGCAGAATTTGTCCTGTGGTATCACAAAGAATTAGGCATATTAGAAAAGGGTTGGTCATTGAAAAAAGTCCAGTTAAACGAAACACCAAAGCTGACTCTAACCTCCCGAACTCCTTCCTACACATGGAAGCTTTGAAGTGGAATAAAAAGACTAAGTGAAGCCATAATTACATCTTGTTTAACTTGGCCCTTTAAACAGCTAGCCCTTTAACTTGCCTTTCTTTTTCACACATCTGCATACTGCAGAACTCTTCAAATCAGCATGGAGCTAATCAACAGATGATTAAAATCAAATCTATAGTTTATGCTTATGTTTTGCTGAATATTGCACATATACTTAAGCATATGTTTAATGGTTTTAAGAAATCAGGGCTTTTCTCTTTTTCTTCAAAATGTGTTTCTTTTTTCTTATGAAAAGTTGGTTGAAATCATGTACTATATGCCCTTGTGGGAAAGAATTAATCTTGGACTGGAATGTATAGGGATCATTGTCCTAATAGGATTTAAGCTATATTTTGTTCCCCTTGCTTTTCAGTATTCACAGTGGCTGGGAAGAAATGAGTTTGCATGGCTATTTCCCTTATTAGTTTCTGTTAGAAAGGTGTTCTAATGGCCATTTGGTTCATGGTGATTACTCAAAGTGATGAAAATAGGATTAGTACCTTTGACTACCTTTTAAATGATAACAAACTTTCTTCATATTTCAGTGCTGGGTGTACTACTTTATTTCTTCTTTTCTTGTAAAACCTCTGCAAGTCTCAAAAAGAAGCAGAGTAGTTACTGGAGGTCCCTGACTTCTTTGGTTCCAATCCCTCCAAAGAGATCCATTTGCACAGTAACTTTAACTATGTGAATTTTGAAGTATTGAAAAGGTGTTAGTAAGGTGCTGGAGGAGGAGAGGGAGATGAGAAATTCCAAGAAAAACAACTTGATATTTTGCACAGAGCTGTATAGAAATCTCTTTAGGAGAGAGTGGTGTGATGGATATATAGTCAGGTTAAACAACTCTTGTCCCACTGGTGGTTGCTCTCATCTGCTCTGTACATTTGGATGTTGTATCAGTTAGATCTCCTCCTTTCCCAGAGTCATAAGAGCTGTTTCTCTTGCTCAACTGAAGCATCTGCAGCTGTGGTCTTCCTATAGCCTGAATACCTCTGCTAGCACTATATCAGGATCCCAAAAGATAATGAAATTACTTCCCAACATTCCCATCCTAAAGTATCCTCACTGAAACAGATCTAAAAAAAATCCTCTCATCACTCATCACTCTAGTCCTTCTCTTTTGAAATTAGATAGATTTCTTTTCCAAGAAAATTTCAGGGGAAAAAAAAAAATTTGAGTGCCGGAGTATCAAGAGGAGCCCCTGACAGGTTTTCTACTGGAGAGAGACTCTATGTTAGATACACCAAAATATGATGTTTGCAGTATGTCCAGATTATATAAACATGCATGACCTGTATACAAAATAATTCAGCATGTCAGGAAATATATTCTGTTTCTTACCCATCGTCTCTTTGCCATAAATGTGGCTTGCAGAGGTGAGAAAAGTCAGTGAATTAATTTTACTCTGAGAGGATTTTAAAAGCGTGAGAGTTTTAAAAGCCCCCTCTCATTCTGGTTACTCCTGCCGACTTCATTAGCTTTTCACCCCTGCAAGTCACAGGTCAATCTCATACTGAAAACTTGCTCCCACACTGTTAGGTAATGTCCTTGGTGAGAAACTGCAATTAAATAACAAACAGTAATACGTTCAAGACCATGCATATCCTGAGAGAAGAGAGCCTGAGATTTTATAAGCAGCCAAACAATATATTTTCAGATTCTAGAGGAGAAACTAAGACAGATCCCCTCTGTCCTATGTAGCAGTATATTGCTCCAAAAATTTATTGCAAGAAGTTGTTTTTTTCCCCTCTGTAAACAATTCAGATAGATGTGAACAACTTCCAAATAGCAACATAAGTTTAATTCATCTGTCTCCAGTGACATAACATATGTCACCAGTGCCTGTTGCAGAAGCGAGAACTCTGCAACGTTATATAGCATTATGCTTTATAGCCTTGCAAACCACGTTGTTAGTACTAGGGCATTTTGAAAGAGAAATCTATGTGGCAACTACGGCAATCCTTTCTGCACGCACCTCCCTTATGTAGGGTGTTAAATTTTGGGGTTTGGGGGAGGGGTTTGGTAAGAAAATACAAACTCTTGGACGAGAATTGGTTACTGCACCCTTTCTAGGCAAAAAGTTCTTTTAGAGGCTAAAAGACAATGTTTTCTTTCTCTGCCTTTTAATTTTCTATTTTTTGTGAATGTAAAACAAGATCTGAATAAGAAAAGTGAGGTAAACTCAATGATTTACTAAAACACTGAATCTCCTCTCTGGAAAGTTAAGCAATTTTTAATAGAAATTCTCCCTCTGCTTAATATAGTTTGGTATTTGATGATGTAATCATTTCAATTGCAAAACATAAAATCTGGATTAGAAGTGAGACTATGTTAATCTAGTGGAGATATTTTTCATTAGTGTCAATAGGTGACACTGACCGATTGCATTTCTACCTTAAAAAAAGTCACATAAACTCAGGTGCTGTAGTCACCAAAGCATAAACTCTTGACTGCTACGAAACCGATGGCCAATCTAAACCACCCCTTTTCAGACAAACCTGAAGCCAGACAGGTAGGAAGACCTAGGGCAGCTCTGATAGCATTTCCAGTTCCAAATTGTTTTTTTTTTTTAAAAGCTATGACAGTATTTATGTAATATGCTTAACGAAGAACCCAAATTTGTTTTCCAGCCCTACAAAAAACACAGGCTTTTAAAATTTGCATACAGTTTCTGCCTATGTAAATGATATTAACTCTTTAGAAACATCATGCTGAAAGACTTAGGAGTAAGGTAGAGTCATGACATTGGTATCTATTATCTGTAAAACTGACTGTAATATTTTAACATAAAAAGTTTTCAAACAATTTAAAAATATTGAAACCTAGGAGTGGAAAGGAGCCTGAAGACATGATAGTTGCGCTTATAAGAGTCAAACAAGACATTGAAGAAGTAAACTCTCCATTTAGCCATTTCCATACAGTGGGAACCCCAAAACTATTTATCATCAGCCAGAGATGACAAAAACTACTGCAAAGAATATATACAACCCTCCACACTGAACAGATGTTTTACCACTTACATGCTACAGTCCTGAAATTTTTAGAATTACTCAGATACTGCAGAAGCTAAGAGGTCTCTCTGTTTATTGCTCCTAGTGGATATAAAATCAAATAATGATTTGTCATTTTATTTTATGGAAAGTTTTACACTGTCTAGTCCAGAACAAATGTGTTGATCTTTCAAATGAGACATAAAACTTGATGTTTTAACCACTTCTGTTCATTAATATCCCTTGAGAGTGTGAGGGGATTGTTTTGGCAAGATTAGAAGTATTAGCATCCTGACTAAATTACTGCTCTGGTAATTACATTTTTCTTATCTACACATCCCCCTGCAGCTTCAATGGAATATGGTTTGTTCCTCTCCCGGTGTGTTGTGCAGCGCTGTTATGTGCTGTTAAATGATTTGCTTAAGTGTCCCCAAAAGCTGCCACTGGCACCATGTAGCCTAAATTTGATTACGAAGCACTTGCTATCCCTTCTCTTTCTGACTCTTTGGGCTGGAGTGGGACTAGAGGCATTCAAAGGACAAGCATGAGAGGCAGTGGCCTCCTCCTCAGGTGTAAGCAGCACTTTCCCTGGGTAAAGCCTTAGGAATGAGAGTTACTTTGACATTTGTGGAAAGAGAACAAATTTCAGTTCTCATGCCTTCATAGGTTTCAGAAAGAACCACAAGAACGAGGAAAAACTAAGGGCAAAAGCTGATGGGAATATATAGGAAAATCCTCAGCTTGCTAATATTTTCTGTGCTGCACACTGGCTGTTTGTCAGTTTTCCTCTCTGCTAGAAAGGGTGTGGGAAGGGACTTTCAAAACAGCCTGAAGAACCGAAGTGCAAAAATTACATTCAATTTCAGTGAGAGTAAAGCACCTAAACCCACAGGCGGCTTGGAAATCCTAGCTATTGAATATAATAGCAGGGAGCAGAGCCAGAGGGTCCATGTGGTCCTCTGGGGATTAAACTATTGCCAAACCTTTTTATGTGTAAAACACTCAGATGCTGCAATGACAGGAGCAATACAAAACCATAAGTAGACAGATAATAAACTATGATTAAATACGAACTACTATCTTTTCTTTCCCAAAACAAACGATGCTGGATTTGCTGGTTTTGAAGGATGCTCTTCGGCTCTGCTCTTGGGGCAATGGATCTGATAAGTCAAGCAACACAGCAAGCAGTAATAAGGTGACATTGGCCAGTTTGGGGAGACTCTGCTCTAAGAAATACCTTGGCACGCACAAACAAGTCAGCCCTGCCTAGCTGGTGGATGATGATGCTTACGAACTTAAGGTATAGGAAAGGAGAGGCTGTTCTGGGGTTGTGATTAAGTCCTTTATGACTAATAAGGTGGCCAAGCCGTTTCTACCTTCCATTTGGAGTGAGATAATCACCAACAATCTAACACTGCCATGTCTTAAAAGTGTCATGAGTTAGAAAGAACTACCAACATGTGTAAATGGTGCTTATGATTGCCTGGAGGGATGCCTGGTTGTAACGGTGAAGTATTCTGTGCATGCACACTTTTTGTAAGTTGCTCAGTTCACATGAATCGTAATGATACAAGGGTTGATTTCTTTATTGACAGTTTCAGTTTCCTCACCTGCAGTTTTCAGGGATGAATCACTTCATCCCAGCTCATTGTGAACCTATAAATGTATACTTATAAAGCTGATATAACAGAGGGAAAGTAATGTAGTCATATCTGGTCAGACTTATCTTCAGAAGTACACATTTTGCAATAGTAGTACAGTTGAGCAATAAAAGCCATTTTATTCTTAAAACAAATGGCAGGAAAACAGTTGGCTATAGTGTTATTTCATTTGGCTTCGATGGTTTTGATGACATCATTAACATATATGTTAGAAGGATAAGAATGTAAGACAATATTTATGGCAAATTAAATATTATTGATACTGTAATGCAAATAAAAAAGTTAAACAGAGCCATCATTCATCTTACCTGCAAGTAAAAGTAAAATAAAACAAGTTTTATGTTAGTATAGTTTGTATAAGTTATGAGAAACTGTCTGCAAGTGATCCGGGGTTCTTTAAACTTTGTCCTAGGAATGAGGATCATAAAGTCCCAGACAGTATGCGGGACTCTAAACTGATAACCACTGAATGGAAACAGGATTGAGGGAGAGTCACTTTTGGAGAATGATGTGAACAGAAATTGGCAAATTTTTTTGCCCAACAAGGCCCAGGGTGCTTGTTAGCAAAGCAGGAATGCGGAGAAGGAGAGTTGGTTAGGTGAGGACATCATGCCATTTGGGTCTCAGCTGGGATACTGGGTTAGTTCAAAGCAGACACTGGGAAATTAGAAGGGCTCCTGAGTACTGTGACAAAGATTTAACAGTCTGAGAGCAAAGGATTCCAGAAGCTAATTTAGTTTAGTTTATGAAAAAACAAGGTTCCTAGCAAGCTGAACAGAATGTCTAATGGCTGTGCAGGGAAGATAATTAGCTCTTCAATTTGGGAAGCAATACTAGAAGTAAAACAAAGTGCTGGAAGATAAGGCTAAGGCTAATATTGGATATTTTCTATAAAACACTCTATATTTAAATTAAATAAATTAGGACTGTTATACAGCATATGTTAAACAGAATAGCCTGGAACAGGTACTCCTTCTGGCTTAATTAGGCAATTAGGAATCTCAGAAATCAACAGAAATATCCCAGCAGAAAGTAGTAGGGCCCTGCATGCATTCTTCCCACTCCTGGGAGCCCCTAACTATTCAAAGAGTTTCAGAGCTGGCATTAAAAGTTTCCTCTCAATACTATGACATTGTCAGTGGACAGTAACTCCTTGCTCTTATGCATGATCAGTTCAGAAAGTAAATTCCGCTGTTCCTGGCACATTGGTTAATAGCCTTAGGCTCTGATGCAGAAAATATGTGAGCGCAGCCAGATTTACCTGTATGCACATAGCAGCCACTTTAAAATTTGTTAAGATGCAGAGAGGAGATGAGTAGGGTGCTCAAAAGCCAGAAGCAGATTTCAACTTGAGCACATCACTCAAAGTGCTATTTTGAACTTGGCCCTTGAGATAGTGTGAGTAAGCAGGCAGATAAACCTCTCTTGCTCAGCCTGCTGGTTGAATTGATTTTCCACAGAAAACATTCACAGAACAAAAACTTTAGAGACCACAGCATATGTGCTTGGCTGGGGATTTATTTTTGAAGTATTGGCTGTTTAAGAAAGGTTTGTATTTATTAACCTGCAACAGAAAATTTTGAGTAGTTTGGGAGTATCTTTAAGGCTTTGCACAAAGATTCTAGCTCAACAACCAACCAACAATCCCAAAAAGCACAGTTGCTAGAGCAGGAATGATTTCTCAGGTTAGTTAAGCAAAGTGAGAGTGATAGCCATTCAGATTTTGGCAGTCAACCTCTACTGAGTAGCTAAAAACGTATAGAAGTCTTCTGTGCAGAGATGTGTTTTGTGTGTCAGAAGAAAATAATTACTTCTGCTTGCAAGGGTTGGGGACCATCCACTCTCTGTAGTAAATTATCCACTTTTTCTCAACATTACATTGAATCTATATGAGCCTCATAAATAATTCAAAATTATTTTCAATAATATCCCTATAATGTATAAATCTATGACAGCTGAGAGATTGTCAGCTACTTACTGTACACACTAAATACTCAAGATTTATCTGGGCATTTTCTTTGGTGTCTGTAAAACTCACTGGTCGTGAATTTTACGGTATTGCCTAAAGCAATGTTTTGTATCAGTACACTGGGATCAGATAATCATTGCAATGAGAGTTAGCTAGTAAAGTTCAAACAGATGAGGTGCTGTATTTTAAGGACCATATATTATGTCCCAATGCAGGAAAGTACCTAGAGACAAATCCAAACAGGACTTGGATGCCCAACATGGAAGATTTAGGCAGAGTTTAGGTACCTAAACAGAAAAGCATAATCTTGAAAATACTTTTTTAGCTTCTGTTTAACCCAAGGGGTGTCAAAACTCCCTCAGCAGCTTGTTATTTTAGTTTTCAATGTATCTCATGTTGAATAGTGCACTACTTAGATTTGCTGCACTAGCAGACCTCATCCACAAGTTAAATAGCACTTTGGCACGTCATTCGTTCCTGCATCCAACCATAGTCCATAAACTGTGTTCCCCTGCTTAAACCCTTAGGGGAACTCAAGGCACTAGAAAAGCCTGACAGGACCAGCAGTTGTGATTATCCTTTCTATTTAAATAGAGTTGAAACAAGATTAGTATCGTCCTTTTTGTCTGCTAACTTGATGGCCACAGTAATCTTGCAGAAAATTGCCAATCCAGACTCTGCTCTCTTCCCAGCCTCTGTAAGAGGCTGAAGACCAGGAAGAGTCAGAGGTTTGTTGGTGACTCAAGGCAGTCAGAGACCACTAAACTTTCATCTTTTGGGGATTGGACATGCTCCACTAATCCTATTGCAACAGGAACACAAGACAGAGAGGAATTTGGGAGTGACTGGGAGACAGAAAGAGCCAGAAGAGTTTTGATTTTTTTCGACAGGTTATGGGCATTCACCTGATATCTGTCCTCTGAAAGCATCACAGATTCCTTGTGGACGCTAAGTGTGAATCTAGTCCTTAAATGTTAAGTATGAGAACATCTAAATTTTAAATGTTTTGGTCTTCTGTCTCTCTCTCAAAGTGATATACATCTTGCTCAGGTATATGTTCAAGGCATTCAGTTAGGGGTCCCTGATCTAATTCAGCAGCTCAGGTAAGCGTTGTATAGGGGACTGCAGATGATGGTGCAATGTTCAAGCTCCACCAACTGCTCTGTTCAGATTACAAAATTCAACGCTTCCACTATTAGGCTTCTAGCTTACTGTGGAACATCTCATGCCATTACTCCAAAATACGTTTATTTCACAGGGGTATGAGTTCCCATTTTTAATAGTAAAGCCAGCAATTAATAATCATTTAAACTGTTCCTTGTATTTTCAAAGTGCTGAACAAATATTATTTCAGTTTCTTCATAAAACCTTAGCTCCTTGTGATGCTAATAGGCTGGCTGAGTCATACCTTCGTATTCATAAGCTGTAGTTTCTTTCCCAGTATGTTTCAGAATTTATACAAATTGATTTTACAGGCATTTGTTAAAAGGAACTGCAGCATCTCCAAAGTGCAGGTTTATATTATTGTAGTTACTGTATGAAATGAAATTTGTAACATAAAACAGACAAGACATTTTTTATTTTTACATAAGGTTGGAACATCTTAGAAAAATTGTTTTAAAATTTAATTTCATTAAGTGCTGAAAATGTATCTTTCTCAGCATATTTTTTGAACAGACGTGGAAAAATTTCTATTCAATTTAAAAACTTCTTGGAAACTTATGCAACAGACCAACCTTCTCTAAAAAAACCCCAAACAATAGCCTACAACAACTTAGAAAAAACAGAAACCTTGCCAGGCTTGTGTTGCAGTCTTTCATTTCAATTGATAACTAGAAGAGCAAAAATATGTGCTTTGGAGATGGTGAGTTTCCTTGGACAAATGACCTTACAATAGGTTTATTCTTATTCTGAAATGTATGAAAACACTATGATGGTTTATAAATATGAAGCTATGACTCAGACAATCTACTAGCGTCACAAGGAGCCTAGGGTTTTATGGAGAAATGAGACTGATTTAATCCTTTTCCAGTTCAAGGCCAGCTTCAGCTCTCAGATGTGCAGTGTATACAAACAGTTGCATAACCTGAAATCTCAAATCACTATGCCTTTGTATGCAGGTAGGGAGGTCAGATTTTCAAGCTCTATTGTAACTATGCATTATGCTCTTGAGACTAGAATCTAGCACTTCGGGAAAGGTGCTTTTAAAATAAAACATGACAATTGCTTCATTGGTTTTAATGTAACAAAACTGTTGGCTTTCAGAATAAGTAATACATAGCACGTCTTCTGACAGGACTGAATGACTGCTCTATATCACATGAAGAATATTTTTATTTAAGGGAAATTCAAAAGGGTATAAAATCAGCAGAAGATAATGTGCACCTCCATTGCACCGTCTTGCATATCATACTTGAAAGTGCTCCCCCCCAAGAAAGCTGTTGAATGTTCATTGCCATGGGTGAGGGGCGAGTCTGGGTTTGAATTCGAGATCTGAACCTATAATTATTTATGTATTTTATCAATTTTTTTTTTTTTAATGAAATACATGAACAGTGTCAGGTACCCAAGATCATTCCCATCCTTCTAAGTCAGTACCTTCACCAGAGATAAGAGATGATCAGTCTCCTTATTTATAGTTAATCTGATCTTATTTGTCTTGTATTTGTTTTTGCCAAGGAGTCCTACTTGGTTAGGACAGATGGACAGAGATCCCACTGGCACTGTGTTTCATTCAGCTAAGGCAGCCCTCTGGTTGTGGGAGCACTTCCAGGAGGACTAGGTGAATATTCTAAATCTGCCTTGTGATCCATATGTCTCAGTGTTTTCCCCAGCATCCGTCTGTCTGGGTGATGACTATTCTTTGTTTTGCTGGAGTTTTGAAGGAGCAATCCCTTCCAACTGTTGCTTTTTCTGTCTTTCAACCATCGCTTCTTCCCTTAGTGACGTAGCTCCAGAAAGAATGGGATGAACACAGACTAATGATTCCTAACCTTTAGGTGTGCGGAAGCTTAATGGAATTCACAGCTCTCAAATGACAGCCCTAGGCACCAAAAATGATGATTGGTTAAGCATGCATCAAATACTTAAGCTGCTAAGAGTCAGATAGCCAAAAGATCACAGGCTGTGCAGGAGGAAAAATATGTGCCCTAAATGTAGGTCCCTTACCCTGGATCAAGGGGAGCTGCTTCCCACTGCTCAGGATTCACACCCCTGAGCCTGTTTCTGCAGTTAGGTTCCTAAAGCCTTTGTTTCAGAAACTGCCACTAAATCAGCCAAAGCTTTAGAAGACATAAATAGTCCCATGACCCTTCTCACCCAGTAAAAGTAGAAGTTACCCATTTAAATTATTCATGGAAGATGAAGAAAACATGCCTTCTTCCTAAGGAAAGTGAAACCACAACTTCTCTATATCAGGGGAATGACCAAACCTCCCAACTTAAGGAAATCTGTGGATGGGGACATTCTTGGTCCTTTGCCTTGAGACTGGCCCAGATTGCACAGGTGTAATTAAATATCCATTGAGACAGATGATAGAAAAAAATCACTGAATACAAGTCTACAGCTTTCTGGCTAGGACCTTCACCTTGAAGGAAAGGATCTCTGTTCCCAAATGTATGCAATATAAATTTGGGAAATTGTCCTGTGAAGTACAGTCTAGTAGATTCGTTTTCTTTATCCTGGTTGAATGCCTTCATTATTAGCCCAGATGCTGCTCTCTCCCCATGCCTGGCCAAATTAATGTTATTTTTCATTTCCATCCTAACAGAAAAGCTTCAAAAAGAAATTTAGGGAGTTTAGCTGCAGTTTCTATTTGTCAGGGTGATTTTTCAAAAGCAATTCATTGACTTAGGAGACTGGATTCCACTAAATTTCCTAACTTGAAACTATTTCTAGCAGCAGGTTAAGTTGAGCGACTGTTACGACTCCCAAGAATACAAAACACAGTTTAGCGTGCTAGGATTTTCAAAGGATGGGCCCTTGATGAAAAGTTCTCCAATTAAGCCTCTAGAACATTGTGTGAAGAAGACACATGTCACAAGGCATGACAGAGCTGGCAGGAGTAGTGGCTTTGTATGAGTTTGTAGGGTACAACAGGAAGCCAAGTCCATCAAGTTGAGTTGAAGAGCAGAGAGATGCCATGAGTCACAGGAACCATATGAAAAGCCCTGCCACAGACTTACTCATAGTGAGCAGAGTCTGCTTGTGGAGTTATTGCATCCCCCTTCTCTGTCCAGGGCTTTTCAAAGAGTGTCTCGAATGCCTTACTGTTGGATACTAAGGTGTCAGGTGCTGTGATTGCTGCAAGAATCACAAAGCATCATGGAACTTGCTCATACGGGACAACAACACAGAATGGTGTACAAACATTGATCGCACAAAATCTATAAAACATTTGGCAGAGGGTGGGTAGTCGGTAGTTATAATTGTTGTGCTTACTACATTTGTCAGGATTATCTTGCTGTTACTTCTCAGTCTGCTTCATCCTGAACTGAAAGCTCTTTAAGCCAAACTTTGTCCCCTCATTTCAGCTAACGCAGTGTCCCACCTCAGACCTTGTGGTGCTACCACAGTACACATAACTGGCACTAATTCCATCAGACCGGTTGTTCCCAAATTAGGGATCATAACCTCCACAGTTGATGCATATATCTAGGGCTGCTTGAAAATGATTTATCTACAAGAGTGTCAGAATCAGAAAAAGGGTTGATAATTGCTGCATTAGACCATCTAATTTTATGGTAGTGGATACCGTAAAATGAAATGACATGTGCTCGTAGTGGGTGACTCTCTGTTAAAGGGCACTGAGGTGTCCATCTGCCAACCTCACAGGGAGTCATGAGCGCTATGCTGTCTTCTGGGATCTAAGATCTGAGACACTGCTGAGAGGGTGCCACAACTTGTCAAGAGCACCAGCTATTGTCCCCTGTTACTCTTCCATGTGGGCAGGAATGATGCTGTGAGCCAGAACCTGGACAGAATTGAGGAAAAGTATAAAGCCTTGGGGCTGCAAGTGAAAAACACTAGTGTCCGTTATCTTTCCCTCCATTTTACCAGTTAGAGGAAAGGGGGCAGCCAGAAACAGACGAATAATGAATATCAACTTCTGGCTACGAAACTGATGCTGTCGTGAGGGTTTCGGTTTCCACGACAATCTTTGATGACTACAACCTGTTAGGGAGGGATTCAGCCCACCTGTCTCGAAGAGGCAGGGGAATTTTTGGGAGCAGGCTGACCAGCTTGGAGAATTGGGCTTTAAACTGAAGGACTCAGGGGGAGAGGTCCAAGATGGCAATGTTCATGCCATCCCTTCCAAATGGGGAATAAGCCAGGCCAACCAGAGCAGTGATAAATGTTCCTCATCTGCCTTCCAAGATGAGACCCAGGAGGCCAACCACCTCAAGGGTGTTTACAACTATGGTGGATCCTCCTGCACCCCTCCAGGGAAACCTGCATGCTCGATTACCTCTCTGAAGCGCCTGTACACCAATACACGTGGCCTGGGGAATAACCAGGAAGAACTGGAGATCTGGGTGCCGTTGCAGGACCATGATCTCATTGCAATTACAGAGACGTGGTGGGATGGCTCACATGACTGGAACGCTGTCGTGGATGGCTACGTAGTTTTTAGGAAAGACAGACCAGAAAGGGGAGGTGGTGGAATTGCTCTTTATGTAAGAGAGCAACTGGAATGTATCAAGCTCTGCCTGGGGGGACATGGAGAACGAGTTGAGAGCTTATGGGTAAGAATTAAGGGGCAGGCTAACATAGGGGACACTGTTGTGGCTGTCTACTACAGGCCACCTGATCAGGAGGAGGAAGACAATGAAACCCTCTACAGACAGCTGAAAGTAGCCTCATGATCACAGGCTCTGGTTCTCATGGGGTACTTCAACCACCCTGATATTTGCTGGAAAGGCAACACAGCCGGGCACACACAGTCCAGGAGGTTCCTGCAGAGAATTAATTGATGATAACTTTCTGACACAGAGGAGGAGCCATCGTTGAGAGGTGTGCTGCTGGGCCTTGTACTAGCAAACTAAGAAGGTCCAGTTGGGGATGTGAATGAAGGTTTGGGGCAGCCTTGGCTGCAGTCACCATGAGATGGTGGAGTTCAGGATCATGTGAGGGAGAAGCAGGGCAATAAGTAGGGTTGCAACCCTGGACTTCAGGAGAGCTAACTTCAAAGACCTACTTGGAGGAATGCCATGGGTTAAAGCTCTAGAGGGTAGGGGTGAGCTCAAGAGAGTTGGTTGATATTCAAGCACTACTAACTTTGAGCTCAAGACTAGTTCATCTCTATGAGTAAAAAATCAAGTAGGGAGTCAGGAGACCTGCCTGGATGAGCAAGGAGCTTCAGGAAAACTCAAATAGAAGATGGAAGTTTACAGTATGTGGACAAAGGGACTCGACACTTGGGAGGAATGTAGGAACATTGTCAGAATACGCAGGGATGCAGTGAGGAAGGCTAGGGCCCTCTTGGAATTAAATCTGGCAAATATGTAAAGGAAAACAAGAAGAGCTTCTTCAAGTAGATCAGTAGCAAGAGGAAGACAAGGGAAAATGCGGGCCTGCTGCTGAATGAGGTGGGTGCCCTGGTGATGGAGGATGCAGAGAAGACGGAGATACTGAACGCTTTCCTTGTGTCAGTCTTTACTGCTAAGGCCAGCCCTCAGGAATCCTAATCCCTGGAGGTAAGGGAGAAAGTCTGGAGAAAGGAAGACTTCCCTTTGGTCAAGGAGGATCAGGTTAGAGATCATTTAGGCAAGCTGGACACCCATAAATCCTTGGGCTCTGATGGAATTTACCCACAAGTGAGGGCTGATGTTATTACTAAGCCTCTCTCCATCACCTTTGAAAGGTCATGGAGAACAGGACAGGTGCCTGAGGATTGGAATGTCACTCCAGTCCTCAAAAAGGGCAAGAAGGAGGACCCAGGATATTATAGGCCAGTCAGCCTCACCTTCTTCCCTGGAAAGGTGATGGAACAGCTCATTCTGGATGTCATCTCTAAGCATGTGGAGGAAAATAAGGTTATCAGGAGTAGTCAAGTATCAAGGGGAAATCATGCCTGGTCAATCTGATAGCCTTCTATGATGGCATGACTGGCTGGGTAGAGGAGGGAAGAGCAGTGGATGCTGTCTACCTTGACTACAAAAGCAAGGCTTTTGACACTGTCTCCCATAACATCATCATAGAGAAACTTAGGAAGTGTGGGTTAGATGAGTGGACAGTGAGGTGGGTTGAGAACTGGCTGAATGACAGAGCTCAGAGGGTTGTGATCAGAGGCACAGAGTCTAGTTGGAGGGCTGTAGCTAGTGAGGTTCCCCACGGGTCAGTACGGGGTCCAGTCTTGTTCAACATATTCATCAATGACCTGGATGAAGGGATGGAGTGTACCCTCAGCAAGTTTGCTGATGATACAAAACCGGGAGAACTGGCTGATGCACCAGAAGTCTGTACTGCATTCAGTGAGACCTGGACAGGTTGGGGAGATGGACAGAGAGGAACCTAATAAAGTTCAACAAGGGCAACTGTAGAGTCCTGCACCTGGGGAGGAATAATCCCATGCACCAGTAGAGGTGCCCTTGTGGCCAGGAAGGCCAATGGTATCCTGGTGTGCATTAAGAGGAGTGTGACCAGCAGGTTGAGGGATGTTCTCCTCCCCACCTCTACTGTGCCCTAGTGATGCCACATCTGGATTACTGTGTCCAGTTCTGGGCTCCCCAGTTCAAGAGAGATGGGGAACTACTGGAGAGAGTCCAGCAGAGGGCTACAAAGATGATTAGGGTACTGGAGCATCTCTCTTATGAGGCAAGGCTGAGAAACCTGCATCTGTTTAGCCTGGAGGAAAGATTGAGAGGGAATCTTATCAATGCTTGTAAATCTCTACAGGGTGAGTGTCAGGACGATGGGACTACACTCTTCTCAGTGGTGCTCAGTGACAATACAAGGGGCAACAGGCACAAACTGGAACACAGGAAGTTCCACCTAAGCATGAGGAGAAACGTCTTCACTTTGAGGGTGGCAGAGCACTGGAACAGGCTGACCAGAGAGGTTGAGGAGTCTCCTTCTCTGGAGATATTCAATACCTGCCTTAACACAGTCCTGTACAACCTGCTCTAGGTGAACCTGCTTTAGCAGGGGGTTTGGACTAGATGATCCCCAGAGGTCCCTTCCAAACCCCGCCATTCTCTGTGATTCTGCGTGTGATCTGTTCTGTAGATATATTCTATTGGTATTTTCTTTTCAACGTTCATTATTGCATAGCTTTTTTTCCTCTTCATTATCTTCTTTTTAACAACAGAATGCCAGAGAATTCCAGAATCCCATTGGTTATCAAATGATGTTTGTATTAGAAGTCATGTGCTTAGGACTCATTTTATCAGGAAAGCATTTCCAGCTCAGTTTTCATCTATGCATCTTCAATATTCCTTGAAGGGCGAAAAATCTCCCGTACTGACTTTGTCTTTAACTTTTGCTATAGCAGCTCTCTGCTAATGCCAGTATAATTGACTTAGATTAAAGGGACCCACCGCAGTGTCTAGAAAACTGACTATGAGGTGAATGTGCACTTGAAAATTGTCCTGGATGAATTTATTATGCTAACATATGTTAAACACAAAACTGCCAGTGTTGCAAAGAAAACTGTCTACAGCTTCTACTCTCGTTTACAGGACCGAAAGGGGTAAAATTTTATTCTGGTAAAGTGTGGTGTGCTTGCAGCTGGGAGTGGGGTAGAATCAAGATACATTGAGTAAATTAGACATTGAAAGTGCAAGGTAACAGATGGGTGCAAAAGTGAATTTTTATCGTGATGATCCATTAGTGTTTTGCAGCCAGGCAGAGAAAAACAGTGACCTGGAACAAATCAAGAAGAATGATGCTTGACTTATGCTTCCTTCTGCAAAGTGTGACCCATATTCATAGTTTTTAATTAGAAATGTATTTCCTTTATGGGCTGATGAGCTATTTTCTGTCCATTTTTGTAATTCATTAAGTACCCAGGTTAAATTACAAATAAATGGGGAAAGAATGGGCTGGTATTTGGACCAGTTACAAAAAGATTTCCTGTGAAATAAAGTGATTGGCACATAGCTGTGTGCTGACTGGTTGCATAAGGCTCTGTTATCCTCAAACAACCTTGACTAAATCTTACCATCAATATTTAAAATAAGTCTAGTGCAAACCATATTTTTAAAATCCTAAGCTAGTCATTGGGAAGACTGATTTTTGTCTCATAAATGACCTCTGGAAGAAAAACCACATGCACAGCACTTTCTTGCGCCTGTGGAAAGACGTTCACCACATATACAACTGGCAAGCAGTGCACAGGAAGGTACATTGACTTAAAAGCACTTTAAGGAAACTCTTGGATGGACACAGCAGTGCTGTCTGGAGAAATAACTCCATGGGACCAGGTCCTGATCTACAATTTGAAAGAGACCCTACCACCAGTAATTACTGTGTCTGACACTGGGCATGTAAATGACCACACTTATGTAGTCCTATTAGCTGACCTGCTCAAGTGCAATGTCACAGGCACAATGCAGGACCAGGCTCTGCATTCTCTTTTTGGTGAGACATAACTCTTTATCATGTACATGTACTCACGCAGTGAGTCTGGTCTTACACACGGTCACACTGTACATGAATACGTGATTACTAAGGACTATGCTCGGAAGAGTTCATGATTGACCAGAAAAGTGTCACGTGTGTTCGGAGCTTTTGTAAACCTGCAACAGCAAGTGTAATAATTCGTTGAGTTATACCTATGAAGTCAGAAAGGATTCTGCAATCAATAGTTAATGTTCAAGTTTCTGTATTTCAGTGTCAGCCTACTGCAGATACGGCTGAAGCAAACTGATATGCATGACCATTTTTTGTCACTCAGATCATCTGAAAAAAATTGACAAGCGATGTTTTGCTATCATTCTCATTTTGGGATGAAAGGGCATATACATTTTTGCTAAGAATGGTGGATATCCAAAAAATTGTTCCAAGTTCCAGCAATGTCCATTGCTAAAGCTTTGAAATATCAACTAGTAGTATCTTAACAGCAGATGGTTGAAGCAGGTAAGACTTGATACGGACTCAGGTCTTGATCTGGACTCATTTTAAAGCAACACCCACCTGCTCAATTAGCTGGTGAAAGGGAGGTGGATAAGAAGTTTGCTTTTTGAGCGAGCTTGGTTGCAGAAATAACCCTCAATCATGTGAGCCTACGGTGTTGTGTAGGGTTTGGTTGATCTTGACCATTATGCACTGCTGTGGCTGAAAAAACCAGGTTCTTCTAATTATCAGCAAAGAATACATTACCATTTAATCATCATTCCCTTGAAATGGCAACTTTAGTTTCACAGCAGTGTTTACTGTTCTAGACTCACTAGTTGTGTCAGAAATCCAAGCTCTGGTGAGCAAACCCCTAAGCTTGACTGGAAAAGCATTTGAACTCACTGCCTCTTGCTCAAGAGATGAAAAACAAACCTTAAAGCTGCCAATATTTATGTTTTAGGGAAACCAGCTGAAAAAGAGAAAGAGATTTTCCGAGCTCAGAACAAAAATAGACCATTAAAAAAAGCTTTTTTTTTTTTCGTCCCTTTGATAATTCCCTTTTCATTTTAATTAAGCTCTCACAGGATTCATGGAGTTGGAGTGTTTTCAAAGAAACAGAGAACTTACTTACCAGGGTTGGTTTTTTTTTTTCCTTTTTTTTTCCCCTCGCTAACTCACACAGCTCTACTTGTTGCAAATATCTATCTGCTCTGAGAGAAGCAGCTGAAACAGAGGAATGGCTGGGAGTGTTCAGAAAATCTAAATGCAATAATATTAGTGACAACTTCTACGTATTGTAGAGAGAAAAATTTATCTTCTGTTGTAGATAAATTGATGCAAACTGGAAAAAAATCTGCTCTAATTTAAACTTCGAGTTACCTCACAGTTGTAAGCCAGGGTCATAGAAGTTTGATTTTTCTAGTAGGACTAGCAATATATAACTGTTGTGGCAATGCATTGAGATTTGCAGTAAATTCTATGTAGTTTTGGCCTCCATCCTACAAACATGAAGCTGGTCATTTCAGATATGGGTTTCCTGAGGGGCTGAGAAAGATTTTATCTCATTCCCAATAGTTCTAGTAGCAGCTTTCTTCCCAGAACAGGATCATGACTTTTCTCTGCATTTGGGAATTAGGTACCAAGTACATCCAGAGAGGCTCAGCAAGGCTGCTCAGCAGCTGCAGGGCAGGGGCTTCTCTTTGACTCTGGCTGAGACTACTGTATCTGCTCAGCCCTGAGCAGTGCGGCTGGGTGCCACCTCCCTCACTGCCGCCAGGTCTTGGTGTGCCCAGATTCCATAACCTCACTAGGCATAAAATTACAGACGTAAAAGTTCTGAGGCCCCTAGAAGAATGCCTTTCACGCCAAAGCACAAGACAGAAACGAAATACAAAATGAAGTCCATCAGGATGCTTCAGGTTAAGTATTGCTTAGGTTTAAAAATCTTTCTTATACAGCTTGAAAATTGATTGTGTATCAGTAAATGTTCTTTCTTACATTCTATGACATTCTGTTCAGGAGTCCCATCAGTATATACAGGAGTAGAATTTGGCCTAATTAGATATTAGAAATGTGGTTGTACTTAACACACAATGCTCCAATCATCCTCAGATCTCAAAGCAATTTACAAGGCAATAAAATAATACTGTCACCCTCTGCTGAACAGAGAAAATGGCAGAGAAAAAAGTAAGGTGATTTGCCCCAAATTACCCGGGCCTTCTGACTCCAGTGCACTGTGGATGGGAACAGAGTAGCATCATTCCCAAACCAGGGAAAATCAGTATCACATGACTCAGTTTATGAGGATATGAGCATATGAGGATAAAAAAATGGCTGAGGTGTTTAGAAATTAGTTTTTGAAAATTATTTACTTCTAGTTATGTCTTGGCAAAAGAATATGTATGAAATTTTTTCAAATTTTATAATACATTTCCAAACAATACATTATATTTTGCACAGTATTTTTGATGGTTTTTTCCTTCTTTCCAAAGGTCATACATAGAGATGAAGCAGCTTGATGTAACGGGAAAATTCCAAATGCTTTATCTGTTTGAATTTACTACATGAGTCTAAGCCCTTTTCTGGCTATATATTGGCCTTACAACAATGGAAAAACCTGGTTTTTAGGATGGCAATCAAGCATGTGCTCAGGTCTCTCTTTCTCCACAAACACGTGCATACATTCTCATACATTCAAAGGTATTGTCAAAGGCTTTCATCAATTTGAATCGTTATTAATGTTTGCAATCTCAAAATAAAGCCTTTTTTGCCAAGATTGAAAGATCTTCAGGCGCTACTGAGTAATTCACTGTGTGCTGCAGCATATAAGTAATGACTGAAGAGTGCGAAACTTCGAACAGACCTTTGCATTAAGATGAATAGACCAGCAGAGTACGTTTGCTGAAGTGCTTTCTGTATGGGTGAACACAACAGTATGTTTGAAATATATCAAAAGGAACTGTTGTGTATTTCACACTTCTCAGCAGCAAGGGCAAAATGTATTGTATGCTGTACTATACAGGTAAGAGTTATAAGAAAAATAACGCAAGATAAACCACCTCTGAATATTAAAACTAGGTTCAAAAAATGCAGCTATACTTTTGGCAGCTGGCTATATGCCAGCAGCAAACAAATTGGGGAGGGTGGGCTGAAATTAGCTCCTGTCTCTGCTAATATCTTGTCTGTAATGAGGTCTCAGATTTTTCCCGTTTGTTTATTTAGCAGTTTATCTGAACAAATATCAGTGCTCACAGAACATTCATAAATTATTACAGCCCTTTGTCTGAGCATTTGCTGTTTGAGATTTGCTCAACGGAGTGCGCTGGTTGGTCATCTAGGGACACATCTACATTACGCAATGCCGTGTCATGGAAGAGATAGCCAAGATAGTCCAGGAAGAAGGACGGTATGTCTGCATGGCATAGTGCCATGCTGCATGCTCATTGGGCTCCTAGAGGCTGTGTAAATGAGTTAGCTCAATTCAGTTGGCACAACTCTATGCTGACCTTGCTCTCCTGATCCTGGGACTAGAACTGGCTTGTTTAGAGGTAGGTCAGCCTAGACAGACTTTCTCTTCCTCATTTGGCTGACCTCAACTTTTCTTCTGCTCTTTATTTCCAATAAATACATTACTCTCTCATTAATTTTTTTGTTTTTTTGTTTCATACTTAAACAACAATCAGGCCTAACAGTTACTTTCTGTGCACACTTCTGTAAGAAAAATCTTTGCCCAGTTGACTAGCTTGGAAAAGGGAAGAAAAAAAGAGTGTGAAACTAGTTATTTAAAACACAATTAAAAATTCACAAACATCCTTGTAAATACATTTTCCCTCTGTTCATCCAACACAAAATCTTACCCTTGTCAAAGCTTGCTTATGCCTTTCATTAATAAAAATACTACCAGTAAATAATAGCAGATAATTCTGCTAGTTAAAGAGGAATGATCAGCCACTAGATTACACGCATCTGAATTTCTTCCATTTTCCCTTCTGGGTTACAAGCCTTTGATAATCTAATCACTCTAACCTACCCAGAATTAATTTTTTTATGACATAAAAAGGAGCGTGAATGTTTGAATAATCTGTAAATCATCCTGCTGTAGAACTGTTCTGATTTCTTACTGCTCCTGGTTTAAACTATTTCCATAGTTTTCCGATTACTTTCATGGTTTATCAGATGGCACAGGTCCTTATGATAACTATGAAAGAATGAGTCAAGGCAAAGTTCATTTAAACTTACCATAGTACTAGTTTGCTCAATGGTGCTGTGAAAGGGTGAATCTTGGAGGGCTTGAAGCATTTGGTACAGTGTGGCCTTTTTCATTGCCAGAAGGAGATTCAGGTGAGATGGCAAAAGCTCAGGCACTATGCACTAATTACTGACAAGTTGGGTGTGTGAAGATTTCATCTCAAAGCCACCAGGAGCTTTCTTTGTACTTTTCATCTCTGCTGCTTCTTTAAGGTCAGCTTGCAAATGAAGCAGAACAAAACGTGACCATTGGTGAGCAAAAACATATGGAAAACTATGTGAAAAAAAATCTCTTTTTTTTTTTTGGGTCATATTCTGTGATTTTCAGCAAAGAAAACAGTAATCATAGGGCAAAAAATGTAAGAAGACAAGAAGAAGACATAACAAGAAGAGGAAGATTACATAACATTTGGATGGGACAAGAAAAACATTTCACAGCAGAAACTTAGGAAGAAAATTCCTTCACAATCTCCCAAGGAAACCTGTCAGAGAACCATATTTAATGGTGCACATCACAACAGCTTTTTGCCGCAGGCTAGGAAGAAGTCAGTCAAATAAATGAGAGAAATTTGTATCATAGAAGGGAAGGATATTTGTATCCTCCCTGCAATCCGATGCCATAAAAGATCATTGAGGGGCTGTTACCAGACAGCCTAACAACCAGAGAAATGGGTTTGTTAAGGGATGAAAGCCTACTAAGAACCTGCACAAACCAAAAAATTGAAATAGCAAAGATGGAGAGCAAAGCCATACATACCCCATCCCTGCTCCACTCCATGAGCAGTGGTGCGTATGTGATTAAACTGGAGGTTTCTTGAACATTTCTACAGGCAAGAAGTGTTGCTACTACTCTTGACTTTGCCTGGTAGATGCATGGACCCTATGGTAACAAGCAACAGCATACAAGTCATGTATGTTTTTACCTGGTATGAGCCTGTTTCCATGTAGCCGCATTAAAGCAATGCTGAGTCTGAACAGATGAACCCTGCAAAAGGGCAGGCGTGGACTTTAGAGAGCTTAGAGCATGACCAGGACAGGCGCCCACCCATCGAGGAGTTGGCAGAGGGTCCCTCTGTGCTCCCTCAGGGTGGATGTACTGTAAGACAGATTGAATGCTTACAGAAAAGAAAACCTGGAAATTTGTGTGTATTCAGAGAAAATGAATTAAAAAAAAAGAAAAAAAGAGGAAATAAATGCTTCTCTTTCCCTTAGCCGTAATAATTAATGGCTTTACACCAAACTGAATGCAATACATACTCAATGGATTAAATAGATAGCATACACTAATGGGCTATTCCAAGCTTCTCTGACTAATGAATATGTACCAAAACAGCTGAAAAGTAAAGGGTGCCAGATTAACTCCTGGGTTAGCTCCATTGCTTGCAGTTATGTTGAATTACATTGGCAGTGAATTTGGCCCTTTTACAAGCACTACTTCTCACCATAGTCAGCATTTTCTCATCACACTTGCTTTCTTTCTTATAGTAAGCCCTAAAACAAACAACAAAAAAGTCAGAGATAAAGAAACCAACCCTTCTCATACAGAGCTCGGCAGGCAGAAATGGCTGGGCTTCAGCTAGCAGTTCTGTTGGCTCCCACCTGCCAATTTCCTCTCTTGTAACATCAGCTTTTCCTTTGTTCACTCCAAGATTTGTGACCTCTGAGCAAGTTTTCCAGAGTCCGGACTCCAATCTAACCAGGCTTTCTCTGAGTAGCATGGGATTTGGTTGGTTGGTTGGTTTGTTTTCCTAAAAGCAAGGCTGTAGAGTGTCGCAGCAGTTTGTTTTGTACAACCAGGAAAAAAAGTGTCTTTACTGTAACCTGGTTAAAGATTATTCTCAGAAAAAAAAGAAAAAAAAGAACAACAAACAAACCATCCCCAAAGGACCATCACCTCTGTTGGTTGCTGAGACTCCCGCAGCCTTGCTAGCAATGATTGAATGACAGCTCATCTCTTGGTGTAGATTAACCTTCATTTTGATGGGCTTCAACTGTTGCCAAGCACATCATCTTACCTGAGATAGTAACTGGAATGTTTGTCAAGCATAAATACCATTTCATCTATGGGAAGCCACACAGCATGCAAGGGCAAATAAAATGTTGCTTTGCAGCTGGTGAGCAAGTATTTCAGGACAATAATAAGACCATTATTAAATGTCAGTATGACTGCACTGTATAATTCTGAATCACAAATAATAAAAAAAAAAGCACAGAGCAGATTCAGCATTTTGCCCATCGGAAACAGCTAGCAGTACACCACAGCTGAACATGGTCTATTTTTACTTCCCATCAATAGAAGTCTGAGTAGCTGCTAACAATTTTACATCCGTGGATTTACAGCTGCAGTTATTAATACAAAATTTCACCTATCACTGTCTGTCATTTGTAACTCTAAAACATCTGTCAGTGTAATATCTATTTAGTTTACTCACATAATGTACATATATCCCCACCCAGCTTTTCCCAGGCAGGGAACACATCTAATTCATTTATTATTATGGTGACTTTGGCAGCAACCCTTGTATTTAAGCTGCTCAGCAGTACTGATTATGAGGGGATTGTTGTGGTCTTTCCATTCCTCCACTACTAGTATCCAGCCTTCTGCTGAGATGAATGCCTCCAGGCTACAGCAGCATCTTTTCCACAGTCTGCAACATTTTTCTTAATTTTATTTTATTTATTTATTTATTTATTTTTTAATATTTAAGTGGTTAAAATAGTAAATTCCCTTTTGTGTGTTACTGACTTAGGACAACTTCAGCAACAGAAGACAACAACTGACTGAATGTGTGAATGTCCTGTAACTAGCTTTCAAGGCTACAGACACTTCAGAGCCATCTTGCATTTTAGGTCCAAGGCCAAAGAACATTACACAGAAAACTCATCCCTTGAAGGATGTGCTTCTCATCACCAGTGTGTAAGGACACTTGTTGCATATTCAGTTTTCCTGCCAATGTGCATCCTCATCTGAAAGGAGAGCCTTGGTCCTTTGTTTTTTCGTTCTGGATTGTAGAGAATCTCAGTCCAAAAGTCAAGATGTGATTTGCTTTCTGTTCAAAGCTTTTTAGTACTTTTTGGCTGCTGAAAAAAGAGATGTTTCACTCCTTAAATATCTCAGTTTCATCCAAGGTGTGACACATACTCTTTAACATATCCTTCTGTGGAAATGTGTCTTTTAGCCATAATATCATCTGCTCAAATAAACATGATAAGTTCTCACTCACACAGAGAATTAGAAACAAAATAAATATTTATAAATCAGATTCTGAAGCATAGCATTTTCCAGCTCAGAAAGAACTTAATAATCCCTGCTGGTTTTTATCCTTGTGGAGCTCTAAAAACCATTTGTATCCTTTCTCTGTCAGCATGAGTGGAAGATCAAGCTGATGTATGATAGAAAAGGAGGATGTTTTGTCTGGGAAATAAATGAAATTAAATATAATGATATAAAAAGATATTATTTCCAGCACAGCCAAGCATAAATGTTTTTCAGCATAAAAGCCAACCTGTGCTATTTTTACATGTTGCTCATTACAGGTCAATGTTCACAGATACCTAATCATCAAGGCATTTTCTATATCACTCAGTAAAGCACTGAGTGTAGCACTCATTGCACCTAACCCCACGCTGTAGTACTGCAGGTCTGTAAAAGGTAAAACCAATCCTGATAAGGGGTATAAAAAGGGTCTGGTAAATTACCCCAAGTTTCTATTCTTGGAGTGGATGTCGGTCTGAGAGATGGTCTCATCAACCGAAGTAACAACTGTGCTCTTTAAATAATCGATGCTCAATTACAATGATGACACCCTCGTTGCACAGCTTTATGCTGGCCTCCTGCACAAAGACCATGAATCAATGAACATGGATGGCAAGAAAGAGAGATTTAAAGCAGACAAGCAGTTGGGCACACAAAAGGAAGACGGAGGTTCCAGTGACTCTGGAGAACAAAAATTTTGTTGAAAAACAAATACTTTATTGACTGGCACAGACATGAAAAGAGATACAGATACCACACTTAAAATACGTTCCCTACATTATTACACAGAATTTTGGTCAGCTGAATACAGGAAAGAAGATTTAAAACTGCAGTAGGGGAAGAAAGGGACGTGGCCTGTCTTCCTTACAGTTTGTCCTTAGCCAGAAATGTCCTTGAAAGAGCTAAATGGTTTCCATCTGGTCACGAGGATATCTTTGCTGGATTTTGAAAAAGAGTTGATAAGCATGAGTGCCCTGCTGTTCTGGACCAGTGGGAGGGTAGAACCTAATTGTTTCATGATGGAGCTTAATAATTTTGTGAAAAGGGTGATACAACTCAGTCCTCCATGATACCAGTTACTGGAAGTTTTTATTTTGGAAGGTCTGAAGCTACACATTACATATAAACCCGGGTTAAGCAACTAAGATGTGGATGCCTGAGCTCTGTTAATCTCCAGAGACAATGAGTTCACTGATGGCTATGAGATTTGGGAACCTAGGAGAAGAAGTGTGTTCCCCCAAAATTTAGTACTGTTCTCTTAGTACGACTCTGTGGTCGTATGTGGCAATTTGGTCAGCGTTACAGACAGAAAAGAGAAAAGCAATGTGTAGTCTGACAGCAGGGGAGTGCAGACACTACACAGCTATGCCGTGTGGTGTCTGTGGACTCTGACAAGAAAAGTTATTGTGGTTTAAACCCAGCTGGCAACTTAACACCACGCAGCCGCTTGCTCACTGCTACCCCCGAGGGTAGAAGAATGAAAGGTAAAGCCAAGTGGGTTAAGATAAGGAGAGTTTACTTGAAACATCGCAAAGAGAGAGGAAACAATAATAAAGTGAGTGATATACAACACACTGCTTACTGTCATTGTCATGCTCAGCCGAGCCGAGCCGCGCTGCTGTTTGAAACTCCCGCCCCCAGGCTAGCCTTTCCATATATATATGTATATATATACTGGGCAGAATGTCATTATGGTGTCACTACCCCATTGCTGGTTCTGTCTGGCTATCCTGGCTGTGGAAATAAACCCTATCCTAGCTGAACCCAGTACAGATATCTACTTTGATATGTTCTCTGCAACTACTTACCAGACAGCTGACTGTTCCGAGGCCAGATACAGAAATCATAGGCAGAACTTCATTTTGCAGACAGCTGTACCAGCTGAAGACGGTACCATCCCGGTGGTCTGCTGTTGCTGCATGGCTCCTATTCACACAGTTTTGCCAGCTGAAGGGGTCTGTTAACCATGTCTTATCTGGCAAAGTCTGCCAGTGACCTTAACCTGCCAAAGAAGATGGGTGAGGTGGCTTTACCTGCAGTAAGGCATGGGGCATCCAAGGAGCCCCCAGCTAGCAGAGCCACGGGGTCAGTGCCTTCTGACTGGAGAGGCAGGGACAGTACCATATCCAGTCAGCAGAGCTGTAACTGGGAAATAACACCTGCCTATGGCCTTGGAATACCACTTGAATGCACACACACAGTGTGGCTTGCTGTATGCCCAGCAGAAAACGACTGCTGGAAATATTTTGATTTGTATGAAAATTCACAACCTGTGCGTCCTTTCCTAGAAAAGCTAGGATTTTTAAATAAAAATGCCTCTGGTACTACACTGCACACTCAAATATTACAAGACCCTTGCTCAGTTGCCTCTGTATATCACCATATGTTTTTCTGCATCACCATGGCAAGGGCTTATACTCTTAACAGAGTTGCGGACTATATACTGTAGGTTTTGAGCAACACAACTGGCTGCTGATGCAATTTGTAAAACTAAAACACAAACCACAGGACGTGCCCAGACTTGCTCAAACACATTTCAGCAAGCCTGGACATGCGTTCTTGCAGTAGAATATTTTAATTCATGTTTCTTAGTAAAACATCTGTGGTAGGCTCAAAGATTGTTGGTGCGTTTTTCACTGCCATGGCGTTTCTTTATCCCAACAGACTGGTTCAAAGAGAATGTAATAGTAAAGTCAATTTATTTAAAGCAAAATGTTATTACTCAGTATTAAAAAATATCTCTATCTTATACAACCTATACTAAGTTAGAAGACTTTCTCTGGCTTTCAGCTTTTAAAAGACAAGGCAGGGAAAAGCAGAGGTGATCTCCAATCAAATCCAATATCTGCGGAAAGACTTTTCTGATGTTCCTGAAGTGTATTATTTGTAACATTTAGTCAAGATATATCTATCTTAGACATGGCATTTGTGCAAAACTTTCATAGACTTTAGGTGTGGAAAGAACTAAGGTAATACTCTGCCCCAAACTGAGTGCACTAAAATAACAACTGAGCCTTTATACACAAACCCTCATTTATCATTTGATAAATCTCGTTTGAGATCAGCCCAGCTTATTTAGCAGTACTTCAGCATCTCCTCTTCTTGTAATATTTATTCACACTTCCCAATATTTCTCGGACAACAGAACTGCAGTTGTTTGGCATTCCTTAAGTTTGGCAGCTCTTTTGTCTCTCCTGCTCTGTAGAGGCACACTCGTTTTTTCTTTGTGTGAGTCATCCTGCCTGACATACATCACATATTTACAAAGCGCAGAGGTGAAAAGCTTGGCTTTTATGCATTCAGTTAAAGCTGTTCTTTGCAGACTGTTCTCTGTTTCAGCACCCCCAGGGGTGAGAGTGCCTGTGGCTCCAGTATTTTCCTCCACAAGAAAATTGTCCTTAATTGTCCCATCTGGTGGCTGGGTCCCAGGCAGGCTGGGTGTGCTTGTGCCCCATGGTCCACCATGGGCCGGTCAAAAGCCCTGTTATCAGAAGGACAGCAAAAATTAGCAATCCTGATAAACTCTCATGGGTATTGTGGAAAAAGGTTTTCTTTTAAAAAAATCTGGTTTCTTTCTCTCTTTTTTTTTTTTTTTAAATGAATCTTGCTTTTTATTTGGTTGCTTGCCTGGTGCTGTGTTGAAAGTAAGATGCCAAGAACTTTCTCTTAAGACAGCAAAAGCTTTTTGTGAGATGGTCACTAAAATCACCAGGAGTCAAATGCTGCAGCTCTTCTAGGGCCTTAACACAGCATTGTGAAAGAGGCAGATTCTCACCTCAACCAAGATATGTTTACAGGGACTCAAGAGCTGCCAACAAAGAAGTTCTCTCTTTTGATATTCTATTGTTGATTTTTTCAAAGCCTCAGCTGCCTGAAGGGAATAGCTCAGTTCTTAAGCCCTAAAAGTCTCAATTCTGTCACAGAAAAGCTATATATTTGGCTTGTTGGTATCACCTTCAGAAGCTTATGGAGAGAACTCAAGATTGACATATTCACTCGCTTATCAGGGTTGTGATCTCCACCTTGTTTCTAGGGATTTTCAAAAGCCTGATGCACTCTGTGCTTAGCTTGTGCAACTGTTTTTTTCTGCCTTGGCTATGCATGTTCTGATCTATGGATATGATACTCATACACAATTGATTAAGTCCCTTCTGAATTCCATTGCTTTCAGAAGCAGCATCCATCAAAGTCACCTAGAATTAATAACATTTTGCACACTGAGTGGAAACAATTGTCTTCCATAAAAGCCCTGCATAAATTGAGAAAAAGCCATTTGAAAATGATTCCCTCAGCCAAAACTACTGATGGTAGCAATGCCCAATGCCTTATTTGCAGGCAAAAAGAACATCAGGTTCATATTCTCTAACTTTATTTCCTCTGTAGAGAAAAGTTTCCCATAGTTACTTCACCTTCAAAAATCCCTGGAAATGGATACATGTTAGAATAGTCCTTTAAGGTGTATCAGCAGTCCTCTGTGCCTGATACTGGCTGGCTGTTGGATGATTACTTCTCTACAGCTTTCCTGCGGAGGGTCTAAGCAACGGACTACAGCTTTCAACTTTTCGAAGCCGATATTTTCACCAGCCTCTCTAGACAAAATAGTATCTTCAATTTTCATGCAGGCCATTCAGTCTTCCTCTGTTTGCTCACTCTGCCAACACTCATGTTCTGATCTGGCAGAATATATCTAGTTGTCCTCTCCATAACCAGTGTGAGGAGGTTCACAGATAACAAAAGCTGAGTGAAGGTTCAGACACTACTCCTGTAACAGCTGTAACAGATCACATACGTCTGAGAGAACATTCCATCCAAAAACTTTCTTGCACATACCAACCAAATATATGAAAGCGTTTGCAAGAAGTCTTGAAAGGCATCTAAAAAAGGTATATTTAAATAAGACATAGCAATCATTCACAAGGCCAGTATCAGGTTTGGTCCCTACCTGAATTTTGCAAGGAATTCAGAAACTGTTTGGCAGAAACTTTAAACAGTCAGTGCCATCATAAATTAATACCTTTGTTTTCACAGAAATAACCTGTGCATTGTGTTTGTTCACTACAGAGGAAACCTTGACCTTTCCTGCTTTCATTGAAGAACTACTTTGATGGTCTTGGCCAGCAGCTAATTGGCCCTATGAAAGAAACGTGAGGATTTGCAGACTGTTGCTCACTTTTGTAATCACATTTGATTCCTGAGGTTTGCAGAAACTTTCTCCCACCAGATATACAACATAAGTGTGTGAGATGGAAGGCACTGTGAAAAGTAATCCTGATAGCACCTAGTAACTCTAGACGTTGCACAGAGGCTTGGGAGAAAGTCAGGGTTTTCAGAGCAGATTACAGGGTGTCCAGGATTGCATAGCTTAGTTTTATCTCCAGACAGGTTCAGACATGCAAAATCACAGCTACAAATTTGCTTGTTGGCCTTGAGTTTGTTACATAGAGAAATTGTATTTTCTCTACCCAAATAAGATATTCAAGATACCAGCAAGTTCAGGTTATACCACAGCCTTCCAGTCATGCTCACACAGATTGTACATTTTGAGTAAATAATCTCTTTCTTGGTAGTTCTTAAAGGTAATAAAATAGCAGGAAAATCTAACTGAATAAGTACTTATTGATACAACTGATAATGTATCCATGGCAGAATAAAACTAGTGGTTAAATTCACAAGGTCTGTCTTCACCAGTGAAGACCATTTGAAAGTAGGGGATCCATTGATATTCCAGCAGCAAACACCAGCAAATGCTTACTAAAGGCTTACAGCATGCAAATAGGTGCCAAATAGCCTGAGTAGAATCTCACTGTTTCTGCTTGAGGTGATCTGGTAAGAGACGTTTTCTGGCTGAAGGGATGAAAAATGTAAGCCTGAGGCCAGCATGGAAAACTTCTGGGTCCAAAGAAAACCTTCAGCTTGTTTTCTAACTTCTTTCTTTGCTTTTCATAGAGGATGCAGGCTTCTCTCAACATTTTTACATCCTGTTGGCTACAATGAGCCAGTTCTTTCTGGAGGTCAAATATGTTATTTTGGTTAGTTTAACACCTCCCCAGAAAACCTGCCTTCTCCCCATGCATCATACAGTAAACAGCATCCAGGTTTACTTCAGGCATGCTCCCATCAGACTTTTGGCTTTTCAAAGTGTTAAAAATGTGGAAAGTGCCTTTGGGGTTCTCAAAACCCCTAATTTGCAATATCTTCCTGAACTTCGTGGGATTTAAATAATCAACAAAATCTCAAATTTATTAGCTTAACTTTGCAAGCTCTGCAGTTGACATTTGGGTTTTGTATCAATGTCTTCATGATAAAGTATACATCACAGCCATTGCCTTGGTGAAGCCTCATACCCAAACCAGTTTGGTATAAAGATCTTGGCAAAATTTCAAACATATTCTTTACTCTTAAATTGTTGTGACATCTTACTGTGTCTACACACTGGAATTGAGTTCATGCTAGTTTCCTATGAATGCTCAACATCTGGAAAAAAATACACTTTCCAGTGATTTTTGGATGCGTTCTACTTTTGTAACCAAAAAGTTTGTCCTTCTGCAGTGGCATAAAAATGTGTAAAGGTCCATATTCTTTCTCTACTCCTATTTTATGCTGCTTCTGTTTTATCAACCTAAGAACACTGTAAGAAACAACCAAACAGTTACGTCTCTGAACATCACACTTCCATGTGGTATCTTTCAGAGCTTTTTTGCTCTGCTTGGAAATTAAGTTTGTTTCATAATGACCACATTCAACATTGTTTACCAATACGATCCATTTTTGCCTCAGAAATTGTTAATTTCTTCTTTGTAAAAAAGAAAAGGATCATTTATGTCTTCTATATTTTTATTTTTTTAATCACAGCTGACTCCTATAGACTCATCACAGATGTTAGAGAACAATAATTATGTAATGGAGAAAAACAGAGGCAAAAAGTAGTATTAGCATATTCTGTCTCATGACTGTAATGTCTTCTTAGGTAGAAGCATAGCTACTTTCTTCAGTGGAAGACACATTTACCCTTTCACCTGACAGAGGGAAAAGGTATATTATGTGGACATGTATGTCAAAATATTAAAGAATCTATCCATTGTGATTAACTATGAAACTCCTTCAAAACAGCATGTTATAGAAAAGTTTTGAGAAATTTCATTTCCTCTGTAAGATAAAAGCAGATTCATACACAAATATTCTGTATTTCAATAAGTTATTCATCATAGTCACAGTTGAAAATTTAACTTGCTGTGGTAAGTTTCATCTTAAGGTTGTTTATTCCCTGATAAAGTGACCACAGTGCAGTAGACATATAGCACCATCAGAAAAGAAGATGGCTTGACTGAGAAAAAGTGTTGTGTATTTATATTTGGAGCTCTAAAACAAAGATGAAATTTTCATATTCCAATAGCAGTAGCCTCTCTTCCAGAATGCATTCTTGATATAAAAGTCTAAAGAATAACTAAAAAATATCCCCTAAGCTTTTGTCTTACCTGTTTCCTTTTTGTTTCCCATAATCCGACCACACAGTCTGCAGCTATCTTCCGAATACCTGTACTTTTAACAAGTAGGTACGCAAATTCCACCAGCACTCCAACTTAGGAACCCAAGTAAGCAAACTGAATATTGTCTAGCATCTTGGAGTCAGACAGAGGGTTAGATCTCTGTTAATATTTACATATTCCTTTAAACACAAAAAACCATTTTATTGTGATACATTGTGATAACTGAACAACAGCTCTTGAACAACAGTCAAAGCGCTTTAAATCTGTGCAACAGTTCTCAATTAATGAGCAGGCAGACAGTTTCATCTGACCACTTTAAAAAACTGTCATGGCTCCTATGTTGAACCATATTTATGAAGCTACTTAGCAGAATTTTGCTCTATTTGAAATCTAAGGATTTAATTTCTACTGAAATACTCTACAGATATGTTAGACACTTAAAATTCAAAGCACATTTATTACTTTAGAGAATTAATGGTGAGCTTATTACAGATTATTTTAAGGGGAAATAATCCTTGGATATTACATCGTACCTGTCTTCAAAACTAAATAATAATATATTTTATTTAAGACCCATATCAGAGATAAGAAATCCTGTACAAAGCCATTGCAGAATTATGCATGTATATAATTCTACATTGACCATGTTTTCATGATATTTTTTATTCTATACTTCAATATTGACCATATTCTTGTTAAATCTTTCAGCCTTGTTATGATAGACTTTTTAAATAATATTTTTTCTAAGTCCTTTTGCAGTGTATTTAGTCAATGGAAGTCACTAAGTACTTGTCAGTTTGTCTACTTGACTTAAACTCGCGGGTCTCTAGGTTTTCACAAAATAATTATTACGCACATAACTTAAGTAAATGTTCTTGAGTTAAGCACAATTACAACACTATAAACATCACTATAATAATAACATTTATCAGTAATAGACTTTCAAAAAAATCATTTACTCAAACCACCTGGATCTTCCTGTTGATATTTTTGGAAATCTGGTTTACATTGCTATGATGACATTGAGTTGATACCTCTAGTACATCTCATTACAGTCTTTAAAATGGATCCCATAACTGGGATAGCACATGTGAAATCAACTAAGGAGGTTTTTTGTCAGCTTACAATACAAAAAGGTAAATTTTGTCTGTGCATAATAGTAATCTAGAAGCTTTTTAGGCTTCCTCATCTTTGAGCTCAGGGTCAAGATTAAAAGCATATATTTTGCCTTTAGCTGGGCAAAAGCACATTAAATTCGACTATCTTGTGGCTGGGGATTTGCTAACTGGTTTCTAGATTCTCAAGCATCTTCTAGATAGACATTCAGCATTTGACATATTTAAAGAAGAGGCTCAAAACCACAGTTTTGGATTATGGCATTTACTCAGTTGTTTTCTATCTTCACTATCTCCATTTGGCCTGCAAGCATCTGAAATTTTGCTTACATCAGTCTCATTTTAAGCTTGAACAACCTATGGCACTCCTAAGTGCCACTCTCCAATACAGAACAGGAAACCTATAGTTAAATTATGGAAACCCTCATAACAGGATACTGATGATGCTAATATTGCAAAAAGGTTCAGAAACCTACGGTATGAACCCATGGAAGAAAAGCCTATCAGTATTATTAAATATACAGACAGCGTGTCTGGTTCTTGAACCTGCCCCTGAGCTAGATCCTGGCAGGCCAGGAAGTACCACTACACACTTGCTCTCTACTTGTTACGCTTTTGCCTGGATATTTAACACTGGCTCAGCTCATTGACCTCTGTTCTGGTCAAGAATATCTATTGTTGTGCTTTTGTGTTCACACAAAGGACAGGTAGTACCTATGCTCCTTTACTGTCTGCAGGTGCCTTGTGTCTTTCATGAAATCTCAGAAATAATCAGTGCTGGCTCTAAGATTTCTTTAGTCATGCTAGCATAATATTTGTCAAGCTTAGCCAATATGAGAGCATCCTCTTTAGCTACGTACTCTGCATTTTCCTGCTTCTCTATTCCAGACTGAGACAGAATCCTTTTAGCTGCCAGTATTAATTGTATTAGTCCAGTTCTTGCAGTTGACCTTTTTACTGAAAACTGAGTAAAAGAACCACTAAACACTTCAGGCTTCTCAGTGTCCTTCGGCATCTCTTCCTGTCAAGAAACAGAGATTATACCTTCCTGGTCTTATCTAGCTGCTAGTCACAGGATGTTTTCTTGTGCTTTCTGTGTGTCTTTCTCTTTGTATCTTACTTCATGCCACATTCATGGAGACTTTTTTCTCATGGGCTGATAGCTACCAGATCTCTGAGATTATTGAAGTCAGTCTTCCTCAAAAGCAAAGTGGTTTCATTTTGCTGCTCTATTCCCTCTTTCATAGAATCACAGAATCAGTTTTGTTGTCGAGGCCTTTAAGATCATTAAGTCCAACGGTCAGCTTAGCACTGCCAAGTCACCACTAAACCATGTCCCTCAGTGCCGCATCTGTATGTCTTTTAAATACTTCCAGGGGTGGGGACTCCAGCACTTCCCTGGGCAGCCTGTTCCAATGCTTCGCTACCCTTATAGTGAAGAAATGTTTCCTAATATCCAGCCTAGATCTCCCCCGGTGCAACTTGAGGCCATTTCCTCTAGTCCTGTCTTTTGCCACATGGGAGAAGAGACTGACCCCCACCTCGCTACAACCACCTTTCAGGTAGTTGTAGAGAGCTATAAGGTCTCCCCTCAGCCTCCTCTTCTCCAAACTAAACAACCTCAGTTTCCCCTCAGCTGCTCCTCATAAGACTTGTGCTCTAGACCCTTCACCAGCTTCATTGCCCTTCTCTGGACACACTCCAGCACCTCAATGTCCTTCTTGTAGTGAAGGGTCCAAAACTGGACACAGTACTTGAGGTGTGGCCTCACCAGTGCCGAGTACAGGAGGACAATCACTGCCCTGCTCTGCAGGCCACGCTATTGCTGATACAAGCCAGGATGCTGTTTTCCTTCTTGGGCACCCGGGCACACTGCTGGCTCATATTCAGCTGGCTGTCAACCAACTCCCCCAGGTCCTTTTCTGCTTTGCAGCTTTCCAGATACTCTTCCCCAAGCCTGTAATGTTGCAGGGGGTTGTAGTGACCCACATGCACGACCCGGCATGTGGCCTTATTGAACTTCATACCACTGGCCTCAATACATCGATCCAGCCTGTCCAGATCCCTCTGTAGAGCCACCTGACCATTAAGCAGATCAACACACCCACCCAACTTGGTGAGGGTGCACTTGATCCCCTCATCCAGATCATTGATAAAGATATTAAAGGGTACAGGCCTCAGTACTGAGCCCTGGGGAACAACACTTGTGACTGGCCACCAACTGGATTGAGCTCCACTCACCACCAGTCTCTGGGCCTGGACATCCAGCCAGTTTTTTATCCAACGGAGAATACACACATCCAACCCATGAGCAGCCAGTTTCTCCAGGAGAATGCTGTGGGAAAGAGTGTAAAAAGCTTTCCTAGAGTTCAGGTAGGCAACATACATAGGCCTTCCCTCATCTACTAAGTGGGTGACCTTGTCATCGAAGGAGATCAGGTTAGTTAAGCAGGACCTGCCCTTCATAAACCCATGATGACTGGGCCTGATCACCTGGTTATCCTGTACGTGCCCTGTGATGGCACTCAGGATGATCTGCTCCATAACCTTCCCTGTCACCGAGGTCAGATTGACAGGCTTTTAGTTCCCTGGATCCTCCTTCCAGCCCTTCTTGCAGATTGGCGTTACATTTGCTAACCTCCAGGTGCCTAGGAACCCCCTGCTTAGCTGGAACTGCTGCTAAATGATGCAAAGTGGCTTGGTGAGATCTTCCACCAGCTCCGTCAGTACCCTTGGGTGGATCCCATCCAGCCCCATAGACTTGTGTGTGTCTAAGTGGTGCAGCAGGTCACTAATCATTTCCCTTTGGATTATGGGGGCTTCATTCTACTCCTCATCCCTGTCTTTCAGCTCAGGGAGGCTGTGTAAATGGAGAACAACTGGTCTTGCTATTAAAGACTGAAGCAAAGAAGGCATTAAGTGCCTCAGCCTTTTCCTTACTTGTCATTATGTTTCCTCCTGCATCAAAATGATGGAGATTCTCCTTGGCTCTTCTTTTGTTGCTAATGTATTTATAGAAACATTTTTTATTTTCTTTTATAGTGGTGGCCAGAATAAGTTCTATTTGGGCTTTGTCCTTTCTAATTTTCTCCTTGCATAACCTCATGACATCTTTGTAGTCTTCCTGAGTTGCCTGGTCCTTCTTCTCAAGTTCATAAAGTCTCCTTTTTTAACCCGAGTTCCAGCCAAAACTCTCTGTTCAGCCAGGCCAGTCTTCTTCCCCACCGTCTCATCCTTTGGCACATAGGGATGGCAGGCCTTTAACATTTGCTTCTTGAAAAATGTCCAGCCTTCCTGGACACCCTTGCCTTTCAGGACTGCCTTCAAAGGCACTCTGTCAACCAGTCTCCTAAAGAGGCCAAAGTTTGTCCTTCAGAAGTCTAAGGTGGCAGTTCTGCTGACAACCCTCTTTACTTTTCCGATAATAGAAAACTATCATTTCATTATCACTGTGCCCAAGGCAGCCTCCAACCATCACATCACCTACAAGTCCTAAGCATCATAAGTTCTCCAATTTTATGGTCACTCCTACTAAGCTGTTTTTCTCTCTCATGTTCTTAATCAGTTCTGCCTTATTAGTTAGAAAAGGCTGCTCTCCTTGATATATTAATAAAATGTTTACCATGAACACAAAGCACTTGCTGGTCACTTCTTGTCCTCCTTTCTATTAGATGACAGGGTAACTGAATTGGCCTTGTATCAGTTCATGTGCTTCAGTTGATCTAGATTGGTGCTTACAGAAAGCTTTGGACAGCTGATCTTTCTGGCTAGGATGCTTACTCCCACTATTAATTCACTTTTGAACTCTTTTATGGTCTGAAGTAGTTCTTGACTGGCAAGTTGCTAGAGAAGTCATTAATGTAATTTTATCACAGCTGATTGTTAACTCTATGCTTTTTGAAAGAGTAGTTAGGCCTCCACCCTCACATGTTAAGTGAGATTTCATTTAGAAGGGCTAAACTGTCATCAAAACCCACATATTCTAGGGCATAATGTCTTATGTCCATGCCTTTTTGTAATACCAAAGCTGCTGGCAACGTCAAAAACAAGGTGTTGGAACAGATACTTTCCTGAGAGCAGCTGTTTATTTAGACAGTTCATTCCAGCTGCATTTACTTCAACTGGGAAACTTCTCTTTAAACAAAGCTCTGATGGTGTTAGCTATTTTTGTTGGCTTATAATAACATTTCAGGATGAATCACAGTGAATGTTGCCAAATATTTTCTTGAAACCTCTGAAGTTTCTGAGTGGTTTTTTGACACTTAGTGGCTATCTTTGGTGATTATTGTTAAGATGGAAACCTGGTCAACATCTCACAGTTTGAAATATAGACTCCTCTGCACTGGGGTTCAGCTTAACTGCTTTCTTCGTTATGATCATTCTGTGGAAGACTTTGTTACTGAAAGCAATTTCACATTGTATAATGTAAACTGAAAAATTGTTCTTGCTTAATGAAGTTTTTGCTTCAGTTGCTATGGTTCCCATCATCGTTAATTCATTACCAGAGGACAGAAAAACAGATAAATTAGAATACTGTTGTCATGGCATAGGTAACAAGAATCTAATGAGAATATGAGACTGACAGAAAAGAAGAACAAATAAAGAGCTATAATTTTTGGTCTCAGATTACTCAAATATTTCTGAATAACAAGGTATCAAAAATCTTGTAATAGAAACATAAAGGAATAATTTAAATAATGACTCAGGTAGACCATAAGAAAATTACCTCTATTAATTTATTGATTAATATAATCAATTTTACTGGCTAAGTAATGACTGAGAAAAGCAATCCCTTTTTTCTCTTTCCCTAAATGCTTTGGAAAGGTGTCTGTGTTTCCCTAGGATCCCAGATTATTATTAATAACAGAAGAGAATATAATATATCTTGTTTTCCTACAAAGCTTTGTATATTCAAGACTGACCTTTAGGCATGAATACAGTGGTGGATTACAAATCAAAATAGAAAGGAGTCTTATTGGTGGAATATTAATTAGTCTTGACGGTGATACTTTATCTGTGCTTGGTATCTACTCGCCCACTCTAGCACCTAGAAGCCCTAGCTGAGCCTAGCCACCATTGTATGATATATTCACGCAGCACGAACTGTGTTCAGTCTGCCTAAAAGTTTTAATTTACAGTTTAAAAGCAAAAGAGGCAAACTTGCCCAGTGAAAGAGGAAATGAACAGCAGAGTGATGCAATTAGCCCAGTACCATATGGCGGCTGAATGGTGGCAGAGTGTAGAACAGTTTCTCCTGTCTCAGTCCAGTAGGAAATATTTGAAACGTAAAAGACAAAATGAAACTAAAAGACCTGGCTAATGGGGGAGGTACCAGCTGACTGGACATTAGCCAATGTGATGCCCATCTACAAGAAGGGCTGGAAGGAGGATCCAGGGAACTAAAAGCCTGTCAATCTGACCTTGGTGACAGGGAAGGTTATGGAGCAGATCATCCTGAGTGCCATCACAGGGCACGTACAGGATAACCAGGTGATCAGGCCCAGTCATCATGGGTTTATGAAGGGCAGGTCCTGCTTAACTAACCTGATCTCCTTCGATGACAAGGTCACCCACTTAGTAGATGAGGGAAGGCCTATGTATGTTGCCTACCTGAACTCTAGGAAAGCTTTTTACACTCTTTCCCACAGCATTCTCCTGGAGAAACTGGCTGCTCATGGGTTGGATGTGTGTATTCTCCGTTGGATAAAAAACTGGCTGGATGTCCAGGCCCAGAGACTGGTGGTGAGTGGAGCTCAATCCAGTTGGTGGCCAGTCACAAGTGTTGTTCCCCAGGGCTCAGTACTGAGGCCTGTACCCTTTAATATCTTTATCAATGATCTGGATGAGGGGATCAAGTGCACCCTCACCAAGTTGGGTGGGTGTGTTGATCTGCTTAATGGTCAGGTGGCTCTACAGAGGGATCTGGACAGGCTGGATCGATGTATTGAGGCCAGTGGTATGAAGTTCAATAAGGCCACATGCCGGGTCGTGCATGTGGGTCACTACAACCCCCTGCAACATTACAGGCTTGGGGAAGAGTATCTGGAAAGCTGCAAAGCAGAAAAGGACCTGGGGGAGTTGGTTGACAGCCAGCTGAATATGAGCCAGCAGTGTGCCCGGGTGCCCAAGAAGGAAAACAGCATCCTGGCTTGTATCAGCAATAGCGTGGCCTGCAGAGCAGGGCAGTGATTGTCCTCCTGTACTCGGCACTGGTGAGGCCACACCTCAAGTACTGTGTCCAGTTTTGGACCCTTCACTACAAGAAGGACATTGAGGTGCTGGAGTGTGTCCAGAGAAGGGCAATGAAGCTGGTGAAGGGTCTAGAGCACAAGTCTTATGAGGAGCAGCTGAGGGGAAACTGAGGTTGTTTAGTTTGGAGAAGAGGAGGCTGAGGGGAGACCTTATAGCTCTCTACAACTACCTGAAAGGTGGTTGTAGCGAGGTGGGGGTCAGTCTCTTCTCCCATGTGGCAAATGACAGGACTAGAGGAAATGGCCTCAAGTTGCACCGGGGGAGATCTAGGCTGGATATTAGGAAACATTTCTTCACTATAAGGGTAGCGAAGCATTGGAACAGGCTGCCCAGGGAAGTGCTGGAGTCCCCACCCCTGGAAGTATTTAAAAGACATACAGATGCGGCACTGAGGGACATGGTTTAGGGACCCTGGCAGTGCAGTGTGAATGGTTTTACTTGCTGATCTTAAAGGTCTCTTCCAACCAGATGATTCTATGATTCTGTGATCCTGTGAAACTCCACTTCAACTTTAATGACAGCCTCATTAAACAATCTGGCCAGTAAAAAAACCAGGCACCTCTCTGTATGCTCTCTTCAATATCTTATGCATTAAATGGATTGGCTTGGTAAGAAATACTACATTTTATGTTAGCAATGAGCTACAGCACAGGTAACAGTGCCTTTTACTGAACAACTACTTAATGCCATAGAGAAATAGTCTAATTTCAGTAAGAGAGAACCACTCCTGAATCTCCAACAGGCTTCTGGATAAGACCCTGCATTAAGGTTACCACAATAACCACTTTAACTTGGCCACCACTAAAGTAAGCAGTTCTAGGAATCACACTTGTATTTAATACATTCAAAGGAAGAATATCAATCACAGGATTAATAGGGTTTTGAGGAATATGCACACACAGAGGCAAGAAACTGTCAGCAAACCTCTTCCCTTTCTTCAGGAGACATACTTGCTCTGGGAGTGCATCCTGTGATTAGCCCTGGGACATACTGCAATGTGGGTTAAGACACTGAGATTTTGTTTCTTTTCTCCATGGTAAATCACCATCACAAGACCTCAAAACTTGCACGTTCTCTTTGTTCTGAATTTCCTTTGGACATTTTCTAGTTGCTTATGTAACTAGAACTACTATCTCCTAAGTAGATGAGATGGTTAGGCTACAGCAGGGTCAGGAGGACAAGGAGCATTCAGTGAGTCCTGTGACACAGAGGCACGAAGTATGGTCTTGCAGATCTCAAAACACCAGCTGTCTCAGTTGAGCTGAGAAAAATATACATATACCTTTATTAGCAGTAGCTCTATTTGAAGCCTCTGAGAAAACTTTTCAATAACAAATACACTTTGCTTTAAAGAGAAACTAAAATCACCATCATCAGTCAAGTCAACATACATAGTATGTATCCAACACTTTTACAAAGTACCACCTGCCTACAAACAAACAAATCATACCTCTACCCTGCCACACAAAAATGCACTTAAATCTAAGGGAGGAGAAACTAAGGAAAAGAGATGAAGTAAGAGTAGGACCTCTGTAAGAAAGAAATGAAATGTATGTTATCCAAGAATTCTGTCCCATCAATGCAAGATCATAAATTTAAAAGGATTATACATTAGTTGTACAAAGTTGAAGATATAGGCATAATAATTAAAACAGAACTTTGAGGCTTTGCACAGCTGTTTTCTAAAACCTTCAGGGAGTCTAGTGCTTCAAAAAGAGACACTGAGATAATGAGAACTCAGTTGTAATCACGCTGTAGGGTATGATGTTTTTGCTTCCTAAATTTTATACAAATACCAGGAGTCTAATATTGTAATAATTTACTCCAGCTCCCTGCATAATGCAGCCCATAGGATTTTCCTGAATTAACTCCTCATTCAGACCTACTAGGTATGTATGAACTGAGGGATATCTTTTGAAAAAAATCAGCCAGTTACTCTGACACCTCCACACCACACACTCCCATTGAAACTCCAACCATAATTTCTGGCAAATTGTTCCAGTCATCGGTTCAAGGTTAAACTTTGACTCTTTTTTTCTAGTCTGAATCTGCCTAGCTGGGAGCTAAGGGGCTTCATCATGCTTTGTCTGATACTTTGATTGTCACTCTATTTTCAGTTTTCTTCCCTACCTAGGTTCTTGCAGGCTATGATGAAATCAAGCTGATCCAGCTCATACCTTCCATATAGGAAATTGGTCTGGTAAGATAGCAAATATATAGGGTTTGTTCTGTTTACACAGGACAAATGGAACAAAGTCAGTCACTTGGCACTCAATGTGCCCCAGCTTTCAAATCTATAATTATTGTATTTTGATCTTGCTTTTTGGATTTCAGAATGTTCAACTTTAAAATTAAAAGTTTTCCAAGGACACACCAGCAACGTTAAAGTTGACAATTTATCACATCTGAGTGAAGCAGCCATCCCCCATCACAGCATGTATTTTTGTCATGCACGCATTACGGAAAGAATCTTAAAGATCCCCTTCTGCTGTTCCACAGTGTGATCTAGTGATGTATGTCAGACACAAACTATTACTCCATTTAATGTTTTTTGAAATTCGTTCTATAGATATTAAAGATCATTTACTCTAAATTATCAGGAAGTTAGAAAGAGGTCATGATAATTTGCCTTCCCCTTTTCCCACACCACCCTTCCCATATAAATCAGAACTTGCAGTTTTAACACTCCACTTGTTTGAATCTTGCAGAGTTTTAGTAGCAGTAACTAAACCAAGTATATGCTCCTAAACAAGCAATTCAAATCTTCCTGATTATTACACCAAATCCTGATATTGATGTATAGATGACAGATATATTGATGTATAAAGAATGTCTTCTCATTCTGTCCCTTGAGGGCTTGATTAATTTTGGTTTTCTTGTCCTGATCTGGCATAAAATGAATACTATTTATTCTGCTTTTGTCCTCTCTGAACCTCCAACATTTTGGTAGTTTTATGTTTTTGTAATCCAGCCTCTGGCCCAGCAGAAAAGTTCTTCTGTACTACAATGGACATTGAACAGTTTTCTTGCTTCCTCCACTATGGCATCACTGTTTTATATCTGACATCACATACCTATGAAGCTATTTAATTTAAGACTCTTCAAGGATAGGAGATCACTATGAATTGCCTCACTACCAGTCCTCTCCAAACTCCCCATGTGTTGTCACGTACAGAAAGTGCCACTTGTGCTAATATGCAATTTCACGAGTGGAACTTTTCCTGCCAACCTTGAAGCGTGTTCCCAGAATGATGTCATGAGACTTGGCTCCGAGGAGACAGCACAGTTTGTTACTGTCTAGCCTCCTTTACAAGCTGTTCTTTCCATTCCTTTTAGCACAGTAGTCTTGAACTGAAGGGATCTTCTTGGGCCCAGCTTCAGCATCTTGCAGGTGGCCCTGAAAACCAAACTCGTGTTTCTATCATGTAGTTCCAAGCTCCCTTTGACCATCTGAATCTGCAGAGAGAGCCTCTGAGTTTCCACTTGAATATTTCAGTACTTGGAGATTTCTAAATGTATTAATTTCCTCTCGGCTATCTTTTTAGTGGTTATAATCTTTCTACTTTCATATCCTTCCAGGATATTCAGTGCCACCCATTTTACCTCCAATACATATGAAATCCTTCTTCTCTGATTTGACTTCCTCTCCTCAAATTCTTTGTTCTTCTTGACTCTGGTTGACCACATGCTACCTGGCCTTTCAAAGGTTTCCTAATGTTTCCTAATGTCTCTGAGATTTCATGGTAGAGTCAGCAACTTCTATTACATATAGGAGGAGTACCTTCTAGTCTCAGGAAGCAAAGGAAGCACACTACCAATTCTTTTTTTCACCATGGTAATAAATACTAACTACGCAGGGCAAAATCTGTTTAAATATTTTCTAAAATTCTTTCTAAATACTCCTGTTTGCTGCCCTCATCCATATGATCGGGGTTTCACAAAGCAGTTGACAAGAACATGAAGGTTCACAGCTTAGCTCAACCTGCCATTTGTCCCAGGGCTGATATTATACCTGTAGGATCCAGCAACATAATCCTTAGAGAGAACCCCACACAAACAGGTAGGTTTTTTCCATCCTGTTTAGGATCTGTGCAGGCTTCACAGGTGGCAAACAACTCTTGCCATTTCACTTGAGGGGTGAATGTATTTCTCGACTGGGTATATTAACACTTTCTCCTAAAATGAACACTTAAGAACCCTTGTTTTCCCCCCAAGATGTACGTACACATTCTCACATGCATCATTACAACTGTGCATATGTTCATAGCCGTATCTACTGGAACTACAAATACGAAAAAGCAATGTGTGTAACACAGCACTTTTGTGGGTACAAGTAGTTATGCTGCTCTTTGAAGCTCTGTCTCATAACTCATAGTATTTAAGGCAGTTTTTTTCTCCCCCAGACTGAAAAATAGGTATAATTATCATAAGAGGCACCACTATTTCCAATGCACCTCGGTGAATAAATATCAATTAATTCATGCATCACGAAATGATAATGAAATATTACAACTTCATCTGTGATAACAGTGTAACTTTTCATGCCAGTTCACTTGCAATCATGCTCTCTAGATTGCTAATTATATGCCTCAAGCTGTATTTAGTAGAAAAGATTGAACCATTTGTTCTGTTGTAAATTTTGTCAGAATAAGAATAAGCCCGTATGAAATATCTTTGGACTTGTTCACACAGGAAAAAATCAGCACTCAAACCTACTGCTTTGTTTACTTGGCATAACTGTAAAATACCTCGCTTCTGCTAGCAAAAACACTCCTTGGAGCACATGGGTCCTCTAACCACACACTGCACATTTCTTCTAAGTCTTTTGGCTATTATGTTGCTATTATGCCATGGCATGTGTGCCTACACATTATGGCAACTCTACTGAGGAATTAGCAGCATCCACACAATCTTTCCTGGATCAGTGTCATAGACTCGTTGGACTCCTTCACAGCACAGATTTTGAAGGATTTTTCCCTTAAAAAAATTGTGGAAGTAAAATCCTCCCACTCCTTTACTTGTGCACAGGATAGAGCTTATTTCTGCTAGCTCTTTAATATTGAGTAAAACCTGGTACCTCAGTAATCTTATCTTCTGCTTAGCTCCAGGCTAGTTTAGTCAATCCCCTCATTGTAGAAGTTACAGCTTCCAGATCCAGTGTCCAGGTTTGATGTATCAAGGTTTGACTGCAGAGACGAGGCTCTGAATTTAGTGGCACATCTGTCTCTATGGAGACTTCTACAGAAATTGTGTTATTTGTGTTACCTGCAGCAATGGAACAAAAGTGAGGCTAGAACCTGCCAGGGTAAATGGAGGAAGCCATAACAAAATGCTATGGCCCCGATTACACAAAAGGCAAGAGAGACCAGATGATCATAATTTTCCCCACTAACTCTATAGCCTGTGAAATTACACCATAGTAAGTGTTATATTTAGCCGAGACCAGTTTCAGGGCTATTCACATTATTTGGCAGTCTCCCTCTATTCTGAGGGATGGACTTTGCTGCAGAGGGAAGCATTCAAAGACTATTTTATGAGGTAGCTAAATTTATGAGATCTCAGCTAAAAATGTGAAACCTTTAACAGAACAGATATCCTTCAGGTATTTTCTTTTACAAAGTCAGGTGCTCCTGAAAGCTTCCAAAATATCTGCTGGTTTTAATCTCAGTGGAAATGTTTAAGGAGAGTGGGGTTGTTGCACAGGTAACAGCCTTTACAGGAGGCTGAGCTTTCACATCAGTCTTCTTACAGTGGAAATTCATGAATTTATGTTTCATACTGTAACTTCCCCTGCACCTGAGATGCTCTCAGCACATATAAATCCCTATTCAATAGCTCTTGCTGATCAGCATAAACCAACTTGTGCAATATGAAAATTTTGCATGCATATTTCCTAAACAAAGCAAAGGGTAGACTGCACGGCTTATGTGCATGGTTTACAGGATTTGTTCTTTCCTTCTCAGAAAAGTATTTGAAGCCAGCATATCAGGAACTACTGAAAAGAGTTGTCAACTGTCATGAATCTGGAAGGCTGTAGGGAAGATATCTGTGACCTTTGCCCAGTTTCTAATGATTTCACATTACAACTGGCACTAAACAGAGCATTTGGTGATGTTGCTGCCACCTCACCCTGTGTATGGTGGAGTGCAGTGGGGATCCACATCATAGGTAGCTGCCCCTTCGTGCTGGGTTCACAGCATCAGAGTGAGAAGGTGTAAGAAAGTTTACAGTCTCCTTTTCCTGCTGCCTTGGCATTGTGAACAGACAGTATCACTTTCCAGCCTAACTGTCTACATGAGCTCTTATTAGCTCTGAAAAGAAAGGCAATAATATTAAACATAAGCAAGACGTGTGTGAAGGAAACTGTGCAACCGTTTAGTTGGCAACTCTAAAGGAAAGAGAAAGAAAACCCAGTCTTGTCACAACAGCAGACTTCTTTGAAAGAAGTTTTTTACTTTTACCTACTGATTTTAGGCAAAATAATTTTATTCTGGGCATCTTGTTCCTGGAAAGGGCCTCATAATTGCTAACTTTATCTTCTGCTGCCAATGTCTATTTAATCACCTTGTTGCATTCACAGCCCACACACTGACGCAAAACCTCCTCCTGTTCTGATCCTTCACCAATTAGAGCCTGGGCCCAAATACTTCTCTAATGCTGAATGAGCAAACACCAAGTCAATGTGAAAGACAACCAGGCATAATTTGCTGTGGAGAGTTTTTCTGTGCACGTTTTCCCTTTTCATCTCAGCTACAATATAGCCTAACAAAATGGCCTGGAAGATGCTGGGATTCAATAGTTGCAGACATTTAGGTACTTTTTAAAAGCAAATACTTTTGCTGTACATTCAAATATTCCTGTTTAAGCTGCTGCGCTGATCTATTGAGAATGTAAATGAAACTTTAGATTTAGTTACTTAGAAAAAGGAATCAGAACCCAGTGTCAATGTTCGTGGCCTCCTGCCCAGGGGTGCTGGCCACCAGCAGCTTCAGTGCTGCAATCCATTAACTGGAAAAATGAACGGTTTTACGCAAATGTTAAATTGTGAGGTTAGGGGTGCTGAGACCTGAGTTAGGTGCTGGCGTGCATATCCACTTATGCCAACTCTGGGACAATTCTACGCAAGCACTGTAAACCCAGCTTTAGGTGTCTGGAGACTTCAGAGTAAGAAGGTAAAGCATCTCTGTACCTTGGGCATCTCTAGGCTTGGAAGGCAGCTGAGCAGCAATATTTTCCTACTGGGTTGTGACCATTTTGGACCTCAGTGCCTCAAATCCATCTAAGGTCCATTTTGGTTATCTAAGCCCTTCCTTAGATATGGTCTCAAAGCTTAATTTTAGGCATCCAGGAATTTTGGTGTAATGCCAGAATTTTAAAGCAGCAGAGGAATTTCTGTACCTAATCCAGAAGATAAGGCTGTGATATGTGTTCCTGGAATTTACAGAGACATGCCCAGCGCCAGGCAGCTGAGTAGGTCTCTGCGAAGACATGTGTCTTCCAGGCACTGCACAGGGCCAGACACCTTTGTGGGACTCAGAAGCTATGTGGGAGGTAGTGTAACAGGAGTTAGGTTTAACGGCTGCCAAAAAGCCAGATCTGTAGGAACCATTTTGGTGCACATCTGTGCAAAACTGAAGCAATGCAGAGGGAAATCAGGCTGTTGTGTTTACCACATGTGTACTATAACCATGTATGAACAAGCTGCATTCTATTGTCTTGCCGCAGAATATGTTATTTCCCCAGGAAAAGGGTAAATACTGTATTTCCACATGGGGAAGCAATAGTTTGCTGGATTAGAAGGGACAGCTGGCATGTGTCTGTTGTGGCACTTTCCCTCTGTGTGGTTGTCAGGATGCAGCACAATGCTGGCTGCTGGAGTAAAACTGAATTTTAATGAACAAGCTGCAAGGAGAGAATTAAAACAAATTTTTCACTATACAAGTGATCACCAACCAAACACGCACATAAAATTCAGATATGACAGAGTAGCAAGTGAGTGTCTGTGATCAGTTTGGATTTTTCTTTTCATTGACTTTCTCATATAAAATCTATCCCAGTGCATCTATGTGAATGCAAATTTACCCTGAAACTGAAATCCCAGACTATTAGTACCTAGCTTGTTATTGCTGCTAGTACTGTCTGTTGCTGTTGCATATCTTGCATTTTTTTGCTGTTACTTTAAAAAGCTCATTTTATGTAAAAAATCGATTTATCTGATGTGACGCATTTTTGCCCGAAATCTGGGCTGTGTTTATAGACGGTATATTACAATGTGGTCTCCACTGCTCACCCAGAAAACCAGCTGACAGAGTTTCCTTGGAGAATGCAATCGAGCCCGAGGTTGTGTTGTCTTTTCTACGTGGTCCAGCTGTGCCAAGGAACAACCCCTTCAGGGGAACCTCAGGGAAGCTGCATCCGACAGCACATCAGCGAGGCAGGCTCTCTGGATCGGGCACTGAGACACAATCCTGCTGCCAAACAGATAGTTTTCACTTTTAAATCTCCTGCCATTAAATCAAATGACAAAATTTTAAAATAAATTAAACATTGGATACAATTTTTTTATTATTATTCATGTTTTTGTGATATGCAAGAAGGAGGATTGAGTGAGGGGCATGGTGCCATGCTCTCAGCACTGCCTTGCACCTGCTACAGGGGTAGGACTGTAGGGACAATGTCTTTGGTACAGCTTATAGTCACGCTGATGAGAGGGCAAATTTGGACAGAGGAGAAACCCAAACTGTAAGTTTTAGTGATTCCTTCTGCTGTTTTGCTGTTATGAATTCAAAGTGACCAGTACCATGCACGCAAAATGGGAACAAAGCTGAGTCAGAGTAGGAGCGTGGGAATGAAAGCCAGACCCGCTGAAATCATGACAAAATTTCCATGGCCTAAGAGCAGCCAGTATTCTGCTGAAGATGTGTCTCCTTTCCTAGGCTATAGCAGTGCTGTTCACCCACAAGAAGGGAAACGTGGGTAGAAAATTTGCAAATCTTCCCTTGGTAGTGACAGGGGACTCACTAAACTAAGCTCAGCCAAGAAGCCAAAATGGAGGGTGGTGGAAGGGAAAGTCTGCTAAATTTTCAGTGCTGACAGCCGGACTTGTTAGTTACTTTTGGTAATTTCAACAGATTTTGTAACACTCAGTGAGAGCCAGGCATCAAACTTCTACTCCAGCCTTTCAAAATCACAACTGCAGCCATACAAAAAAAGTAAATAACAGTTGTTTGTCTTTTTGCTCAGGTTCCTGCCTCTACCTTGGGACTCTTCCTAGGAGCACCTATCTCAGCCCGTTGGATCTCATGACGTTCATTTGCTGCAGTCTGTATGTACTTTCCCAGGAGCACTCAAAGGCAATGAGAAGTATTGACGTTTTGGTAAGAAAGGTGCAGGGATATAACATGCCCTATAGAGCAATGTGCTGTCAGCAGACCACCTGGCGGAGGGGCCCAAGTGGCCTCCTACAAGAGCGGGTCATTCTCCTCTCCACTGCTTCTTGCTCACCGCAGTGAACAAAGGGGAAGTGAAGGGCCCGATACAGAGTTTATTGACGAAACGCTGAATCTCCCTGCTGGATTTGGCTTCACCATGGATTTTGTCAGCAGTTCAGCCTTGAACATTTTCTACCCTTGAAGAGACACTAGCTGCTATGAGCCCCAGTGACAGGTTCTTCTTTTTTCTTTTTAACCTGTAATTCCGTTCCAACTGGAGTTGTCTGTAGGGTAACTAACGGTTCACTCTGGGCTGACATTTTCATTTCCAGTGTACAGTCTTGTAATGAAAATAGCTTACAGTGACTTCTCCCTCCCTAGGACTGACTCCTGTGGAGGCTCCATCACTTCTCTGTGAAGTGCTGCAGGCCTGGACTCTACACCTTCTGTGCTCTCTTGTGGTTTTCCAGACTTGTCTCAACACTTCTTTGGTTTATAGAGTGTGTGTAGGTTGATAAACATGAACACCTCAAAGCCTCGGTCAGGAAACAACCCCATTGCTCCTAGCAGATTTTTTCTGCTTTGACAGACATGCCTCTCGAAACAACTGTGGCTGCATTTTGTGATGCAGGGGGACATGTTGCGCCAGCTGCTGTTAGCACAGGGGAGATCAAGACCTCTTCACAGGCCTCTACTTCTTCCTGTAAATCTGTATGTGGGAAACATCCAGGCAAGGCAAGATCTAACAGGAGATGGTAACAAACTACAGAAGGAAAAAGGGGAGATGTTTTTTTTCAGATTACATAAGCTAAGTAAGAGGCCTGGTCAAAAGCCCGGTAGGTATCTCACCTCCGTCAACAGACTTTATATCCGGACTCAAATTAACTGCCCCTCTGTTTTGTCAATCAGTGATTCATATACCTCCTAAGGTGCCAATTCTGCCTTAGGATAGGACATTGCTGGAAGCCGAGGGGCATCCCCATTCTCTGTGCCACTGGCCTCAAGGGAGGAGGTGAGCAATTGCAGGTTTGACGGATAAGAGATCTGATATGTTTTCAAGAGGTGGCATTTCTTCAGGGATCTGCAAAGGCAACCGGGTTTCTTGCACCATCCATCTCCCCCAAGACTTCCTATGTATCTTGGCCTAAACTTCAGCTAAGTGTGTTTTGCCCAGTGTTTGGAGAATGCAAAGGTTGCACACACCCCAGGACTCCAAGAAAGTAACAAGAAAGCAAATGAGAAAAAAAGAACAGGGAAAAGAAAAGCCTATTGCTTTGTGTCTCTATGCAGGGCACTGAATGCCAATGCTCCCTCTCTGTTGTTTGTGTCTTGCTGTGCTATCTCTAATGTAGTCTATAAACTCCTCAGCGCAGACACCTGCTTGCTTCACTTGCACTCAGAAGATGTTCTTTGAATAAATTGCTAACAAGTACAACAATAATAATATTGTGCATCAGTAGTATTTACCACAGTTAAAGCGGACAATGGGGAGTTGCCTTAACCCAGAGCAAAGAGGTAAGAAGGAGCTCACAAGCGCAGCACAATTAAAAGGTGCTAATATCATTATTATTAACACTTGTACTTCTGTAAGAGAAGGAGCTGCAAGCAGATTGGGATCCCAGTGCTGCACAGTGCTATTTGAAAGCAGAATAGGATCATTCCTGTCCTGAAAAAGAATACATTCAAAGGCTTTTCTCTTGCAAAGTGCTCACAGATGAGGGAATAATGTACCTCTGAAGAGCAGCTTGCAGGATTCAGAAGAAGAATAATGTTCTCATTCTACAGATGGGGAACATGGATATTTGCATCAGCTCACAAAGAAAACCTAGAGCAGTGTGCTGAGTCCAAATCCCCTGATGCCTAGTTCTGTGCCTTAACTACTAGGTTGTCCTTAAGATACTGCTTAACAATATCAAGCATTTCTAAAATTTTATTCGGTGTTGTCTCTTTTCAGCCGTTCAAAACTGAGCGACCTAAATTTAATTCTCTTCAACTGGTGCTGGGTTCAATTTCCTAAAAGTTTAAGATATAAAGTATAATACTATGCATAAAGGGAGAATAAAAGAAGAATCTTAAAGATAAAGTGAATGAGACATAGATAGAAAATGATGGTATGAACTTTGTAACTCCTGTCTTAATAAAGCATAATGTACCAGGATGCTGACAACTGTTCCAGAATAATTTTATGACATCAAATATTATGTTACTGGAGGGCATACCTAACTCTTCAGGTGAAAAAAGTTCCTGGGTTTTGGGTACTCTTTTTCCTGAACTATTTCATACATGTTTTTGTTTTGTATATGTTTATGACTCTTCAAATGTAAAATTTGTTCTCTTTCATTATTTTTCTGGACCCTAAAAATTGCCCTTGATATTCCTGAGAATATAATCTAGGAAAAGAATAAAGTGCAATTTTTAAACAGTATAAGATACACACATGTGAGATACTTCATGTTTTGTACAAGTCAGGAAGAAAGCAAATAACTCCACAATGAATTTCCTCCATTTTAAGCTCCTAATGGAGCACCACTAAAATGAAAATCCGAAGAGGTTGATTCTTCTTCTATACTTTGATATGGTTAAAACTGCCAAAATAGTAATATGGCCCTTGCACTCCAGAGCCCCTCCTCTGTCTGATCTCTGAGGATGCAAATTTATTTATTGGATGACTTCTTACTGCCAACTCTGCCTGTACCAGCTCAGGCTTTTAATGCAGAAGATTCCTGATTAAATCTCTTGTGGGTTTATCAGGATGGCTGCCAGCATACTAAAACTTGATGTTAGTGTACTTTTTAATATCACAAATTATACTAAAATAATGCTTTCTTCAGATTGTAAATCAAGCATTGCGAAGGTAGGATTTTGGAACTAGAGGTACTACCCACAAGACCATTGAGTATACAGTTTTTAATTACTTGATCACCACCTATTTTTCTCACAGGTTCTGTTTGCTCTCAGTGCATTGAACTATGTTTTCCATACCACTGGTTAAGTAACAACATAAAGGCTAAAGCTTATAAAGCTAAACCATCTCATTATGGAACGAATAATTTCTCCATGAAGGAATGCAACTAGAGTTCTAGACACAGGTAAGTAAATGGTCTTGTGGATGCAGCATTCATTTTCTTCTGTCATTAATTTTCTTCTGTCATCTTCCCTCAAATTCTATCCATGAAGTTATTCCTGAAAAGATCTGTATTTAGTGTTTTGTGTACATATTTACTGGCAAACTGTTGAGGCTGGGGGAAATAAACACACAACCTCTGTTGGAATATGTCTGTACCGTGAAGACTCTGAAACTAGGAGGCCTCTCACACTTTCAGGCTATCTGATCCAGTCGTCAGTTCCTGACTTTTTGCCCTTCGTTCCTCTTTGCTGCTGACTTCATGCTGAGACAGGGAGTCCCTTGCATTGTTGATGTAGGTTTTTTCTTCATCAGATGATAGATGAAATAAAAGGTCACATCATGACCTCTGTATGGAGGTGGCATCTGAGTGCTGGTCTTCTGCAGTTGTCTAGTTTCATTCCTCTGCTTTCTGGATCTACTGTGACTCTGTAAGATCTATGTTCCTTGGCAGCCTGTGTCATCTTTTCCTTGCTTTACACAGTTAGGCCAAGAGCAATGGAGAATCTGGTTATCTTTACAGTCTCTGGACTTCCTTTGTGACCTCCCAGGGCCAGCAGCTAACTGCACCTTGTGGGGTGCAAAGCCTCTGATCTCTGAGCAACAAGAAGTACTACATAATGCAGGGTGCATTACAAGGAGACTCAACCATGCAATCAGGAATGCCTTCTTGGCTCTCCTAGTTGTGTCATCTGGGTCTTGAGTTTCTTGGATGTTGACTCTAATTGTCTATTAGAGAAGCTGAACTTTCAGGAGAGATGTCTTGTTCTCACCTCCCCATTTGGTATCAACGCACCTTCAGTCCCCTGTGGCTTAGTATCTGAACACGGTGTAGAAGGTATGTTTCTACATAACACAGTTGCAGGTTTTTTGGTGACAATTCTACTTGAGTGTCCTGCAGACAGTACATCTCCCCAGAAATAGTGTAAATCCCTATTGTGATTATGACAATAAAATGAGAAAGGTGTGTTCCAGACTTTTTCCAGAGTCAGGCTACAATTTCAAAAAGTTCTCCTTGCTGGGAAAGTGAAGACCTTTTTCATACTTCAGTGTTCTTTCCAAACTCAGATACTAAAGTAGACTCTTTTCATTAGCTTTTGTATATTTATCTATCTCATGATGTAAACTCTTAAAGCCTGCTCACATTGCTGCACGCTCCACACTGTCGTCATCCTACACTCAGTAGGAGAGAAGTTCTTCCTATGGCACTAGGTCTTTGCAATCTAGTGAATTATGGAGTGCAAGCTCTCTTTCTGCCATATTCTCATCAGCATTACACTCACCATCCACAAATGTCTATGCACAGCACAAAAGCAAACTGAGATTCATCCAACTAACACAGATGCCTGCTATGTAGAGAGATAGTCCACTTCTGAGTTAGTCCCTTTAAGGTTATCTTACTGGAAAGACACAGGAACTCTTACATCACAGTGTAATTCCTTTTAGAGTAGACAGGTAAAATAGGTCAGATGAATCACTGCTTAAACATGCCTATTTCTGGCCACAAAACATAAATTGAGTCCTAGGTGATTTGCTCAGCTGCTGGCATTTGCATTGTAGATGCATTTAAATGAGATGAAACCCTCTCCCTGAGCCTGTTTCAGGTATTGACTCTCCTAATCAGCTTTTTAGCTCTTACAGCGCAGGAGACCTGATGATGCCCACTAGTATGCTTTGAGTGCAGCATGCAGTGCTTTCCTTATGAAGCTTTCCAATGACTCATCATCATCCTACGTATTCTCCTGACCCTAAAATTTAACTGATGAATATATTTTTGTTGAAGAAATATAGAAAATAACTCTTTTTCTAAAAGGGCAAATGTTTCTATGTCTGAGAAATCCACCAGGAAATGGTTTAGCATTCTGTTTACTGGACAGCTTCAGCTGGAACCAGTCCCGCTTCTGAAGTGGAGGTCCCTCTGTAGAAGAAATGCAAGCTTTCTGTGACCGAAGTGATAATAAGCGGAAAGTCACTAGTTCTGTCGCCACTAGTGTTACACAATCACAAGTGGTGGTTCAGGAACAAAACCAAGACTTTTCTTTCCTAGATGAGCTTTGTGACCCGCTTTGGGTGATGCCTGTCATGTCAAATTTCAACTTGAACAGTTGAAGCTTGGCAGAAAGTGAGCAACAGAAAGAGGGATCACTTCAGGGCAAGGGCTGGATAACATTAATAATAGACACTGCTACCAGCTCTTTTGTAGTTGCTCACTGACTAGGCTTTATTTCTGGTCTTTTCAATGCTTAATTTAAAATGAGACATTCTTCATAATCCTTGGTGACTTTCTTGGATCAGTTAAATTAGTGTAGTCACACTGAAATATTATGAACAATATTTTTTTATTAGAAGGAATCATTTCCTCCCTTAACTTGCAGAGTCATGCACTTAGCAATGGAGAGCCATCGGCAGGCTCCATTCTTGAAATCATAAAGGTGAAATTCCCAAGTTTTGCTTTTTCTGTTAAGGCCCTGAGCAGGTGAATTATCCCAAAGCACTGCAGCAGGACTGAAATGGTGCATGTCCCCATGTCCCCATGTCCTTTTCTCCTTATAGACCTAGGATCCATCTTTTTTTCTTGGAGGCTGGAAAGAAAACTGTTCAGTCCCCAGTTACTCTTCTGACTTTCAGCAACACAGTAACTTCAACCTCTGAATGTCTTTGAAAAATCCGTTGCTAATCTTGACTTTTTTTTTTCAGTTTGCAGCTATCTGACTGATTTATAACTGTTTCAAAGGGAACTGAGCACCCCATCTATTATCAATCAAAACTCCCCTCTTGCTAAACTGTAGAAAGACTATTTCAGCTGTACGGCTGTTACTCACCAGGCACCATGTACCAGTAGAGACATTAGAGGTCTTGAACTTTATGGAGAGTATTCTCATAGCACTCACTGAGTTATCTAGTGTTGCCACAAATTCCCCATGCAACATGATGAGAGCATGCTACACTTATGCAGAACAGTGTTATTTTCAATGAAATATGTGGTGGGCAGGGATATGATAAAATATTGTCATGCTAGTCTGTTACTGACCACACCAAGTGTTTCAAACAGCTAGAAGAAGCTACAGAAACTCAGGATTCCCAAACTAGCTGGTTTCCTCAAGTGACTGAGGGTAAAATTTATTTTGCCAGACTTTAAGCTAAAATCCAGGTATCTAGCCTGTAGTAGTTTGGGATTTTTTTTATGGCATGTGAGAATGTACCTCTGAAGATGCCTGTTTCTGTCTGCTGTCTATGGAGGGGACCTAGACAACCACTTAGATTCATTCCTACCTAGTATTTAGATGGCTGAAATCAGCTGAGATGAATCCAATCCTAAACCTATGTCGGGACTCCTAAATCCCTAATTTATGAAAGTAAAGAATGGCAGTGTTAGAGCAAACGAGAATTTTAGCAGTCCCTTGTTTCTGCCTCTGATAGTGACCAGTATCATACCAATGTATCTGAAAAAAATGGAACACCATTGCCTGGTTTTTTTTTAGAGCAGGTTGGTTTTTTTTTTTTTCAATCATCCTCAAAAAATCTATAAGGAAGAGTTGATTCCCAGGAACAAGGCAAGTAATGAATATGGCTTAAAATCCAGGATGTGTGTATATCCAATAGATCATATCCAACCACTTTATCCTCACATTAGCTGGTATGCTACAGACACCACAATTCAGCCTTTTTTGCTAGTACTTTTAATTGATCTGCTGTTGGTCAGTGTTAGAAAGCTGCAGGGAATTTGTAGTGCTGCACAAACAGCTGGGGAGCAGGAGATGGCAATTAATGTTTTCCTAGTCCCCCCCTTGCAAGCCCCTGTGTAATATAACATAATACAATACAATGCTGAAATGATACTATGACTGCAGCAGAGTTCTGCACCTCCTGTAAGTGAACCAAGGTCAAAGAGACCTTACTGAAACAAAAGATTTTGACTACACTGAAAGAAAAAAAAAAGCAATTAGGTAATTTTGATACTTGCAAATTGACTTCTTCCATATAAAGTATCAATCCATCAGAAAAGTGAGAAATTTAACTTGACATTTCACTTTAGCGTAAATAATTCATTATTAAAATGCTAGATTTTTTTTGAGAAATAAGATTTCCAACTTCAAGCAGCCTGGATCTTGTTATTTCATTCTGAAATCTTATAGGATGGAAACACAAACTGAGTGGGATCAACTGCTCATAATTCTATTCATATGCTTAACCCTACATAGAGTCAAGTCCTGCAGTACCGTGTAAGGAGGGAGGCTCACAGTCCAATTTCTGGGAACTCACCGGTGGCTGTGGCGTGACTGGACTCTGCCTGGGCTTTCTGCCTGACACTTGCCCTTGACAGGTGGAATCTGAGTAACAAAGTTTATCCTCAACTAGTACATAGCATTCAAATGCAATGTGGAAGCTTATTTTTGTTATGGGACAAACCCTGCTCCCTTGTTCCAGTGGCGAATTTTTCTGCCTTCATTGGGACTTGTCATCTGGAAAAACCACCAGAGAAAGACAGCACTGGCCCAAGAGCAAACTGTTGCCCTCCTCACCACTAAAAGATGGGTTTTTGGAAGCAATCAAAGCAGGTTTCAGTGACATCTGACTCTAAGTCTGTGTATGGTAAACCAAACCTATAAAACTCCACTTGCCCCTGCTTCTCCCCTCTTGATTTACAAAGGTGGAAACTTTCAGGATGTCTTAGTGGAGGACAATAAAACATTTTTCAAAAACACATTAAGAGTGTCAAAAACCACCTTTGAGATGAGTAACATCTTTTAAAGTAATGGGCTAAATCAAACCAAAACCTTTGCTGACATTTTGATTGCATTTGTGTTTGTCGGTGTAATGAAAAATTAACTTTACACATAAAAAATTTATTGTAGCTTCTTTTATTGCCTAGGAGGGAAAGTTTAGTGTAGCCAACTGAACCATGCTTCTTCATGGGTTGTCACTTTATACACTTTATTATTGTAACTTATGGGGATGTTTGTAAGCAAAGGAGTGTTATTTATTCCACAGTACTCCCATTTGCTCACTCGTTACGCTCATCATGGCGCTACGTAATAAACTTCATAATACCACACATTAATGGGGTTATTTAAACTATAACTACTATAAGTTAATGTGCAAATGCCTTGAAGTCTTCCCTTGTTTACTCGCAATTTTGAAATAATGTTCAAGACGTGCTCTGAGTCCACGAAAATCCACACTTTAGTGCAATAATTTATGGGGAAATGTACAATTATTTAATAAATACAGAAGAATTGACATTAATGTCTGTGTATCATGGGGTGTGTCTATTCATTAAAATGGTTGCTTGCTACTTACTTGTGGCAGATAAAACATATTTAGTACCATTTCATGCAAATTGGTCTGAAAAATACTTGCCCAAACCAGTGGAAACCTTGCAAATAGAATACTGTTGGAGTCTCCCTTGTTTTCCTAAGAGTTAGCAAAAATGAGAAGCAGCTAAACTGCAGTTACCCAAAGGCAAGAACTCTGGCCATTAACTTTATTATTGCTTATTATGTATTTTCTTTTGCATGTTGACCGGATCTATAGATCTATAATTCTTCTACATGCTTTCTGCTTGAAGGCTTTTTTGAAACAAAAGCTTGAGAACGTAGGAATTCCTAAGAAAGTAATTTCATAAGAAACTGTTATTTTCTGGTCGACTTTAAAATGCACTGAATAATTTTTCCTTTGTTCTTGAAACCAGAATGTGCACTTGTAATCAATAATGTAGGAAGTATCTGAGTACTGAAAACACTCAGATATTCTATTCTGTTCTATTCTAACTTCAACCTTCAGATTATAATTATTTTAATTCATGAGTTTCATGCATTGCAACTGTTCTTTAAATAAGTTTTTATCCCACAGAGTACAAACAGTGTGTATTAAAAAGTTGATCTGATGTAATTATATCACTTTCAAAAGCAGATGTTCCCATTATTCAAAAGAAGCCACTGGTTTTTCAGAGTACTTTGTGATCCTCCTGAGAATGACAGCTAGTGACGAGGAAACCTCTTGGTAAAAGCCAGTGATGTAAATGTGAAACACCATTTTACATTATAGATGATAGCTATTAATTTGCGAAGAGATGTGTGTGTTTTAGTGCATATGCCTATAAGTGAAAAGTCCAACATCAGAACAGCTCAAGCTTAAGTAAAGCAATAACTAGGTGGAGGCAATACCTAGCGTGCCTTGAAGGTCAATTCATCTCAATTTTACATGAGCTATCCGCTTTGCTTCAGGCTTGGGTTCTCCCCCACCCCTTTCATTATAACAGATAAAAGGACAGGATCTTCTGTTTTGAAATGACCCTGAAAAGTTCAGACCAAAGCCCTTTTAAATTCCATTATCTGAAATGCAGAAATCCTCTATGAAATGCTGCCAAGAATTGCCATGGCAACATGATGTCACCCAGTGACAGAACAAGCATCGTAGCATTTAGTTGAGACCGTGTTACTTACTTCACGAGCAAAAAGATGATTTTGAAAGCAGGGCCCAGCTGGGCAAAGGAACATCTGCAATCTAAACATTTCCACGTACCTCCAGGGGGAGAGAAACTGCTTTCACTCCTTGTCTCTGAACATGGGGCAGGGTCTAAATCACACAGGCAGGAGTCATGCGTTACCGAGAAGGGAGAGTGAAGGTAGGCTAAACTGTTAACAGTCAGAATATGTCTTAAAGGCAAGTGAGAAAGGGAGTAGCTGGGAGCCTGACCCTGCAGACAGGCCAGTCCCTGGATAAAGGACAGAGTCTCTGCTCAGGGACTCAGCCTGGACAATGTGAGTGTGGCTCACCTGTCACATCACACACAACAGATGATAATTCACCATATTTAGTTATGCACATGCAATTTTGACATGCTTTGAATGCTGGCTTGTGCTTTCCCTTTGGGTGCCTGACAGATTTTAGACTGAGCTTTAAACTGGTGAGGGTGGATCCCTCTTACACAGGTGCACTGTTTCACTGTTATGGGCCTTATCCAAGAAAAACCTCCCAGTCAATATGCTTTTCCTCCAACCTTTTAATAACCTTCGGAGCAAGACAAGAAGAAGAGAAATTACCCAGAGGGTCTGCTATGGGATGAGCAAAAATAAGATATTTTGGCATGGATTGGAGGTCAAGAAAACAGGAAAGAGGCTGCTGGAAGACTTGGTAATTAGAAGTCCCACATACGAGCAATTGCATCTTCTGGAGAAATTCAACTGTGGTATACATATACTTTCTTTCTTTGTTTTTTTTTTTTTTTTTTTTAAATGTGTTTCTGGCTTTAGTGCCTCCAAATTCTCGAACCCAGACTGGCTGCTCAGAGGTGTGAGGCAGAGCCAAAGCTGCACTATGCTGCACTGAGGATCTTTCGCAAATGTGCATGTCAAAGTTCTCACTAGTTTTAATCTGAGTTCACAGTCCTTGAGGCATCAGTGAAACTAACACCTCATAATGGAACCCGGGCAAAACTGCAAGGCAAATGTGATTTCAATATTTACAACAAATCTCAAGCACGTTTCAAAGCTGTGAACCAGCCCAGCTTTGTTGGGTTTTATTTGGATTTACACTGAGTACACTGGGAAAAGTTATAATTGGGTTATTCATTTCTCCCCTTTCGTTCCAAACAGGCTAGATGATTGCTCCACATCAGCTGTAGTATAAAGAAGACAATCTTTGAATGGAGAGGAACTGTAAAAATCACATTTCATTAGTGCAAGATTTTAAAGTATTCTTTCTTGTGCTGATATTCTTAAGGTTTCACTTTTTCTAGAAAGATTTCAAAATATGAAATTGAAATATGTTTATTTGGGTCTTTCAGAATCCTTGCTGATATGATATGGGAAATCCAATCTCTTCTCCTCTTCCATTGCTCTTCTCTTGTTGATTTAAAATCAGCTTAAGTTAATTGTACATCTTCTCACACTGGGTGAAATCTACATCCCAGGTCTCAGAGACAAACTCCTCACCATATCAGTCCACATCATACCACTTATCATGCAGACCTACCAAACTCTATTTTAGGCTCCGCTGTGGTGATTAGGACACCTTCTCAGAATCCAATTTTTCTAATAATTAGCAATTTTCTCCTAATTTCCAGTCTATATGTATTCACACTTTCTTGCTAAATCCAATTGAGTTTTCTCACCAAAGCAGATGGAAGTCAAAACTTGCTCTATCCCTACTATTCACAATATCTTGCCTGACTATAAATATTTACTGATACATAAATTTTCTGCTCTACATTTTAAGAAAAATATCATCCTTACCTCTCTAAATGAAGGTAATTCTATGCCCGTACTTCAGCAGCAATGTTTTACAGCAAAACTGAGCTGTTTTCCAGGACATAGAGTAATTCCCCAGCACAACCATCTGGGATGAAGTCAACGAAGAGTAGCCTGGGTTATCGCAGTTTTTCACTTTTGAGAGTACTTATTTTCTTTTAAATCAATGATGATTACTCTTTACTTCTTGAGGATTTAGCTGAGATCAAATGCTATTCAGCGTCTCTCAAGTGCAGGTATTGTATGAAGATATTGAACCTTGGATTTAGGAACCCACCTTTAAGGACTCTTATCTGGGAACACTTGCAATGGTGATCTGGACCTGAAGGAGTACTTTGGATGGTACATGTACTGCTGCGTTCAGTGACAGTGGAAAATGTGAAGGAATTGGGCAGCTAAGATCAGGGGCTTTACCCTGTCCAGTTCATGCTAACGATCTTCCGCAAGTCCTGTTTCACTGGGTATGTGTTAACTGTTTAGCTGCAGTCATATTTCACAAGATTGTTGAGTTAACAGATGAATTATACACGGTTTATAAAATGATTATTTAATCAGTGGAAAATTAAGTTCATAGATGTTTTTTAAATCTGGTCCAGGACATTCATCAGCAGAACTGCTGAATTTTTAATAAAGTCTGCTGTGCTTGATGTAGCTATCATTCTAAATTGCTCTCTCTCTGTTGGTCTTCTTATTGCAATATATATCTTAGTGTTATTCATTCTCATTGCTAATTGATTTTTTCAGCTCAGATTTAAAGACAGAATGACGTGTCATTCAGTATTTTATCACAGGATAGTCTTACTTTTAACAGAAGAAATGCTTTAAATATTAAGATAAGTGATTTCAAATGCTGTCAAAAGTTCTTCAGTTCCTTTAATCCATCAGATGCTTAGAGACATATGTTAAAAGCAAACTTGTGGCAGAGGTATAAAGAGGAACGATTTTTGCTTGTCTTGAAGATTAGGAACAATTTGAAATAGTCTGGGCTGGGTTTGTTTTGGGATTTGGTTGCTTAACTCATTTCTGCTAAAGGTCTAGATGAGAAGAAGCAATGAGCAATACAGTTTCTCCAGGTATTTCACCATCTCCTACCCCACATAAGAATTTAATTGCAGACCTAATTTTTCCTATTCTGTAAAAATATTTGGGAACTCTCAATAAATAATGAAAAAAAAATTTCCAAAATTGAGAAAATCACCAGAGAATTTACTATGGGAATAATCTGAAGCCTAGATATTATGGTTTGTTAGAGTCATGCCAAATATGGAAGTATAATGCCTTCTCAGGCTTGGTTGCTCACATCTCACTGAGAAAGTTTTTCAGGAGGGCCTTTTCTGGTAGACATGCACTCATTTCATCCCCTCAGTTGTACATGTGACCCAATCTGTTCCTCAAGGAATTTGGGATGCATGTAGGAAGCCAAGAAATCTCAGCTTATAGAATCATAGAATTGCTTTGTCTAGAAGAGGCCTTTAAGATCATTGAGTCCAACCATCAACCCAGTACTACCAAGTCACCACTAAGCCGTGACCCTTAGCACAACATCTACATGTCTTTTAAATACCTCCAGGGATGGGGACTCCACCACTTCACTGGGCAGCCTGTTCCAATGCTTAACAATCCTTTCAATGAAGAAATTTTTCCTAATATCCAACCTAAACCTGCCCTGGCACAACTTGAGGCCATTTCTTTTTGTTCTGCCACTTGTTGAGAAGCAGCGGGCTCCCACCTCACTACAACCTCCTTTCAGGTAGTTGTAGAGAGCAATAAGGTCTCCCCTCAGCCTCCTCTTCTCCAGGCTAAACAACCCCAGTTCCCTCAGTCACTCCTCATAAGACTTGTGTTCTAAACCCTTCACCAGTCTTGTCGCCCTTCTGTGATCACGCTCCAGCACCTTCATGTCCTTCTTGTAGTGAGGGGTCCAAAACTGAACACAGTATTTGAGGTGTGGTGCCCCCTGCTCACAGGGGGGCAATCACCCTCCTTACTCCTGCTGGCCACACTATTTCTGATACAAGCCAGGATGCCGTTAGCCTTCTTGGTCGCCTGGGCACACTGCTGGCTCATATTCAGCCAGTGTCAACCAACTCCCTCAGGTCCTTTTCTGCTGGGCAGCTTTCCAGCCACTCTTTCCCAAGCCTGTAGCATTGCAGGGGATTGTTGTGACCCAAGCGCAGGACCCAGCGCTTGACCTTGTTGGACCTTATGCAATTGGCCTTCAGTCCATTGACCCAGCCTGTCCAGATTCCTCTGTAGAGCCTCCTGATATTCAGGCAGAATAACACACTCACCTAACTTGGTGTCATCTGCAAACTTACTGAGGTTGCACTCGATCCCCTCATCCAGATCATTGATAAAGATGTTAAACAGAACTGGTCCCAGTACTGAGCCCTGGGGAACACCACTTGTGACTGGCCGCTAGCAGGACTGAACTCCATTCACCACCACTCTCTGGGCCTGACCATCCAGCCAGTTTTTTATCCAGTGAAGAGTACATGCATCCAACCCATGAGCAGCCAGCTTCTCCAGCAGAATTCTGTGGAATGCCATCTTTATTCATCTGGAGAAACACTTCAGTAAATCTCCTTGTAAGTGCTATCTGTCTGTCCAAGTATGTTATGAAGTTCACTATGCATTTTTAAGCTTCCTAAATTACCTCATTATCAGAATAAGGTTCACAATTTCTTGGGTCTTCAACTTCTTACTTATTTCTTCTGAATGGCCTGACTTGATACACTAGGACTGCAGTCTAAAGCTCAGAGTCATTTCTTAAGGACAGCCAGGCCTTGAATCTGGCAGTCAAGTTTAATACAACCTAGAGATATTTACATATTGCCATAAGTAAATTAAAAAAACTCCAATTGTCCATGTGTAAAAATTTTTTGAATGTTTTGTTTCAAAATTTATCAAAGGTTGGTTATAAGCCTGTGTACCTCCGTAGCCCTAAATTATGGTAGAAATTGGATCTAAAATATGGTTTAAGATGAATATACATCTCAAGCATCAGGAGATGGAGAAACCACTATAAATACATGCCTATAAATATAATAATATTATTTATAGCAAAGACCAATGATTTTTTGATGTTCACCATGATAAAAGGGATTAATTCATTGACATGAACTAATAACACAGTGTTGGCTCTATAGTTAGTTTCTGTAACAGAAAATGGCATTATCCAAAGAGAAAGGAAAAATACTTTTTAAAGTTCTAAACCACTGATTATTGAGCTGATAAATGACCCTACCCCTTTATGTTTGTCTGGAGTTTCCCTGTGCCCTCTGAAAGTGCCTGTGTGAAACTTGCCTGAAAGTGTCTATTTCCAGAGCAATTTGAGAGCTGGGTATTTGGGCTAGCATTCTGCAAAGTCACATGAAACCATCAATAACCATGATAACTACTGGATCTACACATTTAACCCTCTCCTGCCAGACCTCACTATCCAGGTACCTGCAGCTCTCTCTGATACCTATGCAGCCAGAGTGAGGTTTCTCCCCGTGCATACTGAAGTACTAGTGCCAGATGCTTGCACTTGACTTCTGGAGGGAAGGTGTCCCAGTTGCTATCAAGATCTCCTGGAACATGTTCTGGCTACATCTATGCCCACACAGTTCAGCAAAAAACACTGGACACCAGGAGGATGGTGAGTGACAAGGACAGAGCTGGGCATGGCCAGCACGCGGACAGCAGACCTCCATGTGGAGCAGACTGACTTCATGTAGCCTCAGCTGACAGCACTTGGCTTTGAACCGGAATAGGATATGGGTGACTCAGGAGTTAATGTGCAATTTAATAATCTCATTCCTGAATTCTAATTCTAGAAATGCTCCTAAAAACCCATCAAAAATTGAAAGATTTTTCACAGGCACCGTCAGCCCTCAGTGCCTTTCCTCACATACCAAGATTCTCCCTGGTCTTGTGAGGAGCAAGTGCAGGGGCTGATCAGTCTGCAAGTAAGAACAGATGAGGTGAAAGAAGTCCCTGTATTCCCTACAGGTTGTTGGACAGGTTTTGCATGGGGCTCAGTATGTTGCCCTTTTGTGTTACCTCTCTCCTTATGCTGAATGGTACTTGACGAGCCAGGCATGTAACAGGTCTAATACTCTGAGGTTCCTGGGTCCTCTGTTGCCTCTGGCTCCCGGCAGTTTGGGCTGCATAATGCCTACATTTCCTTTCACCATTGGCACTGCAAACTCAAGTATGTGTCTCATTCTAACACCATGTGTGGCTGTGGTTCTGGTGACGTGGTGAGTATATATGTGTGTGCTTGCAGAGAGCATGGGTAAACAAAACATCATGATTTATGTCTCCCAGAAACAGCTGCTACTACATTGTCATGGAATAAAAGCACTGGCTGCCTAGAATGACAAGTACGTTCGCCTCCACTGCTTCTTTGGTTCTGCATTTCAGGTATCCTCACAAGAAACATTGTATTGTGAAGTTATCTTTTTAGTCAAATGTTTTTCAGCTCATTTAGAGTTTGTTTTTCAAGTTTAAGCACTCATCTTCTGTCATTACCCTGCACCCTAGACATGTACAATAACAAAAAAACCAACCCAAACCACAGAGACCAGGAAGTCAGCCTTACTGTGACATAACAATGCCTTGGCTGTTTGGAATACAAGGCACCTGGAAGCGCTGATACTGCTTCTCAAGATTGTACTGAAGAAAGTGATGCATTCTGCACCTAGGACGGAGTACCACTGGGCACTAGTATAAACTGGGAGAGGAATGGCTCTGAAGAGTATCCCTGCAGAAATGGATCTGGGGGCAGGTGGGGGCTGGTCGAGAGCAGGCTCAATGCCAGTCAGAAGTGTGCCCTGGCAGCCAAGAGGGCAAACCACATCCTGGGGTGCATCAAACACAGTATAACCAGCTGATCAAGAGAGGTTATTGTCCCTCTGTATTCAGTGTTGGTGTGGCCTCACCTTGAGTACTGTGTGCAGTTCTGGACCCCACAATTTAAGAAGGATGTTCAGGCACTCAAATGCATCCAGAGGAGGGCAACAAAGCTGGTGAAAGGGCTGGAAGGAATGTCCTATGAGGAGTGGCTAAGGACTTTGGGCTTGTCCAGTCTGGAAAGAAGGATCAATGTCATTGCTCTCTACAGCTTTCCGAGGAGGGCAAGTGGAGACAGAGGTGCTGAGCTCTTCTCCCTGATATCCAGTGATAGGACATGTGGGAATGGTTCAAAGCTGCACCAGAGGAGGTTTAGACTGGACTTTAGGAAACATTTCTTTACTGAGAGGATGGTCAAACACTGAAATAGGCTTCCTAGAGGGGTGATCAATGCCCCAAGCCCATCAGTGTTTAAGAGGCATTTGGATAATGCCCCTACCAACATGTTTTATCTTTTGGTCAGCCCTGAATTGGTGGGGCAGTTGGACTTTGTAGGTCCCTTCCAACTGAAATTATTCCTTTCCTTTCCTTCCCTTCCCCTTCCCCTTCCCCTTCCCTTCCCTTCCCCTTCCCTTCCCCTTCCCCTTCCCCTTCCCCTTCCCCTTCCCTTCCCCTTTTCCCTTCCCCTTCCCCTTCCCTTCCCCTTCTTCCCTTCCCTCCCCTTCCCCTTCCCCTTCCCCTTCCCCTTCCCCTTCCCCTTCCCCTTCCCCTTCTTCCCTTCCCCTTCCCCTTCCCCTTCCCCTTCTTCCCTTCCCCCCTTCCCCTTCCCCTTCCCCTTCCCCTTCCCCTTCCCCTTCCCCTTCCCCTTCCCCTTCCCCTTCCCCTTCCCCTTCCCCTTCCCCTTCCCCTTCTTCCCTTCCCCTTCCCCTTCCCCTTCCCCTTCTTCCCTTCCCCCCTTCCCCTTCCCCTTCCCCTTCCCCTTCCCCTTCCCCTTCCCCTTCCCCTTCCCCTTCCCCTTCCCCTTCTTCCCTTCCCCTTCCCCTTCCCCTTCTTCCCTTTCCCATTGCATTGCATTGCATTGCATTGCATTGCATTGCATTGCATTCCATTCCATTCCATTCCATTCCATTCTTCTGTGCATAGTTAACACAACAGGAAAAGAGAAATTACAGTAGCAGTTAAGAGTTTCTGAGCCGCACAATATATTTGGGTAGAAATGAGTGATATTCTGGAAGTTAGAGATGTTGTGATGCATGTAAACTTTGTTCTCAGCTTCTATCCAGATAATTTGTACTCCTCAAGTTCTTCCATTTATCCCCATTCTCTTAATTTTTGTATGTCTAATGTAACAGGATAGGGATGAGATTCAATAGGACAATTATAATCCTCTCCTCTATGTGTAATCCAGCATCTGTTTTGAAACAATTCTTCAGCAATATATTTTGAATACTATGTTCATTTTATGAACATGTTTCTTCACAGTTTTCTTATTCATTCAGCTAATATAAAACCAGTGAAAATAAGGACCAGATGCTCAGCTGGAATAAAATTTACACCAGCTGAAGATCTACCCAGAGTTACAAAACCCTCTTATGGTGAAACACAGATGAAAGTGTCAAGCCACAAAATGTTATTTCATATAGTTCTGAAACCATGCAGAAAAATAAAGATCTGCATGGGTTCAGTGGAGAATTATAAATAAACCTTCATTTATTCAAGACATTGCATGAACCATTTTTCATCTCCTGACAAGTCTGAGATGATTTTTAAGTCTCTAACAAAACCATAATGATTTGAGGTTTTGTAAGAAGTTTAGCCTTGTTCTTTTACAGATGATGGTCCGAGATTAATAGATCAATTTCACTGATTATTATCCACTTTCCTACATTTTGATTTTATTGTGCATGCAGACACAATATATATATATATGTATATGGCATATATATATGTATATGACAAATACTGTTTATTCACACTCACATCTAAGATCAGATGTGCCCAAAGTATGAAAAGGTTTTGAAATGAAATAGCTTAATCAGTTCCATATTCTGCAGGTCTATTTTTGTCAGTAATACTAGCCTCTGTTTTGCACATGTATTTATTTAATGACAATCTCTGCTCCTTAAATTGCCGATTGTATTGCTGATTTTCTTTTCATGGTAATAACCCAGTACTTTCAGACTCTGTGTTAGCTTATCTTCAGGGTTGTTGTTTTCTGTGGTGGGGTGGGGGGTGGTGGGGAGAGTATCTTCCTTTTTTTCCAGGAGGTTGCATTAATAAAGATCAAGAGCAGGCAGTTATTACAGAGATTTTACATTTTTACAATTAATCCCCATTCCCGTGAAGACTTACCTATGTTCCTTACTTTAAACACATGATATGTCCCACCAAGCCCAGAGGATTAGAGTTAAGCACTTGTGTAAATCTTAGCAGTTTCAGAACCTAAATAACATTTTTTTAAATGTATTTTTGAACCTGAAGGAATGGAACTGGTGATAATTAGACAGTAAGCAGTTAGTTTTCAAAGTGCACAGTCGATTACAGGAGGATTCATTCTGGGATAAAGTTCTGAGTTGGGACTTACAAAGTCTGGCTCTTCCACAGCCTTGTGAAATAGCCTTGTATAAATTACTGAGGTTCAGATACACAAAGTCCATCAGTTTCCTAATTCCCTGGTTTGAAATTTCTCCGATTTAAGTGCCTTGATATTCTTGCATGTGTAGACAACAACATCTTGTAGCTGATTGCAGTAAGGCGGAATGCTACTCCCATAAACAAGAAAAAAATTGTAAATGTCCCTTTCTATCCATGGTGTTATCATGCACATACTCATGCCTTAGTTCCTTATGTGTTAAAGAATCTCAAAGCTGAATCCAGGCAGATCTTGATTCTTCCAGAGTAGGGCTCACTACTTATACATTTAAAAGTGCTTGCTACCATAGTCTTTTTACTGGTGGCACTGATTAGACTTTAGTCTAGCCACTAGGTGGTCATGTAAATTCAGAATAAAATATACATGAATAATGTTGAAATCAGTGTTTAGCTACTCTTTAAACATCTGCTTGTAGCTATGTTGAAGCTACACTCTATATCTGTCTACTTTCATATATATTCAGCAGTTCTGGGCTAATTATACCATTTGTATTCTGGAGAATTATGGGAGGCTACAGCAAAGTTTACTGCGTTCTCCTCACATACCTATTCAGCTGAACATGAGTCAGAGCTGCACTGCTTATTACAATATTATTAGCATAAGTTGTTTTAGTAAAGTAGTAAATAATTCATAAGGAAATCTGCAAAAGCAAATGTTTGCCTTTCCCCCCATTTTCATTAAGTTTGAAGAGAATTGTTCACTTTCTTCAAATATTTGGTTTAAAAATGTGGTAACAGTACAATGTTTTCCACTACAGATAGCCTGTGTGTTTTTTCTTTTCTTAGTAAAACGTTGGAAAACTTGGTGCCATAGTGAAAGCAAGGAAAGCATACAGATAACTGAGGTTCTTAAACTAGTCTTAAAAGACAGCAGGGCACATGATATAGAGTGGATCTCAGCTTGCAAGTACCCAGGGCCAGGTTTCTACAACTTGAAAGTTGTATAAACAGCTAATTTCCACTGAACTTTCATTGTATGGCTTCATGCTGGTTTAAAAACAGTGCTTGTGGCACCTACGCTGCAGTTGCACGAAGTGATGAAAGTCAGGGAGCAAATCCCCATTGTAGTGGGCACTATAGAAATTAAAAGGAGACACCGTTCGCCAGAGGGTTTACAGTTTCATCCTGTTTCTTTTAGTCTAATTTCTGTCTGTACTTAGTATTCCAGGCAGGCAACTGCTATGGAATAAACCCCGAAATGTCAATTTAGAAGAGGTCTGGATCCTCCAATGGAAGAATAGCGTCTCTTTTTTAATAGAGTTTCAAAATGTTATAGAATTTCCAAAGAGTAGCGATGCCTCCAGACCGCTGAGTTTGACAACCTAACATATGCCCAGACTGCCTGCAAGAGCCACAGAGCATGTCATCCTCCCAGGAAGGAAAAGACAAGCAGCACAAGCAAACCTTAAGCAAGCATAGGGCAAGCAGATGGTGTTAATTCCAAAGTCAACTCATGCACCTAAATTCAGTTCCTCTCAGGAGGGACAAACATGCAAGATGGTTGTGTAAGTTTGAACTGTCATTTCGTCGAGCTGGTTCATTCAAACAGGGATGAACCATTCTGTTTGTGTCCGAAATGTCAAGTTCAACTAAACCAGGGTTAAAGCATGCCACAAGTGAATTCAGGTCAAAGCTAGAAGACAAATTTGCTCTGCCAATAAGACAGCTAGTCTCGGATTGACTTTTATGTGCCAAATCCTCAGACAACAGAAACACCAAGAATCTGGGGGGAGAAGGAAAAACAAAGTTAGCATTTTAAAAGAGTCATGTTCATGTTTCACCTGTGAGGACAGCAATCTTCTAAATGTTACTAAAGAAAAAGTAGCTTATGGGAGAGCATTTCTTAACCAAAGAGAATATTTCTATAATTTGGAGGGTTAATGATGACTCATCTCCTCTGATTTTAGCAGCTGAGAAGGTAAGCCTAGCCTAGGCTGAGTGTCCAAGCTCCCATGTTGACTAACAGAGGAAAGTAAGTGTCTCCAGAGGCAATTCATCTCACCTGAGACATGACTTTGGCTGGACCCACTCCTCCTCACAGAGTTTATGTCTCTTTCTGTTGACTCTGAAAGGGAAGAAGAGAACTGTCTTGTTTGAGTACTTAGTTTTTACATGCCTAAAACCAAGATAAATTATGTTTTACCCTCAGTGGAAAATCTATACCCTAGTTAATAAACCAGGATTTTTAAAATGCAATTTCCCTTCTGCTATGTTCTCAGCCAAAGCCGTGTGTGTGTCTGAGCCGAACTTCACAGCTTGAAATCTTTGGCAGATTCTCCTCCATTGTAAGTTTGTGCAGCACCAAGCACACTGCTATCAAACAAATAAAAAGAATAATAAAACTCAAAAACGCTTGTATATATAGAAAGCCATTCAATGTAAACACAGGGTTTCTCTAAACAGGAGAAAAGCGGAAGCCAGATGGCATGAAATCATTGATAGCTGTTTCATAAACTTTTCCTGCAATCAAATCGAATTGAAATAACACTAGATTGTAGGCTTTAGCAGGTGGGTAGCACACACAGCTGCTTCTGCTAGATGATTTCCAAAGAATACATACATAAAACATTTCACAGGGACTGACATACAGGGGGAAAGGTTAGCCCAGATGGAATGATCTTTTTCAGGCTTTCACTGACAGATTTCTGAAGCCTGCCTCTTTAAAAATATGAGCAGAAGTTCTTTCCTGGTATTGTTGAATCAATTACAGTCATACACAATGTGGCTGGGAGATATGGCCTGTCTTCAACACCAATTTGTATTTCAGGGCAAGGCAGAGCAGAGAGGGATCTCCTAGTGTCCAGTTCATTGCTTTGCAGTGAGGCTAGATAAATGTAACTAAATCACCTCTGGGAGATATTTCTGCTTCATAGTAATTCCCCAAGGAAAGATTCCACCTCAATAGTTTATTCCAGGGTTTCTTTCCACTAATAGCTAGATAATTTTTAATACAGCTAAGCTAATGGCTGCACATGGTCAAGGAGAGGAAACAGCTGATATCTTTTTCCAATTTAATCTTTTATATATTGAAGGATTTATCATGTCCCTTCTCCTCGTTCTGTCCTTTTCTGCAGACTGATATCCCATGGCAAAACTCCTGAAGGCTCACAGATTAGCTGCAAGAAGCAGGTAGGTCTTCCCAGAGAGGTCCCGCATCTGAGGCAGGCTTGGCAAGGTTTCCTGTGGCTGACCAGAAAGCTAATTCAACAGTTTGGGCTGATTTTCACTTGAAACTTTTGTTTGCATTGGAAACTAAGACTCAGAAGAAAACATGGAGAAAGGAAGGAGAAATGGGAAAAACCAACTTACGTAAATCAAATGAGAGCCTTTAGGAAAGACAGTGAACTGAAACACACTGTGTAGGTCCACTACCCAGCACCTTCTGGCTAGATGACATTGACCTAATGCAACAGGCTTTACTAAAAAGTCTCTCCTGTTGGAGCAAGTCTAGAGGAGGGCCACAAAGACGATCAAAGCACCTCTGCTATGAAAACGGGCTGAGAGAGTTGGGGTTGTTCAGCCTGGAGAGGAGAAGGCTCTGGGGAGACCATATAGCAGCCTTCCAGTACCTAAAGGGGGCCTACAGGAAAGAAGAAGAGGGACACTTTACCACAGAGCGTAGTGATAGGACAAGGGGATTAGGAAGAAATTCTTCACTGTGAGGGTAGGGAAACACTATAACAGGTTGCCCAGAGAAGCTGTGGACGCCCCATCCCTGGAAGTGTTCAAGGGCAGGTTGGATGGGGCTTTGAGAAACTTGATCTAATGCAAGGTATCCCTGCCCACGGCAGGGGTGTTTGAACTAGATGATCTTCAAGGTCCCTTCCAACCCAAATCACTCTATGATTCTATCAATAGAATTATATGCAAACTATGCTATTTAATAATGATGATCTCTTAGACTGCAGGAGTCTTTGTGGATACTCATTTGAAAATGTTGGTTCTGAGGTTACTGGCATCCAGCCTCCCTCCCCCAACCCCAGTATATTAGAAATATAATATATACTACTGGTATGTTAGTGAAACCAGTGGGAGAGCAGGGGAGAGAAAATATCATTATATCACTGCACTAAATCTTAGTTTTAAATGCTAGGCATGATAGTGGCCATCTCAGTTCAGAAAGAAAAAGGTACAATGAAGGACAGCAAAGAAGATCAGTTTGAAGTTTGAAAGTTTGAAATGGGTTCTGTCCAAAGAGATATTAAACAAAATAGCACTTTTCAACACAGAAAAAAAAGAATCTGTGGTTTACAAAATGGAGAATGGCAAGAAGGAAGGAAGGGAATGATATCTATTATATCTCATAAGACAAGAACATGGAGGCACCAAATGAAACTATCAGACTGCAGGCTTTACACAAAAAGTACTTCTTCACATAATCCATAACTTGAAATGCCATTGCCGCGGGATGCTTTGGAAGCCAAAATTATAAATGGGTTCAAGAAACAGCTAGAGAAACTCACCGAGTAAATATCTGCCTGTGAGCTAATAAACACAATGGTGTGGGTCATGAAGTCCTGACCCACACAGGCATCCCAGGGAGATACCACTCTGGACTTACCCTTCTCTCAGACTTAGGGGTTTTTTTGCAGCCACTGTCACAGACTGGGCATGGTGCCACACAAGCCCTTACTCCTTCTCTTGTGGTGGCAGATATAACCTTTGTGTTACTTCAGAAACCAGGTACAATCCTCAAGTGAAAACCCATTCCCCTCAGAGAGAGAAGAAATCAGCAGTAGCCCCAAGTAGTGGGAGCAACTGTTTGCGAAAGGCAGTGAGAATCAGTCCTGAGGTGATATGACTTTGCAAGAAATAAATGAGTGAGAAGCAAATGCTTTCAAAAGTACCCATCTCAGCTCTGTGACTGAGAAAACAGGAACACTCAGAAAGAAGCAGTGATAAAAGATCCAAAAGAGGCAGTTGATTCCCTGCAGGGGAGAAAACAAAGTGTTTACAAAGATGTAGAACAGTAAATCATCAAAGTGTTCCTTTGAAAATATTTCAAATGTAATGTTCATCCCTACATTTATATGGGAGGCATAATAAAGAGAGAGGAAAAAAAAAAGATACAGCCCTTGCCTTTAGGGGCATTTGGACCACAGCAGGTGTAGCATGTCAAGTAAGAACAACAGCAAAACGAGGAGGGAAAGAGGAAAGACTGCAGGAGGAGTGGAGGCACAAGGATTATATGTAAGTTTATGTAATTGTTTTGGACTACTGGGAAAAATCTTCATCAGCTTGTTTATTGACTTGTTCTCTACCTCTTTACTTGCCTTAAGCTGAAGTAGTTATTTTAAGCTGCTGAAAGGGTCTATTTTGAGTGTGGTCTCATGAAGGTTGATTATGGGAGGAGGTTTGTGGGAGTCAAAGGAGTGAAGACAAAAGGAGAGATGGAGATAATGAACAATAGATGCAGAAACAGTGGGGACCCAGTGCAGATCCTTGCACTGCTTTTAGTCATAGCTGGCTCTCATATAGAGCTTTTCAAGCACAGATTTTGAAATGTCTGAAACTGAAGTCTGAATCATTTTCTTCATATTATAACAGGACAAATGATTTGCTCAAGGTCACTAAGCATAAAATAATGCACTGGAGCCAGGCAGAGGATTCACAGCCCCTGAATGCTAATGCCATGGTGCCCACGAGCCACGCTGCCCCCCATCAGCTTGGGTTGTCACCTGCAACACAGAGGTGACGTATTAGAAATTAGTTTATCAGCTGCTTTTTCTATAAATGATATACTGAAATACTGTATCAGTCCATTTGTAGGGAGAACTGCTGGCCTTGCTGAGAACACGTACACCAGGCAGGGATTTACTGGGGGAATGAAGAGGGTTTAAGCTGTCTTCATATTATGAGCTCCTGATGTAAAATGGTACCCAGACACGTAACATACTCTCAGCTAGACTGGAGACATACTAAGACAGACACGTCTGTTCAGAGCCACAGCCAGGCCACTCTCAAGGCCAGCTACACAGTCTGTTCAAACAACGGTTTGCAATATACACCAAGAGGTCAGGTGATCTACAAAGGCCAGAGGATTGCCAACATGCTTGGATGTAAGGGAGAGCAGAAAATCCCATGCTTATGGATCATTTCAACAGTGCCCTCTCGGTGTTACAGATGTGCCATCATGTTGATACACATGATTGGTTTTTTGCATTTGAAATGCACGATTTCTGCTGACTCCCAAACCATACAGAATGGCTCTTGGCCTACAACTGCTCATAGAATCATAGAACTGTAGAATATCTCAAGTTGGAAGGGACCTACAACTGTCATTTGAATTGTTCCAAGTGTTAGTGTTCTAACTACATAATGAGCAGAGAAGGAGTTTAATTGCACACCATTCACAGGAGCATTCTTTTTAAAAAAAAAAAAACCAAACAATTCTTTATCACAAGTGAAGTTCAAGAAATCTTTTAAAATAATGACAAAAAATCTGTGACAATACTTAATTGTCATCACAGAGCTGTTATTTATCTAATCAACCACCTAATGTTACTGGTCTTTTATTTGTTCTCTCTTCCAACTAACACAATTACATTATATTTCAAAATGTAACTAACATTTTAAAAGAGGAAATGATGGGTTTATGTGTCTGGATCATGCACATTTATGGTTATAGTATATACCTTCACTCATTGCCATACTACAATGGAATTTATGCTTGCCTGGTTCATTGCAAACCCCCCTCCACAGCTGCACTGCAGATGTAATCCCACATGCATCTGCAATAGCTGTCTTCTAGCACTGTTTGGCTTTCCATACCTTAGAAGATGTTCCTGTTTGTTTTTTTAGAATGAAATCTTGCCTGTATTACATCTACCAAAGCAAAGTTAGCCCAACATCATTCACATGAATAGATTTACAACTAATAGCAAGCATTACTCAAGGCACATCACTTATACAAAAAAATTGATTTACTGGTCTAAATGTCACAGCAACTATTTTAATGTTTATGTCTTTTTTACTGCCGATGCTGGTCTTATAATGGAGCAGTTTAGTAGAGATCTTTTTGTGAATATGAAATTTTAATGGCTTGGAAGATTTTGGATTACATTTGATTTGATGTCTGGAACTAGTGGTAGGAATTTTCTCTGCTGAGCTAATTATCACATGAAGTTTTGAGCCACTGTATATTATCATCATCATCATGATTCACTGCAATTGGCTGCAAGCACCATACTGCAGACATGAAATGCACAAACTGTGGTACACCTATTGCATGGAGCAACAATTGTTTTCCCTCTTTGTGCTTATCGAAAGGTAACTCTAATGTGTTGGCTAATGAATTCCACCCCAACTGTGAGTGATCTTATAATTACATACTTCAGGCTCCACATCAGACAATCAATGGTTTCTTTAGCTCAATCTTATAATGATTCAGACCCTAACTCACTGAAGTATTTGTCTAAAATCACGTTTACTCAGTGGCCAGCAGAACCATCTTAGCTTGCTTAAATGGACGGCTAACTATATACAGGATCATTCACATGCTTACTTTGAGGTAGATTCTGGCACTAGTTTGATGAATAAAGATCATACTCTAGAAATCGGTTGCTGTATTTGGAATTAATGTATTGATTTCTGCTAGAAATTATTATTTAACATGTATTGTCAGTAGCACAAGACATATTTCAGCACATGGAACATATAATCCAAAAAGAAAGAAATCCAGTGAATCATCTCCCTAAAGATAATATTTGGTAAAATATCCTGTATATATATATATATTTCCAGTCAATAACCACTTTTTCTCTAAAGTCTATAGATTATCACATCCTTCCGGTTTCTTTTTTTAATGTTTTGTTTCCAGCAAAAGATCTTGCTCTGCAAGAAAACACAGGAATAATGTGTATCCGTGCATCAGCTGTTTAGATGTTAATAAACAGAGATAATGGCCATTGGGAATGTTAAAGCTAGACTACTTGGCTGCTCTGAGAAATGAAATCCAGGAGTAATGAGTCACACTAGATGTGATCCTTTAAAAAGAAACATTGGCAAACTCTCAGATTTTAAAATAACTTTGCTGAGATCAAGTGGATCTGTCTTCAGCCATGATGAAAAAGCTAAAAATGAGTATCTGACTGTGCAGATAATTCCAGCAGCCTGGCAGCATTCATTTGTGAAGCAGCCTAGCCTGATAAGATGCTCATACTGGCGCTAATGTGAACTGGACAGTGCAGATACATATTGCATAATCACAGCATACATGGCACCTTCATTCATATACTGCTGTCTGCGGTTATCAGCTTAGAGAGACAGTAACGTGCATGCCTGCGAGCCACCCTCTGCTCTGAGTTTTGTTTTGCTCTGCATTGCTACGCAGACTGCAGAGTGCTCATTTTCCTGAGCAAGGAAGGGCAAACCCATCTTCCCCTGCAATTTTAGCAAATTCAGTCAAAAGGAAGAGTGCAAGTATGTCACCCACCAGTAGTGGTTGAAGGGGGTTCCTCTTCAGAATACACAAAATACACAGGTCTTGAGCTGGATTTGCAAGATCTGTTACTATGGATATTAACTCAAAACTCACCTATGTGGTTTGGTGTTTTGTGGCAATGTGCTGTTTGCACCTCTTAGTCAGAAGTAAAAGCCAAGATTTTCATTGAGTGTTACACATTTGCTCCATCTGAACATGAACTAAACCCATCCACTACTCTGCAGTTCTTGAAAACAACATTTTATCTGGTGTTGTTGCTGAAGAAAATGCTATTTTTCATTTATATGCACCTCATGACAGCCCATCTGCAAGTTGTTTGTGATTCAGGTACATTTAAAAAAGTTATTAGAATAATATAATATTTCTCCTCTGTCTGCAAAAACAGCGCATGCAGAAGTTCATTGCCAGAGAAAGACCTACTTAACTTCCTGGTTCAGCAAGAAAATCTCAAACAAAGTTCAGGGCTATAAGAAAAAAGTCTACCTGTCATACCATATATCTTTCAGGCTTTGAGGAACTACACATAAATCAGTAGAAGCAAGGCAGTGAGAAAAACAAGCAAGGTGAAAAATCCCAGACACATTCCAGTTTTGTCACAGTGGATTTCTTATGGAGATCTCTTCAGGCAGACTTTCTTGTGACTCCTAACTACATGACCCTTGCTAGATAAAATCGAAGTTTGCACTTCAGTGCTCTGCTTCACCAGTGTACAACGCAAACCACTTACACCACTGGCTGAAATTATTTTATTAGGCAGCAGAGAATTTTTTAAATGCTTAAATTAGAATTGCAGCTGTTCATGCTTCCCCTGTATTATATAATTATTTTTATTTTGTATTAGTAAAGAAATCCTAGGCATACAATAGTGCTGGGCAGTGTTCTGTAAAATATTGATATTTTACAGGTATGTCACACTACAGAAATGGATTTGGGAAACACAGAAAAGAATAATGTATAAAATGCAAAGCAGAAATGTCACTGTTCACTGATAGAACTGTTATATTCAGAAGCAGACAAAAATTCAGTTTTACTGTCGGGCAAGTTTGCAATACTTCCATTTTATCTAGACTACTTGTGCTTTCCCAGCAAAAAATTCACATTAAATAATATTAAGCAGAGAAGAAGAGACTACACAATAGAGGATTCTCTGTGTAAAGGTGTTATCACTGGGAGACTGGGTTGCCTGAGTTATTCATTAGTTGGTGTATGGCAGATATTTCAAAGGGAAGCCAAAGAAGGCATAAACAGTATTCTTAAAATGTTCCTACATTGTTTCTTTGTACATATTTCCCTAGATTCCTTTGTTATTATGAGACCAAACGCACTGATTACAAGGGAAGAAAGACTTCATAATCAGTGCATTAACCTCCGGATGTTGTCTGTAAAAGATCTGATTCAATACTGCTGAAATCAATAGGAGCCTCGCCTTTGATTTCATAGACTTTTTGATTTCATCCTTATTTATTAAAAATGCTTTTAAAATGTAATAACATAGGACATTACACAACTAGAAAGAGTTCTCTGCATGCTTTTGTAAAGCCAGGAATGACCCCTCTTCATGAGTATGAAGATAAAACTATGATCACCAGCTATCAGAGTGAACAGTTGAATGGCAGATCAGGAATGAGTGAGTATGCCTTATGCCTCTACTGGAGATGCTACCGGTTGCCCTCAGGGGAAAGAAGGGGGAAAGGATATATTTCCATAATGAACATTCTTTTCTCCATAGGGCCATTGCTGGATACAGATACTTTTTAGTAACTTTGAACTTGCTCAGCTGGTTGGAATGAATGAAATGTCCCCAGGGAAACCGATAAGCAGCCTGACGGCAAAGTGAAGGTGAAATGGCTAAAAGTGCAAATTTATCAAAAGTACATGCAGTTTTTCACATGGGTTTATAATTTATAAGGAAAAAAATGGGTAGAACCATCCTGTGATATGTTGGGCACATATTAGATGAGATGATAGTTCTTTCGGTTTGGTTGACAGTTTGGCAGAAATGGTGATAGATCTTTGTTTCTTAAGCACAGAAAAATTAAAAGCCAAGTGTAGGGTTATCTCAACTAATGGAATACACAGATGGTCAAAAATTGAGACTAATTTGGAATTACAGGAAATAAGAAGAGAAAATAACTGAAGGAGTTGTCCAGTCATTCCTTTATACTGAGATTGGATGAGCTATTCTTATGCCATTCCTGATAGACATTCACCCAAACTGCTCTTAAAAGTTTCTCAGGTGGGATTTCAGTACTGTCCCAGCTCTGCTCCAGTGCTTCATTATCCTTCTTGCTGGCATGATATTCCTCATGTTCAACCTGGTTTTGTCTTGCCATATTTTAAGAGCATTTGTTCTTATCTGACAGGCAGACAAAGGTAAAAGCTCATGCCCTTCCTCATTTAAACTGTCTGTTATTTAAACTTCCAGTCTTCAGACCAAAAATATTCAACACCTCCTTTTTTCCCTAGATGTCACTTCTTAATATTCATCATTCTCATTGTTGTCATTTGGTCTCTCTCCAGCTCATCTGCATCGTTCTTGTGCTCCACCACCCAACCTGGCCACAGGACACATGCTGAAGACATAACCTCACTGAGAAATTCAGAAATCTTAATGTTACAACACAAGAACCATTCAATGAGTAAACACACATGTATTTGCTTGTCTTTTTTATTGCAGCCAATGGTTGGTTTTTTGGTGACTTATTTTAAACTTCAGTTCCTTTCTGCAGATCTGCTGCATTACCCTCCAGCTTTTGTGTGGTTTATTGTTTCAGCAGAAGTCTGCATTTTTTAGTTTATTGAAATACATTCTATTTTCCCAGACTATTTCTTCAATTTATTAACACTGTTGTAATTCTAATCTTGTCTTACACATATATTGCCCAGCTGGTGCTCTCTGTGAACTTAATACAAGCGTTGTCCATCCTGTCTTGAAAAATCACAAATGGAAACATTGAATGGTGTTCAGGATAATTCTTGTAAACATCCACTCCTCAATCCGTTCATCTAATTTAATGAGGAATTAGTGACACCTACTCTTTTAATAAATGTCTCTCCAATGAGTAAGGCACTCACCTAATAATTCTTTTCATCTAGTCCATGTTTCCTAAACTTGCACATAAGAGTCAATAGAGGTATACTGAAGTCAAGATATATGACAGCTACCAATTTTATTCCCACCCACAAGGCCTGATATCTTGACTTGGTACAATCATTCCTTCAATTATCACAGTTCATGTTTCATAGCAGAAAATGTATGTGACTAAAATTCAGTTCTGAGATAGGCAGTAGAATGGCAATCTAGAAGAAAGAGGTAGCATAGCAAGGGTCTCTGTTACGTAAGTCCATGGTGCTCTCCACAGTAAATATACTTTGAGAATAATTGCAGGCACTGAGTTATATTGTCTTTCCTCATCAACAAAGACATTTTTTGCTTGACCAACCAGAGGATATTCCTTCTTAGCACCTCTCACATGTTGGTCTGGAAGACTCCTGGAAGACCACCACATAAACAGAATGATGAACAAACTGTTGTATACTCCTTATGTAGTTTACCTTTATAAAGTGGTGCTAGGTGCCCAAAGCATGAGTATGAAGAATTCCCTGCAAAATACTCTCTTTATGATGTTTGCCTCAATACAGTTCTCTGTCCACAATGGTCAAAATTCCTCTGATTGTTAGACACAGCTCTGTAAGGGATGTGAAATATTCTTGCTCATCACAAACATGTCGAGACTTCACATAAACAGGCAAGCTAAGGAGTGCAGGTTTTGTTGAACTGTATCACTTTCCAAATGAACAAGCAAAAATCAGTAGCTGGTTACAAGCTCCTGAAAGGAAACTGTGGTGACAAGAAAACAACGGTGCTTCACAATTTTGCATTTCACTCTGATGGGTGAATGTCCAAATGGCTGAAACATTACTTCAGTTTCGAAGTTCTGTCCAAAACTTCTCTAGACATCTTGAAAAAAGGACAGAAATTCTAATGAGTGAATATTTTGATGAACTTTTTTGGACAAGGACTTGTCCAACTTGGTAAAAATAACAGAAAGAACATTAGTACTTTCGATATGCATCTTAATAGCTAGTGGTGGTGAAACAGAAACATTGTTTAAACCATTTCAGAACCTTAAAGAAGTTTGACTTCAGTGTAAGGTCCAAAATTGCAAAGGTTAAACAGGAGGCTGTGCAAGAGTCCTATTCCATTGTGACGGCACAAAATGCCACTGTACCACTCAGTCATGCAAAACTGGAACTAGGTGAACTGTATTTCTTTCTTTACAAGCAATGGATCCATGCAAGTAAAATAACAAAAAAAATTATTGGGGGAGGACTGAGAGGGCAAATAAACAAACTTTGAGTTTGGGAAAGACAAACTAGCACTCAGTGATGAAAAAAGTACAATAGAAGGACAACTGTTCAGTACTTGTGATTAGAACTTTTTTCTGAAGTCCTTTTCCAAATTATTTCCCACTTTTCTGAACTGAAAACAGTGTCACAAGTTCTAAGATTTAGAATTTGTCCATCATATTTCATCAACACATTTGGATGAAATTTCAATAAAACTTTTAAAAATTTATTTATTTTTATTTATTTGTTTTTGTCCATGAGAAATGCCTGTTGCCTGAAGTATTTCACAGAAGAACAGAAAGCCTGGAATTAAAGATACTTTGACATAGGGGAACCGCTGTGTTGTCACAAACTATCCTCATACAACCCCTTCTCCTCTAGAAGCCAGGTAGTTTAGCTAAACACAAGGTTCCCTGTGCAGCAGTTGCTGGCTTTGAAGGTACTATTCACACCTCCACAGCTGAGGGGTCCACTGTACCCTCTGGGACGATGAAGGATGATCTCATGAGAGCCCCGTCAGCAGGGCAGAAGGAGGAATGAAACAAGTCAGCTACAACGCAAACCAATATCGCACTGCAATGTCACAGTCAAATATTCAGCCTTTTTGTTTGTTTGTTTGCTTGTTTGTTTTTGTTTTACAGGCAAAGATCTTACTTTTCCAAAGAAAATGTCAACAATGATAATAGAAAAGACCCTCCCCTTTCTGATGAGACTAATGGTAATTATGACAGTTGCTCATATACCATGCTGGCCCTAAAGGAAGGAAATGGTGTCCTTCATCATTTTTAGATGAATAACCACATACCTCTACAAGTAATGATTGTGGAGCAGAAGTTACACTGGAAGTTGTAGTTTCAGCTAAATTTGAAAGTAGGTTCATGTGCCACTGCCACTGCTGTTCTACCTTTTGTTGGCGGTAAAGGCATTCTTGATTTTTCTTAATGTTATTCTATGAGAAAGAACACATAGAAATCAGCAGTAGGACTGCCATTGCTGGCTATTGTACCACCAACGTGGCATCTCTGAATACATATGTTAAACAGACCCTTTATTTTTCCTCCAAGGTAATATATCTAAAACCAACTTCTCATATATCAGCCGTTGACTCTTGTGGGAATTTGGCAAGCGCTGGTAGATTATAGCATTCAGTGTGCTGAGCTGAGAAATGAATTTATGCTGGTAGATTATACTGTGAAGATTCAAAGAGGTGAGACATTACTCACTCTTACTTTGGACTGGTAATATTAAACTATTATTCAAAAAAGGCAAAAACACATGTGTAAACTGGTGCATCCTGACAAATTAGAAGGTAGGAAGTGTGTTTTGGAGGGCTTGCTATTTTTCCTTCTAGCCAATTTCAAAGTCTTTGTACTTTATTCTAAGAATTACAGTCAAACTTTTCTCCTCTCAATTATTTCCCAAATGATTCTTCTCTGCAGAAATACAAGATACATTTTTCAGTTTTGTTTTGGGCTGACAAGTTCCTTTCCCTCTTGACAACTCATGGCACAAATAACAACCACAAATCTCTAAAACAATTCTCCCATGCTCACTGTTTTGCTGACCAATCCTCGAGGGATACAGGAGAAGAATCAAGAATACAAAGTGGTTTGACGACATAGCAGCAACCCTGGATCCATTTGCTTCTGAGCCTGTTTTAAAACATGCCCCTTGTGGGGGTTAATGGGCCTTATGATACCAGATCAGAATCTCTCCAGATCTAATATTGAATTTACACAGAGTGTCCAGTCTGCATACACCTTGGAAAACAGAGGTACCACAAAATGGGAGGCTTTGGCGACAGCGTCCCTTTGGGGAAACAAAAGGAACATGAAGATTCCGGTTATGATCTAGAGAATACTACCATAAGGAAATAGTGAAAAATAATTAATATGTTCTCTTGTGCCCAGACTTCTTTTTCATACATATTTAAAGCGTTATTTATTGGTTCCATCCTCTCGACTGCTGTATTTATTTGCCCTGGGTCTTTGAGCTGGCACTATTTCCTATCTTGCTTAAGGTTATATCAGCAGTCTGAAAAAGAAATGCATGCCAGTAAGTGCCAATGGCCCTTCTTGGCAACATATTCAGGCTTCCTTAGGATCAAGTCATCCCACAAACTTCAGTTGCTATCACTTCAGGCAAAGTTTAAAGAGAACTGCCATTGCACCAAAAAACACTCTAACAGAACTAAATGAGATAGCCAGAAATGTTTTTGAAAGCAGAAAACTAAAGATTATGCTCTGGGGTATATCTTCCTTGTTAAAGATGGAGAACATATAAAGTGAGGATTTTTATTCTGAGTAGAAAAGGACTGTAGTACTGAGAAAGCCTCAGATACATTAAGAAAAAGGACTGTAGCCCTTTTTTGGTTAAAAATTCAGCACCTTACCTTCTCAGCCTGCCGCCTATTAAAAATGATTTTTGGGTAGTGTAATCCAAAGGGCCAATGTCTGGACTAACTTTAGATGTCCTCACAGACACCATTGGAAATATTACTGATGAAAAACTCCCATACGAAGAGGGTGACAGAGAGTTCATCCTGTCTAGTAGCTGTTGGGCATCACAGAAAACTCTTCTGGCTTGTATAGACAAAAGCAGTGCAAGACCCCATGTAGAATGCAACAGGTATAAAACCCCATTCAAGTTTCTTCTTGGGTAACCCAGGATGCAAAGAAGGATTCACATTTGCAATTACTTTTAAAAAATCACTGATGCAGATAAATAATAATAAGTAAAATTTTAAAGAAAAGTTAATAAAAACATCTTTTCCTGACATCTGTTACTTCCCATACTAAAGATATTTTTTAAAGATTTGAATGGTTTACATAACGCCTTTTACAAGAGCCAAGACAAACACTATTATGTAACCTCGGTTAAAATCCTCTGCTTCCAAGGTAACTTCAGATTGCTCATGAGAGAAAATCACAAAGGTTTGTGAAAAAGATACCATTACCAACTGTTACTATAAGTTTTGTTTCATGATGGGTCACTGGTCCCAGAATTTTTAAGTGCCAAAGAAATAAAGAATGGTGGCTCTGTCATTTTATATTAAATATCTGCAACAGGTTTAGCAGCTGAAACTCATGGGATTATCCAGGTTTAAGAACCCTGCTGAGTAAGCTGAACTAGAAGAGAGCTTTGTTTCTGATGGAAAAGGTGCCACCATGGCCCGGCAAATCAAACACATTAGGGTTTACGTTCCTGCCTCTAAGCTAAATGGTCACTTGCTGCACTACACAAACAGCAAGGAAAATACTCTTTTGGCAGATGCCCTGACTTGCATGAGTGGAAGCCTACACAAAAGCTTCTGAGAAAGGCCTGATTAAAGCTGATCATAGAGAAATTTTCCCTTGGAGACTGTTGGTGTCAGCAGTTTTGGATAATCTCTGTCATATTAGTGGCATTTGTATTGCATTAGTGATTTACATAGTTTAATACAACATTAACAATGCTAGCACAATGTGAGTGGCTAATGTTTTACATCTGATATCTCTATCCCACAATGACTTTTAAAACCCACTAATAGAAATGGTCAATATTAAAAAATAAAGTAGGAGTGAAAATCTTGGGAGTTTTACAAAAGAGCACCAAACCCAAGGAAGCCTCAGATACATTCAGAAAAAAAAAAAGGAAACTTTTTCCATAGTTGAGCAGTACATAGGAGCATAGGCTGTTGTCAAATTGTCTGCTGATTTCTTTCACTCTTCCCAGAGCTCATAAAAGTCTATGCAATATGACCTGAGCTATGGAATGGAACATACACTTATTAAATTTGCAGCTGACATGAAGCTAGGAAGAACTGCGAGTAAATTGGAGGGTACGATTCAAATTCAAAAAATCATCTTGACAGGTTGGAAGAATGGGCTGAAAAGAACAAAATGAAATCCAATAGAGACAAATGCAGCTCTCAGGCAGGAATTATTAGCCGTGGGAACTGAAGATAAGGAACAACTGGTGAGGCAGCAACCAAACAGCAAGGTTTATTGGGAACTGCAGGTGGTAGTCACGTCTCCCCCAGGTATGTCCCAGTTTTCGTTTCAGGCAATAACATTCTAGAAAGTTGCAGACCAGATGAAGAAGTATTGTAGAGACACTGTAACAGTCAGAACTCAAGGAAACGTGACCCTGAGATCAAAGGGGAGTAAAGAAGAGGAGGTTGAGGGGCTTGTAACAGTTTTCAAGCATGTGAAAGCTTGTTATGAAGGGATGAGGAGGAACATCTGGTGCTCATGGCCACAGAGCATAGGACGAGAAGTGACAGTTTTAAATTACAAGAAGAAACATGCGAGTCAGACTTTATGAAAAGTACTGAAAATGCTAGGGATAGAAAAACAATGGGAAGGTTTTACAGATGAAGGCCAGGGTATCTCTAATATTAGAGGTTTTCAAGGACATCATACTGTTGAAAAACAGCCTGTCCTAACAGATACCTCTCAGGAATGACTACTCTGGGGAAGTGGACCAAATGTCCTCCTGATGCCCTTCACAGGCATACCTTTCTGTGGGTCTATGAACTACAAGGGATAATACAACCATTGAGAGGGTAATGCTGCATTACTTGAAGGGAAGGGCAGTGTGTCTCGGGAAGGCAAATCAGTAACTTTTGAATGATGCACAATGGTTTAGAAGTGTATCTTTTCATCACTGACTCTGCAATAATTTCCTCTGTGAAAATAATGCAGATGCTTAGTCTCTTGGTACCTACCTTTTAAATAGCTATAACTCAGTGCTATCATGAGACTATGAGTTAATGAATGCTTATACTGCATACAGAAAATTCTGGATGAAAGGGATATAAAACTGCAAGTAATGATCCCTTATTTATTATTGTCATGGTTCAAGAAATGCTGGTTAGTTCCAGTTTTCCGAGGTAGCAGTGGTCCCTTTACATTAAGAATCTGAATTTTGGAGAAAGTTGCAAACCAAATCCAACCCTTTTTGAACTTGAGAGGGAAAAAAATATAATCAGCATTATGATTTCCAGGCTGCTGCATGAAATACTTTGCTTGCAAGGATTAGCAGCATGTAGACCAGAGAGCTGGAGATCCCCGACCTCTGCAGCGATGCAGCTGTAACTCCTTACTTGTCAGCTGCCTCCTCTCCTGTAACAACCTTCCACCTACAGCAAACACGAGCCACAATGCACATTTGAACAGCTGTGACTTGTGCTGGAGGCCAGCTGCATTCCCAGGAGCTCCCAACCCATGAGAATTAAAAGGCAGCATGATTTCACCCTTGCCACCCCACAGAGTGGTCTTGAGAGCTCCAACATCACCCCATCATTCTGCTATTCAGCAGATCTCTGCATTGCACACCGAGTATCAACACAAGTGATTTGCACCTGCAAGAGTTGTGTTCACTCCATAGATCTGAGTACAGTCATGACCGTGGCAGATAAAACTGTTTATTTTCTTTAGGTGTCAGTCTTAAGACTGCACACATATTGTATATGATGCACACATGAAGTACTGGTATTATACATGATGCACAGCTCTTAGTTACTTTTGTGATTTTTATAGCTAGAAAGCCTTGATCTTTAAAGGAAACAAAACCAGAGAGAAATATGAGACAGGGTCCAAGTTGGCACCCATGTGCTTTTACAGAGAAAGTGGTGCTTTGGCCTTCTTGAAGCTGAAATCCAGAGCACCGAGGCAGGTTCCTCAGCTCCTTACACACTGTTTAAGAAGAATAAGGGACAACATAGAAGTCTTCAAAATAATCTGCACTTTCCACAAGGGAAATGCCTAAGGCTGACACACTGAACAGGGAATTGCCTGTAACTACTTACCAGGAAAACTCTGGGAATAGAATCTTCTCCTAAACAAAGCCCTTTTCAGGTGCCTGCTACAATTCAAAATTCATTAAAGCAAAGAGCCTGTGACCTTTCCTAAAAGAAGCTGCATGGAAATGGCTTTTCTTTCCTTTTCCTTTTTCTTTTTTTTTTTCTTTTTTTTTTCTTTTTCTTTTTTTTCTCTTTTTCTTTTTCTTTTCTTTTTCTCTTTTTCTTTTTCTTTTTCTTTTTCTTTTTCTTTTTTCTTTTTTTTTCTTTTCTTTTTTTCTCTTTTCTTTTCTTTTCTTTTCTTTTCTTTTCTTTTCTTTTCTTTTCTTTTCTTTTCTTTTCTTTTCTTTTCTTTTCTTTTCTTTTCTTTTCTTTTCTTTTCTTTTCTTTTCTTTTCTTTTCTTTTCTTTTCTTTTCAACAATATTACTCTTTACTTCGGCTTCCTCAGGGCAGCCCAAAGTTGATGCGCAAGTAAGGCAGGAATGCCAAGGTAGCACAGAGTGGCTTCCTCTCCCATCACACAACATGGAGCATAACTGTTCTTGACCCCTTTTTCACCTAAAGTTACAGTCTGTGTTACTCTAGCAATCTAAGAGGTCCCTTTCCGAGCCAGGAACCTGCCTAATGCTGGCTTGGCTTAACCATACTTCTAGGTTGCTAATGCAAAAAATATGCAATATGGTCAGCTTGTTAAAAGCAGGATGCTTGCTTTCGAAATGGAGGGTGGAGGGCCTGAGGCCACTGTTCTCCTAGCCAATCTCTCCCATAACATTCTTGCAGATAATGTAACTCTTGAACATAGCTACCGAGAGTATTCAGGGTTTAAGTAGCGTAGATTGTCTGCATGTCCATGACCTCCCTAAGTATCAGGTTAAAACATTCTCTAAGATGGAGATGTCTCTGCACTTTTTGCTCAAGTGTGCAGAAAAATAATACATAAATCTGGTTTCTGGACTGTGATGAATTTAGTTATGATGGATATGCTGCGTCACAGACCGTCAGGACTGAGAGGTTTCTGGGCATGGGCTCAAAAGAGCTCTGTATGACCAGCAGACAGCAAGTGGGTGTCTATGACTTCCGATCTCTTTCAGTGATAAGTAGCAACTGAAGGAAGGACTCGAGGTCACATTTTTATACCATAGAAACTTGTGTTATACCTACACCTGATTTTATGCATCTAAATCTTTATTGAATCTGCTCCTAGTTGCTTACATTTAATCATCTTTATTTGTCAGACTGGGAAATCAAGGCAAAGGTGGGTAAGCAGCTTTCCCAAGCCAAAGCATTCAGCCAACCAGCTCCCCAAGTCAGTCACTGGCAAGAGTCATTGGCTTTAGGTTTCTTGTTTAAGGATTTGTGCCTAAGGAGCTTGATGAACAAAGCTCAGAGCCGTCAAGTAGCTCCTGACCACTGGTCCAGCATCCTGCTACCTTGCTGCTACCACTGTTTGTATCCGTATGAGGGAGAAAGAAGATCACCTCAGTGGATTGTTTGTGGGAATCTGAGCTATTAAAGCATATTCGCTACTTAATTTCCAGGAGAAGGCACTGAAATTAAAGCAGAAACAAAAATCTACCCTTACTCATGTGATTCCCATGAGAAAGCAATTGGCCCCCCATGGTCTTCCTTACACGGATTGCACATGACAATACCAACACACACAAATTAAGTAGACGCTTGGTATTTCCTCTTTCAGGAAATTAATTTTTCATAAGTTATTATAAACTATTTTATTGAATCAACCCTTAAATATCTTCCCTGTAGTGCCCCAGCCCTCATCACTTTCTATTGCCTGAGCATTTTTCTCTTAGCCCATGAATAATGAAACTGAGCAATTACGTCCAAGCAATGCCTCCTGCTGTAAAGCCCAGTAACTAATCCGATGGGGCATTTCTCTTTTACTTTTGAAAGTCTGGGCACCCCTGAGGGGAAGAGGTGATACTTGCCCTTAGTAATCTCGGTAAAAGGCACAGTGGACGTAATCACAGTGCTCTAGTTGCTCACTTTGCTTAACCTTGTAAAAATTTTATAGTAGCCTAATAGGGTTGAAAACACCCTGAATTTCCAAATTTTTTTACCTACTGCTATTGTAGTTACTAATAAGGAAATGTCAGCATTTATTTATGGTACGACAACACTATATGGTTCCTTCATGAGCTGTATAATTCTGATACTTTTCACCTCATTTAAAAACTCGTTTCAGAGACCTTGGTTAAAATTTGTGGAGCTGCAGTTGTGAACAAGGAGGATATTCTACTGACACAGCTTCAGCAGATGCTTTTACTACTCTTTACTTTAGCTCTGCTGCCATCAGAATTACATAAGGAAGATAAAGGAAATTAAAAAAAAAAATGACTCATGCAATTTGATTTCTACTGTGTCATTTCCCACTGTTTTGGTCTCCACACCTCAAAGGCTGGCAATCAAACAGACTATTGAGGTCACAGTACAGAAATGAATGGCAAGGATTCAAAGTTGAAAATGCAACTATCTTTCCCACTTCCAAATAGAATTACAAGAGCAACATCACTGAACCTATAACAGAAAACCCTTTCCAGCTTTTATTCTCTTTGATTTGGCAATAATGTTCTCCTCTCCCCTTTCCCTGCTCCTTCTCCTTCCCACATCTCTTCCCCTACTCTTTTCAACTTGGGGGTGAGGTTTGGAAAAATTTATTTCAGAAAAGGAATATATTTTATGTGTTTAGTTTGAAAGCAATTAATTCCTCATTTTATGTTCATGACACATAGGGTACTTGAATCTTCAGATATTTCTTTTCTTCATTTTTATGGATATTTGCTTAATCTAAAGCCATGGTTAAACTTTCTGTTCTAGAGGATATAAGATCAAACATGGTAAAATCAGCAATTAAGAAAGCCTATATTTTTTTTTCCTTTCTGCTCAATTTATGAGCTTGAGAAGGGGAGGAAGTGGTGAAATGGGGGAATGAAAGTATAAATCCTTACGAACCCAATATTCATCTATATGTAATGGAGGTATCCAGCAAGCGCTTGGTTTTATCTAAATAATAAAATAGGTATTTCCCATACATCTATTGGATTGTCATAAAAGAATGCCAGCTGAAGATTGCAGGTGCTTCAGTAAGTGAGTTTTGAGTACAGGAAGCCTGCGATTGTTCAGGATGATCCAAATCAGCAGATAATACAAGGCATAAGAGGAAAGGATTTTTTTAGAACTCACCAGAAAACCCATTTCAGAAAAAAAGATACTGTTCTTGAATTTAAAATATACTTCTTCATTACCGTTTTTATGTTTATGCATTTTTTATTCTTTTTCTCCCCTAATTCATGTTTTCCCATTTGTTTTTGAGAGAAACTATTTCCAGTGCATTTACATTCCTACAGCATGTCCCTCAAATATTCATTAGTTATTAAATTGCTTTTCCTAGATCAATCAAGTGCTAATTGCACTTACTTTGAACGACCTCATCCTACACTATCAACCACACTATGCTACCACAGTAACTCCATTGAATTTAGTGGAATACTTTCTAGTTAAATCCAGCGAAATCGCAAGGACAAGCAGCCATACGACCTCTTTTGGACCAGGTTAATTAAGGAATGTGGGTGCTAACAGGTCAGATGTTACAAAACTGAAACCCCAGGCTGTTTGGAATCCAGGTGTTAGGACATGGTCTACATGAGCACACTGCTTAAGAAGAATGATCAAAACCAACCAAACAAACAAAAAAAGATTTTACTAGATTGGAAGCTGTTTTAATAGGAAACACTGAGCACAGAAGTATCTAAAAATCTTTTCTTTGAAGAATTAAACTCCTCAATTTAGGATGCAGAACACGGTGCCCTCTCTTGCAAAAAAAAATCCCTTTGAAATTATCTCAAAAGTCTTTAAATGCAGGTATTAGAGGAGGATTCTTTACATAACAGACCTTTTCACAACAACCCAGTAGTTAGAGTATGAGTCTCATGAAGATCTTGCTTCAGTTCCTTTCTCCACTAGAAAGTTAAAAACAAAATTCACATACCAGAAAAATGTGTGAACCACAAACCAGTGGTTTGTTTATTCTTCAATAAAGAATATTCAGCATGTTAAAGAAATTATAAATACATATGTCAACATATTCTATAAAATGTTCACATTTAGAACAATGATCTTTAGCAATGCTACTGGCAACAGGAAAAATACCTTAGGAATTTTTAATACCAAAGGATGTGGATCACCTCTCAGGGCATAGACTGACTCAGTTTTATAAGATTAACAGTGCTCATTTAAAACTCTCTGCATTTCCAGGTATTGCTATCAGCTGCAAAGTCAGTGCTACTGAATTTCAAAACTTAATGTGCAGTTAAACCATTAGCAATCACCTTGGTTTTAATTGTATTGCTGCCTGTGTGGCAGAATAGAGACATATCAAATAAATCACCATATCTTTCCTTTCAATCATTGCTCTCAGGTTCTTAGGGGACATACAGATGGAAAACGAACAAGTAAAAGGAAAGAAGGAGAAATAAAAAATTCAGGTCTGTTAACACTCATAAATCCCCAGGCTTTTCTACAGATTAAAGGCTCAGGCTAAGGGGATAAAGTTAATCTTAAATTTAAGACAAGTCACTTTTCTTTTTCACATCACAGTATTTTTTGTAGCAATAAATAAACATTATCTCATTTATTCTTCAAAAAATTTCTATGTTGAGTGACCTTTGCAGAGCATTTGTCAAAAATCTTTTAAAGCTGCACTTATTCTCAAACTCCTATTAGAATTCCATGCTCCTGACTATTTAAAACCACAGAGTAGTACAATAGGTAGAAGACAGACAGAGAGATAAATTATTTATTTAAAAGGAACAAGCATCTACTATTGCCACTCAAACTTAGGCAAAGCCAGATGCACAGTTCATCAAGATTTTGATGGCTGAGTGAAAGTTAATAAACAGAGAAAGCTCGTTATAATCTTGAAAGCATTTAGTGTAAAAATCTTCAATGAATCGAAGTATGAATAACTGAGTTAATTTGTGGACATGGAAGATGCTTAGGAGAATGCGTAATTTCTTGGTACAACTTTCCTTCTTTTAATTTGTGTGACTTTTAAAGTTCTCTTACCCATAATGCAGTGCACTTTACTCATTATATTTAAATTTACCTCCTCTAGGATGGTTTTAAATTGAATATTAGATTGGACTGAAAAACACATATCTCAGTTTTGAACCACCATACAGATCTAATTTTATGTTTGAATTGCATTTCCCAAAAGCCTGAGAGTGTTAAATTCTGAAATATTAGTGTTAGCGTATCTGCAGCCTTTTCACACTAGGGAATTTCAGGAAAAAATTCCCATCTGTGTTAACATTGGTTCAGCTGTGTCAGCGGGAGTTTGATGATTTGATCATCTTTCCACTTTTAATACAGAAGGGAACTATGTGAATCTACATCTAGTATTTTTTTTCCAGTTCAAAAACTAAATGCCTTGATGATTAGCAGATATTCAAATGCCTTTTAAATTACCTAAAACTCACAAAAATATTCTCAGGTAACCCAGATACCTTAATAAGGATATACTGCCATTTTTCCTCATGAAACTCTAATTTTTATGAATTCACAACGCATTTTGTTATTGAGTTTCATCTTTCTCTATGATGCATCATGATTTCTTTTTCAAAGAAGTGGTTCTTCATAGGAGATCTTGGCACCTGAGAATTATCGTAGATAAGGTAGATAATGAAAAATGCAGACATACGTACATTTTACCAAGCCTTCTAGACCATATTTGGGGGTTGGAACTAGATGATGTCTAAGGTCCCTTCCAACCCAAGCCATTCTATGATTCTCTGATATTCGAAGCACAAGTACTCAGGAGACATTTGACTTTCTGAAATCCTTTCCCTCCATAAAAATCAGAAAATTCAGAAATACCCTTATTGAAAAGAATTTTGATGGCTAATTTTGAGACACTCTTAAACTCTTTACTCTGTATTGTAGAACAGCTGAAATGTTGATATTATGGGGGGGATCTTTCTGTTACAATTTCCTCATGTACCCAAGGCCAATGATATAAACTGTATCTGAAAACACTTCACAGTGTTAAATAATGCAGGCTCACAGCTGCTTTCTTTTTCAACGCAGCCTCACTGTGTAGCTTTACAGGAAGAAACAAGAAAGAACAGCCATGTTCTGAAATATTATTTCCCAAAATACATTGAATGGACCAAATGGAGGAGTGAAGAAAGGTGATTGTGGAGATTAGGCACTGGAAGGGGAAAGGCTTCATTCTCTGTTGCTCTGCCATCTCTCAAAGCCAAGAATTCCTGACACAGGTCTGTTTTATTCAGTGATGGAAATATCTTTGTTAAGTATTGCATAATAACCTCAGCCAAAAAAACTGCTGCTGGTGAGAGCCTCATAAAGATACCACTCTGTGCAATAGGAAGGCAAACGGGAGCCTGGGAGGCTGACACTGGAAAGCCAGAAGCCACTACCTACATGCCCCCTTTCACTCTCAGTCTGATGTTTGTCCCCTGGTCATGAAGGCACACAGAGACCTTGACCAACAACATAGAACAAATCTTAATTAAAGACCAAGTAAGTAAGTTGTGTCACAGTTCAGGAAATTTTCAGGAGATATCTTCAATTCCCAGGCTGTGCTCATTGCCATTGATTGCAATGGAACACCACATTAAGGACAGACAATCCTAAATAATGTGGTGGATGCCATAATCAAATTACAACTTCATGCTGAGATTCCCTGGCTATTTTCTTGCACTGAGGATCTCTGTAAAAGATGTCTGAGGATTAATCCTTTTGTCTTTTCCTCCATGTTTCTCATAAGGTTGAGAATCACGTATCCAGACCAAATCCTATCAGCTAGGGGAGACAACTGGATGAAAGGAAAATATGTTAACAGGAGATGCAAAAGAAAACTGGTGCCTGTTGCTTTTGCTGGTAGCCTTCTCTGCAACTTTGAGAAAGATGCTGCTTACATACTTTGTTCCTTCATTCATCTTCCAAACACTTGCCCAAAGAACTGTCTTCTCTAAACGTGAGTAGTTCTCTGAAAGGCAACTGAACACCTTGAAGTTAAACACGTGTTTGCTGGAATGGGTGGGTCTTGGACTCTGATTGCAAAATGCACGTATTGGTGTTTATTTCTATATGCAGTTAGTTGACTTTGGTGTATCCAAAATAAGGCAACAAATAACAAACCAATAAAGAAAACCATGTCTAAGATTCAAAAAAGTTGCAAATTCTTTTATGACTACCCCATTTCAAGCCAGCAGAGTGACATTGGTAGGGTTCTTTTTTTTATGTCTAATGGGCATATCCAGGCTCCCGCCAGACATGCTGTGTGCCAGATGAGCTGCTGCCAGGTTATAAACTTCGAAGGTCTTGTTATCCAGAGGAATAAAAGAGTTTGCTCTCAGGCTACATTTTGCAATTTTATTAACAGATTCATTGCTACCTCACAGAGAAGCTTCATCAGTCAAAGAGCACCTTCAGTGCTGTCCAAACCTCGGAGAGGTATCCAAATGTCCCTGATTACATAAAGGTTCCATTTTGACCTCAGATGGCTCTGAATAACCTCAGCACTCTCTTTTAGAACCAACAAAACACCAAGGTTTTGCTTGAAAGATGCCACAGTTGTGGTAGGGGAGAGCAAAGGGAAGAAGTCATGATACAGTTTGACAAAACAAAACAGAGAAATGCAATTTTCTGCAACTATGTGAATTAGAATTTAATCAAAGATATAAAATGTAATGCAGAAAGACAACAACTTGTTTGTGCTTGGACCAGCTCAGGAAAGTTTTTAAGAACATGCTCCCTATTCAAAACACATGCTTACATTCTCTCTTTACTAGAGATATATTAATGAACTAAGCAGTAAACCATTCAGGCAACCATTAAGATTCATGGAATATGAGACTCCAAATACCTGCCTGAAAACGTGAAGTGTAATTCTGTAAAGAATATCCTATAAAATACAGACAGTTTCAAAGTTTCAAACACAGTACACTTCAGGTCAGCATCAAATAATTTTCAGGAAAGCAAGAATTTGAATAAAAACTAAATCTTTTTTTTTTTATTTATTTAGCTCCACAATTTAGTCAACTTAAAAAAATCCATGACCATTTTGAGTTTCCTAAACCATTCTTAAAAACGGATTTGAAAGGAATATTGAGAAGTTTGATTTACAAACTGACCTGGACAAATATGTTAATTGTTTTCTAATGCATTTTCCATCATGTGCCTTTTGGCAAAACAGACATGAATTTACAAAACGGTTTGGTTGCATCATATCTTTAATTTTCAGTGAAAAATGTTCTAACTAAGTAAAAGATCCCCCTACTTTATTCAGAAGCATCAGTATATATAACAAATATGAAAACAACATCGTCAGTTTCACCTCAAATCAGTTTTATGAAGGATGCCTTTTAAAAAAATCTCTCCAGAGGGTATTCACTGATGTCTTATAAATGTATCTGCTTTAAGTGATGTTTTTACCTATACTTATCCTCTGGACAACTGTTCTCTAACCCTGTCCATCTCTGAGGTATCATAAATATTCTTTCATAAAGTAAACACTACTCTTTGGTATGTAATATTATTTACATATATAAAGGTTGCATCAACTATGTTATTTCAGCAGTCAATAATTTAGGTGGGAGATACTGCTTTGTAGTACTTCCCTGTGGTATCTGGAGCAAATGACCCTGCAACGCCTCTTTTCTGCCTAAGATGTCAGGCCTTTGAGAAGACATTGTCTTTCACAATGTATTTGTATATAGCCTCTCAGCTGAAACCTCCAGTTGCTACTGTAGTACAAAGATTAAATAGCTGTACTGTCTGTTAAATAATAAATACTGCAAGCATGCTGATGAGACATCCATTTGGGAAGAGGAGGAGAAGCAGGGATATTAAAGAACTTTACCAAGGTCATGTGATTCATTATTGCCAGAGAAAGGATGGCGCATGCAAGAGCCTCATGTCCAGAATAGAGGTGCATGAGGATTCTCCATGGCTTGCAGGCTCTATGATGGGGTAGTCCACTCTTGCTGTCTTTGACTAGTTACCAAGCAAAGTGGCTCTGAAGATAGTGGCACTATTCAGCCAAGGGGAAAGTTGGTGCGATCTAACAGTCATCTGAGAATGACACAAGGTGACTTGGGGCTCCACCGCTCCACAGATGAAAAATTGGACAACAAATATAGAGGAAACATTCGGCACTAAGAAATTAGTGTCAGGAAGCATTCCTGGGCATTGGACAACAGTCATGAGTACCAACTGAACAGCCCTGGCAGTACACCTGGCCGAGGACAACCAGCAGTCTCCCAAAGGATCTCTGGCTGAGATTCATGACATACAGAATCACAGAATCACAGAATTGTTTAGGTTGGAAGAGACTTTTAAAAGCATCAAGTCCAGCCATTCACCCTGCACTGCCAGGTCACCACTAAACCATGTCCCTCAGCACCACATCTATATGGCTTCTAAATACCTCCAGGGATGGGGACTCCACCACTTCCCTGGGCAGCCTGTTCCAGTGCATTGCAACCCTGTAAAGAAATTTTTCCTACTACCTACCCTAAACCTCCCCTGGCACAATTTGAGGCTGTTTCCTCTTGTCCTATCTCTTGTTACTTTGGAAGAACAGACTGACCCCCACCTTGCTACAACCTCCTTTCAGGTAGTTGTAGAGCACAATAAGGTCTCCCCTCAGCCTCCTTTTCTCCAGACTAAACAACCCCAGTTCCCACAGCTGCTCCTCATAAGACTTGTGCTCTAGACCCTTCATCAGCTTCATTGCTCTTCTCTAGACACACTCCAGCACCTCAATGTCCTTCCTGTAGTGAAGGGTCCAAAACTGGACACAGTACTTGAGGTGTGGCCTCACCAGTGCTGAGTACATGTGGACAATCACTGCCCTGCTCTGCAGGCCACACTATTTCTGATACAAGCCAAGATGCCATTGGCCTTCTTGGCCACCTGGGCACACTGCTGGCTCATACTCAGCTGGCTGTCATCAACACCCCCAGGCTTTCTTCCACTGGGCAGCTTTCCAGCACACTCCCCCAAGCCTTAAGCATTGCAGGGCGTTGTTGTGACCAAGTGCAGGACCCAGCACTTGGCCTTACTGAACCTCATACCACTGGCCTCAGTCCATTGACCCAGCCTGTCCAGATCTCTCTGTAGAGCCACCTGACCTTCAAGCAGATCAACACAGCTGCCTAACTTGGTGTCATTTGCAAACTTAATGAGGGTGCACTTGATCCCCTCATCCAGATCATTGATAAAGATATTAAAGGGTACAGGCCCCAGTACTGAGCCCTGGGGGACACCACTTGTGACTGGTCACCAACTGGATTGAGCTCCATTCATCACTACTCTTTGGGTCCAGCCAGCCAGCCAGTTTTAAATCCAGTGAAGAGTACGCTCATCCAAGCAATGAGCAGCCAGTTCCTCCAGCAGAATGCTGCGGGAAACAGTGTCAAAGGCTTTACTAAAGTGTAGGTAAACAATGTCCACAGCCTTTCCCTCCTCCACGAAGCTTGTGAGTTTGTCATAGAAGGAGATCAGATCAGTCAAGCAGGACCTGCCTTTCATAAACCCATGAGGACCGGGCCTGATCACCTGGTTATCCTGTATGTGCCCTGTGATGGCACTCAGGATGACCTGCTCCATAACCTTCCCTGTCACCGAGGTCAGATTGTCAGGCCTGTAGTTCCCTGGATCCTCCTTCCAGCCCTTCTTGTAGATGGGCATCACATTGGCTGACATCCAGTGGATTGGTACCTCCCCCGTTAGCCAGGACTGCTGGTAAATGATGGAAAGTGGCTCTGAGAGCACTTCTACCAGCTCCCTCAGTACCCTTGGGTGGATCCCATCCAAACCCATAGACTTGTGCATGTCTAAGCAGTGCAATAGGTCATTGACCATTTCTTCTTAGTTTATGGGGCCTTCATTCCGCTCCCTGTTTCTGTCTTCTAGCTCCAGCTGAGGAGCTGGGCACTCAGAGAACAACTTTTTTTAAGACTGAGGCAAAGAAGGCATTCAGTACCTCAGCCTTTTTCTTATCCTGGGTCACTGTGTTTCCCCCCACATCCAACAGAGGATGGAGATTCTCCTTAGCTGTCCTTTTGCTGTTAATGTATTTATAAAAACTTTTAATATTATCCTTTATGGCAGTGGCCAGATTATTTTCTAGCTTGTCTTTGGCCTTTCTAATTTTCCACCTGCACAGCCTCGCAAAATCCTTGTAGTCTTCCTGAGTGGCCTGCCCCTTCTTCCACAGGCCATAGACTTTTCCTCCTGAGTTCCAGCCAAAGCTCTCTGTTTAGCCAGGCCAGTCTTCTACCTCACTGGCTCATCTCATGGCACACCAGGACAGTTTGCTCTTGCGCCTTGAAGATTTCCCTCTTAAGGATTGTCCAGCCTTCCTGGACTCCTGTCCCAGTTTAGAAAAAAACCAGTTTTTCCTGTTTGGAATGGTTTGTTTTAAACTGACTAATTGTGAGTATTCCTCCCATTTTATGTTAGCACACCTCATGGGCTGTGAAAACTTTTTGCGGGCTTCCCTGTTCGCTTTAAAAGCCACATACCAGCTCCCACTTCTGGTCTTTACACTCCCGGGACTGTCCTTACACTTCTGGTGGTCTTGCAGTCTCCGGGGCATGCGGCTTGGCTCCGAGGGGACTTCCAGGCGGTGTTCCTCCAGGCTCAAACCTCCAGGGGAACTCACCCAGACTTGCCAGCTCTGCTCTCCAGCTTACAGCTTGCTTTGCTCTTGGCTGCCTACTGCCTGCCTGTGGCTACTGCACCCCTGTGCCGTGGAGCAGACCCTTCCCCACCGCACCCCTGCACCGTGTGCACTCCCCGCACTCCTGCTGCTGCCGGAGTTATTCTTCCTTTGCTGCCTTCCCTGCTGCTGCTGCTACTGCTTCACTGCTGTTTCTCTAATACTGATGACCAAATCGGTTCGGCAGCGTGGACCCCAGCTTCCATGGGGCACCGCTGCGTTCGTCTCAGCCACCGCAGTCTTTGTTCCCCCTCCGCAAAGACCACGCGGCCACTGCTATTTTGAACACTGATTGGTATTCATTTCGCTTTGTTTCCTTAACTGCGTTTTAACCCTTGTTTTCCATCCCATATAAACCCGTTAATATTTCATTGGTTTTTCTGTATATAATATATTTTCTTTTGTGTTATTAAACTTGTTTCAGTTTTCCAAACTTTCAGAGGTCTCACAAATTTTTCTTTCTTTCTTACCTCTGCTTTTACCTCTTTCTCTCCCGGTGCAGGAGAGAGGGAGGTTAGAGAGAGGGAGGTTAGAGAGAGGAAAGAACATGTCCCCGTGTTTGGTGTACCTTGGCCAACCAGTGACAACTCCATTGCCCTTCAGGGCTGCCTTCCAAGGGAACCTGTCAACCAATCTCCTAAAGAGGCCAAAGTCTGCCCTCTGGAAGTCCAAGGTGGCAGTTCTACTGACTGCAGTCCCTACTTCCTCAAGAATTGAAAACTCTACTGTCTCATGATGACTATGGCCAAGATGGCCTCCAACCTTCACATCACCCAAACACCCACCACCACATACTGCGGATCAGGAGCCATTCCCTGTTAACCATTTGCCTCCTGGCAGATACTCAGCTCTATAGGGTAAGGAAGGTACATGTAAGAACATCTGGTCAGTCGGGCTCAAAGGCAGAGATTGGTCCTAGGCCTGGTTAACCTTCTCAAACAGCACTTGCAAAAATGTTGAGCTCAGTTCTGCATTTATGACAGTTTGAAGGTCAGATTGTGTCTGACTGCAAGGAGATTTCCTTTTCAAGTTTATTGTGCTGGTCAGAGGATTACTACTTCACCTCTCTCCAGTCTACCTTCATTGGCTCTCAGAGGCATCTCACAACCAGAAAGGAGCTACTTGCATCTCTAGGACAGAACTAGCCATCCTGCTAATTATGCACCATGGCACATGATGGTAAATCAAGCCAATCTTAACTGCACAGTACTCCTCTAACAGAGTCCTTGTGTGTGCTCTGACCGCTGTCATCCTCAGGCAGTTGCTTGGCAACACCAGCATCTTCAATATTCACTCACCAGGCGTTAGGTAATAAACTCACCAATGAGGCTACAGCTAGCTAATTTCCTTTGCTGTTTGCAGCAAAGGATAAAGTGAATCTGCGGTATCTTAGTGATGTGTCTAAATAACTGCCTGAAGACATTCTTTTTTTTACAAATTGAATTCCTCTGTTTCAACTGACAGGTCCTTTACCCCTAGTCGGCTGTCTCATGTTTGGGAATAAACAGAGAGAGAGCACCTGAGGAGCTGCTGTTTCTGTTTGTGCATCAGCATTCCAAACAGCGCACTATCTGGTAATCAGCGACTGCGTGCCTAACATTGCACAAGGTGCCAACTACAGCCGGCACTTGATGGACACAGAGAAGCAGTATAAACTGAACTGTGCAGAAGGATAAGAAACTATCACATTTCCTAACTAGGGTGATGATACTGGTGGGAAAGGTGAAGCGTTGAGATTTGCAATACATCTCCATCTAATGAACAATAGACTAGTATGAGTCTGAGATAGTATAACCTCCCTTCCTCCGTTCTCATGAAAAACAATATATTTTTGCCAGGAAAAGACAGGGTAGAATCAGCAGCCCAGGACCCATCCCTCCTCAACTGTTTTTGGTGAGCTGATGAAATGAAATAATTGATCACCCTCTAACTATTTGCCAAGAAATTGTTTAAGACCACCCAGAGTGCTCTGTGACTTCTCATGGTATGTTTGAAAAGAAAGACTTCATGATGCTATGAGTGGGACTTTGTGCTTGATGCCAGTATTGAATAATCCTACGTATTGGATTTCTTGAGACACTTGACACACACACACACACACACACACACACACACACACACACACAAAAGGTACAAACTCTTCCTGTAACACAAAATAAACAAACTGAATTAACAATAGAGTGGAAGAAATTAATGCAATCTATTATTAGTTCACCAAAATAAAAGGCATCTAGCCTGAGTTACTCTCTGGGCTCCTTCATGAGTCAATGGAGAGGATGGATGGAGTGCCTTATAGAAAAAGAGCCTCCTGACCACACAGAGGACCTAAATGAGGACTTGAGACTGGACATCTAATTTTAAGTAGCTAATGTTAGTTGAGTTGAATCCTATCCTGATTTCTGTAGATAATGTACCACTCTTTGGTCCTGTCAAACTAACTGTTTCTAAGGAAGATCAGAGGAAAAAGACAGAGAGTTGTCTGCATTTAGCTCATACCTAAGGCTAAACTACAGCAGTCTTTCTATCACCTAATGATCCTTCCCCAGCAGAGAAAGGGGACTGGAAAAAGGACAGGACACCTGTGAGTCGAAAAGAAAACTGATTTAATGAAACAGCAGATCTAATACCAATGCCAATATAAAGTATACAAAGTTATACCCAGCCCAATGAATGTACAGCAGTCACAGTAAAAGGGAAAGGAGTCCTTGGGAGTAGAATGGTAAGCAAGTCCTTCCAGGAATAGGGAGGAGCAGGAAGCCCCTCTCCTCAGCAATTTTCCCCCTTTATAATGAATATGACCTTTATGGTATGGAATACACCTGTAGCCAACTCGGGTCAGCTGCCCTGGCTGACTTAAAACTGCTGAAGGCCTGCAGACCATGGCAAGTCTAGGATTCTGTCCAGCAAAACTAGGACAAGAGTAAAGACTAGTTAAATAGCTGCTACACATAACATCTTTCATGCAGTCAGATAAGCAATACTGTTATTGTTACCTGTCTAATTTTATGACTCCGCTATAAACAGACATCTGGAATTTTGGGGGAGATTACATTTAAACTGGGTCAAATGGATCAACACTGACTCCAGAGAAGCTGGACTGAATCTTCACATGCACGCGGAGGCTTCCCAGTGACCCAGTGGAAGCCTTTGTTCAGATCCTGGATCTTACATATTTAAATAATACATAAGAACCTAAGGACTGTTGTACTGGATCAGGTTAAACATTTACCCCTGTTACCCACTACAGCAGCGGCCAAGAGCAGATGCCTAGGAAAAAGATGTAGCAATATGATTCAGTTATAATGCTTGACAGCCAGAAATGTAAGGACTCATTTGGTCAGAGGCTATATTGGCATGTTTACACTTAGGAATACCTGATGACCTTTTCTTCCAGAGTAAATTTTCTTTATAATAAAACTATGTAGGTTTTGTCAAAGAGCCATTTGGGATTTCCCCACTTCAAATGCTACCCAGAGGAATGAGAGAAAGCATGGCCATGGATTCTGATAGAAAATGTTGTGGACTCCTACCAGGAATTATGTCCATCCTGCAGGGTGGAGCCAAGGTGAGCTCTACTCCGCTGGGTCTGTGGGTCTTAGCAGGTTTTCATTTCATAGCCTGAGTTCATACGAAAAGCCTATTCCTCCCCATTATATAATCCTAAGAAAATATTTGAGGATGCAGGTTGCTGTGCAAATGCCAAATACTACTTTTACTAACATCAACATATCATTGCAATAGCTGTTTGATATGCAAACCAATCACAAGGAAAATGTACTGTCCAGGACTTCACTAATTGTGCTTTGCAGTAATTCCCCATCACATACATGAGAGTATGAATGCAGGCATGAAAAGCTGAGGTGATGAAAAAGAAGCTGGGGCATGTGTTGCCAGCACAGCATTTCTCTCCTGACATTCAAGGAGCATATTTCAAGTCCTGAGAGGTGCTGAGCTTGAAAGGTGCAGCTGTTTCTGAATGAAGGCTACTTCAGAGCTCTGAGATCTTTGATGTTCTCTCCTTGCATCCCAAAGCAGGAAGAAAGTCTGCCCCTCCCAATGCAGTGTATATCCAGAGAGATTTGTAAAAGAAACAAGTCTCACAGGCAGCCCCAGTAGTGGATGACTGAGTGTCATAGCTTGTAGCAGATGAAGGGAAATGTCAAGCCCCGTCAGTGCTCTGCTTATGAGGATGGACAGCAACCCGTGTCTGTGCAGCCCAGCAGAAATGAAGTGTCACTTAAATCACTTATGCACAGATATGAGCAATGCTGTCGGCAGCTACTCCCTACCTTTCAAGTATTCCACCACTACTGGAAACCAAGAACCAGCTTTGACAATGGATTTATAACGGTAGTTTCTAATTGCTTGCCGAGCACCCACAGTTGCACTCAAATTTGTCTCCCACAAAATCTGCCCTGGTGAGTCTATGGGCTCACAGGGGTGCAGTGAGATTCACTGGGATGACAAGGCGAATCTCTAAGATTTTTAATTTATTAGACTCAATTTCTGGCAGAAAAAAGTATTCTTGCTAGACAGGATTTGACTCTAGAAGAGCAAGAAATGAAAATTATTCCTTTCAGGAGGAAAAGGAAGCTAGAAGGATGGAGAAAAGGAGAGATTTAGGATGTTCTTGGTGGAACACAACCATCACAAGGGGCACAAGATTTGAGGTAGGCTGGAAATGAAGGCAAGGAGAGAGTCATTCAAAATTTCAAAGACAGGGACAAAGCTACTAAACTAGGGTATGAAAGGCAGTGCCAGTAGAGAAATTTTACGCCTTCATTGACGAGGAAGAGACACCATTGTACTACCTGCAGTTTGAATGGGAGGGAGTGGCTGAAATTACTCACAGCAGAGTTGTTTTCTATTGCTCTTTCTGTGGTTGCCACGCTTACCTTTCATTGCAAATTGACTCTGCAGTTTTTTGTAGTGACATCATGAATTACTTTTTTTTCCACAGTGAGATCAATAATAGACAATACTAGGTGACACAAACCTTAACCATCCTTAGAAAGTTACAAACAAGTGAAAATTTAGTTTACCTTACATGATACACTTTGATAACTTATCTACTCTGTCCTTTTATTGATAATAGGATAAAACAGCATAACATAGCATGTGATAGAAGAATGAGAAGCACATACTGTAAAGTCAATTTCTGAAAGCAGCGTAGTCTCCATTCTGGGAAGTTTTGAGAGATGAACAGTTTTACAAAGATAATTGTATGGTTCCCTTTTAATTTAGCACTTGCATGTGGCTAGTTTGCACACACACGAGTTGCTCTCACAGTTTAGACCTTAATAAAACAAGAAAAATAGACAAGTTTCCCATCTCTTCCTTCTCTTATGAGAAGATGAGGCAATTTAAGAGTTGACATAGCAGTTTGACTTTTAGACATTGCTGTGCACATCCCCTTGAAATCACACTCTCCAGAGGTTCTCTCCTGGTGCGACCAAAACCATAGAGTCTAAGATTCCTACTAACATCTGCAAATGTCAATCTGTTGCAGTTCTAACCACTTTTGATTTCATACAAGGAGGCAAGTGTCTCGATTGCTCAATAGGAACGCTGTAGTCCCTCCATCACCCTAGGATCTTTCTGAGTTAATTAACAGGGGGCAGAGTGTATTGACTAAGACTGCATTAGGACTGTAGTGTGACAGTGTGGACATTTGCTGTGCTCCTCTTCCAGGGTCTTGCTGTCCTATTTGCCATTTTGTTTTCATACCCCAGGAGTTGCCTTCTCTCACTCCCAGACTGTGCCTCAGTGTTTGATACCAAGAGCTGAAATTATGACTTGAGGCTGGATACCACCAAGGATTTTATACTCACACTTTCTTGGGATTTCTGTAGCCATCATAATGTGTCACAGCCCTTATGTGCTATCTCAAAAAATATCTTTAAAAAGTACTTATCATGCAGAAAATCCCTAATACATGAGTTCAAGCAGAGTGTGAAACATGGAACAATGATGATTAGATAATGGCTCCATTATTGGTACAAATGCAATGCTACTAGAGCAGTTCATCATAAGATAACATATCTGAAATCTGCAGCTGAGTCTTTCAAAACTGTCTAGGAGATTGATGTACATATCTACCATTAATGTTAATATGTCTATGTCCCCTCCATCATTTAAAAAGATTCAACCTGTTTCGAGAGAAAATAAGTACAAGATAATTTCAAATCTGAAGGTCACAGATATCACAAGGGATTCGTGCTGGCCTTTACCACAGTAAAATATCAAGCACAGATGCTTTCACGGAAAACTTGTACCAATTCAAATGTAAAGTTAAATTAGTATCTTCAGAATTCCTCATGAAAGGAATCCTGGGGAAAAAAAATTAATTAACAATTTCATTGCAAAATTTGACTTTTCACATTATTTTCAGCATAGTAATCTTAGAATGGAATAGTACCATTATTGGTGTGGGATAAGAGGATGTAACAGCTGAAGTATTTTCTTTTTGAAAATTTTTACATTAATTAGCTAACATTGATAGGAAGAGCTTTTCTTCTGAATTAAGATGTCACCCACTTCCACTGCAAAGAAATAATACAGCCCTTTTAAAGATCAGAAATTATCTAAGCATGCAACAAAAATGAATAAGTGGAACTGATTCTTTTAATACAAAAAGCTTTTTTTAAAATAAGAGAAAAACAAACAATTTTTTTGCCCATATTATTTTTTTTTTTTATGTAATGAAATGGTTTTACAAAAAAATTAGGCTTGGAACAACTACTTCTGTGCAGACAAAACCTTTCTTGAGGTGGGATTGGAACTGACAATATTATTTAATATTAAAATACGACATAAATGAAAGTGAACCATTAATTTCACTTATACAAGGGCAAATCATGTACCTTCACGCACGTAGTGTTGTTTTTAAGTTAAATACATCATATCTTTCAGAAATCAAGTGGGAGCTGGTTTAGATATATTGTGATATCCTATTCAAATGGCAGTTGTGTATTCAGCTCTACTGCCCTCTATCAAAGATTTGCAAATAGAGATGTAAAATGATTGTGTCTGTCACTAAAAAAAACTTTCATATTTTTGCAATGGAAAAAGCTTTTACTGCAGACATATTACAGGTGAGAATACCCACTGAGTAATAGGAAACACAAAAACTAATAGAAAGAAAACACATGGCTTTTCCAGGCATTCTGAGTTAGCATTTTTTGAACACCAAATTATGCAAAGTCACCCCATTTCTAGAAAGACACTTACAACTTCATGATTCCTGCTTCTATTATTTAGCTTGTTAATTGAATGACTTGGTAAATTCAAGTAAATTAAATACCTGATGAAGGATGGGTCATAGATATCATTTCTCTGCCTTCAGAAAAATTATATTGACAGACTGCTGATGAAGATTAAGTTGATAGTTGCCAAAGTAAAAAAAAAAGTTTGTCATCTGTGCAGTAAAGTCCTTTGGAGACCTGGAGTGCACTCATAGGCATGAACAATAAAATGTTTCTTGATGATAGTCTGCCTCACAGTTCATTTGCCTGAAAATCTCTTGGCTGCCATCTGAATCAGGTTTAAATAAAATGTAATACCAAGCCCCTAATTTGACGGTGATAAGCTGGTGACAATTATTATTTATGAGTTTACAGAGAGAGTAGACCTTGAGAGGCAGATGTGAGTCCTTTCTTTCAGGCCCAGTTTCAGTGCTTTGAATATATTGGAATCAGTTCAGAACATAAGATTTGTTTAATATAAAAGAAAAAAAGCTATTTCAATTAGCCTGACATTTAATTGCTTCCTAATTGTCAGAAGTTGCCCTAAAGAAAAAAAAACAAATTAATTACTCGCTGCACATGCACCCTTCCATAAAAATAATAAAAAGTTGTTTTGGTTAAATTGATGATCCAAAGTTAATGAAATGGTTTGGAGGTCTTTCAGAGAGCGACTGTTCTGAAGTAGGGTGATACCACATTACTGTTATATTGAAATAGAAAACTTTGGGAGGATGTTTCAGAAGCACTTAACTTTGACTGCACTTTGTTCTCACCAGTTAATCTTCATGACTTGGCCAATGGAGAAAGTCCTTTATCCCTCATGGGCCTTATCCAATGTCTTTAGTATCCAACAGTTTTCCACCAACTTCTGTGCACTTTGGATCAACCTTTAAATTTACTCAAAGTAAAGTGGGAATTTAGGGAATGGGTTTTATAGGAAGTTCTCTGCTTTAAATTCAGCAATGCTATGGAGCATTCCCAAGTTTTGTATTTGTTAGTCTAAATCTTTCTTTGTGTAGTCCTTAATAAGGAAATGGGGTATAGATTGGAAGGAGTTATTTAAAGTCATCACTCATGCAGGAGAAAACAGCTCATTCACACCTGCAAACATATCATCTGCATCTAGGATCTTCCCTCCTGAATTCCATATTTCTGCTACAAGCTACACACAGCCACAGAAGCTGTGCCATGCTGTGAATATCTTTTAGAAACTCATGCTTGATGTAAGTAAAACACTTGCTTTTCTGCCTGCTCCCAAAGGAGAATTTAAATTGCTTCTGGAAAGGGAGAGGCAGGGAAAGCTCTGGCCTGAGAGCAGTTACAGCATTTGCAGACTCCCCTGTTTGACCCCATTGCACTCTAATGCACAAACTTTATTCCCCATGGAACAACCTACATGACAGACAGTCGGGCCTCTCATGGATAATTCAAGTGCCAGCAGTTCATGGGAGCAATATGAAAGAAACTAGGAGAAGGAAAATTCATATCAGTTAGAGAAACCCTTGCAGGAAAAACCATTCTCTCAGAATGAGTCCATGCACACCGTTATCTAACTCTAAGTGTTTGCACTGGTTATGATTTTTTATTTGCAGTACAATGGCATCTATACGTTCTAGCTGAGTGAGAGCCCGCAGAAAGAAACTGCCCAAAGATCTGCTCCAAGAAACTCCAAGCCTAAACTGATGTCAGCTGCAAAGGTAAGGCAATCAGCTTACTCATCTAGCTGGGGTAGGATAGTCTCCAATAGAAATAAAATGACCCCAATTTCCATCTGTTCCCCACCCACAGTTCTACACTGCTTTTCAGCTATGCTGACCTTCAGTTTCATAAGCTTCCTTTCCCCCCTCCTTCTGCTTTTCTTTTGGACCCAGGGGTAGCAGGCAAGTAGTAAGCTAAAATTTCCGAGTCATCAAACACACATCCAAAGATATTTTCTCAACTGTTTGCAGATGTGAGGATAAGGGATTACAGAATCCCAGGCACTAAATGCTCTCATGGGATCCAGGAAAATATGGGAACATGGCTGGATCCAGGCTGTATGTTTTTCTCTGGCAGAGGAAATAATTGTCACACCATCTGGATAGAAGTAAATACTCTATCCAGTGGAGCTAACCAGAGACAACAGCCCTTTTGGCCTTCCTACCAAGTCCATACATAATGGAGAGCTGCTTCTTCCTCTCTATCCCCACAGGATGTGACTTGAGATATTCAGTTTTAATCTGACTCTGATGCATGAGGTTGGTACACATTCTGCTTTCGGCCCTCTTTGAGTATTAACAACACTAATGAAATTACTCTGGGGCTGTCATTTTTCATCTTGGTATTCTCATGCTGCTGATCTGCATTGCAGCACTTTGCTTCCAAGGACTCAAACTTTGCTTTGTAGTTATAAGCCTACTCAGAAATCGACTGAAGGCTCAGACCAACCAGAATCAGTAGGCGACTGACCTTTAACACTCTAGGAAAGGGAGAAGCCAAAATTAACCTTCAAACCGAGTTTCCTTCTTTAATACAAAGAGCCAGTGGGGAAATTATTTGTGGTTGCTAAGGGAGCTTAGTTAAGTCTAACCAGAGCTCTCCTCTGAGCACATCCTCTGCACAGCTAACCATGAACTTGAAAGTCAGCTTGAGAGGATTTCAGCTGGAACCAGTGCTCAAGAAAGCTGGTTTGAGGACTACTCACACACACACAAAATCACAGTAATCAATTCAACCGGTATAAAGCAAGGCTGATAAAAATGGTTCAGGGATGTGAAAGTTATTCTAGGTGGGTCATGGAGACTTTCCTACTCCCATGTGACATCTCCCAGTTTCCCACATCTCCCATTTCCAAGAAGGGAAGAGTGATGATGGAGTCATGCCATCACCATTATCTGGACAGGGAAGCAGTAGCTGCATTCCTTGGCAAAAGAATGCAACTTTTCACTTCAGTATCACTTCAGTCATGTAGCCCCCTTCTCAGATCTACTCCTTAGGGTTATGCAATGATTCATGCCACAAGCAGCCCTAGAAAAGCTAGCAACTGAGGCAGAAATTTCCCATTAGACCTCAGAACTGTTGTGGCACCATTTTTAGATGCAGCACAAACTGCAGAATAAAAAAATAAGTTAAGAACATGCTCCAGAACAGGAAGACAATTAGAATAGGCTATAATGGCATGAAAAAAGGAAAAAGACTACAACTATCAAAGACTAAGGAAAAAAAAAGATAATTAAATCCCTGGTAGGAGGTTACATGCTTGCACATTGCAGCTTTCTCAGAATTTTTATGCTAATAATTAGAGAAATTCCCAAAGCAGAAACAGAGAAACTTCCCAGTGAAGAAGAGGCCCTTTCTGTTAAATGCAGTACATGCCACAGAGCCATTGCAGGAACAGCTAGCTCAGCTATTTACTGCAAATGGGATAACAGAACTGAAAGGGTTGTTGCAGGTAGAAATAGTTGTTTCATCGGGCTTTCCTTAAAATGACAGATGACTACTAGTCCTTGCTATATTATAATATATACCTAGAATGTATTTCGTTGCAGGCTTTTGATTCTAATCAACCTCTAATGGCTACCATTCAGTCATGTAAAAAAACATGGAGTATCTAGGTATGTTGCACAATTATGGGCCTGTACCCTCTGAGAAGGGTCCCCATACTTGCAGAAATACTTAAAAAAGAGAGAAAAAAGAGAAGGTCTAATTTTCTTGTCCTATGTCTGCTTCTACACTGGCACACTTCCAAGGATCACTTGGAACCAGTGGAGCTAGCTATGATTAAAGGGGCCATGTACACACACACAAACAAAAATCGGATTACACAGCAGAGCAGCAAGACCAAAGACCTTTTGAAATGGATTGCTTACTCAAAAGGAGCTGCTTCTTGGAAGGGACGCGGCTGTGCTAGTTAATCAGTACTGTCAAAATAGATGTCTCTATCATAGCCTGTTATTTATTTTGTGTCACGAAAGCACCAGTAGCTAGTGAAGTTTGGGAAGAAAACACAACATTGTAAATTGCTTTTCTAGAACTGAAGAGAGCAGGTTTATGGAGGAGATTGCTCCAAAAATGCACTGCAATATAACATTAGGGGTGAAGGGGAAAAAAAAAAAAAGTGTAATATTGCTGACTACGCTGCTGACAGGGCAGTTCTGGGGGAAATAATTTTTATGGTGCATCTGAAAAAATAAGTAACCAACCATCTCCTGAGATCAGATTGGTTAGAATACAAGATCTTGAACACATAAATACAGAAGAAACTTTCCTCTGGCCACAAAGAAAAAAAACAAAGTAAAGCCTCTAATTAAAAATGAAATAATGCACCTCCAGTATTGAGCCTCAGGTTGTCTGCATGACAGCTCATCATTAACAAAGAGCACTAGGTTCCTCACAGCTACAGGTCTTCCAAAAGAGCAGTCTGGGTATCATAGGGGTTCATTTCCATGGCAGAAATTGGTGTTTCAAGTTACTTTTCCTTAATGGGCTGTGAAACATGAAGGAAAGGTAGTAGATCAGATCTCAGCTGGCAGCACTGGTTGGCTATGCCTAAACCCTACCACATGGGTTGCGAGTATTTTTTGAATCTAGCATTTTTAATTATTAAAAGTAAAATATTACCATATAGAATCATAGAATGGTTTGGATTGGAAGGGACCTTAAAGATCATCTAGTTTGAACACCCCTGCCATGGGCAGGGACACCTTCCAGTAGATCAGGTTGCTCAAAGTCCCATCCAGCTGCCCTTGAACACTTCCACGGATGGGGCATCCACAACTTCTGAGCAACCTGTTTCTTCTCAGTGAAGAATTTCCTCCTAATATCTAATCTAAATCTACCCTCTTACAGTTTAAAACCTTTTCCCCTTGTCTTATCACTACACTCCCTGATAAAGAGTCTCTCTCCCTCTTTCTTACAGACTCCCTTCAAGTACTGGTAGGCTGCTATAAGGTCCCCCCAGAGCCTTCTCCTGTCCAGGCTGAACAACCCCAACTCTCTCAGCCTGTTTTCATAGCAGAGGTGCTCCAACCCTCTGATCATCTTTGTGGCCCTCCTCTGGACCCGCTTGAGCAGGTCCATCAATCCAATATACGCATTGAATGCGTATTTTTCTGTGCTTTTTCTCAACTGAAATGTCTACATGTTGCTTCAATGTATAGAAACAAATTACTATGTTCTGATTAGCAATGTTTTAAACTTAAATTTTCCATTTTAACATTTCAAAACTTGAGTCCACCCCAAATGAGAATGAAATGAAGCATATTTCAAACCAAACTAGACCTAGGAAAGGAAAAAGTTAAAATGTTTTCTCTAGGAAAAGAAGTCTCCTACTTTCTCAACATTGAATGACTTGTTAGAATCAGCAATGAACGTCCTGTACCCTTTGTATGCTGATGACCAAGATGTTGCTGTAGAGACTTCTGTAGACAAAGCAGAAAAAACTTTGTTTCGCATGAAAGTGTTGATGATTCCAGACTTGGTAGCATTCCAGTGAAAATTCCCCCCCTATTAGAGGGGAAAACCACAGCTTTTACCCCTATAAAAATTATGGTTTTTTGGTGAAACGTGAAAAATCGAACTCCAGATCCTAGCAGATAGAGATTGACATGGAATTTCTCAAACTCTTTTTGTAACTACTGTCTTTTGAAGAAATAAAAGTTTATTGAAATGGAGCTTGAAGGGGGACCTCTCTCTTCCAAACCTCAGGTGAGCACCTGTAATGGGATCAATAAATCTCTGCCATGAGTTTGGACAAAATGTCTGTTTGGTCCCAGAAAACCTAAATAAAATACCTGTCCATACAAACATGCATATAAACAGTACTATAATCTGAAAGAAGGACATTCGGTCCATCTCTATTTTACACAGTGATGGCATGAATGTCCTGGGTATTTCATGTCCTCTTCTAGATGTTGCTTATGAAGTGTCAGATGTCAGTAACTCAGCAGCCAGGTTTTGAACTAAAAAAACATCTAGCCTTGAGCACACATTTTTTTCCCCCCGCAAAACATTGCTTATTTGTGAAAAAATACTTTCTCAGAATGACAAAAGGTATTGCTTAATGGTTAGAGGTGAGATAGACAGCTAGGGATGAATTTTCTGAAGTCTTATTTTTCTCCTGTCTAATTTTAACATCTTTATTAAAAAAGTGTTTGTTTTTCATTTAGTTATGAGCTCTTTTTGAAAATGTTTGTGTAACACAAAGATGAATTAATCTACAGAAATGTTTTTTACACCTCCACTGCCCCCCAACTCCCCAATTTCAGTTCTGTAATCACACTAGGAGAGTAAATTTCTAGACGTTTCAATGAGGACATCAACTAATCACATATGGAGACTATCTTTCCCATGAATCACAGTATCCATATTCCTCTTTGTTATATTTTCAAAACTGAAAATTAGTCCTGGTATAATATAAATATACTCTTCATATTCTGAAAAGAAGCAGAAGACCTTCATTCAGTATAAGCTTTCGTTTCAATAGAAGCAAAAGAAGCAGAAAATTACTCAGATCATCTTTGCTCTTCACCTTTCTCCTGTCATTCAACAAGGACCATGACCCTGAACATGCACCACCTGCATAGCTCAAGGAAAACATGTCACCTGAGATCCTCTACTATGGTGAAGCAAGAACAAAATCCAAGTTTGAACACTCAAATATTAACAGAATAAGCTGAGAAAAAAAGGATAGGAAGACATTAAAAGGAGCATTTATAAAATAAAAATTGAAAATACTCTTTAATTCCTCATTAAGAAGCCACAATCAAGGCCTCAGTTAGAAATATGACTTAATTCCTGGCATGTCTGAAATTTGTTTGGAAAGCTGTATTTCACAAACTTCTTAAATTCTTTACAGGTAGTACTATAACCTACAGTTTGTATATTCTCAAACTCAGATGGCCTTATTCATTGTTTCAAACAAGTCAGTCATTTATTAACACTTTCTTTCAGTTTCTAAACCTCATGAGGCTGTGGTTTGCCTGCAGTTCGTGCACTTAGGCCAATGGATCATAGGTGCAAATCGCAGATGACCACAGCAGAGGGAGCAGGCAGAGACAGCAGAGAATGAAAAGCAGGCATGGGACTCCTGATTCCACGCCACTCAAGCATCCTGCTGCTCTCCAACATCTGGCTGTATTCCCGATGGCTCAAACTCACAGAATGTTTAGGTTGGAAGGGATCTTTAAGATCATAGGGTCCAACCATTAACCCAGCACTGACAAGTGCATCACTAAACCATGTCCCTAAGCACCACATTTACAGTTCTTTTCAATACCTCCAGGGATGGTGACTCCACCACTTCCCTGGGCAGTCTGTTCCAATGCTTGACAACCCTCTCTGTAAAGGAATTTTTCCTAATATCCCCCCTAAACTTTTCCTGGTGCAACTTGAGGCTGTTTCCTCTTCTATCGCTTGTTACTTGTTCTACTGTCATAGAGCAGGTAAATAGATTTGGGTAACCGATATATTTGAATGTATTGCTCCTCCTGACAATTAAGGCATTAATAAGTAAAGATATTCCTAATAGACTGCTCTTTCTAAACAGTTATGAGCAGCATATGCATTTATCATTTAAGAACTCTTAATAATGTAGTCTTCAAGAAGATGGAAAGGAGCGAAATTAAAAGCCAGTGAGGCTGGCTCTAATACTTACTAAAATAAGGGGAAATAAATGTAAGTATCATGTAAAATCCCACAAGAGGCTCCCATTAAGGCACATCCTTGCAGAAGAGTTTGGATGCTTCGGGCAAAGACTTCTGGCCCAGGTGGTTTTGTTTTTGTTGGGTTTTTTTTTTTTTGAAAAAGGGCTAAGAAACTATGAACATAAAAACTGTCAGATAAGAAAACCTGGTGTAGCTTGCAAAAGCATCCTACAGTGCTTCTGAGAAAAGGTTTTGATAAAGGAATTGAGAAGGCATCATTTGAAAGAGATTTGCTGCTTTTAGCTGGGAAACTGCCTCTGGGTTATTCAAATCTTCAGGTTTTCAGGGATGGAGGTCTTTTCTAAACGTCTAACATTTCTGGCCATGGGAAATACTGTAAGATTGTTTTTTATAGCCTAATCCTTCTTTCCTTGGTGCCCCTAGACCCAAGCACTGAAAGCTACCTTGCTTGTGTCCCATCTTCCCCCTCCCCAGGCCCCCCCGCCAAGTCTCTCCTCCAACACAGGGTCCTTGCTCACCCTTTGCAGAGGGAACCTGGAGAACCCTCACCCAGCCTTCCTCAACCTCTCACAGCAAGGCTTCCAGCTGACCCTTTAGGTCATTTTTAAATAGGGTTAAAACCCCACATATATTTCCCATGAAAGCCAGTCAGTAAAGAAATACCTGAGGTTTTCTAGACCTGATGACTTTATTTTGTTGTATATGTCTAACTACTTCTATTATTTTTCTTTTAAAATAGTTTTACTTTCTGCTTCTATTGAGAACATTTATATCTTCTGCTATTTTACAAAACAGATATATGATGTAACTTTGACTAAAGCTTGGAAAAAGTTTTTGGCTAAAAAATCTCTTGGAAAAATTATTCAGTCAACATCCAAATACACCAACTAGTTTGAGCCATAAAAGGCTTTAAGTAGCCTTCTTCTAAAAAAGGAAAAGTGCTGATATTTAAAGAAAACTGGGTGTTTATATTCTTCTCATTCAAAATAGCATTTCATTTAGAAAAATTTTAATGAACTTATTTAAAAACAAATAAACAAAATACAATTTAACTATGCATTTTGCTTTAGGTCAAGTGAAGTAATTTAAACAAAAATAATTTGTTAAAAATGTTTTCTTTATGCTCGGCCGAAAATTACTTCTTCTTTACTTTCAGAAATACCAGCAAAACAAAAGATTCACTATTTACACAGCTGCTTTTCTGACATGTATGCCCCAGTCTCAGGGCTAAGTTTCTTATTCCTGGCTGGGCTTCCCATGAACATTCCACTATTTAATAGCAATAGCATGGGTCAATTCAGGCTTGAGGTAAGTCGGTGGTGTTTAGTGGATTTTTTCCCACTCTTATTAGGTCCGAATAGATTCTGTTTTATTATTTTATCAGTTTCTCAAAACTGGGGTAACTTTTTATGCTGCAATCTGTATTTTGATTAGGATGGAAGGAAGGTTCAGGATTCTAACAAGGGTAGGTACTAATACAAATACTAATACAAGTTTCTTGCTTCAGAAGATTTTGTTACCTCCTTACCATTCTCATTACTTTTTAAGTAACATTCTTGTAGAAGTCTTCTTCCTGGCCTAGTCTATCTTACTGGCATTTATTGTCTTCATTATTGGAAATCCATGGTGTTAAGCCATTGGGCTGCTCTACGGTTTGTCCACAAACTTTGCTTTCTGTGCTCTGGTAAGATACTTCAAGTTAAGTTTTTTGGGTTTGTAATTTACTTCTGAAGCCATGGAGTTGGCATGCTTCACTAGAATTTATGCTTTAATTAAAGAGACCCAAAGTTTTCTTTAGCATTTAATCAAATTCACATCAAAAAGCTCTTCCTCTTTACACCCTCACAGTTTGTCTGAAATGTATTGCTTTTTCTCTTTTGCACCCTCCCATTTTAAGTTCTCTGGACACTAGCTTATACTCTGGCAATTCTCATCTTTCACTACTCTACTCACCTCTCACTTTATTTCATCATTTTTGTTCATCCACTAGACATATCCCTCTGACATCATTTTCCTTTCCTATCTCACCGAATGCTTTTCCTGGTTAGAATTTCTCTACTAGCTTCCCATGCTTACCCTGTCCCCCACCACCTCAGCATCCTCAATGGAGTTTTCTTGGGCTCTATTATTTCTACATTTCTGCTCTTGTCCTCCTGCTGATATACTGTTTAGTGTCTTTTCTCCTTAGTTTTTTGCTCTGAATCCTTTACATAGAAGTCGTTAAGTGCCTCTCTCTCCTCATTAGGAATTTTCTTATGCTTGTAACACTCTCCAGATGCATATGTACTAACATCATCCTCACTTCATCCATAAGCTAGAACCACCCCTTATCTAACTGATCTGAGGCAACCACAGCAACCAGATCCCCATCTGCTTTTGTTCACTGTATTGTTATACGTGTCCTCTTAACCTTTTATTTCCAAACAATTATTATATTGAGCTTGTCGATGCGATCAGAACAGTGGGTTCTGAAAAAGCACTGAAAAGGTGTTTTAGATAATATTTTCAATTTAGCTTTAAGGTAGCCTTGCTGCCTCTCACCAGAAATCTAGTTTTCTTTTGCTTCCTCAAGGGGATCATTCTTAGCAAAAGGATCCCTTCTCCCAGTTACATACTTAGCCCCCAATCCCTGGGTTTCTGTCCAGAGGATTTTTACATACTGGTGGAACAAGGGCCATTATGTAGTCTGACAGTCCACAAGAAAAGAATGCAAGCAGTGAAGCTTAACTATAAGTTAACCGTTGCTAACAATAAATTGTTATTTACAGTGTAACCAGACAAAGGAGGAAAACAGGAGGAGGGAAACAGGAGGAGACAAAGGAGGAACTTGCTGTATCGCATTAAAAAATGGAGAAAAAAAAGGAAAAGATATCACTATGCTATATCTTCCATCTGTTCAGTCATGGAAGGAGATCTTCACATGACATTAACAACAAATATGATATTTGTTTATCCAAAACAGAGACTATAAAATTTTGCAGCCCATTCCTCAGGCACATCTTTCTGAGAGTGCCTGAGCTGCAGGATATGTGCCGAAGGTGACCTCATGCTGAAAGCTGAACCCAAATGCATACAACAGTATTTGTTTATTGAAATGAGTTGTAGCAGTTTTCAAAAAGCAACCTAGTGAGACTTGCAGCAAAGGTAAAAAGGTCTATTTTAGTTACTGCTCAGCTTGGTATATTATGCATTAACTTAGGGCTCCTTCTTCTAAGTCTTTCAATTTGTTTTAGGGAAAACCAGAATGAATAAAACATATATTACTTCTACAGAATATTTTTTATGTCTCAGTTATATCAGGATAAATTCAGAGTAAATCTAATGAAGTCAACAGTTTTCTAATAGTGTTAAAAGTGAAGAAATTGAGCTCTGAAGCTTCTCATGTTTCATTTGCCAAGTGTTTTCATGTTGTGCTGGCAAATGGACAGTGACAGGATGTACAGGTTTTAGGAAGCCTTTGGCAGCACCAAAGAAGCCCCATTGTACCCTAAGACAATGCAGCCATTTGCGAATGCTACAAGAACCAGACTTCCTATCCAGAAGCTTAGCAGTTCCACTCACTGGTTTGTTATCCTCACATGCTTACTTACTGAATTGTAAGGAATAAGGATGTTTTCTTGATGTGGCAATTGGGATTGAATAAAAATAGTCACTAAACCCCAAACATGAAAGTGAACATTAAATATAAACTACAAACAATGGTCATCTACTCTTCTCCTCCTCCCTTCAAACATGGGCTCAAGTTCTCCCCAAACTCCCACAATACCCAGGATCATGGTTCTTTTATTCACTCAGAAGAGATCATTTCCTTTTGGAGATAAGCTTTCAACCTTGCATTAAATTACTTGCATTATTTATTAACAACCTTTATGTTTGCTGAAAGAATACAGAGTCATTTGTCATATTTAATTTCATTTGTACTTAATGAATAGAGGGCCTGATCCAAAAAAGACCTTGAGCACCTTATATGCATCTTCTGGAAAAGCTGGGTTTCTAAATCTCAGTTTTCAATCCTGAAAGCATCCTCTGAGTTGTAACTCCACATGAGGGTGCTGACACTTCTGAGCCACTCCCCTCCAATGGTCAAAAAGGCCAGGCTGCCCCTTCAGCCCCAATGGGAAGCCAGCAGATTGGCAGAGCTGCCTGGATGATTCAGTGGAAGATTAGCAGTTTTTCCTCAGAAGGACATACTGCAGACATATGACTCCGCTCCTGACTAGTCAGCAGTGACTGCCACTTTCTTCTAAGACAGCTGCAGGAGGTCTAAGCACCCACTTTGAATCAAGCCTACCAGCTGGAGAAACTGGTTGCAACTCTTCTCCTTTTAGTGTCCTCAATGGCCCAGGCAAAGGCATGTTCACTGCTCCTTTTGAACCATGCAGGAGAGCAAGAGAACATCCACACAAGAAATGAGTATGAGTGCTATTGAGACCAAATGGTTGCAATTGGTATGGAGAGGGAGTGTTGAGCCTGGGCTTCACCTTGAAGCATTCAAACAGCTGAAGGGTATCCATACGCCATCCCTGCATGTTTCCTCCAACATTGTCCTTGTAATAACCTTCTTTTTTCCCACCTCTTGTGATTTCATGTGACCCACACCCATACAGCATCTCCATTCCCCATGAGCCAAGTGAGAAGCAGTCCATCGCAAGTTATATATGGGCCAAGCTGCTGCTCAAGAAACCCTGCCAGCTGGCTCATCACAAAATGAACAGAAAACTGTGGTCCAAAGCAGCTGACTAGGAGGAAGAGTCTTAAGCTAGTTCTCACAGCAGGGGAAGAGGTATCTTCAGTGCTGCCCGAGCTGTCTTCAAGGCACATCTTAGCCATCGTTGACTGAAGTTGGTCAACAAGGCTCAGAACTCATTGTAGGCAATAGCAAAAGCTTGCTTGCCTACAGTTTTATAAAATCTCACACCACCTAAATAATGCTGAACCACTCATAGTCAGCAAGATCTTTTCTGTATTATTACTTGAGACAATAAAGGACAATTGATGAACTCCATCAAATCAAAGAAAATCTTCAGCTCCATATGTTGTCCCTGTTCTGTACACCTTGAACATGGTCCTTCACCACTCAGCCTTCCATCTCTTTCTCCAAGTGAAGTTAGAATGGGGATTCAAGAGAAAAGCTAAAAGGGAGGGGATTATCAGCATTAACTCGTTAGCATATCTGGGCATCAGCTTATCACCTGCTGTTAGTGTACTGAAACACAGAATAAAGCTGAATTTTTGTAAAAGACATTGAGTGCAAAATTGGACAGAAGAGTGTCAGATTGCAGTTATTCCATTCTTTCACACAAAATGTGAAATAACATGTTAACTGCCTTCTGGCCATACAGTAAGCATCCATTAAAATAATCGCCATATGGCTCTTTTTGGGACATGGTAACTTTCATGTTATTTCACAATCCATTCAGATGAACAATTTCACAATGGATCCTGCAGGACCTTGAAAGGATTTTATCAGGTTACTGGATTAAGGCTTTGATAGAGATTCTGAGGAAAAAGCAGGTGGAAGTAATATCTCACACAGTGCCTCTGCAGAGTGATTACTGGGCTATATTCTCTGTTCAAATGGGAAAAGGAAATCCCTTGAAATAAAAAGTCTGGCTGCTGCTGATTAGCTGACAAGAAGGAAATTGAACACTACATGCATAAAACTCTATATGTGCTACTAACAGATCCATCATGTCAGCAATTCATTTTCTTATGGTAGCATGGGCTTGGAGAGGAATCCATTAAGGCCCAAAAAAGTTAATAGCAGGGAAGTATCCTCTGCCTTGCATGAATTTCTATAAACATGGTTTACAAGTCTAGTTTTCTAATTTTATGTTTATCCCTTCCTCACTCTTGAACTTCATGGCAATACATAGTCAGGGGCCCAAATATTTTGGCTTTTGCTGTTATCAGCATATAATTTACATCAGTATCTCCAGCTGCAGGAATACTGTAGTAAGAATATTCTATATTGAACAGATACCTCTAAAACTTTGGGTTGTTCCAGTTATACCTGGAGCTTATAACAGGGTTTGAGCACATAATAGATTGAGGGTGAATTCTGGTTAACATTCACCTAAAACATCATTACATCAGTTTTTTTAAGTCTATATAATATCTATCTTTTTCACCAATTTTACCCCTCACAGAGTCATTGAAATGCATTGTCTGTTGGAGGACTCCAGTTGTGGTAGTGATGGTACGTTAGGTGGCAAGTCCCATGAAGCATGCTAATATGCGCTAATCTTTTAATGATGATGAATATTTGACTCTTTGTAATGAGGGTATTTTTTTTAAAGAGGCTTTCCACACACAAAAAAAATCACCACAATGGTTGTCACAAGTAAGCTTCCCTCCCCTTTGAAAGAACTGACTGTAGTGGAAAAGATAATTACTTAGTTCCTTTATCTCCGAATTATTTGTAATAAAACCTGAAATCGCACCACAAGGTCTTTCATGAGGATGTCATAAATTAAGATGCATCGATGTATTTGGTGCATCTGTTCAGCTCTGCGCTCCTTTGTCTTCTGCAAATAGCGCAGCAGCTTCAATACCCAGCAGACAGCATTTACGCAAATGATGTCGTGGTCTGTATCATTAATATTCAGCGATTGTCTGTCATAGACACCTTACTGTACATCTGTTATGCAAATTTATGTTAATTTTTGCTCACTGACAGCTGCCTTCATTCCCTCCCTAAAATGATCTTTTCCATTTTGAAGTTTGCAATCTGTTCCCAAAAATGTTAATCTAACAATTAACTGAAATTGCTAAACAGAAATTTTACATGTTATGTCCAAAATAGAAACCAGTGTTTTTAAATAGATGGTGAATCTTCTCTTCACATCATTTGTTTTATATGTGATTCAGAGAAGGGTAAACATTGATCTTTGCACAGCCTGTGTTGGGATAAGTGACAGTCTCCCTATACAGTAATAGGTTTTGCAGGAAATGATGCCATCTTGTTTTCACATAGACTATGGGCATAAACCTGACTTTCCCATTAAAAGCTGCTCTTTGTGCAATTGTTTTCTATTTAGACTTTTGGAAATAGAAAGGTTCCTCCTTATTAATATGTTATTCATTTCAATCTTAGATATTAAATAATATGACCATATTTCAAATAAAGACAGCAAGCATTTTAAAGATGTTTCAGAGCAATTACAACATCATCATAGCATAATGTATCAGGAAAGGGAGATATGGAGGTCTTGGAAGCTAGGTTCAGACTGCTGGGGCAAACACTTTGAACCAGTGTGTCTACAACCAGGTTTTTCTTCCAGAGTCAGGAGCCGGACAAGATACACCAGGTATCCTACAAAGATCCAGTGGACATCTTATGTACAGGAGTGGGTTTAAGTCTGTTAGGCGTTAGGGGCGGTACATTAGATGAGCCTAGACAGAAGAATGGTCTCCACCTTAAACCAAAGTGCAATCAGACTGCTGGCACAGAGAGTTTACAAGTTCTGGAGCATCGCTTAGATCCGGAGCTAGAGAAATATTGACAGGAGCCAGGGGGAGCTTAGGTCATGCTGATACTTGTAAGAGATGTCAGAAACACAAGGGTAGCTCGGTGTCTCAAAGAGGACAGCTCTGATACTAGGGATAAAAGAGAGACAGGTTGCAGTCACAGATCAGGCTGTTAGGAAAGGGAATTAAATAAGAGTAGGCATATTACCTGTATTGGGAAAGAAGCCCCTAAGTGTCCATCTACCAAGGCCAACAGCTGCTTAGCAGAAACTGCTTAACTATATCGCCCGGCATGATGTAACAGATTTTTCAGAAACTTATGGCCAAATCAGAATTTGACAGAATAATACAGAACCTGACTATAAACCATTCAGAAAGATAAGCTGAAAGAAGTTAAGTTGTAGACTTCAGAAAAAACATTACAACACACCACAGATTCAATACCAATCTTCACCACAGAAAATACAGCCAAAATACCTATCTTAGCCCTACCCTTATCAGAAAATAAAAAGCATGCTATGTCAGGCTGAGCTGTCAAAATAAGAAGAGTAGGAAAAAAAATTAAACTGATAAATTAAAGAGCAGCATGTCACCTGACTGATGGCATCCCTCCAGGAGATCAGCATAGCTGCTGTTTCTAATAAAGAATACAGAATAGCTCATTAAAAAAACCCCACAGAATGGCAGAATAGCAAACATTGCCCTTTCCTTCCAAAGAGGGAAACAGGGGAATTCTCAGAGTTCTGAACTATAATCCTCAGAAAAGTTTTTGGAACAATAATTATGACAAAATTGTAAAATCCCCAAAATGAGAATGCTATGAGGCCAAGATGGCATAGCTTCTATTAAGGAAAATTTTTCTTCTCTAGCCTATTGTAATGCATTAAGAGTGTTAAAAAATGGATAATGAAGACCATTTCATAAACAAGTTTACTTGAAAGCTCATGTATTTAATTGAAAAAGTATTTTGTGAAGAACCAATCAGGAAACCAATAGTAACTGTATAAGAGTGAATATTCTGCTCTAGTTTAGAAAGCGATTGACAAAACCACAGCAAATACAAGTATGTATCTTACACCCAAATTAGAAATACATAGTGAAAAATTGCTGAGCTCTTTTAGAAAGTCTAATTAATAAGATTGTTTGGAAAAGAGCTAAACAGCCATATCAGTATTTGCAGGTAACACCACTTTGTCTAGATGTCCAGACAAAGGAAAGTGCTTGACAGACTTAAGGCCTTTAAAATGAATCACAGGGCAACTTGAAAAACAAATTCAATGTCAAGTAAAGATTAATTTATGCACATGGGATACTACATTTCAAGGAACCTCCTGACTCATCAGGTTCTACCACTTACTCTTACAGGCAACCACATCATATAACTTCTCATCATAAGTTTATCAAATTCCAGTTTTTGTTCTAATCAGAATTATCATATGCATTTTTGGTAAACAATCTCCTCAGAACAAAGTTTGAATTGCTTATAGCAACACTCAAGTATATGAGAGGCTACAGCTAAGCAGAATGATTTATAAAAATGAAAACTGATCTTGACTCCTATGTTTCACCTGTCTTTTCATGAAGCACTTTCCTAGTTAAAGTAGAACTTGCAATATCATTCAATAGTATTATGTCATCCTAATGTAGGGAAAAGTCCCACAATAAGATTTTTTTTTTTAATGTAGATATTAACTGACATTGTTGGAGATGAACCATATTATGTTATTTCTTCTTTTATTTTTTTAGGCAGGTCTATGTTTAGCCCATATCCAGGGCTAAACTACAGCAGTTGCTCTATCACCCAAAGACCCCTCATCAGCCTAGAAGGGAACAGGAAAAGCAGAGGAGGCCCATGACTTGAAATGGAAACAGATTTAATGAAAAAGCCAACCTAATGCCAATATGAAGCGTACAAAGTTATACTCAGGCCAGCAAATGTATGGTGGCCACAATAAACAGGAAAGAAGTCCTCAGAAGAAGGAAGAGCAGCAGGGACAGAAGGAGCCTGAGCAGGAGCCCCTTCTTTGCATCAAGCATCCCCCTTTATAGTGAATGTGACATTTATGGCATGGGATACAGCTGTAGCCATCTCGGGTCAGCTGACTCAAAACCGCTAATGGCCTGCAGATCATGGTAGGCCTATGATTCTGTCCAGCAAAACCAGGACAAGGCACCAGCAGAGATGGAAGGACCTTTCTAGTGGTCATCTCCATCCTGTCTCCTGTGCGTGTATTTCAGCAATTCAACCTTCAAAAATATTTTTCTTAACTAATTACAGCCACTTTAAACACCCTGTTATGGAAGTTATGGTGGTTTTAATTACAGGAATTTGGCAGGCAATACAGGACAGCATACCAAAGATTGTCTGTCTAGCATTACCCATGATGCTGGAGTTAGGTTGTGGGATGACAGTAGGAGAGTGGTACAGGCAGAAAGCTATTAAGAACAGTGGATCAGCCCAAGGTTACTGCATCCACCTGGCACTCCAGCAAGCGTATCCCCGCCTGCTGGATGTTATTCATCAGTCCCAAAGCTTAGGGCTCTGCCCCTGCTAGGTTAGCTTAGTTTTGAACTTATTTCAAAGATCCAAAGTCCAGAGAGATCATTATTAAATTGAGCTCCACAGAGAGAGTTTTCATTGTGTGAAAAAGTTCAGCTGTAGATTTGGAAGAACAAAATGCCAGAGAGCAGCTACAACATAACTAATCTCAGAGCTTAAATCTGATATCTCATTGGTGACCAGGTCTTCTGAAACTGATTTTTCACTGTGATGATATAAATATTAGATGATGTCTTAGTACTTTTTTTTTTTTTTAAATACACTGGCATTTTACTGTCATATGGCTGAATCATTTGTAAGGAAAAAGAATGTGACAAACTGCTTTATTTAATGTCTTTAAAACCATGACAGTGTTTTTGTACCATATAAATCCCAAGTTGCTTTCTCCCTCTTCCCATTTTGGAATGGAAAGAAATATTTCAGTGTTTCCTGATGAAAAAGCTGTCGGGAAGTTGTGACAGACTGGTTAAGGTATTTTGATTTCAGAAAACAAACACTGTAGTCTAGTTTTCAAGTTTCTGAACACCTTTATTATATAGGCAAAATAATTTTCATCAGAAATGGACCCTTAAAATGACAAAATCAAAACATTGTTCCAAAATTGGTGAAGCACTTTAATTTTATTTTTTTTAATGATGTTTTTTCCAAACTGTTTAAAAAAGTCTTAATAAACCATATTTCATCTGAAGTGGTAGAAGAGAATTTCGGAGATGCCTTTTCAGAATTTTGCTGAACACCTCTTTCCTGAGCAATGATAGGCAAGAAACTGGGTTTTGAACTGTCTGTAACCAAAATGCTGAGTCTGACTGAATGGCAACAACTCACACTCTACACCCAGCCCTTTGCACATCGTTTGTATACAAATATCAACCAAAGATGGAATAAGCCAATAGCACAGTAGCTTTCTAGGCCTTACACTTTAGAGAAATGCAGCAAAAGCCTATCCCAAAAGTAGAGAGATGTAGCAATTTTTATGAGGAAAAGGCTGAGGTATTGAATGCCACCTTTGCCTCAGTCTTTAATGGCAAGACCAGCTCACTGAGTGCTCAGCCTTTTGAACCAGAAGGCAGAGGTGGGGAGCAGAATCAAGCCCCCATAATGCAAGAGGGAACAGTAAATGAACTGCTGCACCACTTAGACATGCACAAGTCTATGGGTTTGGATGGGATCCACCCAAGGGTACTGAGGGAGCTGGTGGAAGTGCTCTCAGAGCCACTTTCCATCATTTACCAGCAGTTCTGGCTAACGGGGGAGGTACCAATCGACTGGATGTCAGCCAATGTGATGCCCATCTACAAGAAGGGCTGGAAGGAGGATCTAGGGAACTACAGGCCTGACAATCTGACCTCGGTGACAGGGAAAGTCATGGAGCAGATCATCCTGAGTGCCATTACAGGGCACATACAGGACAACCAGGCGATCAGGCCCGGTCAGCACAGGTGTCACTGGTCGGCACTGAGGCGGGACCAACCACGGGACAATTTCTCTCTCCAATCGCCCCTTCCCCGTTCCAGGAGAAAAGGGTCAAGGAGAAATAAAAAGAAAATGTGAGCGAGGCCTCAGTTAAGGTTAGGAAACTCAGACAGTTTTAATAACAAGAGAACAATATTATATGCAAAACCGAACGGGATATTAACAAGTATGTACAATGATCACGGATCTGGCGCAGCGGGGCTTGAACCGCGGATAAAAGGAACAGACGCGATAGAGGAAAAACTACAGCACGCCGTGCAGGCGGGTCCGGGGCCCGCCGGGCCGGGAGCGGCGGCAGGAACACACAGCAGCGGCGGTAAGCAGCGGCGCGGTGTCCCCCCGGGGCAGGAGCAGTTGTCCGGCAGCAGGCAGCGGCAGCTCGAACAATGGCAGCGCTGATGGGCGAATTCCTCGCGGGCCAGAAAGAGGAGGGGGGTAGTGGCTCTTTTCCGACCGCGGGCAGAAGGCCGATCCCCTGGTTCCTTTCCTGCCCCCGGCTCTTAAAGAAACACCATCCCGCCAAAAAGTTCCACAGCCAATCAGATGCAGTGACGTGCAGGGGAAGAAATACTTCAGTTGGCTTGTTTCTGTGTCCATCAAAACAAACCAAGCTGTATTTCTCTCAACCCAGGACATTGGGTTTATGAAAGGCAGGTCCTGCTTGACTAACCTGATCTTCTTCTATGACAAGGTCACACACTTAGTGGCTATTGTCTACCCGAACTTTAGTAAGGCCTTTGACACTGTTTCCCACAGCATTCTGCTGCAGAAACTGGCTGCTCATGGCTGGGATGAGTGTACTCTCTGCTGGATAAAAAACTGGCAGGATGGCCGGGCCCAGAGAGTGGTGGCGACTGGAGCTCAATCCAGTTGGTGGCCGGTCACAAGTGGTGTCCTCCAAGGCTCAGTATTTGGGACTGTTCTCTTTTATCAGTGATCTGGATGAGGGGATCAAGTGCACCCTCATTAAGTTTGCAAATGACACCAAGTGAGGCAGGTGTGTTGATCTGCTTGAAGGTCAGGAGGCTCTACAGAGAGATCTGGACAGGCTGGATCGATGGGAGATGAGGTCAACTGTATGAAATTCAATAAGACTGAGTGCTGGGTCCTGCACTGGGTCACAACAACCCCCTGCAATGTTACAGGATTGGGGAAGAGTGGCTGCAAAGCTGCACAGCAGAAAAGGATCTGGGAGTGCTGGTTGACAGCTGATTGAATATGAGCCAGCAGTGTGCCCAGGTGGCCAAGGCGGCCAATGGCATCCTGGCTTGTATCAGAAATAGTGTGGCCAGCAGGAGTAGGGAAATTATTGTCCCCCTGTACTCAGCACTGGTGAGGCTGCACCTTGAGTACTGTGTTCAGTTTTGGGCCCTTCACTTCAAGAAGGACATTGAGGTGCTGGAGTGTGTCCAGAGAAGGCCAATGAAGCTGGTGAAGGGTCTAGAGCGCAAGTCTTATGCAGAGTGGCTGAAGGAACTGGGTTTGTTTAGCCTGGAGAAAAGGAGGCAGAGGAGTGACCTCATCGCTTTCTACAACTACCTGAAAGGAGGTTGTAGAGAGGTGGATGTTGGTCACCTGTCCCATGTGACATAGGGATAAGAGGAAATGGCCTTTAGTTGTATCAGGGCAAATTTAGGTTAGATATCCGGAAAAACTTCTTTACAGAGAGGGTTGTGAAACATTGGAACAGTCTGCCCAGGGAAGTGGTGGAGTCTCCATCCCTGGAAGTGTTCAAAAGCCATGTGCATGTGGTGCTGAGGGACTTGGTTTAGGGACCCCTGGCAGTGCAGGATGAATGGTTGGACTCGATGACCTTAAAGGTCTTTTCCAACCAGATGATTCTGTGATTCTGTGAAAAGACTCTCTAAGTATGATGGCAGTTTTGCAACTCGCTCCTTCTGGTAAGTGGTGTGCCATTCCTGCCACCAGTGTCCACTAGTATCCCTCACTGCTCCACAGATGGTGTCTTCCTGCTGCCATGCTGTCACTGCACAGCAGCTTTTGGAGATGGTATCTGCAGCCACAAGGACAAAAGGGTTTTGTTTGTTTTAGGAATGCTGCTGAACCAGACAAATCCACTGTTATTTTCACTTTAACTGTTCTTTATCTTGACATCTACCTCCCCAAGACAGAACACACACCTAGAAAGAGAGACTTAATTAGATTTCTTATTTCTGAAAGCCACTAGTGCAATAATAGTCTTTTCTCCCTACCCACATAGGTCACAGAAAATAAGATTGGAGGGATCAAAAAGATTGGAAGTCTGCTAAATTATTCACAAGAGCAGTACTGAGGTCCACCTGTGAAGAGTTACATTTCTTTATGGACCTGTGTGACTTTCATCAGTCATATTTTTTACCAGTATAGAAAAATGTAAAAATTAACACACATGGGGACAACTCCCATCAAACACACACAAAAACTGCTCCAACACCACTCCTCCGATGGTTACTAATTAGTAATGGGATCTTGGGGTTATAATAGGTAACTTCATGGATTTATTACCTCACTGATTAGTAGTAATCAAACAAGTCAGCTAAATGCTAGGAATAATTAGGAGAGGGGTTGTGATGGGTTAAGATGGCGCTGGCGGGGGGGTTGAGCTCTTTGTTCTCCCCTTTCTCCTTTCCCCCAAAGCGCGTGAAAAGTTTTCTCGCAACTGTTGGGAAGAGAAGCCACAACCCTCTTCGCTCCCTGATTGGGAGTCGAGATATTTCAGACACGCCTCTGCAAATAAGCGCATAAAAAATGGAGTTTGAGACACTCCCACGAGCGAGCTGTGGCACTTTTGATTTTCTGCCCCAGGACTGATAAAACTTGTCACCGGAGAGAGAAACAACATCTGCAGTTACGTCAATACCCCTGAAGCAGTAAAAAGATTCCTTCTGTGAAGCAGGTAGACCTTTCCGCTCTGCCAATTACCGGCAGGGGTGGCTTTTGGACTGAGTTTAACTCGATAAGGGGTAAAAACCGGCGGTAAGCCCCCAGATCCTGCGATAAGGGAACAGAAACTGCTGGCAAGGGGAAAAGTGACGAGTGTTTAGATGCTCAGCTCGGAGCTCCTGCATGCAACGCGGGTAACCCACAAGCATTCCCTGAAAGTCCGGTCCGTATCCCACTCTGCAGATGGGGAGAGCCAGAAGCTTTGGAATTTTGCCCCCGGTAAACTCAGGTCTTCTCCCAGCTACCCTGGAGGAAGAAGGACTACATTACTGCATGAAGGTTTGCTCCAGAATAAGTTTTTCTCGGACTGAAAACTTTGTGAGGTGACGGACAAAAGACTCCTTTCCCCCCTGCCCCCCCTCCAACCTCCGGCGGTGCGACCATGTGGTGGGTTCTTTGTTTGTAAACAGGAGATATGGATCAAAATGGGAGACTGTATTATACTTGTATATGTTTATTTATGTATTTATCAATCTCTCCCTCTCTCTATCTCTCTCTTCCAGTCCTGTTTAACTTTAAATTATTGATTTACGGTTTTAATTGCATTCACTATTAAAACGCTTCTGTTTCACCCCCTTTAAGTTAAAACCTGTGTCACATTTTTTTTTCCTTTGCCTAAACAAAGCCTTAATGAACCACTAAAATCCTTTTGTGTAGGTTTTGGTGGGTTTACGTTCCCTCCAGACCTGTTCAGTTGTGAAACCTCTTGAGACAATAGCCGAATAGTTTCAATCCGAGACAGGAGTAGAGAACAAGACAGAAGATATCATGATCCTGCTGAATAAATCCATAATTTGCCTTCATCTCAGGTATTATGCTTTACACTTGTCTCCAGTTCTCAAAAAGAAGACCATAAAACTAGGAAACACTCTGAAAAGAACATAATGAACAACAATCACTTCTGTGCAAGGAATAGCTAAATAAACTCGGTGTCTTCAGTCTGCAGAATACAATAATGTCTGCAGTCATTACTGGTATGGGTGTTTAGGAAATGACTGTTTACTATTTATTCCACTGTAAGAGTTCAGGAGCAAAGAGGAGCTGGACTGAACACAAAGGAGATGGATCACCATTCCCTGGGTAGAAAATTGCAGAGCCCTCAGAGAAATAACATCTGGTTCAGAAAGCCTCCTAGCTGATAACTGTTGGAAACTAAGAGACTGGGTAGGGAGGTAAAGGCAGGAGCATATATGTCAATCCTACTGCTCTCTAGGTAATCCATTTCTTTCAAATGCAGACACAAGATACAAGGCAAGAGAAGCCTTTCCCAGAGGCTTAGGCAATTCACATCAGATAAATAAAAGATCTTCATCCCATCCATAAGAGAAATGAGTAAGTGCTCAAATTAGGAAGAAAACTCCAACAACCTCAGATCCAGAGTATTTTGTAGTTATCAGCCCTCAGTAGACCACAAAACATTCCTTAAAATAATCAGCTAAACTTACCTTCAAAGACATACTAGAACAAAGCTCCTCCTTTTCCCCTGCTTAGCAAGTCACAGCATATAATGAGTCCTCAGTCTGCCTTCACTCCCCACCTTTACACAGGATGCAACTGGGATCTGCAACCAACCAAAGGCTAAAAAGCACCATGCCAAAGAAGACCTCTGTCTCCCCTTCCCGACTCTCCAAAGTCCTGCTTACAAATTAAAACCCATTTAGTCTACAGTGCCATCATACAAACTCCTTCATCTGAGAAAAGCACTGCCTTCGGTTGTGGTACTGTTGGGAACTCCTCTCAGCTCCAGCACTGCCTCTACCTCATAGATCAACCCCACCATTTTCAAAGATGAGTGTTTATCAGAAAATGGTTCCAGCTACAGGAAAATTAAAGTCACATGTTTCAAAACAGATTTAGCAACTCAGTAGCTGGAGTTAATACAGAAAAAAAAATCGATGGAGATTGCTAATAAATTATGATCTAAGAGAGATTTTTGATCTCTAGATTGCATTAACCTGTTCCTTTCAGTTCCACTTAATGTAAGTCAAATTAAATAATTGTATATTCCTTGCATTTAGGTAAAACTGCTACTAGTCTAAAAGGTATCAATGAGTTGTGAACCTCTGCTACTTGTTTTTAACTATTTTACTCCTTTAAAAATGCCATAGTGATAAAGAAGAACAGAAGCAAAATAAAACTTGAATAATTAATTAATTAATATGTGGCTGGAAAGTGAGTTAGCTTAAATTTGAGAGTGTGCATATGCTACTACTTCCTGAGACCTTCCTGAAAATGATACTATCCCATAAGTAACATCAAGGGAAAAATGATGCCCGATGACTCAATAGTCAGGAGCAAGTTATGAATATCTGCTAAGGATACATCACAAATGCGGATGGTTCTGTGGCTGTAACTGCAGATTATTGAGGTGATTCATTGAAAAGCATACCTCTATTATCAGAATAATGCAACTTCAGAAGGTAATTTTGAGTGCTTTTTTTATATGGGCTTAAAGCAATATAACATCTCCCTAGACTCATTGGAAAAACTTTCAGTAACCTGCATAGAAGAAAAAGTCAAGCTCACAGTTGAGTAGGAATAGATGACTTTTTGATCTAGGTAATCATGGCTTGGCTTCGCGGACGAAGATTTGGGAAGGGCTTTGCCCACGCTTATTGCAAGCGCATTGATGGCTGAAAAGGCCAATGCGGGATAGGCAAGACCGGTTGCAAAGAGCACACCGGAGGGTCTCCTTGGGTGGTATAGTCGAGGCATGGTTCTTTCTGCGCTGTCTTTTCTCCTCGAGACTGATTCTACGCGTGCTCTCAAAGGAGACAGCAGCATTATGTATGGTGTGTCTCCAAATCTCCCGATTGGAGGCCAGGGTGGACCACTGATGGTGGTCAATATGGCCTAGGCTGAGGTGTTGTTTCAGGGAGTCCTTATATCTCCTCTTTGGAGCTCTTCTCTTGCGGCAGCCGGTGGCAAGTCCACCATAGAACACGATCTTAGGGAGGCGGTGATCCGCCATCCTGGAGACGTGCCCTGCCCAGCGCAGCTGCGTTTTCAGCAACATGGCCTCAATACTGGTGACGTCTGCCTGTTCAAGGACAGCAACATTAGTCACATAGTCAGTCCAGTGGATGTTTAGGATTGTGCGGAGGCAGCGCTGATGGAAGCGTTCGAGGAGTCGCAGATGGTGGCGGTAGATGACCCATGATTCAGACCCGTACAGAAGAGTAGGCAGTACCACGGCTCTGTAGACACTGATCTTTGTACTTTTCTTCAGGTGTTTATTGCACCAGACTCATATAAGGCTATAAAAAGCATAAATGGAGCTAATTTACTTATGCAGCACTGTATGTAAGTTTAGAGTTTTGCCCAGCAATTTTCATTATAAAGAAGTCCTTCTCAAATGCCAAATATTGTTTGGGAATAAGTAAGGTGGCAAGGAAAAGAAAAAATAAATGCAGATAAACTTTCAGATGAATTATTTAAGCAGGTGTGCAGGTTAGAAGAACTCACAAAGAAATTCCCCCTTTGGAAAAGCATATATTCACTTCATTAACTGCCTGGGTTTCTGCATTCATTTGTCTTTTTTTTTTCATTTATTCTAGTAAATGAGGTTATTTGTAGCAAGTCAAAGAAAAATATGAATTTACGCAAAAAGAATATCCTTGAAAAGCAAATTTGCAGTATTTCAAGATCATGTGGGGGTTTGTATCAAGACATGAATCCTACAAGCTGAGCTCAGAGCTTGGGAGACGGGTGTTTTGGCAAGCTATGCCTTTGTGAAGAGCACGGCACTCTCTAGCCGTGTGCATGTTCCTCGCACACTGCAATTTTCACAAAACCCATAAAACCTGCAGCTGAAAGTAAAATGTCTGAATCAAAGATTTAATGTAGATGTCTTGTACATTTCCATTGTATCATATTTACATTGAAAAGGTCACAAGCTGAACTTTGTAGAACATAGTAGATCCAGTGTGGTGAATCATCATGCTGTTGGGTTATCATTTTTACATATGAATACACTGAGCTTTCCTCAGTTGAGTTTTGATACAAGCCTTGGGACAACAACTAGAAGGCACCCTGTCTGCTGAGCCAAAATCAACTGCAATGACAAGAAGTATACCCATTTATTTCCTGGGCATTTCGGTTAAGCCATCATTCTATAAGGACAGATAAGCATTTTCACAAGAATATCTGCAAAATATCTCCATTCTGCAAATTTTTAGGCTTAGTTCTTTATTGTCCTGTCAGCTACAATCTCCCATGTAGATTGGTTCAGGCAGCCCTACAGCAAGTAAAAAGGAATGGGATTACTGAAAAAAAGTTCTTGAGGGTTTTTTTTCCCATCCTCTATTTGCACTGCAAGTTATTATGAATTTTCAGTGTTTCCCTGGCACTCATTGCTGTGAAGCCAAATCACCTGGATATAGTCAATACATGTTGACCTATCTGGCTACTACAAAGTAGGTCTTCCTGTAAAATCAAACTGTTAATATGTGGAGCCTCTCCCATATGACTGGTTTTTAAGTTATTATTATTATTACTTCACTGCCCAAAATCAGGACCTCTGCATTCTCAGTAACAGACTTCTTTATTTGTTTTGCAGTTGCTGTAAATAAAACACCCATAACCATTGTGCATAACTATTGGAAAACAAATTTGAAGTTAAAATCTGAATGTAGTAAAAATTCTTCAGAGGACTGTAATAAGCATTGCTTTTGCATGATCATGATTCTCTGTGGGCTAAACCTGCAAGATAAAATCCAGCTACACACAGTCCTTATGACCCTTTGGTTATAGTGTGAAGATGATTGCAACCTGGAGCCAATTCTGGAGAGGCATCCAAGAGATGAGCCATGCAAATAAGCCTTGATTTCCACGAGGAGTCTTTCTACTGTCAACTCTGTTTACTGTCACTGTAACATTATCCATCACTCTGTGGAAAGTGTCAGACATAAAAATAAAGTGGAAATCTATAAAACTGGTTTTGAGCCAGTAAAAAATGTCAATTTGTGGCAGTCTTTATTAATCGTATTAACTGCAGTACTGTGGAATCCACAGGATTTCATAAGCAGTATCTGGATAAAAGAAGACAAAAAGAAATCCCCACGTATGCGTATGCATTTTCAGAGAAACTTAAAGAAACAACTCAGTGGCTTACAAGTAGTTATGTCAGTAATGTCAAAGGTGATATGGTTGAGGAGGCTTATGCAGTCTTGTTAAGCTGGTTATCTTTTCCGTGGTACCACCATGGGAAGTCCTAATGTTGTGGTTCAGAGATGTAGCTTCATACAACTGACTTGAACAATATCCTCTCTCTCACCTGGGGGCTGAGCTGTCGTGTTGAATGACCAATGTCACACTCTATGTATCATGCCATGCCTCTCTTCTTAAAGGAAAACTTGTGTTTTCATCAGAAAAGATGTAATCCAGCTAATCACACATAATTACAAAAGTATTGTACAAAGTGTGTGGAGCACCTTTTGAAATATTTTTCCTGCTATCAGAATCACTCTTTTATCTTTTTGCTTTATGTGTTATATTCAGATTTACTATTTCTCCTAAATAATTGTGCTACATGCATAAGTGACCCAGAGGGTATAGAATGAAATATTTTACAGTTGAAATTCTGAAGGAAAAGAAAAAAAAATTCTCTTTCTTCAGCAATGTACTTAGCTCTAAGCATACACGATAAACAAAAATTCTGACGGTGAATCTTTTTTTCCTCTCTGGGGAACTTTTTTTTTCACATAAGTAACCCCATTTATTTACACTGGAAGAAGTACACTGAAGATTCCAAAGGCAAGTGTTGGAGGAGAGGGGTTCAGCTGGAGCTGCACATGAGATGATGGGCTGTGAACTGTGGTTTATTAATTCATTTTGGCAATGTAACCCAGTAAGTGCAAAATAACAATAAACCGTAATATGGTACACAAAATGTGACTAACACCAATTATGCTAACTGTGAATCTAATCTTGGAGAAAACAGCAATGAGGGATGATCAGCATCCCAGGACATGTGTGGTTAACCTCAGCTAACTGGGTTAATCTCCCTGTGCTCTCTGTTATGTCATTGGGGAAGGATAAGCTCATTCAGACCATTATTCTAACGCAAAAGCCCAACTTCACTTATTTTTACTCTCCTCCTGAGGACTCTCTGACTCTGTCTCTCTCTCTTTCTGCACATTGCAGGAGTACACTTAGACTGTATTAGAAAAGTGGCTCTTAGAACTGTGCTGTCCATAAAATAATCGAAGTTAAATGTGAATTTACATGTTGAATGTCAAGATATAACATACAGATTGCCACCAGTGATGCAAAAAAGGATGCAAATAAAGCGTATATTCAGAGACTTTGCTCGTTGGCAAATAGAAAACAAATGCAGAAATCAATATTCGCTACATTGGGAAGTTCAAAATAATTATATCAGCACAGGAAAGAGAGCCAAAGGCTCAGGCAGGAGGTTGTCACAGGCTGCCCATGGCTGTTCAATGCCCACGCTGCTCTGACCTGGGATTTGGCCAGGGTCAACCAGTGCTGCCCCACACTGTACCCAGACAACACTGGTGGGGAACATGAAGCCCAGGAACGGTACTCAGAGGCCACCCTATTCTGCAGTGGTCAAAATGCCAACCATGTAGACAAGTTACAGCAGGCTCTTTGCCCTAAGGGGCAGAGGGTAAGCTGTGGCCCACTTTATTTAATACTATAAAAACAGCCTGTCTTGACAAGACTGCAGCATGGCTGCATAATGTGATATTAATTTCCATCCCCATGTCCGATTGCATGTCCATCTTCACAGGCAATATGGACTCCAGTTTCAGCATTTCTATAGACTAGTTCACAACTAACATAAAATAAAATAACCCTAATACTTCAGTCCTGCCCTTGGCACAGACATGTTTCGTTAGTAGAGTGACTGAATTATTCCTTATCCATAATATATTCCTATTAATAACATTCTGCTCTGACTAACAAATTGCTTTATTTTATTGCCATGATTTCTGGCTTTCTCAAAGTCTTTAAAAATATGAACTGAAACACTCACTTCAGGAGTGATCAAAAATATTACTGTTTCAATACAATATTGCAGGTAATAAATCTCTTCACATATGAAAATTAATCCCTTTGCTTGGTTTGAGAGACACATTGCAAAACAGAATCACAACTGTATGTGATAAGAAAACCTCCACAATTGACATCCCTGCCTGGTTTCAACTGATAGCAGGGATACCTGCATAGCAGAGATGCAAGGAAATCGGCTGCTTTCATAGAAGTATCAACCACAGTGGAGATGACATTGCAGAGATGAGAGAGAATCTTCATTAGCAGTGTCTCAATTAAACGTGATATGCAGGGTTGATCCTGGGCATATTGACTTCATTTGTGGTGTTTGCTCTGTACAGACTTCAGAGAGAAAGGCCAGTCTGAGGTCTCAGTTGCTGACAACAGCCCTGCTCTCCTAATGGAGCAGAACTTTCTCTGAGGAGGCAAAGCTTTTCTGGGCAAAGATTTCCTTGAAGCTTAGTCTGAGACAGTCAAGACACCTAAAGTCTCTAAGGTCTACAATAAACGTCAACACATTCAGCTTCAAGTGCAAGGTGTAAATCTTTCCATCTGCCTTCTCTAACGGGAACACAAAATAACAAGCACATTTAAATAAAGAAAAAAAAGCCTCACATACTGTACAGCCCACGTATATCTGACTAAAGTACTAGGACACTCTGACAGTAATGGTGATTGGAAACTTTGTGAAGCCAGAGGAGCGGCAGCTCAGGGTTAGGCAGTTCTCCATGAGCCTGTGGCCACACAACTGGCATCCTGAGACACCTTCCCAGGTGGCTTGGGGTTACCTCCTGCCCTGAGAAGCCATTATGCATTAGACAGACTTCCCTCCTTGAGCCAGGACAGAGTGTCTTACAATAGCTTGATTACATTCTAAAAACCCTAAAATTTATCTTCCTAGTTTCCTCTGTTGCACCATCATCATTGGTTTGCTTGATAGGATTGACTGCTTGGGCAAATGAAGGTTGCAAAACAATCCTAGGAGTAACAGATGTCCTCTACTGTATTCCTGCTGACCGCCTCTTAGAATGGGATTTGCACTGAGTGAACTCTTACAGCTCCAAAAAGAAGATATGCAAGCAAAAAAACCAATACTAAACCAAAGCATCTACATCCACTTGCCCCAATTTGCAGTACCTTAATCAAAAGGTGAACACAGGTCCTTTATAGAAAATAAACCAATCACATTTTGTAGCTTTCAGGAAAGCAGATACATAGTGTGTTAATAGGGAGACGGATACTGGCAGCCTGAGAGTCCCACCTCCTGAGTCACCAGCTCGCCATCCCACAGCGTGTTCTTGGCTTTGCTTCCCTGGTGTGAAAGTATGACCCCAGTTTAGATGTCTTTCAGGAGCAGGCCAGAGAAGTTGGACCTAAGCAGTTCTCCCACCCACTTGAGAAGGGGAGTTGATAAAATTGCATACTATGCAATCCAAATAAAAGGAATCATTTTTTATTAAGTTGAAGCTTACCATCAGGAAAGGAAATAAAACCGAAGAAAGCAAAGCAAGCTGTCACAGAAAGTATTTCACTGCCATGGCCAGTTGAGCTTAAGGCCCTGCATGCTTTCACTGGTTTGGTATGTCCTGAAGAAGGAAAAAGTTTATAAGTTTGTCCTACTCACCATATGACCCAGTGCAGGCTGCTCCACCCTGCCTCACAGCAGCGTGGAGCCTGCCAAGCCTGCTGCCGAGATTGCCTCCCTGCCTCCTCTGGGACCGAGAGTACAACAGAGCTACCCTGTTTCACTCCTCCATGGGTTGTCAGTACCATGATAAAGTGTTTTGGGGGATTGTTTCTTTTTTTCTTCTTTTTCTCTGTATTCTGAGTTACTTCCCATTCTTCCTTAAGGGATATATATAAATCCAGTCTTAACGGTTTATTCCTCCAGCACGAGGGACTACCAGATAAAACAACGCAAACGAAGGAACATAAGCCAAGTATCTGTCCCAATAGTCAAAGTGAGTTTCACCACAGACTTCAAAGGGACTCAGACTTGGCCCTATTTCTGCAGATATGGAAAACATTAGTGAAGCTTTAGAACGTGCCTCGGGCTCCGTCCTAACCTCTGTTGAGCATCTATAGGAAAAATATAAGAAACATAAATTTCTTCTCTGCTCATGAGCCAGAGTGGGAGACTTGTCCAATGAGCCATCTGTGACAGCACATTTTGCAGGTGCCATATATTTTCAAATCCGAAGATGTAAATCCCTGCAGCCCCAATCAGCAGTTATAGTCAATAGGGAAAGGTGGGCTCCTCGTGAAGGAGTACAACACAACCCATAATGGGCTGCAGCCAAGACACACAGTCCTGGTGGGACTTGACAGTATCTCTAAGGCTGTGCTCTTGTTCTGTACTGCTGTACAAGCTAGGCAGGTTTAGCTCTTACTTCATAATTACTAGAGGTTATTTATTCTCTCATTATCATCAAGGAAGCTTAATCAAGAAACAGGTCATAAAAAAGGTCCAGACTTTTACACATTGCAAAAGGCTGTCTTGGATATTCTGCTACATATTAGGAGCAGACCTTCTTTGCTCCATAGTTTGAGCAGAAATGGACTTGGCAAAGGAGAGGATCTAATCAACTTCATTTGTACTTTGCCTTCTCTCACAAAAACTGGGAACATATGTCAAATCAAGCAGCCACAGAACTGTCCAGAATCCTGGTTTTCATTTTTCTGGAAAAATAGAACAGATGGAAGAGCAAGTAACCACATTTATCCATTGTATGTGACTTTCTATCATGAGTGTGTAAGAGGTTAAACATTATCTTCTTCCTGTTGTTTGTCAGTTAAAGTTTAAAGAGTTTGATGTGGAATTATTCTAAAAGAATTGTGCATGAGTCTGACAAAACCAGCTAAGCAATAGGTAAAAAAACACTGCAGGGTGTTTGGGTACATGACTACAGTACCTGCAAGAGATGAGAAAGAGATGAGAATTATTATGGTGTAATGCTGTTTTGCTATGGGAGGCAGGTTAAAATCTCTCCATATGGTTTGGTCTTCTTTTAGAGAGTGATGCACATAGATACTGTAATTTCATATACAAAAAGTAAAAAGGGTGATTTCTGCATAACATTATATCATTTCCTTCTGTCTCAGGCTGTTCTGTATTCTGACCGTTCTGGCATGACCTTTCTGGTGCTGAAATTGAGCAGCTCCCTGATAGCATGTGTGAAGGGTTTAGCTATGTTTGGTGTTCAATATAAAGATCCAGGCACGTCATTTTGCCATGGCAAATTTAGAGTGAAAGAATGGATTAGTCATGGCAAAATGCTAAGTATAGATGAAACTCAGTAAAAGCTATGGGCTTGTTTTCTAGTGACTCAGTGAGGGTTGTGCCATTCTGTTTTCAGAGAGGGTTTTCCCGGTGATTAGTTTTCTGTTGGTTTTGGTTTTAAACTTGTGAGTAGCTAAGAGTGCGATGGATGAGGCAGTGCTAGAACTGAAGGTGAGCAAAGACCATCGTAAGATAAGTGTCCCTCTGTAAAGAAAAATGACTTCTATTATTTGCATCCATATTGCCTCAGAACTCTAGGCTGGGAGCAGGAGTTCATTACACTTTGTAATGGACATGGCAAAGAGCTTCAAAAGCTTAGAAATGAGGTATGAGAGGGAGACCATGGCTTTAGGGAGATAGCCACAGGCGTATGAAGAAGCAGTGGCACGGACCCTGTTCCTCAGAAGCATTTCCAGCAGACCAGCTGTCTGCTCTTCAAAAAGGTTGGGTGGTACAGAAAGGGAAAATGAGCAGGAATATTTTGAAGGAGAATAACAAAGTAAAATGCTGTGAATGTTTCTAGTTCAGAGAATGAATTAGTCAGAAATAACTCCAAATGTATGTGGACACAGTTAGTGATTTCTAGCACAAGACCCAGGACATGACATAGCCTGAGCCCTGAGCAGCCACGGTTGCCTTCAGCTGATCTAAGGGAAGACATATTCATCTTCCTGGGTGAAGGTCAAGACTCTCCAAGGCAAGTGACACTGGAATCAGTGAACTCATCAAGTTCAACATTGTAAAGTGCAAGACTCCCATTTTCCTGTTGTGAAGTCTGATTTCCTTTTGGGACATCCATGCCCAAAGCAAACTCTGGAGCTCATTGTGTTATGCTGTTTAATTTTGCTCTGGGACTTTCAAGAAAAGTGCTCAATACTTGTGAAATTTCCATACTGAACACTTCTGCTTTTCTTCCTTTGTTTTGAGATTTCTTTTTCTAAAAGGAACTTTGATTTTTAGGTTGAGATTTTAAACACACAGAAGCCTGGAAATTCTAAGTTACTGTTACCACAGCAACCAGAATTATATACACCAATTAAAGATTGTAAGTGTAACGACCACACAGAGCAATACCAGTTCGTATGGAAGAGGTCCCCACTGTGGCTAATAATCTTTTATTGAGTTTTTGTGATTTTATGTGAATAGAAACAGATATGCAAATAATGACACTTCACCAAACTGAAAGTCCAATTAAATTACAGTATAAGCTTTTTTATTGCAGAATTTTCTACTTTTCCTGATATATTATCCTTGATTTTGGGTTTAGCAGACAATAGTCCCTGTCCCCAAAAGATGGAAATCTAAACATAAGAAAAAGGAACAATTAATCTTGAATATTAAACAATAAGATAGTTTAGATTCTAATTACCTGTGGTTTAGTTCTGCAAATCTTATTGAAGAGCTTGTGTAGCACTGAAAGTTTGGAAACATTGGCTTCTTCTTAAAGCAAAGTCTTATATATAAGAGCATGCTAACACTGGGCTAATTAATTTGTTTCACAGTTGTCATCAATTTACCATCCTGCACCTAGAACTGGTAGATGGCTATGATTAAAAAAAATTATTTCTATCTCAAAAATTGGAATACAATTTTTTGACATATAAACTGCAGGCACAGGACTTGTCTTATTAAATCAGTGTGTAGAAGAGCTTGTCCCTCTCCACCAACCGTAAAAGGGTCTGGCTGACAGGCTGAGACCAGAAGCCTAACTTTTACTCACTAATCTGAGGTCAAATTTGTTCCTTTTTTTTATGGATGATGCACTACTTTTTTTCTGTCATTGGAAGCACAGTCTGCTTGAAACTGACCACTGAGACCGACCTCTTCGTGCAACCCCAGAAGAGCTGATGGGCTTTAAAGAAATATGAAGCCACCGGAACATTGTGAGAACCCCTAACAAAGTAGCATTTGAAGTTCCCATTACCTGCCCTAAAAAATGGGAAGGAAAAAAAAATTTATTTTCAGGACCTTTAAGCTAACAATATGATCAAGGCAGGCATCATGGAAGGGGTGTGAACACGAAAAGGTGACACACTAGGGATCACCTACTTTGCTCCAGCTAATGCGACATCCCTGCACAGTGCCTCACAGCTTACTCAGGCCACATTGTGCATTAACAGCTTCTCCTGCCTCATTTTGTCTGTGTACATGCACTTCATTGTGTGTGTACGTACATGTCACCACTGAGCAATTAAAGCTGCTGAAAATGACAGGCCTTACTGTAATAGGTTTAAGCTTTTCTCTGTCATAACTGAAGGAGAAAAACTGTTTTTAAATAGGGATTGCGATAAATAATAAATGTTAACTTTTCAAAGAAAAATATTAATCAGTCAGAGGAAGCAATGTCTCTAGGTTCAAGCACAAAATATTAACAGATTTCAAGGCTGGGAATACACTCCTGAAAATGATGGGGTTTGCCATCCACCAAAATTTCACCCTAATTGTAATTTCAAATTGCTTTGTCTTTCTTTACCATGACCTGATACAGGAAATCAAAATTTTGTAAAATAACCGCGGTTATGTAAAATTTGCTATCATTCAGCCGCTGATTCCTGGTTTTATGGATCATCACATATACCCTGTTGCTAGTAACATATTTATTTATACTCCATGGGGAAACACTTGTGCCTCCTAATCAAGTAAATCCAATAAAAGCAATATTACACACAAGTCACAGGAATGATGGAAGGTATTTAACTTCCAAACCGTTTGATCCCTTAGTGGCCTCTGCCCCAAGATGCCAGTCCGTGATTTGTAGTATTGCTCCTGAGATTTCCAAGAAGGTGGCAATCCTCTAGGTGGATATTTAGCAGTATCCAACTGCTCTCAGTTTTCATCTGTTGCTGATTGGAAACATCATTTGCCCTGGTTATCTAGGTTCCCTCTAGAGTCTCTGCAGGGAGAAAGAGCAAGAGGCAGGCACATCCAGAGTGCAATTCACTCACCTGCTTTAGACACTCAGGATGGGATGAATCAGCCTTTAGAAATGCTCCTCTCTCTCCTTTGGCTGCAGATGGGATATAGACAACCTCCCTGGAGAAGATAATTTACTGATAAAGTTAGGTTAAGTGATTTCCACTCCATATGTAGGTATAGCCTGCTTTTGGAGATAGTGTTGTCCTTTGTTTGTATTTATCATACTAGCAGAAGAGACAAATCTTTCCCTAAGACAAACCAGAGAGTGGTTTCTCAGCTGCAGCTTTTTGCTAGTGAGAAAGTGTTTGGAAACAGTCCTCCAACTTTCATGCACCAACAAGTTTCCAGCTTCAGGTTAGAACTGGAAGCAGTGAAACAGCACAAGGAAACCAACTTTGGTCCTGCTACAAAGCAGCTGCCATGAGATTTCTTCTCAGGCTGCAAAAGTAAAAGGTATTGGAATAGTTAAGACAAATTCTGGGCAACTGTCCACACTTTCAGGTGCAGGAAAGAGAGGAAGCACTTGCGAGATTCTTCATGGTCTGGAAAGACTTCCTGAACATTGAAACTGCAGACTAGTATAGTATATAGCAGACTGACTGCAATGCAAGACAGGGCTTATAGCGAGCACAAGGCTCAGTGCATTAACTCTCTGTGTAATTCATGGAGTTGGTCATTATTTACTCCAGCTCTAAAGACGCTACCAATACCCCTGTCAGGATTCAGCACTGGCTCCGCACTTGTAGCAGTAGCATTCATCCAGTTAAAGCCCAATATACCTCTCACAGAGAAAGAAGCAGAGTATTATGGAGATGGAGAGTTGTTTAAGACGTGGTTCCATGCTGCACACTATTTAAACACACTCTGGAGAGGGGACTGCTCCTCTCCTCCTGCAATTCCAGACAGTACTCGTACTGGGTAGCTAAACACACTGCAGAGGTAAAAAGGCCCAAAAGCACACTAACCTTGAGTGCCCATTCTAACACCTGATATTTTCAGAAGACACAGCACTATATAGCAAGTGTTATGTAAAAGGAACAGATTTTGTGAATTTAACTTGTGGCAGTGAAACCACAGATCTTCCAAAAAGCAGACTTTGGAGGCTTAATCCCAGCTAAATGTTTATAAAATGGGACAAAAGAAAAAATGTGGGTTTTTTAAATTCATGAGCTACTGTAAAAAGTTTGATTTGAATGTCTTGCTTAGCATGAAAAGAGAATGTAATGGAAGAGACAGACAGAGATATCTTCATATCAGTAGATAAATGTCTCAACTGCAAGTCTTTCCTCTTAATGCAGTTTATGCTCTGTTTCCTGCACATCCTCCCATTTCTGCAAAGGTCCTACAGAAAACATTTCATTAAACAAACGTTTCAGCTTTCACTCCTTGCACTATTCACTATATTTTAAATGGGAAGCTGAAGAAGAGAGACCTCACCAATAATCTTTTGAAATTTTGCTCCACAAAGCTTCATGGAAATAATTTTGCAGTTGTGGTTTTTTTCTTCTGTCTCCCTTTCCAGCCAGAGAAGAAGTTCTCAATGGGACCATCTAGCTTCCCAAAATTCTTTCATTGTATGTTTCTTCTTTCGCTCTTCAAAAATCCTTCAATAATTCTTCTTGTCCTTCTGCCAGATTCAATATCATCTAGAGTTTTGCCTCATTAGGCTAGGGAAAATCTTTCTTCATTTAAGAGTGAAAGCAAGGTTTCTCAAGACATTTGGTTAGAAAGTCACAGCCATCAGTGCTACAATTTCATATTAGTGCTTCCTCTAAATAAATTGTCATTACAGCTTTTTGGTTAGGAGGTTCAGAGACTGAGCTGTACAGTTCACATTGTCCAATTACCTTAACCTGGAATTAAATAAAATCCTCAAATTTTATGAAACTGGGGAAATTTGCAAGGTGGAGCTTAAAGGTACAAAGGCTGCCTTGTCCCAGTCTGGTGGGAAAGCCCTTGGACTGGTGGAAATCTCTGGTTTGTAGAATAGGATTACAGACTGCTTAACGAGAAGCGAGGTGACCATGGCATACTCGGGTGACTTCTCTATTAACAAAGCCAGCCTGTGCTGTTAGTGGTTATCATCGCTACCAGTGACCCAAATGGAAGAAAACCTGGAAACTGATTTCTAGCTTCAGTTCTATTTTCTAAAGAAAGGACATTTCTAGCCTCTTTCTTTGTGATTAAAGCCTTCGACGTGCAAGCTGCTAGAAAACTGATGTAACCAGATTGTCAGGATAGAAAGAAACAAGCAGCTGGGATCCCCATCTGCTGCAATAAGGAGCTAAGTTAAAATCCTCCCAACATACTCATCTGAGGTAAAATGAGTCAATAAAAATGCATTTTTATCCATAGAAGCACCCCACAAATTCCTTCCCTTTCCTTTACTTCCCTTTACCCTACCCCTTTGCCACACACTTGAAGTAGTATCATCTGATACAGTCAGGCTTTGTAGCCAAGTCCATGGTCTGCTACATGAACAAAATTGTAGCGTGTAATTTATGTTTAATGTCAAGGGCATAATTTACCTCATTGTCTTCAAAATGCTACACAAATGTGTCAATTGTGGTGCTTCCTCTGATCTGTCGATAGTTCTCACAATTGCCACTCCAGTATGATGGAGTCACTGGTGTCACTGAAGCAGCATTAGGCATTCAGTGCACTCTCTTTCTCTCGAGTTCTAGTCAGCAGTATAAATAAACAGTAACACACCAGTTCTGCTGCCTGTGACTCCAGAAACTGAGAAATGGAGAATACTATTTTAAATAATAGTTTAAAATATGATAAAAGATTGATTCAGATGAGAGATGCCATATCACTTCAGCATGGGAGAAAACCAAGGAGGCCAGAAGGGAACTGAGAGTTTTAGAAACATATATATATTTAAAATGCTATCTCTTAATATTTAATATCAATAAAGTTGAAACTGAAATAACATGGCCTTTCTGCCTTTGTTTTTTTAATTACTTTTTAATGTAAACAATACATTTAGTTTCTCTTCCTTTTTCTTTTTAGGCACATCTTTTTCATTCTATTCCCTCTATGTTAGTTTTTATCTTAATTTCCCTAACTAAAATGTTTTATTCTCTAAGTATAAACTATTTCTGCTTTTCTAATTCTTAATCTTGTTTTGGTGTTCTTTTTCTCTTCTTATTTCAGTTCTTATTTTTTGACTCTTTGAAACTTCAACAAAACTCAGAGGATACCCTCTTATTTAGACTATTCAACTTTAATGATTTTTTTAACAGAATAGAAGATTAGAATGGAAGAAATTTCCTTTCATAGGACTTTTAATTTAATTAAGAATTTTAAGATATTAACCATAGAACGACCATTTGATTACTCTATATACTTATGTAAGGTTACATCAAAATGCTTGTGACAGAGACAAAATACTACATTTTTCCAGGTGAAACATTTTGTAATGCAAAGCATTGTTATTTTAACTCAGAAAGCATTTTAATTGCAGTAATTGTAGTCTACAAATGATCCTCCCCCTGCTTTTCAGCTCTCAAAACAATTTTTCTGTATGTTTTGTAAACAGTAAAGCAAAGAAAAAACACAAGACAGAAACAAGGGAGGAAAGTGGGAAGAGCATGCATCTTCAGGGTACATACACCTTTATACAAACAACAAAAGAAAACCAAGGTGCCTGAGCTATCCTGTTTTGAGAATTCTTGGCTACAATGACATTCCTCTTTGACAAAAAAAACGGTAATCATTCACATGTATTCTCTCATCAGTGTACTGGATGTTGTCAACACCTCACAACTGACATGGACCATGTCCAACATCAGACTAACATAGTTCCACAGAGGATGCGTAGTCCTTGATGCCATGATTTTAAAATATTTTTCAAAGTACAGCTATATTTCTGCTCTTTCGTGTACTCCTCATGATGATCTTCCCATGGGGCTCTGTTTCCCCTGGTTTTTTCCCCACATCCAACAGCTTCAGCTACACACATTCTTCAACTGCTTTATCTTTGAAGGAGTGTTTAAGGATCAGCACTCTGGGTGGATTCATCAATACAGAGAAAAAGCATCAGTAGGCAGTCCCTGTGTAAAGCCTTGGTATCACACGGTCTGTGTTTTGCCAGGCACCATCAGCAACATCCTCTGCCCAAAAGCTCAGAGGCTGGTGGTAGATGTGAACCATCAGGCTCTGCAGCAGCATGCCCAGGTCTCTCCTACCAGCCACCAGCCCCTTGACAAGGCCACAGACAATAAGCACTGCTCAAAGGATAAAATGACCCCCCCAAAAAAAAAGAAATCCCAAGGAGGCAGTGTTACACCATGGCATATTGGCTGTGGTAAAAACAAGTTTAAGGGGTATAAATAGCAAGCAGAACTCTTCTCTTTAGCATTGATGGTGCACCGAGGTGGTTTTTTTTAAAGTGCTCTTCAGATTTGGTGCATGAATTATCACCTCTAATAGCTGATAATTAAACCACTTCAGCAAAGCTGTGAAATAGAGAGGACTGGCAATAAAATCTCAATCTCACCTGGCAATTATTTTGAAACTATGCTCCAAATAAGCAGATAAATAAATCTGTCTACGTCACAGACAATTCTCTGCAGACTGACAATTCCATAAATAAACACACACACACACACAGAGGTGTGCACATCCATATATGTATAAACTTCAGTGAAATAGGGACTAGGTATTAAAATCAATTGCACAATCAAGGAGAAGGATATGCTAAAAGTGGAGATGTACTCAATGACCTCTCTTGAACAAGGTGTAACTGGCTTAAGAAAATACAAAAGGCTAGATTAAAAAAAAAAAAATCTAATAAGCAGATATTTTTCATTTATGGAATCTGAAAATCTGGAATCTGGCGATTCTGCTCATTGTTCTGTTTTAGAAGTAAAACAAACTGTTCCAGGAACAGGTATCAATTTCACCATTAAAAGAAAACTACACATTCATAAATATTAAGTGATGATATTATCTCTTTCCATGACTGTTTTCTTGTAGGCGTTGAAAGAAACATAATCCATATCCAGAAAAACAATAAATAGCTTCAGCAGCCACAGAAGCTACTCATCCAACATATCTCTGGAAAAACAGAAGGACATTTTGGGAAGCAATCTCACTACAGAAAAAAGTAAGAGCACCCTATAATAGACTCTGCAGTGCAACAGACAAACTTCCACAGACATAGAAGGGACAGTGTTATTTCAAGCCTTTTTATCTGATGACAAATGCCTTCTGTGTTTCTTATTTTCTAAAAAAGAAGTTTTTGTGCTCTACATTTGAAGAATAAAACAGAACCAAAAAAAGAGCCTCATACAGTAGCGTGAGAACCTTTGTGTTCATTAGGAAGCTTAACATTTAGAATCCTGTAATAAAATTATGGGTTAGAGCTCAGAATTTCCCTGTACTTGTCCTTCCTTAGAAACCAGAAGATTTGGAGTTAAGAGTCCCTTCAGGTAAGGAAGTAAAACTGGAAAATTCTTAATGGTTGCCAGTGAAATTGTAACAGTTAATTTGTAATCAGGTCTAAGGACCTTTTCAATATCTTTACCCTCCTCTCAAAATCATGAAATTTGCTTTATATTTCTATTATACAAAACCTACTGACTTTCAAAAAGTGTTGTGAGTTTTGACATTTCAAGGTGTACCTGAATTATGTTTCCATCTCTTCTTTCCAAGTAGGATTGATAAAAAGTTCTTCTTGTTTCTTTTTACACTAAAGATGATATCCTCCTATAGCCACATAATCCAGGAACTGGAGCTGCAAGAAAAACACTGAGTGTGGAATTCTGCAAAAAGAAATTGTGAAAGAGAAGAGAACACTAAGGCCACATGCAGGAGTAAATTAACCTGGAAGAGAAATGCGTCCCCTATTAAAAACGTGATATCCACAGTGCCAAAACATTTGAAAATACTTTCTGGGGGGAAAATTTTATCATCAACCCTGACAAAACTAGACATTACAGAACAGGGAAGGTGAGGTAGAATCAATCCTATGTAAAAGCATAGTCCCAGCTGGATGACGCCGTTTGTAGAGGAAGGCCATGTGGAGCAGAATGAAATGTAGATCTTCTTTGCCTCCACTGCCCTCTCTCCTTGATGTTGTGCTACATATTTTTTCCCTAGAAATATTAGAGATAATTTCTTTTTGCTAGTTATAGGATAGAAAAAATTGCCCCGAGGCAAACTGTAGTTGGGAGTAAACTGAGAAAGAAGAAAAAACTTAAGAATAGGAATATGCATGGACAGACAGAGGGATCAACTAGGATTACACTAGTTTCACTAATTTCTCTTGAGCTATTCCTAATTTGCCCAGCAAGAAGAATATCAGACTCAACAGCTCATAGCTATTATTTGATTCAGAAATGTCAGTGCAGAAGGGAAAGAGTGCCAGTGAATAAAATGTTTTCCCTAATGAATGCACACATATTATTAGGATTGAACTCTTTATCTTATAATCAGTACAGTCACTAAAATTAAATATAAAACCAAATGCTTCAGATAAAGTCATCATCCCTTATGATAGTCATGTTTCATGCAGTAGCTTTCATTATAGTGTTAGGCAAGCAGTGACTTTTTGTTTTTGCAGTACCAAAACCTCCCACTCTATAATCTACATCAGAATCAAGGAGACAGTTTTCAAAATTTCTCTAGAGCTGACAAGGAGAGAACAGCAGCAAGAACAGCAAACAAAGAGCATTTCAGTTTCGAAAAGCTCCTGCAGATTTTGATTTGTTATGAAAGGCGTGTTTCAGATAATTCCTAGTGCATCTGAAAGTTTTTGACTGGAAAAATCATATTATAGAATATATTTATATTTGGGTGTATTTACAAATTTTAAATCCAAAGTCATAATTCAAACATCTTCTTGATCTTGTGAAGAATGAAGCAAATGCAAGTGGCAAAGTTATGCAGCTTCTGAGGAATTTTTTTGTCTCTGTGTGGAGGTTAAGTCTGGGAGGTAGGCTGCAGCCTGTTTTTACTATATTACTTCTACAATTTTGGTGCAAGAAGCAGTATATGGAAAACCCTCTGGTGTCATAGTTTAGTTGCTTTCTGACAAGCAGTCTATCATTATTTAGCTCCCTTTCCTCTTTATCAAATGCTCTATCCATTTCACAGATTAATGGGATTTATAACCATGTGATTATTTTATATGTCATGGTACTTCCTCGTAAAATAGTAACTCAAAATTTAAAACAAAAGAAGGTGAGGCCAAAAAAAAAAAAAAAAAAACAAAACTGGAAAAAAAAATGTTTCAAACATGTCTACTTGTTTCTGTCCTGGTTTCAAAAAAACCAAGCATACACAGTGATGAAAAAGTCACACTATAACACAAGATACATTGAAGGAATCCATGAAGCAATTTATGTCAAGAAAATATGACCTCAGATAAGCTGCACTAATACAAACATTAACTGCACTGGTAAATCAGACAGAGATTGGCAGATTCTACAGATAGAGCAGCGAAAAGTGAGGTGGATAGTGAGACAGCAAAGTCAGTCCTAAGTCAACTGTGAGAAGTTGCAGGTGGATCTCCCATCTTCCATCCAAGTGGTTAAATATAAAATTAAATCCAGTGCCGCTAAGTCAGTGCATGTGAGAAAAACAATTTTAACTGCATGTATACTTCAAGTGCCTCTGAATTACCTAATAACCCTCAGGAAAGAAATTTTGTACTCATTGTGAATGCTCTCGGAAAATGTCAGCTCAGTGCCTACTGATGGTCAAAAGAGCAAACAGCATCATCTGAATTGTCAGGATAGGAACAGAGAGTGAAGCAGAACAGAAATATTAATGCTGCTGTAGAAATCAATGGCACATCCATTTCTTGAATCTATGTGCAGTTTTGGTCCCTCTATTACAAAAATGATAGAGTAGAGCTAGAAAATGTGCAGAAAAGGGCAATAAAAATCAGATTATTGAATGGCTTTTTGGGGGAGAGAAACTAAATAAGGTATTACTCTTCAAGGAATGAGTAAGGGGAAACGCAATAGAGGTCTATAAAATCAGGTTTGCCAGAGAGAAGTTGCAGGGACAACTTAAATTGACAACATGTGCCACAGGTCATACAAAAATATTATTAGACAGCAAACTTAAACTTAACAAAAGGAAGTGCTTTTTCAAAGAAGACATAAATTATAAAACTTATGGCCACAGGAAGTTCTGAAATGCAGAAATATAAATTGGTGAAGGATTAGACTGGCTTTTAAATGCAGCAGTATGGGTGTGACCTCCGGCTAAGACAGTCCCCAGGCTGCTGATTGCTGGGAGGCAGGAAGGCAAGGCTGAAGAGCATGGTTTCCAATATGCCTTTTAAGACCAGAATATTCAGAGGGTGATATTTTCCTTTCTGGCTGGTGAACAATAAAAAGCATTACTATGCATTTTAATTCTCCCCTTGGAAAAAACACCTATTAAAATATTCCTGTTCCCTTTAAGGCTGAAAAGCTAAATATCTGGTTCTTAAATTCCATTTCAGGATGAAATTGCCTTGTGCTACTGCTTCTCTCAGAAACAGGGATAGAGGTGTAAATGGATCTTTTCGTTCTTAAGTTTTTGCTAAATATCTAGTAAAACAAGGCTCAAAAAGTCACAGCTTCCTTAATTGTTCTTCAACAAGTGCTGAAGGGAAAAGTAAGATCCACAGTGCATCAAAGTACAACTTTCTTAAATTATCATGTCAGCTTCACCAGTTTTTTGTGACTTACAGAAGCTTTGTACAGTCAGAAAACACATCTGAACTCTGTAACTCAAAACGTTCTGGCATTATACAGCAGATAAGTCTAAACTTAAGAGCTAAAGAAAAGGACAGCAAAAAAGTATAGTATCTTCCTTAATGGTATCATCAGGCAATTTACTTTAAGGACCCTGTAATATCTTGTGTTTGGCTGACACAAAGTTGCATAGCCAGAAATACCTTCAGATATGGTGCCAGAAAGCCTTTTTTTTTTTTTTTTTTTTTTTTTCTTTCCTGTCACTCCAAGAACAAGAACTTTCTTATGATTTATGTTTCCATTTCTGGAAGTTTATGGAACGGTCTGTGCTGTTCATAACATCAGGTAAATAACAGATCCTCTGCCATTTCTTTAGTCTTCTCAATATATGGATCTTAATGGAGATCCTAATGGATCCTAGCTGTACTTCTGCAGTAAATATGTCCTGCTAGCCATCTGTTGTAGGTTGAGTATCTCTGCTTCAAGATCTTATTGCGCTTTTTCAAGTCCAGCAACTATAGAGCCTGGATGTCAACCCAGATGAGTGTCCTGCCTGCAGCAAGTCTGGAGAGATCATTAGGCAAAGCTTGCAGGGAAACCACTGGAAGGAGGCAGAGGCAACTGACTGAAAAAGCATTTATTTATGAGCTGTGGTTGGAACACGGCCTTTTTTATAGCAGCTGAGGCTGTTACACAGGTTTACATGTAAATAAATTGTGTTAACTTAGGAAAATATATACTGAAATGTTGTTATGCTTAGAAGCTCTCTTTATATTTTAAATGTTTTTATTATCTAATAATCAACAAGGAATGACGTTTTTTCTTTTGTTTTGTTTTCCTCTATACACAGCTTGCAGAGCTGGGTCAGTTGCAGATTTCCTCTGTATCTGAGAGCTGAACAGGAAGAGTGCTGCCTTTCTGGGTGTAGCACAGTGTCAGCCTTTTGGTCCTGCTGTCCCACTGAACCTCGTGGGATGATCCATTCCTCCATCTATGGTTTGCACAGATGCATCTGAGCAACTCCGCATGATTAAGGCAGAGAAATACACACTTCTGGGGCACAAATAGTCTCACACATTTTAGTTGTTTACTTGAGGTTAAGATGAATTACACTCTAAAAGCAACTGTTTATTTCTACTGACTTTAAAGGGAGTCCGGATGACTTGCTTGGGTATAGCTATCTGTAGTGCAGTGCCTACAGCTAGATGAGATGAATCCATCAAATTTCTCTTGCTTGCTTTCCTGCCAAGGCTACACCCACCAAATTCCTACTTTGTCCATATTCTCCTCTCTGGATGAAAATGAATTGTCCCAACCCTGTTTTTACTGTGGTCTTTGCTCTTGACACACAAAACCTCAGTGGCCATGTCCCTATTTCCACTCTTATCTCTCCAAATGCTAAGCCCTATTCTTCACCTGTTATTCTGAACTAAGTTACATTAGATTTGATGCCAGTTGCACCGGTCCCTTCACATGTTTTCCAAGTGGCTGCCTGTGCCCATAAAAGAAGAGACAACGTCATGCCATGTAATCACTCCAGTTCCCCAGGGGGGCAGATTAGACAGGGTCTGCTTTTTCTTTCCTTAGAGGATAATTCTGTCCTTAGTCATGGACGCAGTCCCAGTAGCGACCAGGAGAATTACTCCCTTGAGTTAATACTGCTGAACGCCTGTTTCACTTCTCTTTCATCATGCTAATCTTCATCTTTTATTCACTAACTGATAACAATGGAACTGCAAGCTCTGCCTTACCTTCATCTAAATCTTAGGCAATGATATGTAATCCATTTAGAAGTTCTAGAGGAGATGGGAGATTTAACTCTTTATTAGCGATGCCATAGGTGAGTTAGTCATCTGGTGATTCACAAATCAGTAAAGAAAAATCTGATAGGCAAAGCATATGTATATCATTGGTATATTTTTCTGGCTTGGAAGTAATTTCTTGTCCTGCTTTGTACAATGCTGGAAGTAAAACTGATCTCCAGACATCACAGCATTTCACTGGGTGGCAGAAACCAACAGTCCGGTTTTTAAACTGCTGCTACGTCTATTCTGATGGTCTGTCAGGAAGCCAATACTATTCAACACCTATATGACCGATTATACGTCAATCCCTTACCAGACAACCAAACATCACCACCAAGGATGCCTAGTGGCTGCTGAATAATGTTTCTGCTGCAGTGACATGGCCTCAATCAGGAAGAGAGGGGATTTTCTCCGGGAGGTAATTACTTCTTACTGATATGAAATCTGGATGCTGAAAACAGTGCAACTCCTAAACAGTGTGGTAGGGGGAACAATTTTAAAAATAATAGAGGCATCCAACCTTACCAACAAATGGTGAATATGAGCCTAGCAACAAATATTTTGCAGAACTAGGCTGAACTCTGTTTGAACAGATATCTTCTCAAAGTGCTGGGGATGACAAATACTGTATTCTTGACTGCACTGACACATTATTCAGTCAACAAAACACATTTGAGTGAAGAAATGCTCTTTGCTTTGCGCTGATATGCAGGAATGCTACCAAGGCTCAGGAATGGCATTCAAATATATTTCCAGTATGTTTTGCATAAGCCATTTCTAAGGAAGAAAAACACTTCTGAAATATGAAATTTACACTAAAAACAATGAGTATGTCGATGGTTTCGTGACTTATTGCAGAATTAGAACAATACCCTGTGTGTTTTCCCACCTCTTTGAAATTCTCTGTGATAACCATGCTGAGTTACTGTTAATGATAGTGATATGTAGTCCATTCACACAAGAAGAAATATATTCTGGATATACATTCATCACAGCTTTAGTAAGCTTTGGAAATAAAACAGCATTCTTACCTCTATGTAGTCAGGTTTCTTCCTAGAGACAAGTGCAGCATTTTAACTATCTCCTGAGTCTCCATTTCACTGTACTGCAACTTTGAAACATCTTTTTCTCAGTCTGACCTAGCATGGATTTTTGTTTTCTGGGGATGTTTTTCTTAATTTTTAGCCTATCAGTAAACTCAGTATGGTCAACAGTTAAATGTGTTAATTTTTATTTATTTATTTAGTAATTTGGCTAAGCCCCAGGTAGCTCTTAACATGTAAGTTTTACTACTTCGTTTATACTCAAAACACGCATTATTATTTACAAGGATTTGAGCTAGAGCTGTTTAATGTGAATGCCTAAAACATCATGCATAAATCCTTACTGAGCCCCCATAAAGAGACTGACTCAGAGAAGGGAAACTTCCTCTGAAAAAAGGCTGTGATCAAATCTTGTCCATAGGAGAAAGCACATAAACTTCTTTCAAGTTACCCAAGCTTACACCAAATATCTGTAGTAGAACCTGAAACAAATATTTCAAGCCTTAAAAATTCCTGATTCTGCACCGTGCTTTGCAGAACAGGTTTTGTTGTTGTTAACATTTTTCATACAAATTGCAATACTTAAAAACAGTTGCTAAAGGTATTGAGTAAGTCTGCAGAGCACTCCAAACAGTTTTGCACTGTTGATGAAACCTGCGTCTATACAGCACACGAAGACTGGTTGCTTTGGACCCCTCTGTTGCTTGCAGAGCACTTCGGACTTCCTTGGAAGTTAGGGTGCTCCATCGGAGCCAGGAGCTAGTGACCAAACAAGGAACCCGCAGTGCATCCAGACAATGGGAACACAGACTGCTGGAGCCTCAGCTTCTCTCTACGATATCACTAGATTCACTTGCTGTGGTCTTCCTGGGATTGCTCGCATCACGAAGAGGTCAAGCCACGGGTTGCTCTCGTTCCCTTCACTTGCTCCCAGGCTGTGGCAGTCATTTCTGTAGGCAACCCTTGCCCATTCCATTTCATATTCTGGACACACCAACCACAGCATTTTGTCTGCTTCTGTATCAGGAAAATAAGAGATAAAAGTGTCCTTGAAAACTAGACTCAGAATAGGACCACCCATCATTTTAGGGGAGCCTTGTACCCCAGAAATGATGAACAATCAGGAAACTGAGACAAGGAAAAAGAAGGCCTGATCCAGCCTGTATAAAGGCCAAGTTTATTTTAGAGTTGACTTAAACTGACTTTGCACCAGACCCAAAATGTACTGAGTTGTTCAATGAATCAGACACTTAAACAAAGCCAACTGAGAAGACCTACAGAGGCTATGCTCAGGAGACATTGCCAAATTCCACACATACAGCAATCTGCAAAGTTAAGAGGTAAATTTTTTTTTCCCCAGAAAAAAACATAGAGAGTTAGTAAAAAATATGCAACTTAAAGCTAATCCGTGACATACCAGACACGAATATTTTGTTTGACTAGCACAGAAGAAACATACAGCTACCTAATTACAGGTCTCTCATCTCTTCTGCACTGATTAAGAACCAGACAGCGGCTAGACAAAGGCCAAAGACTGGTTTTCAGATAATTCTTGAAAGACTGTGTGCCTTCTTGTTCACCTCATGCTATCCCTGATGGCATGACAGAGAGTAGCAAGGAGCGTCTCTCAATTTAGACTGTTCTCCAGTCGCACAAAGAGCACAAGCATTGAACTATGACTGAGACAACAGGGAAGGCTGAGCCCAGCTTTTACCTCCCTGTTGTAAGCCCAAGGGAGCGTGTCATTAAATTTTTAAGGATTTTTTTAAGGGTTTCACAGCTCCTTCTCAAGTCCCTTAGGAGAGTCTCCTGTCACCCTGTTCTGAAGTTCTCCAGCAGGTCCCACAGAGGGGTTGTACTGGGTCACCCTCAGGCATATTTCACTGTGGGGCTGCCTACCAATGCTGAGGTGTCGGGAAAGGAATGTCCACACAGCTTTGGGATCATCAGTGTCTTGAGGCCCCGACTTTGCCTGCTTGTAGCTGTGCCAGCAGTGACTGTAGACTTGGACAAGTTACCAACATATCACACCACCAGAGTTTATTTTGCACTAACTGTGCACTTACTGTCATATACATATTTCAGTAAACATGTATTTACTTCTAGCAATTATCTCTTTCACTAAACATCTACAGCCATTAAGAGAGCTGTGAATCGGTGAACCAGAGTTTTTACTGCTTCTGCTACGAACCTGGTGACAAATCACGTTGTCTTTACTGATACCAGCACAGCAAGGTTGTCGAAAATTTGGTGATGAACCTTTAGTCTTTATTTGCCAATAAAGAAATTATAAATTGCCAGAGAGGAGAAGGTAGTCAGTAGCCATTACTTAAAATTAGAAGCTGCATCTCCAGAAGACCTTTTCACTCTGTGAGCAAAAGTATTTTAGGTTTTATGCAACGCTATTTAAGAGCTGTAAAGGAGATGCTTAGCCCAGCACAGCCCTTTTTAAGACCTGGAAGGAAAAAGTTTAAATTGTGAATTAACCTTAAGGGCTTTGCAACCTGAGTAAGAATCTCATACAGCCTTCAAGATCCATTGGCAAATCTCTCTTCTGAGCTTAACCTTAAATCTCTGGTGCAAAAAGACTGAAAAGGACATGCCAACTTTCTGATAGTTCTGAGGCTGAAGAAACAGAGACACGCTTAAACATCTGTCTAAATTCCACATGCAGCCTTTGCAGCCCAGCACAGGTCCTAGGGTACGACCAAGAAAGAAAGGTAGTTCAGTGAAGAACCTTCCTGCAGTTCAGGATAAATGTGCATCATAATCTATCTTCTTCAGAAGAAGTAAACTTGTATTTTTTTCAAACTACTTGTTTGGTTTGTTTGTTTGTTTGTTTTTTAATCATAGATTCAGGAAAACAATGATCAGAACTAAAGAAAACACAAATTTATGAGACATCATGGTCTTTATGCAAGGAAGACCTGAAATCTTGAGCAGCAACCCTGCAGACAGCAGTACACTAACGCATACAATGAAAATTGCAGTTGCCCAGCTGACAGAGCTAAAACCTCATATGATGTTAGCTGATTTGACTTCAATTCTATTTTGGACAATTTCCAGGAAAGAATGTAGAAACTTAGGCTTAATGATTTGCATCCTTTGTGTTCTTCCTAAAACAAAAATGTTTTCTTTCTGGTGTTTACCGAAAAATAAAATCAATAATTTAAAGCAGGCATTTTCAATAGAGACAGAATAATATGGATGTTGTCATAAAAGGTGCTGGTGAAATGTCATCTGACTAAAGATAAATCTGTGTTCAAAAAAGTTCATTTAACTGAAATAGGTTCAAGGAAGGGCATTAGGATCTAGGCAGAAGAAGTTTTAAAATTCCTGATGGTTCTTTTTAGATGAAATGACAAAGTTGATACACATCTAAAGAACAAGAAATTCAAGGGGTTTTAAGGAGTTAGTTAGAGAATGTTTGTGCTACAAATCAATATGACACTGTCTGCGAAAACTTTCCTTTGAGTTGTAGACCAAGCAGTTAAAATGTGACTCAAAGAACTCAGGAGGCTTCTTGCCTGTTGTTACTATTATTTATTATTTGCTCGGTCTGACAGGGCATTCTTGACTGGGCATGACCTGCAGAGTAGAGGGGGCTTGTAAGATTTACATCTGTAATGTATAATTGATACTCATACACTGTTATTAACTCTATTCTTATGGGCTTTGCATACAACGGAGTGTTATTAGGAGGGCTTTGAAAGAGAAGTCATGGGCAATTTGGCAAACTCTGAATGGGTATTTAGCTTCCTGCATGTTTCCATGCATATATTCCATGTCCCTGTCTAGCCTTCTTTCCTCATTAATCTAATTTCTTTCTGATTGTTCTTTGCCCCAGAGTTAAAAAAAAAAAAAGGTTTAAAATTAGTTCCATTTCATCACACAGAAACTCGAAAAATTTTCCACAGTCCCCATAAAGTAACAAGTTCCATTTAAAAAAATATAGCCTTAAAAAGCTGCTGAGACTTCCCAGCTTTATTTTTTTCATGGAGCCACTGTTTAATTTACAGTAAGTCAAGAGGCAGGAGGGATGATAAAGTTAAGCTCATGCTGTTGAGAACAATTATCCTGGCCCAAAGACATATGTAGCCCCAGAAGGTTGAACAGACCACTGTAGCTTAAAGGCACCAAGATAAAAGGGCACGTGCTGCGTGGGCCCAGTGGGAGCAAGGACACAGCCTGCAAACAGAGCCCACTCGGCTTTCATTTGATTTGTGCCTCTCTTTTTTTTTTTTTTTTTTAAATTTGATTTGTTTAATAAGACCCTGGTGCATTCATTGGAAAGGAAAAGAGAATGGTAGCTGGGACAGCGTGACAATGTCCATCTAACATTTGCTACAGACAAAAATAGCTGGCCCAGGAATCGTGGCAGCCTCTCTTTCTAAAAGATTGAAGACTCTCGAGCAAGATGTAAAGTAAAATAGATGAAGTCAGGGGACATTTAGACTCTGCAATAATTCTTTTTTTCCCCTGTCTCATTAATCATGCTAGTTAATTGTTGGGATAATGATTTCACAAGTTCACGTAGTACACAAAAGGATTATCCTCGAACTGCGCAGAGCACTTGGCATTTGCTTCTACATATGCCAGTATCTGCATTAAAATGTGAGGATGTTTTTAATTTTCCTTTCTATATTGTCCAATTTTCCATGGAAATGAATTTCATATTGTTCTCAAGGATGAAAATAAATAGAGAGAAAACTTTAGATAGCAATTAATAAAGGATATCACATCTTTGTAAAAGGGAAATGGTAAAGGAGAAAAATTAAGAAAACAGCTATGTAGTTTAAACAGCAAAGCTGTACCCCCAAAAAAAGGATTCAATCTTTTGTTAGTGGCCAAGGCATCTTTTTTTTATTATTATTATTTAAAGAAAAAACAGTAGAACTTTTAATACCTTTTGGCAGATGAATTCAGATTTCTAAAAATAATAGAATATGAAGATTCTCAGTTTTGTGATTTCAATCCTCACTGTCCAGAACAATGTGATACCTATATGTCACCAAGGCTAAAGGGAAATTGCTTCCGGATGCCTGTAAGAAAGGGTGTGCCTACCTGAATTCTTAAGCACCCAATACTTACTCACTAAAAAAACTTACATGTTTTTTACAAGCTGAGAGATCAATTAAATTCTTTCTTATCCCTCTCACTGCTTTTGATTGATAACAATTTTTGTTACTGTTTAACTCTTGTGCTTTTTTTTCCCATTTGCGTGTAGAATTTAAAATATTTTTTTATGTTTGTTTTTTTCTGAAGAACACTGCCAAACCCATTCTGAATATTATTGATTCCCATCTCCAAACTGTAATAAAGATACCTCAGGGTTCTGTGCACTATTCTGATTTTTCAAAACTTTGTAAGCCTCCAGCATGATGACGTGTGAGACATTATTATTTCTAGTGTAATCACCCAGGGAAAGACTGATTCCACAATTTTTCAGTTCCAAACCTTCCCCTTTTAATACTAAAAACTTAGAGATTTATTTCATACAAAAGCTGCCCACCAAAGGAAGAGCAGATAAAATATAAGGGAATTCAGTTTCTCATATTTGTACCATTTTTCCTCCTACAAATTGATGCTTAAGCAGATAAAGAGCAAGTTATTGGCATAGCAGATTTTTATGATGTCAAGCACATACAACTCGCACTTCACACTCTCCTCTTGGTGGAATAGCAGCTCAGCAGTAATCCTCTCAGGCTGCTCCTCTGTGCTTTGAGCTGCAGTATGAGAGACTCCTTTGGGACATTCTCTTAGCTGAATTTCTGTAACTCCTTCTGACAAAAAATTGGCCCTTCTGAGGCAAGGCAACAATCTCTCAGGGTGAGATCATAGTCATACATTTTACCACAGCAAGGAACAAAAGACTGATAAAAACACAACTCAGAGTGACCTGTTTTTTGTCTTCTGTTTTATAGTGGAGGCATCAGGAAAACCTTTACTTTCCTTATAGATATAAAGGTCCATTTCACAATGCAATGCAAAAGGTGTAATTTATTTTGGAAGTGTTCTCAGAGTCTCAAGCAGTGTCCTTTTTAGACGCAACCCTGGATTAAGTATCTGGAATTGATGATTCAGGCAAAAATAGTCTTGTCTGTTTCAATAGTGACTCCATTTAACCTTCCCATGCAACAAAACATCAAGATGTTAACATTTTCAAAAGGAGAAATTAATGTTTCATCTCAAAATGACAGTTTTCACTTTGCCTCCTCGTTGACCCACCGCAGCAATCAGATCAGGGAGGACAAGCAATATCTTGTGATCAGTTAGGAGTGTCATATCACACTGGCCCGTCATGATAATAGATATCTTCCCTTCACCCCGAAAAGCTGTATGATCTTGAATTGCAAAATAAGTTTGAAACCACTGCTATCAGCACATGGGGACTCCATGAGCAGGAATGAAGGTTAAATTCAATGGCTAAATTATTTATTGTGAACTATTTGCTTAGCCCTGGCACTGAAGAACAGTGGAACAAATGGAATTGTTAGATGCAACATGTATTAAGAACAAAGGCTGCAATCCCATTTCTAGTACTCCATGCTTAAATTTCCCTTGTGCTTTAAAAACTGCAGTGTTAGCTTTTCTCTCTCATTAAACTGCCTCTCTTCTATATTGAACCTAACTTGCATTTTTTTTCCATTTTCAGTTTACCCAAAAATCATGTGTTATGAAGATTTCAATGGGTATAATGACTGAAATCAGAAATGGTTTACGAGGCAGTGATACAGTTGTACGGACACTGGTCTGATCAGGGATGTCATCTCGTCACTACTGTGACAATACACTATAGAGGCTATAACTCATTCAAAAAGTAGAAGCTCCGGTTGCCATGCTGCAGGATAATTGCAGAGATCACAAACACATCACAAGTGCTGCCTTTGGAAAGGTGGTGAGCAATGAGCTGCGACCGCCACACCAGCAGGCCTGCATCCACATCCATGGTTCATCCCACCCTTCTCCATCAGTACATCCGGTTAAATCAATGAGGGAACTCCTGTTGGTTTCTGAGTGTGGCATCTCCCCAGACTTATGCCCATACTTCTGAGTAAGTCTGTGTGGTCTTGCTAAGACCAGCTAAAGGGGCAGAAACATTTCTGCAGGCCCCCCAGGAAGAAGGAGGTATATTAGGTTGGCTCAGCCCCCTCTTTTTGCTACTTCTGAAGCTTTCATGCTTTGTGTTATTTTTATGCACTCCCTCAACATCTCATAGCCAAGCGAGTATAGCATTTTAGTCACTTAGAGCATAAGCCTGACCTCGCTTACATCCATGCATCTCATGGCCCTGGGAGACAGATAAATCTGCCAACAAACCATCGTTCAAAGTTCCATTTCTTTAAACAAACAAACAAAAAAGACTACCAAAATAAATAGAAGGATTTGGCAGCAAAGTGTGGTCAGTCAACTAATACTTAGCTGAGCTTTGAGTTATGAGCTAATTTGCTGTGATACAGTACATTACGAACCTGGAAGACTACAGAGGCTTCAGCAAGAAGGGTAAGTTCTGTAGTTACAGATTCTTTCTTCCTCTGATGCTCTATAACTGTCAGTAGTCATAGTTATAATGCAATATTTCTTATGGTACAACACATGAGTATTACCACACTTCTTCTCACTTAAGGCATCTGAAACCCAATCCTGTGGATTCTCAGTAACACCAATGTTTTTCGAGATACAGTTCTCTTAATTGTCCAGCATCATGCATTATTCTGACTTTCTGCTTAGCAAAACATCCCATTGACCTCAATAGGCTCTTTTCTATACATTTATCAAACAGCAGAGATTGTAAGAAGGCTTACAGGACACAATATAGCAGCAGGATGCCCCGTTTACAAATTTATTTTTTCCAACATTTTTAGAATAAAGATCTTTGCTAAAGAAAAAAAAATAAACACTGCTCTAGGTTGTGTGTAAGAGTTTGTTACAAAGCAAAGGTTTTGCTCACATAAAAGCAATCTTTGGAAATGTTCCAATCTATGTTTTCTGGACATTATTCCCAAGAAGTAGTGTTGCGTATCCAGAGGATGCAATAAGGCCTCAGTCCAATGTTCTTTTAGCTCTTCCCAACACTAAGATATTCAAATCAAATCAATTTTCTAAAAATTTGCTTCAGGTTTCTGCTGCAGAACAAAGGGGATGAGAAAGGTGGCCATTCCCCAGTGAAAGGTACCAGGGGATCACACCAAACTCCATAGGTGAGGAGCCAAACACCTCCTGCTTCAGATTAGCAGATGTGTGCATGGAAAGACTCTTCGATCCAACTCACTGGTTATTGCCAATCTCTTCAGGGCCAGCTGCATACTGACGTGGACAAAAAACAGAGCTCTCTGTCTTCTGCTGGAGTTACTGATGCAAAACCCTAAAAATCCTAAACTGAGTTAATTATGCTGTGGTTCTGTTGCCATCATCCCACATTTATTCACTTTATCTAGCAATCTGGCACAATACTGACATTCATTCTAAACTATCACAGCATTTACTTTCATTTTGATCCAAAACTCCTAGTTTCAAAAAACGGTTTGTAAATTTGGTAGTTTTTCATAGAAATGTCTCCTATGAGTCAGACATTTCTTTTCAGGTTTTCAAACACTTCATAGCTCAGGAATAAATTAACAAGAAATTGAAAACATTCAAAATTCCATGGCTGAAATTATCATAATGTTTTAACGAGTTTGGGGTGCTTTTTTTTCAGTACTTGGAGTGTTTGTCACATGAGTCAAACATATTTATAGAAAATTTGGTTGGAAGAGACCCCTCTGGATGTCTCCAGGCCATCTTTCTTCTCAGAACAGGTCCCTCACCAGCACAAGAGCAGGATGGCTGTTCCCTTTTCTAGCTGAGCCTTGCAAACCTCCACAGGTGGAGATCCATAGCTTTTCTGGGTAACCTGCTCTGGTCTCAAACTACAGAGTTTGTAGCAGAAGTCAGATATATATATTTATGCAGTGATACAGAAGTGCTAATCATTTTCCAAACTTAGATGGAGACAATAAGATGGTTCATGTCTTCTCAAAACTGCAACCAGAAAGGAAAAAAAACCAACCAAAAAAAATAACAAACCAGTTGGATAGCGGGGGTCACATCTAAGTGCCAAAAAAGGGGTAACTACTACCCTCTCTGTAGTTCCACTTGTTTCAGTTTGATTTAACCTCCAGCCTAGACCAACTAGCAAAATCTGCAATATAGGGATAAACTTTACTCCTGCAAAATTGTAATCTCCGATGAAACTGAGAAACAAGGACTATGTCTGGCTAATTGTGACTCCATTGACGTTCCTGCAGTACTTTGACCATAGTAGTCTATCTTATCTCAGTATAACATTCTGCCTTTTTCTTGACTCAATAGTGAATTCCTCTTTCTTTCTGAATGCTTTTTGTGCAGTTATAATAGAAAATTAATTCCAGCATACAAGCAGCTGTATTTAGTCATGAGAAAGGGTAAATCACATGAATTTACACTTTTTAAGAATGCATGCATTTATATCCACATGTGTGTATTTGCATATATAGTATATATAAACACAGATAAAATCTGTAATATATAGGTATATATAAAAATACATCATTATAATTATCTTGTAATTTCATATTTGTAATGGAAAATATGCATCCATTCATAAAAAATCTCTAAATATTTAATTATAGAAGGATTTACTTAAATTGTAGTTTAAAAAGACTCAATTCCAGCAGCCACAGAGTTATTCTTTTTAATTGCTCGCTTCTGATTTTTTAGCTCCTGTTTCTTTCTCCCTTTCTTCTTAGTCTTCTCAGATATAAAAGAGTTGTTCATGCCTCCCAAGTGCATTAAGGCACATTTAAAAATCATTAACAAACTTGTATTAGGTATCCATAGTTATTAGGTGCCCCTGATCGCACTATAGGGAGATGGCACTATCTGATGGGTTAGATCTTCTACTCAAGAAGAATACTGTAACCTTTGAATGAAATGTGCTACAAAATGTGTCTTTGTGCCCCACTGAACAAAATATACTGATTTATTAATAATAAACCAGATTGTTACCAAATGCATGCTATCATCGTCACAGATATTAGATTGTTGATAGAGTATTCATATATTTGGTTAGATATGCTTTTGAAGGACTCTCCCGGTTGAATAGTGTTGACACTTCCCTTGTAGTTTCCATAGCTTCCAGAAGATCTTGTAAGGACAAAGACAACTTTTTTTTCCCACAAAGATTATTTTGTAAAGCAGCATCCCAGCGTCCTATCTTGCCCAGGGTGAGGTGCTCACTCTGTGACCTCAACAAGAGGAATGCTCACAAGCTACACCTATACTGCTAAGTTTAGCTGAGCCCTGATGGCCAAGCAGAGGGTTGGAACCAGACTACTTGGTGCTACTGGCCTCTAGTGAAGACCGGCAGTGTCCCTGTCGTGTAGTACTTGCACTGGGTCTCCTCTCCTCCTTTACTTCCTAAGAAGTAAAAATTGTTAGGGAGATGCGGTTTTCAGCTAAAAGCTGTTTTACAGACATCTGGGAAGGTGGTGGAGAGATGTGAGTGGGTATCATGGAGTGAGGGAATGTGTGGATATAAAGCATTCTGCAATACTCATGGAGGACCATGTAGGCTACGGAGAACCAAGTCAGATGCTGTCTCATGCTGTCTTTACAAGTGGTTCTTGAAGTCAACTATCCCCAAAAATATACTTGCACATTTTTTCAGATAAAACTAGTTGGTTGACTCCAAAAAAGAAGCCAAGATGTTAGCAAACATTTATGTGTAATAGACCATCAGGCACTCTGTTTTATTTGTGGACAGCTCAAGGGAGAGGAGCCAGAGGCAGGGTTTACTTGACATGCTTTTCATCGAGTATTTGAACCACAACTGTTAGGAACTCTGGTTGGGAGAGATGGGCAGATTCTGGCAGTGCTTGTTATGGTTTTTTTGATATCGCAAGCAGAACACGTTCAGTTTTGCAACAATGAAGAGAATGTTGGTATATGGGTTCATGATGATAAACAATAATCAAAGCAAAAAACTACCTTGGTGAATATATACACTATCAAAACCACACTTCTCCTCAAGGTGAAGGTTACAGAAATGTTCATTCAGAACCCCAACTTATTGGCTGGATAGAAAAATTAACTTCTGAGAAAAAAGTAATGACATTCAACATGTAGTAACACACCCACATGTATTCTTTTTATTATTTATTATGGGAACACAACCTTATTACTTCTACAAGCATATTCTACATTGGTGCTAACCTGGGAACCCTAGAATTACGATCTCTGTAAACAGATCCAACTGCTGTCTCGAGAGAGAGCGTGGCATATCATTTGCCATATGATTGTACTTTTCAAAAAATCTCAATGACTTCACACTCAGAAGGTCATAAGTTTACATAGTAAATCATGGTAAAAGTAATAGCTATGAGGATAGCTGTATTCTTTATTTTCTTATACGATATTTCATTTCTTTCAAGACTTTTCCATGAACAGTCTGAAACTTAAAGTCCTACAAAACCTAACATAAATTGCATTATCTCTTCAACACATGCTAACACAAAAATTCTACTTATGTCTATGGATATTGCTGATTATGTCTGTCCTTTCAAGAGATAAATGTTGTTCTGCTAAACCTTACCTGATCCCTGAATGCACTTTTTGACCTAAGTCCTACAGGCTTCACACTGACAAAGCTCTCTTCTCAGAGTTATTTCAAAGAGCTTTTGGGTCAGGTTTTATGCCAGTGACTCATGAATAAAAGCTCTCAGTCCTTCCCGTAACATTTCACTCAAAGTTAATCATGATATAATACAGAAACACCTGAGAAAAAGACTCCCCTGCTTATACACTCTGCAGAATACTTTAAATTCTAAAATTCTTGCCTTCCTCATCAAACTCCCTAATTACTTAATTAAAAGTATGTGCCTAACAAGCTACTGCGGGCTCTCGGAAATACAGCTTGTAGTAATTAAAACACAGTGAAGACTTTATATCCTGACACACCTTAAAAGATCCTCTTTTCCATCCCCTTTCTTATCTCAAAAATCTTCTTGTCTTTCATTTTGCTTCCCCGTAATATATTAGTTTCCTCAGTGGTACCTGCTGCCTTGGCACGTACCCAATTTACATAGTTTTTGCCTTGTCATCTAAGCCCCAGTGTGCAGTGCTGTCCTGGACTGGTTTCAGGCTGCCAGCATCACCTGATCAGCAGAACATTGCTAGGCATTTTCAGACCTAGCTAGGTACAGATAAGAAGACTTTGAACATGGAACTCACTACACATTTCTCTTCCCGGCATTACAGTAAAGGTCTTCCCCAAAATTTGAGAATGCCTCTGCTCTTGACAAGCAATTCAAGAGAGTGCTGCTCGGGCTACACACCTGTGGCAACCATCGACAACCAGGCAAATGAGTCCAATTCCAATTTCCAATTCCTCAGCTCTCTGCTGAGGTTAGTGCAAACCAGCACCCCAACACATACTGAGCTAATTACCAATCTACAGGAAAAAGAGTTAATTGAAAATCACAGGCTCTTTCAGATGGTATCAAGCCTGCAAATCTCCAGATGATCCAGAAATGGTAATTACTCAGTGAGCATTTTTCCCTATACTCTCACCCCTTGAGGGTGACCTTGCTCTACAAAAAATCCATCTGTCTCTTGTGTGCTTTATGCATCTTCCCCATGGAGTATGCGTTTTATGTAACAGAATGATTAATTCTTTATCTCCACATCAGGGAGAAAGCGTTCCTTGACGAGGCAAAGAAAAAGAATTGGGGTGATGCAGCCCTGGCTGAAACAGACTTTCATGAGGCTTTACTTTGCATTTGTGTTTTGAAATGTTGTTATTTAATGGACTTGATGCTGGTAAGTGAGAACAGGAGAGGTTTTTTCCTATGCTATTTGAAGATAACTGATTTTCAGCTTGTCCCCCTGAGTATTTAGTGCTTGCTGGGCATTACAGGATAGACTGTACTCTGTATCTGCTCTTCATATCGGTTTTACCTGTTTACAAAGCTACAGTGTTCCTGGGTCTTCTATTAAAAGATAGGCAACGTAACTGATCCATGGGAACTCCAGTCCCATGTAATCTTTAGCTGTTGCATTGGAGTTAATGCCATTGGAAAGATCCTATTTTGTGCCCTCAGGTCACCTTCCATTTTTCCCAAACATTTTGCCAAGAGTTTCATTCATGTGTATTACTAGCTACAGTTAGAGGGCTGTCTCAGTATAGGAGCACTATGTATAACCTTATCCCACACACTTAAAGATGCATCTAAAGTTAGACACTTAAATTTGCATATTTATATGTACCCTGAATGTAGAAATTTAAACCCAGCTAAAGCAAAATAAAAAGAAAAAAAAATTAAAAGAAAAAAGATTGTAATTACTGACTTCAGAGAAGTTCAGTGTCCTTTGCTCTCTCTGAGCAGCAGAGAATTTGTAGGTTCCATCTAGGTGTTGGAAATGCTGATCCTGTACACAAAGCAACAGGTGAGCCAAGCCAACTGGTTCTTTCCCTGCATGGTCCCAGCCTTTCTTTCACCGTGCTTGAAATAAAATAAATTGTTTATCCTGGGGTGACTCCTTGCTGTAATCAACAGACCCTTCTCGTTTTACCCTCCTCCAGCAAACAGTACACCTTTTGTGAATCTTAGTACACTCACAAACACCAGAAGCTTCCTGGCTCAGGACTACAAAAAGACTGATGAATGTAGGTGATAGGAGCTCCTGCAGATAAGCATTTGTTGCAGAGAAAACAAAGATACTTGTTCTAAACAGGTGCTATCTCAACTAGACTGTTAAACTCATTGTCATTTCCATACTGCACCCCTCAAAATAGGGATGTCCAAAAAATGAAAAGACTTTTTGCAGTAATAGTGGAAGCCTGTGGCAGAGCAAGAGGTTAAGTTTAGATCTCCTTGTCCTCACTGCAGTCCATTAACCCACCATGCCTATTAAAAAAAAAACACCAAAAACCAACCAAACAAAAAAAACCCAACACCAAAGAAGAACAAACAATGAACAGGCAGAGGGGTAAATGCATCTTGAGTGAATTCAGTGTGTCGTAAATTCATAGGAAATATGCTGTGCTTACTCAAGTAACTTAGCTCATTAAGCCTTGGGGGCTGTTCACGAACTTGTTCTTAGACTATATTACCCTTTTTTTCGTCGTTATTATGACATAGTTTATTTTTTTATTTAGTTCTGATGAGAATTGCTAGCAGGTTGCTAGTGCATTTATTTATGCACTGCAGGCACCACAAAGGCACCACACCTGTTTTATCTCCTTGTCACCACATCTGGAAAATCTCTGAATTCTTCACCTGGCATGACTTACTGCATGGCCAGCTCAGTGCAGATAAGTACACAGAAATGGGAGAGAAGTTCTTGGTTTGTCACATCAGCTCAGTGTCAGCATTTCACACAGCCAAGACCTGCTCTGAATAGAATCTTCCCATTACACATGGATCAGGCATCTATGAGCAGCACTTATTTCAGTTATTCAAAGAGACCACTCAATAAAAGCCAAGAATGTGTCCATGATGGATATGGGTCCATGTCAGCAAAGGCAAGTGCAGGTCACATCTCACAGTGTAAACCTCCTTGTATTTGAGCACAGCTTCCTTTAACCTCAACTTGTTTAGAGCAATACATCTTCCAGACTTTAATTTTTAAAATTACATTTGAATAAATAAATAGCAAATTTTGAAATCAAATTTTAAAAATTTGGATGGAAATGTACTATCTTGTCAGATTTTACTTTTAAAACAATTGAAATAAATAGATTATTTCCACCTTATCATTTTCACTTTCATAACATAAGAGAACCAAAAGCAGATAAAATGGTGTCTCCTAAGCAGACTATATTGGTGACACTGAAATAACTTTTTTGGAGATACAGTTATGAAAATATAACTTGGGACTTTTCAGATTTCATTAAAATTCACAAACTCATGAGCTATGTTGAAATACTGGTACCTTGCGTGACTGGAATTCTGTTTTTTCTGCCAATTCCTGTATGAATACCAGACTGAAAGCTTACAGCAAGTAAAATATGAAGCCAGATAAATGAAGGTGCAGTTTTAAGAGAGGATTTTTTTTTTGAAATACAGTCATTGTTATGCGATTATAATGGGGAAGAACGGCTGGTACAATGGGGAATTTGAGGAAGCTCATGGTCATGGTCATCGTGCTCTGGCCAAAAAGGTACCATAAAGCCTGTGTGCCCAGAACGCCAGATTGTGCTCCTAACCTTGGTATTTCTGAGGGTACAGTAGAAGAGAGTCTCCTGAGATAAAACACGAGCTGAATAGCTCAAGCCACTTACATGGGGAGCTGCAAGCAGGGAGTGCATAAAATTGACTCAGATCCCATTTTCAAAGAGAAGTCAGGGAAACAGCCAAAGTGCCCTCAACAACACTACTTGTTTGGTTAGGGGCCCAAAATTGAAGACACCTAAACACAGGTTTAACTTTAATAGAACAAGTAATTCGAAGTTTCAGAGTTTGTGGAACATCATTAATTTATCTGAAGAGGAATCATGAAAGTTCAAAGTGAGGTCCTATACATAATAAGTCTCATGGCTGTTAAATAATTCCCAATAGACAGCCATGAGCATTATTAATGAGGCCCCAGTAATAGTTTAGAAAACCGTTAGTTGAACTCTACTTGCAGTTCCATTCATTAATTGCAGTAATTATCATTAAAGACTGCAAAAGCTTAATAAATGGCTTTTCCTTTAATACATATGATGCTTATGGTGAAGTCAGGTACTTACAGAACCCTAACTGTGGAGTTCTTTTGAAGCAACAGCAGCTTTCAAATACCAGGAAAACTTGCAGATTACTCTTTGATATTTGCAGAAAAAGAAATCATAACTCTGAATCTAAGGAGGCTTCCTATCACACTGGTAGTGTGGCATAATTTATCTTTCCATTCATTGATTCTTATTTGCAGTGTTACAACTTTTTTTTTTCTTTTTTTTTGGCTAATATAATGTGTAGGCTTTCGAGACGACATGGTTGTCCTTCGTTTCAGCAAATAATCACAATAATGATGATGACTGTAATACAAATTGGATTAATCAGAATTTGAACAGAATGCAAAGCCAGCACACAAAAGAGCTCAACTGAGAAAAAATAAAAAGTTTGTTGCATAGGTTAGGCAAAACTTTTCAGACAGACGTGGAAAGAATTAAAGGATTGAGTACCTTATCAGTTATCATTACAGTAAAAAAGGTGAAACTAAACAGCAAAGAAATCTCAAACCACATTAAAAGAATAAATATAATCAGCCTAGTCCATTTTCTTTCAAGAACATACAGAACTTAGAACTAGCCCACCACAGAAAATAAAGGCAACAGGCAGTATTACCACCAGAAAAAACAGGTAAGCTGTCATTTTGGCTGGTTCTCGCATAAGGGAAATGCATAAATATCCATGGGAATATCATTACAGAACCCATAGGATGATGTTAGTAAGACAAATTAAGAAACAAAGATGTTAGGAGAGAATATTCAAGTTGTTGATTGACCAATCTTTCTTTCTCGGTGAGAAAAGGATACTATGAAGTAGGTTTACATCAATGAAAACAAAACCAAAGCCCTGGTGTAGCAAGTCTCTTTAAGGTATAACTAGTTTCTTCTGTAGCATGTAGATCCCACCATCTTCTTTAGAAAAATGATTATGTTAATAAACAATTATATTAATAAATGTCCATCTCAAATTCCAACTGGATAATTGATATTCCAACTGATAATTTTTTCTACTTATGTCACAGCTGTGACAGGAAGCAGTTTGATTTACCTGCTGTTTCAAGCTATTGAGTACTTCTACTATTAATTAGTTACTACATTTCACCCCTAAACAACTGCATTTCACAAGTGGGTTTAAAAGAATCATGGGCATTCTTAGTACATGCACATATAGAAGCGCTTTGATCCTTTAAAGTATATGGCTGTAAGACGATTTCAATTCACTCATAATTCTGACAAATATTTATCTGGCCCTTTGGAAGCTGAGATGGCTTAAGAAGTGGAATCGCTTCCTTCTTTAAAAATCTGAATAAAGTACCACATGCAATTGGAATTTATAGGCAGATCCCAGCTACTGATAGAAGGATGAAGAATATACTCTTGCTTTTATTCAGTTTCTGTGAAAAAAAAATGAGAACAAAAGTGGTTTTATCTACTTTTAGTTCTCAAACTCATGTTCAATACAAAGATGTAGCACATTTTTAATCCATTAAAAAAAAAAAGGGCATCTTTTTATTTTCCTTCAAGCCTGGGGGGTTTGAATGTTTCCAGATTCATCACAGCAAAAGAAAGCAAGTATATCTTTCATTAAAATTGATTCACACAGTGTCAGAATATAATATCATAAAATCACCTTTTCATTACTCTCTAGAGAACGTTGTGTTCTGGGCCTTCCAGGCAGCACTGTCATCTCTACCTTGATATCTGACAGCTACCTAGAAATCATGTCGCTTAAGTGAAACACATTTGTGCCATTCAGAAATCTTATTGACTGTAAATTAGAGATGAAATGGACGTAGAAACCAGCCGTCCAGATTGATATAGCCATTATTAGATTCTTATTAATACTTCAGCTAAGTATTAATCATCTGTCACATACTCCAGAGCAGGCAGTAGGTTGCAGCCAGTGTGTAGCCCCTTCTGATGTAAAGGTAAGCACCTGCAAAAGGTGTGCGCAGGTTAACAATCTGTTACGCTGGATGGCTGAGTTGCAAGAAACAGTCATAAGGCTACACGGCATCAGAGGAGACGAGAGAGAGAGAGAGGTGGTTTCAAAACCATGTTCCTGTAACAGGTACCACTGAGAAAGAGGCACCTTGGACCCTGGTGACCCAAAAAAGGAGAACTCTGCTTCATCCTCCACCCTCTAACATCAGCACCAAAAACAGATATGAAGCTTTTACACCTAGAGACACCCACAAGCGAGCTCTACATGGAGAAGCTTCACCAGCAGCACATAGTTCATCATCATCATCATCATGGCTTGGCTTCGCGGACAAAGATTTGGGAAGGGCTTTGCCCACGCTTATTGCAAGCGCGTTGATGGCTGAAAAGGCCAATGCGGGATAGGCAAGACCGGTTGCAAAGAGCACACCGGAGGGTCTCCTTGGGTGGTATAGTCGAGGCACGGTTCTTTCTGCGCTGTCTTTTCTCCTCGAGCTTGATTCTACGCGTGCTCTCCAAGGAGACAGCAGCGTTATGTATGGTGTGTCTCCAAATCTCCCGATTGGAGGCCAGGGTGGACCACTGATGGTGGTCAATATGGCCTAGGCTGAGGTGTTGTTTCAGGGAGTCCTTATATCTCCTCTTTGGAGCTCTTCTCTTGCGGCAGCCGGTGGCAAGTTCACCCTAGAACACGATCTTAAGGAGGCGGTGATCCGCCATCCTGGACACGTGCCCTGCCCAATGCAGCTGCGTTTTCAGCAACATGGCCTCAATACTGGTGACGTCTGCCTGTTCAAGGACAGCAACGTTAGTCACGTAGTCAGTCCAGTGGATGTTTAGGATTGTGCGGAGGCAGCGCTGATGGAAGCGTTCGAGGAGTCGCAGATGGTGGCGGTAGATGACCCATGATTCAGACCCGTACAGAAGAGTAGACAGTACCACGGCTCTGTAGACACTGATCTTTGTACTTTTCTTCAGGTGTTTATTGCACCAGACTCTTTTATGGAGTTTTCCGAAAGCTCTGTTTGCCTTTGCTATTCTGCTGTCTATCTCTTTGTCGATCGTGGCATCTGAGGAGATGATGCTACCCAGATAGCTGAACTGCTGGACTGACTGAAGCTCTGACTCGCCAATGGTGATGTGGGGATGATGGTAATCATCTTGTGGTGCTGGTTGGTAGAGAACTACTGTCTTCTTCAAGCTGACTTCCAGCCCAAAAAGCTCAGCCGCCTCTGCAAAGCAGGATGTTAAGCGCTGCAGAGCTGCTTCTGTGTGGGCAACAAGGGCGGCATCGTCAGCAAAAAGCAGCTCGCGGACAAGGTGATTCAGGGTCTTGGTGTGGGCCTTCAGTCGCCTTAGGTTGAAAAGGCTCCCATCGGTACGATATCGGATATAAATGCCGTCTTGTTCGTCGAGGTCTGCCATAGTTCATACCATAAAAAGAAATGACATGTGCTTGTAGTGGGTGACTCTTTGTTAAAGGGCACTGAGGTGTCCGTCTGCTGACCTGACAGGGAGTCATGAGCGCTATGCTGTCTTCTGGGACCTAAGATCCGAGACATTGCTGAGAAGAAGCCACAACTTGTCAAGAGCACTGACTACTATCCACTGTTACTATTCCATGTGGGCATGAATGATGCTGTGAGCCAGAACCTGGATAGAATCAAGAAGACTATAAAGTCCTGAGGATGCAAGTGAAAAACATTGGTGCCCAAGTTATTCTTTCCTCCATTTTACTAGTTAGGGGAAAGGGGTCAGCCAGAGATAGACAAATAATGAATATCAACTTCCAGCTACGTGTCTGGTGCTCTCGCGAGGGTTTTGGTTTTTATGACAATGGGACATTCTTTGATGACTAAAATCTGTTAGGGAGGAATGGAATCTACCTGTCTTGAAGAGGCAGGGGAATCTTTGGCAGCAGGCTGGCCAGCTTGGTGAAAGACTAAATAAACTGAAGGACTCTGGAGGAGGGGTCCAAGATGGCAATGTTCATGCCATCCCATCCAACTGGGGAATAAGCCAGGCCAACCAGAGCAGTGACAAATGTTCCTTAGCTGCCATCCAAGATGAGAGCCAGAAGGCCAACCAGCTCAATGCTACGACTACGGTCTTGCCTCCCTCCAGGGAAGCCTTCTTGCTCAATTAAGTCTCTGAAAGGTCTGCACACCATCACATGCAGCCTGGGCAATAAACAGGAAGAACTGGATATCCGGGGCAGGGGGATGAACAAGTCAAGAGCTTACAAGTAAAAATTAAGGGGCAGGTTAATATGGGTGACATTGTTGTGGGTGTCTACTACAGGCCATCTGATCAGGAAGACAAAGTTGATGAGGCCTTCTAAAGACAGCTGAAAGTAGCCTCACAATCACAGGCCCTGGTTCTCATGGGATACTTCAACCACCCTGATATTTGCTGGAAAGGTGACACAGCCAGGCACACAGGGTCCAGGAGATTCCTGAAGAAAATTTATTGATGATAACTTTCTGACACAGGTGGTGGAGGAGCCAACCTCAAGAGGTGTGCTGCTGGGCCTTGTACTAATGAAGAAAAAAAGTCTGGTTGGAGATGTGAAGATTGGGGGCAGCCTTGGCTGCAGTGACTATGAGATGGTGGAGTTCAGGATCATGCAAGGGAGAAGCAGGGCAATAATTAGGATTGCAACTGTGGACTTCAGGAGAGCTAACTCTGACCTCTTCAAAGACATACTTGGAAGAATCCCATGGGTTAGGGCTTTAGAGGGTGGGGGGGGGCCAAGAGAGTTGGTTAGTATTCAGCCACCTCTTGTTCCAAACTCAAGATTGGTGCATCCCTAAGAGAAAAAAATCAAGTAGAAGAGTCAGGAGACCTGCCTGGATGAGCAAGGAGCTTCTGGAAAAAACTCAACTGGAGGAAGGAATTTTACAGTATGTGGAAAAAGGGACTAGCCTCTTGGGAGGAATATAGGAACATTGTCAGAATATGTAGGGATGTTAAGACCCTCTTGGAGGCTAAGGCCCTTCCTGGAGTTAAATCTGTCAAAGCACGTAAAAAATAAGAGCTTCTTCAAATATATCAATAGCAAAAGGTAGACTAGGGAAAATGTGGGCACGCTGCTGAATGAGGTGGGTGCCCCGGTGACGGAGGATACAGAGAAGGTGGAGGTACTCAATGCCTTCTTTGTTTCAGTCTTTACTGCTAAGACCAGCTTTCAGGAATCCCAAGTTTGCTGATGATAACAAAACTGGGAGGAGCAGCTGACACACCAGAAAGTTGTGCTGCCATTCAATGAGACCTGGACAGGCTGAAGAGATGGACAGAGAGAAACCTTATGAAGTTCAACAAATGCAAGTGGAGTGTCCTGCACCTGGGGAGAAATAACCCCACTCACCAGTACAGGTTAGGAGTTGACCTGCTGGAAAGAAGCTCCTTGAATAAGGACCTGGGAGTCCTGGTGGACAACAAATTATCCATGAGCCAGCAGTGTGCCCTTGTAGCCAAGAAGACCAATGGTATCCTGGGGTGCCTTAAGAAGAGTGTCACCAGCATGTTCAAGGGAGTTTCTCCTGCCCCTCTACTGTGCTCTAGTGATGCTCATCTGGAGTATCGTGTCCGGTTCTGGGCTCCCCATCTCAAGAGAGACAGGGAACTACTGTAGAGAGTCCAGCAGTCCAGTGGAGGGCTATGAAGATGATTCGGGGTCTGGAGCGTCTCTCTTACAAAGAAAGGCTGATAGACCTGAGCCTGTTTAAGCCTGGAGAAGAGAAGGCTAAGAGGGGATCTGATCAATGATTATAAATATCTAAAAAGCAATGCCAAGAGGATGGGGCTGGGCTCTTTTCAGTGGTGCCCAGCGACAGGACAAAGGGCAACGGGCACAAACTGGAACACAGGAAGTTCCACATAAACTTAAGGAAAAGTTTCTTTACTTTGAGGGTGACAGAGCACTGAAACAGACTGCCCAGAGAGTTTGTGGGGTCTCCTTCTCTGGAGACTTTCAAAGCCCACCAGGACGTGATCCTGTGCAATCTGTTCTAGGTGAACCTGCTTTAGCAGGGGATTGGACTAGATGATCTCCAGAGGTCCCTTCCAATCCCTACCATTCTGTGTGTGATTTATATTATTCCCCCACACAGTTTGTGGTCTATACAGGGAACATAGCTCCTGCTTAGGTTTCCATGTTTGTAACAGATTTTTAAATACTGAAGCTAGTAGCAACAGAACTCTATTTCGCTCCCAATATAAAGAGGGAGACGTGAAGGCCTTTGGATTGCCAAAATCATGGCCATGACCCAGTGACGAGGTAACAGCTGATTCCAGTGCATTCTTATGGGAGCCAACATTCAAACAAAAGCACATTAAAGGAAAGTTCCTTTCATTACTGCCTGAGGTAATACCCTGATGTAGTATCAGTCGAATTTTTTTTCTGGTACTTCATGACAATTTTGCATTGGGCCAGCCTACAAACATGATGAATCTCATGTGTTCCACACAGTGTGTGCATAACAAGGCACTAGCAGTTCCCCAGGTAGCTAACACCCACTGTGGGCTAAGGCACTGCTGTCATTTGTTGATCTGGCCTGGGAGAAAAAGCAAGACCTTGCAATCCTTCTCCTCTGACTATTTCAATTATTTCAATGATTTGGGGATAATGTGCTTGGATGAACTATGGGGCCCCTAAGCTTAGAGAGGATCTGATTTCCAGTATATCCAGAAGATCTACAGAATCAATGTGGGTTGCAGTGTGGACTAAAGCCATTCTATACCCACACAGATACAGTCCAAACACGGTTTCAGGTATAAGACTTATAATGGTGGGCAATGATTTGAATTTTTTAGGTCACGTCCAAACAGAGACTGTGTAAAGGCCAGTACTAATATGGTGCTAACTAGGACATATAACTGCTAAAAATTTAGCTGTGCCTAGATTAGCAAGGAACGTGGTACAACAGGATCAAATCTGCAGAGCAAAATCTTTGATGCTGCAGAGGACCACCACAAAGAATGTGACCATGGTTTATTTTGGAGTAGTTCTACTCTAGCCCTGTGGACTGAGCATCTATTAGTACTTAGAGTACATGCAATGCCCTCCCTGAGACCATCTTTTGGTTTCATTTCACCCTTAAGGCATCCAGTTCATGTGCTCCAGAACCGATCTACAATGGGATTACAACTGTAGAAAATGAGGGGTAATCAGAAGATTTGCTTCCAAATTTGCTCCTTCCACCCCAGAATGGAAATAAAATGGTAATGCAGATGCACCCACTATTGATGTCTATTCAGAGGAAGATTATTTCTGTCCATATTTTCTGCCCACACCCTAAAAGTTAGTGTCTGTCATGGCTCAGCAAAATGCTCCTTTTCTATTGTTGCCATTGAAAATGCACATGTTCAAAGATATCTTTACACTGTTTCTTGTCCTGATGGAAAAATCCCGTTCCCACCAAAGTCAGCAGAACATTTTCCACTGATATTCATGCAACTAGGATTTTGCCCAAGATTTGCGTGCAACCAAGATAAAGTCTTCTTTGGTGTGTGAAGAACTGGAACGGACAAGAGCATGAAACCATGTTTGTCCTATGTGATGGATGGGTGAGTGGCTCAGGACACCTCAGATGTCTTAGCAGAAAGATTCTGTAGGTCTAGCAGAGGCTGTGCTCTTGGGATTTACCTTAGATTTCAATGGTAATTCATGTTCCAGTTCTCATGGTTGGGGACAACAAGCAGCACTGCGCTTACAGTACCAGAGCCTGAATTTGGTGCAACTCTTGGAGGGTAGTCAAGAAAGTCACCTCAGCCTCTGCTTCATACCTCCTGTCTGGGTTATTTCAGCTGTAAGATAAACTGCATGAGGTCACGTTCCATGCTTACATGCAAGAGCTTGGCACAGCAGGGAGCTCTGAGAGTGACTGGTGCTGACCTGGAACAAGTACAAGTATCAAAATACAAGGTTATCCTCTGAGACAACTGCTGGTTTCCCCTCTCCTCTGAGCTTCATCTGAAGTTTCTCATCTCATGAAAAAATAAAGGATTAATGTCATGAAGGAAAATAACCTGTCACCTAGGAGAACCATGTTTTGTGAGACTTATCTATTCCTTATCAGTGTTGGCACTTAACTAATGTTGACTGAATGCTGATCAATGGTAGTGGAACTTCATGGGAGCCATGAGTTGTATAGCATTGTATTACTCCAAAAGTTTTCTGGACCTTTATTTACTTTATATCCTACTTTTCTTTCCTTTTCTTTTTATGTAACAGCTTTTATTCACGTGTGAGTTTCTGGCAGTTTCAATATGTCAAAACCCATTTAGACAACGCTAAAACTGAGAATTCTCCACTGTATAAATTTAATTCCAATTACTCTTATTCCCTTGTTGTCTGCTGATTATAATGTGAAGTACTTTCAAAACTGGCATATTAAAGAAGCTATAATTTGCTGAACAGCTGTAGAAATTGTGATAATTAAAGAAAGAATTAATTGGTTTTATTTTGATGTTTATTTTATTATATTGCAAGTATGAGAATTTTCTTTTCAAGATAAGAAGTCATCATTTCTCTTCTATCCATCCATCTATATATGTACCTCAGCATCACACTTCTCTGAGCACCTTTCAAAAATGAAAATATGGAAATAATCTTTGTCTTTGTCTTCCCTCTATAGCCTGTAGAAGAAACAGATTGCGAGATTTTAAAGTCAACAAGGACCACTAGGTTATTTAGTATGAGACCCTTGATCAAGCATTACATCTAAGCATGCCTTTATTGAGCGCAAGGATGTGATTTCAACTCAGGCAATTGCAGACAGGCAGTCAGTTTTGATATGAAATCTTCAAGAAATGAAAAATTCAGCACTTCCTTCAGCAGTTTCTTCCAATGCATTCTGAGTACCTGTGTGCTTTCTTTCTGATTGAATTCTGCAAGAGTAACTTCTAGCTGCTAGTTCTTACAGTTCCTTTCTCCAGTAGATTAGAAAGCTCTTTAGCAGTGACTATTATCTCTTCACAATGGCACATATAGCATCAAATCAAAACTTATTTTGGTCTCCTATGGATAAATTAATTAGATTTAAATTTCTATGTTTTCCTTTGTAAGACAACTTTCAGATCATGGGTGAGATGCATTGAACTTCTTATGTCCTTTTAAATTAAGAGATCCAAAACCAAACTCAGCATCTTTATTGAAAAGAAGGTTATCAGGAGTGGTCAACATGGATTGACCAAGGGGAAGTCCTGCCTGACCAATCTGGTAGCCTTCTGTGATGGCATGACTGGCTGGGTAGATGAGGAGAGAGCAGTGGATGTTGTCTACTTCGACTTCAACAAGGCTTTTGACACTGTCTCCCATAACACTCATCATAGGGAAGCTTAGGAAGTGTTGGGTTAGATGAGTGGACAGTGAGGTGGACTGAGAACTGGCTGAATGACAGAGCTCAGAGGTCAGCAGCACAGAGTCTAGTTGGAGGCCTGTAGCTAGTGGTATTCCCAAGGGGTCAGTACTGGGTCCAGTCTTGTTCAACAGATTAATCAATGACCTGGATGAAGAGACAGAGTGTACCCTCAGCAACTCTGATAATGATACAAAATGAGGAGGAGTAGCTGACACACCAGAAAGCTGTGCTGCCATTCAGTGAGACCTGGACAGGCCGGAGAGGTGGACAGAGAGGAACCTAATGAAGTTCAACAAAGGCAAAGGCAAGTGTAGGGTCCTGCACCTAAGGAGGAATAACCCCATGCATCAGTACAGGTTAGGAGTTGACCTGCTGGAAAGCAGCTCCTTGAATAAAGACATGGGAGTCCTGGTGGACAACAAATTATCCATGAGCCAGCTATCTCCAGGGGTCCCTTCCAACCCCTGCCACTCTGTGGTTCTCTGATTTGGCATAATTACTACCAGGTGAGGTGCAAAACCTCTTTCCAACTCTTAATCCCAGTTCCTCTTTTGCACATTCAAGGGCAGTAGGCCTTTGCTGTGGTGTTAGGCAGGTTGCTTATGGGGAACTGCTTCACCAGCAGGATTCCTAAAGCATTTGCAATCTATTTGCACAGTCTCTTCCTCAACTTTATCTGTGAAGGACAGACTTCTACTAGCCCAGACACTAATTTCTGGTAAATGTTCTAGGAAGCCCATTCTCATGAAAGATGTCTTATACATTGATTCTTACTATGCAGGGCTTTTTAAACTCTAGAAGAAAGCTGCAAAGAAAACTCAATTCAGGGAAACCTAGCTCTGGAGATACTTAGAGATCAGCATAGAATGAACTATGTTACTAAATTCACAGATGGAGCAGATCAGCTCACTTTTTAAAAACAAGTGCTGCGGATTCCTCCAAAATTATATTTGGAGTGTCATTGACTGGTCTTGCAGATATTGGCCTGAGCCTTTTTCTTCCATAAGCTTCCAATCAATATGAGTACACAAACTTTTATCTTTATAAGTACTTTTCATTAAAAGCTAATTATAGTATGCTTCTGCAGTTAATTATTAGCTGCTTTAAGTAGATATCTTACAAGATTATACTAAATAAAGAGAATCAGTCATTCTTAATACAGTGCAAGTTAAGGAATAGTTTTAAAGATAAGTTTAATTCCAGTTAAACAAGATGTACTGTAAATGTTCCCTTATACATTCATTTGACATCCAAGTCTTTGGAGAACTTTTTGTTCTTTTTCTACTTTGTTCTGCATCCATTTTACTTCCCCTCTGGACATCCATTACCAAGAGGAATTGGCTTGCCATGTGCAGACACATTGCTGCAACACTGCCCAGAGCTATCAGTTTCCTTAGAGCACAGGTTCAATTCTGATCATCGATTGACTTTCTCCAGGTTTCTGAGAACACCTCCTTATGGCTGGTTGCAGGCTGACTGCTCTGCCAACGAGAGGTCTGGGGGTCTGGAAAGGGCAGGAGAAAACCTGGGGATAAGGAGTTCAGCAGTTCATTAGATTCAACTGTGAATTCCACAAATAGTTAAAACCAGGCTGAATTTCTTTCCCCTAGTTGGACCATGAAAATGAACAGAACCTTATATAGAAAAAAAGCCACATAGAAGAATCAATTATTTTTGTTGTCTTAGTTATCGCAGAAGGAAATAAAAATAAGAAAGCTGCATATAACTTTCTCAACATTTTAAACTTATGCACTGAAAGCTTTTTACCCAACAGAAAGCTCAGTACAAGCTACCATGTTCCACCTAGAAGAACTACCAGTACTGTATAAAACCTAACGCAAATCAGGTTAGTATGTCCTTGCCAGCTGGTAATCTAGCTTTAAAGGGTTAGAAAAGAACATGGCAATAATGCTTGAGCATGCCTAAATTACAGCAAAGGAGACTTCAGTTCCATTTTTGCCACTGAAGATAAGATCCAAGAGAATTATTCTGTGGAGAGACACAAAAATATCTTACCTTCCAAAGGCAATTACTTCCACTGAGAAAAGTTGTTATAACAAAAGCTTTCTACTTTCAAAGCATGAAATCTGCCTTTGACTGCACATTATATGCAAAAAAAGAAAAAAACCCAAACAAATAAATCACAGAATTACCAGACTGGTATTACTGATTTGATATAACAAAGTTCTACATTTGATTTTAAAGAGTTCAGAATCATTTCTGTAATCAGTCATGCAAGTCAGTTCAGTTGTTAAATCAATGGTTTACCCATTGTGCAGCTTGACCAAAAGAAGGACATAGTACTCGTTAAATCTCACATGCAATTCGTTGACACCGAAGGGCCCTCCCATGTATTTCACTGAGATTTGAGATATAGCTTGATAAACACACTTTGCAATGAAGCCGCAATCCCAAAGCAAAAAGAGAAGTCATAAAGAAACCAAGATATTTTCTTGATGACTGCTCAGCCTTTCCTTGAGATTTGGAAACAAGTCCTGGAAGCTTTTCTTTCAGCAGCTTGATTCTTTGCTGCAAGGTAATAGTTTAAAGTATTAAGGGCAGAGGAACAAACGTAAAAAAAACCCAACAGTAAAAATGATCCATTGGCAGAGGGATACCATACATTCTTTCCTTTTTGTTCCTGTCATTTTTTTTTCCTTTACAGTAGCAAACTATTTCGCTGTTTCAATATCTGAAGGAGGAGATGCAGTAGGGTAGGCTGCTCAGAGGACTGTGGGGACCTGGTCTGCCAGGGTTTACTGCAACCATAGACATGGGCAAAACAAACTGCGAAGCAGTCGTAAAGCTGTTACGCTCCTGCTGGTAGTATCGTACACTGATTTTACATTCCCTTTACGGTTTGACTATGCAAAGAGAAGGTAACAGGATCAGGCAGGGCCTAGTCTTTCTTCTACCATGCTGTACATCTTCTATATAGCAGGAGAAAACTAGACATACTATCTTGTGAATAAAGAAGCAGTTGTGGAATGTGGGGGAATCTTTCTCATGAACTGCTCTGAAAATATTCAAAAGTGGTTAGCCTAGTATTCTCTAGGAAAAAAAAATCATCGAAATACCAATTTTAAGGATTTAAACCACCTCAGTATAAGTCCAGAGGCAGTATAAGAAAGTGAGATTTCTCCAATGATTACCTGGACAGTTGAAAAAGTAATATGTAATTATTCCTCACTTGTCATTTAAAGGAAAGGATGAGCTCTTTTATGTTAAATTGTGCAACAAAGTTAACATTTTCTGTTGTTGTTTTTTTAAAAAAATCACTGTATGTGTTAAAGGCTTATTGGATTCTCTTTGCATGGGTCTGTTTCTTAGCAATGCACTATATGTTAAAGTGCCTGAAGTCAGCTGAAAAGCATTAATGGCCAGAAAGCACACTTATACTGTTTCAGTCCAACATATTTCATTAAACAAATCAAATTTGCATAACAGACTATGCAAAAAAGAATGAGAAAGTAGAGGGACTTCTACTCATTAACATAAAAGAAACCGTTTCCGACATATAAAAATGCCTTTTCCGTGTCTCTTGCTTAAGATGCATAAACAACAAAGTAATCCTGAATCCTGTACACTGTTTCTGGTAGAAATGAAAGCCGAGTAGCCAATTTGAGTCATTTTATGTCTTTCAGATGAATGGGTGTGAGGAACATCCTTTGAGACAGACAAATGATCTCAGACAGTTCCCAAAAGATATGATTATATATAAGCACCTGCTTGCTGTTATGATGATTCAGTCAAGAACAATTGTGAATGCTTTTATGAGTTCTGCAAAGCTATTAACCTCAGCAGAGTGCAAACCAGTCTTTTTCTTAAGTGTCTTAGTTCTGAAAACCCTCCAGCAACTCTTGTGTATAACATGATGAGCAACATTTCATGTATTGGACCACATAGTCCAGAAGGATAAAACTTCAGATTGATGGACTACAAGGACAGGAGCGAGCAGTGAAGCCCTATGTGGGTGAAATTGTTTGGAAACTGAATCTGAGTCCAATAACAGTCAGGTCTGTGAAAGGCCTTTTCTAGTACTCTGGGCTATGTGAACTGATGAAACTTAGGTTGGGAACAGCTCCTGGGAGAGGTTCTATTAAGTCATCTCTGGGTGCAGATTCAGATTCCTGCAGCAAAGTAGGCAAGGTCTGTGTAGCATGAAATACAGATTTAATTCAGACTTAGTTGCAGGAGCACAAAAAGCAGCAAAACACAGTGAGACTAACATTACACCAAGAGAAATGTGAAGGAAAGGCTCTCGCCTTGCATGTTGTTGTGAGACAATGACATTCAAATAAATAGGGAGTGTGAAAGAGGTGGTCCAGGAGAAAGCGGATACTGTTGCTGTCTATATGCAAGATGGACTATTAGGAAGGTTAAAAGCCAGCGTATAATAGCACAACCTGCTTTCATTTGTGTGTCTCTCAAAAATCAAAGACAAGAAAAGAGGAAAGATGACATTGTGTGTGTGAGCTTGAATAACGAACCATACACTTAGCAAAGACAGAGCTTATGGACCTATCACAAACTCAATTTCTTAACAGAAGACCTTATGGAAATGAATGTAGCTTAACAACAGCCCACATTAGAATGTCATGTGGCAAATATTGTACAAAATAGAAAAAAAACCATTTATGTATAGATAATAGACATAAAAGATTATGCACATCATTTAATGACACATTTACGCCAAAGCCAGTGAGCAGGCAGAAGATGGGATGTCATGAGTAGCACTAGTCCATGTGAACAACAAGAGTTTCACCACGAACAGAGCTCCTGAGGACACAACAGTGGTGCTATGATGCCATCTTAACTGCAGAGAAATGTAGTAGTCAAGGCCATGAGCTTCTGTTCTGTTATCTACAGGTTCATTATGAAGATGCAGAGCTTCAAATATCAAATGTGTAGAGGAAGGATTTATATATATGTATTCAGCCATATTTTTCTGCTTTGTGGCAAGTTATGGCTATTAAGGTTCCAGACATCTTAACTCTAAATACTCACCTATGTTACAAAAAATTGTCTCATGTTAGACTTGTGTCATTGATAGGTATGCATGTAATTGAACTTGAAAAATAATTTTCTCATAGGCCTCATCAGAAAACGCCCTTGTCTACAGAGCAGCACAACTTAAGTGGGCACAGAATTAGAACAGGAGAACATTTCTATTCATCCTGCTATGATGTTAGAGCATTGATAAAGCAGGTCTTGGGTCAGTGAAGATCACCTGGTCTCCTAGTCACACTAAACAGGTGAAGAGAGATTAGCAGCAAGACACAACTGGTGTCTTCCTGTATTAATCCTTTGCCTCTTTGGCTTCACTGCAGTAGCTGAAGCCTGCACAGCCATGGCCTCTTTTCCCACCTACACTTTTCTTACTGTTCTTTTCAAGCTTGGTAGGACAAAGACTGATACTAGCATCACCAAGATCAATGATACCTTTCAAAGAGATTGAGTCGAGCGTGTAAAATTCCTGCCGTCAGCCTGCTCTTCATAGCTTACATAACCTTGATTGACATATGTGAAGTGGTTCGGTGAGCTGTGATGAACTAGGGATTAGTCTGATCTTGAATTTCATGCACAGATGAAGGGGTTGGATAAGGGAAGTAATTCTTTTTTCCTGCTTATTTGTGCTTTTCATGAGTGGAAATATATGTCTTGTTTGCAAAGACTGCTGGTAGAGAGGGGATATTGACCATTTCTCCCCAGCTGCGTAACAGGCATGGAAGAAAAGTCTTCAACTGCCTGTGGTCTGCTGCTCTTCTAGTCTGAAGCTTTGCCTGACTGCCCCAACATTCAACCCTGCATTAGATTCCTCCAGCCAGAAATGGCTCACACACCAAACCCACACACTTAGTTCAATGTCTGTTCTGACTGCAACACAAATAAATATACTAAATCTAGTTTTAATCTTGGTGTTTTGTGTCCTGGTGCAGAAAAGATGTATTTACACAGTTCAGCTCCTCAAGTAAGAGCTCATGCTCTCTGGCAGGCTTGCTCAGTGTTTAGATGTTGAAATTCATGCCACCAATTCTTCATTTATTGGCCAGTATAATCAGATTAAATCCAGCCCAGCATCGTGCTTAAAAGCAGTGTGTTCATTACACCCATTGCCATGCAACTTTACTCCTGCAGGGTGGAAACAATTTTAACCTGAGTGATGAGTTCATCTGAGGGGTATATAGCAGAATGCAGCTCATGATGAAGAAATAAACCACCAATTTGACACAGGCTAAACCTTTATGCATTCGTTTTTTCCTGGTGACACCATTTCTGCTGGGGACTCAAAAGAGCAGTCACATTTTTCTGTAAGGAACAGTGAAAATATCCCAGAATGGCTCAACAAGTGCCAAGAATGACTGGACATGGCTCTCTCGTATGAATGGTACACCACCGTTTTGGATACAGCTGAATTGATGTACCTGGTGGAGTTTGAAAAACTTTGCTGTAGACCTATCTACTTGCCAAGATCAGCTCTTAAGAAATTACTCTGATAAAATACTTTTTTCAGCAATTGTTGGTTCACTAAGATGTCTGAAAAAAGTGATGTTCAACAAAGATTTCCCAAGAAATCTCTTAAACACTTGATATCTGCTTAAAAGAAAGTTCCGCAACCAAGTTCTTTTCTGTGTCCTAACAAGCTAACTGTTTTGCTAGAGGATATTTCTCCTATTTCTCCAACATAGTTTGCTAAATGCAAAGTGAGAAGTGTCAGAAATCATCATAATTTTCATAGGATAAGAAAGACGTCTCCATTGAAAACGAAACACATATAGGTGCAAAAGGTTGGAGGAATTCACAACAGATGATTTTAGCCCTTTTTGGGAGGCAAAATAATTTCGAGCACAGCAGCTCTAAATAATCCCAGATTTTGTGTCCAAGATTATTTTTTGTTTTTTAAGAGAGAAATGTAATTGCAGGTTTTCAGTCAACTCTATTTTATACATAGAAGCTTTAACTTCATTTTATTTGCTGAATGGGTGGGTCATGACTCATCGACATAATGTCTTCAAAGTCTGCCAGCCTTGGTGCCTTCCCTAATGATATTGCTTGTTTTGTGCATTGATACAGTGACAGTCGAGAAAAATGCTTATTCTTTGAAAGGTCAGTGTACAGCTTAATCTACATCAGAGCAATCAGTTTCTGCAAAGCCTATTGCTGAAACATAGTTTTTAACCTTTTACACCTCAGCTTTTCAGTCCTCTTTTCATTTACTCTGCTCTGGACTGACACACAAGCTATTTGTCCTTAAAGTTTGAATTCTTCTCTCCAAAATGCTAAGTTTGGTAAGGTCAGGAGTATATCCGTTCTTCCTTATCCTCGGGAGTATTTTAATGAAAGACCAGCATTACACAGCTCAGCGCTAAAAGGATTATAGGAATTGCAGAGCGCAGCACTCCCAACTCTGTTTTATGCAAAGAATCAGAGCCAAAACTGGTCTGTTTTTTCACTGCAAATAACACTTGCATTCCATCATGACTGGACAGAACCTCAAGAGGTCTTCCTATCTACCCACCTGCAGTATTGTTTTCCTTCCATTTGCCATCAAGCTGTGGTCAATAAGCAACCCAGGGCAGAACAGAACTATGCTCAGTGCAGAGTGTACAGTCAGCGCTGAGAGTAACTAACATTCCTCTGCCTTAAGACCTTCAAAACAGTATAGTGCTTTTGAGAGTGCTTCATGGTTCATGTGCACACACGCAGGAGGAATACCACTGTTGGAAAAATGGAGTATTTTGCTATTGCAAGTTTTTTCAAGACAACTAGAGAAATTATTTTGGTGAGCCAGATGTAGATGTGCAAACATCTAATGAGACAATCAGCAGAAAGGCAGTGAACCACATAGAATCCTACCACATGACTCTACTTGAAATTTATAATGTGAATTAAATAATACAGTTCAAAATCTTTTTACATCACTTTGCTGTTCTCCCTTGGCACAAGAGAATGAATTAGACAGCTGTCACCTTGTCTGTAAATAATGTTCAAAGCTAATTTCTTTGAAGAGGTTCCTTTATGTGCATTTCAGCAAGATGAATGTAGATAATTAAATATTAAGATATTTAAATCAAGTTGAATATAGGCAGCAGCAAAAGTAAATTACTACCTTGTAGTGCATCTTTATCACATGAATCTGCTTGTTTTGTTTTGCTTTGTCTTGCTCTATTCAGAAAACAATACCAATGAATCGTTGCTAGTCCTAGATGCAGTGCTCAGATGATAAACCTCCTTTTTGTCAAACCGGGACAAATTTTTTTCCTGGTTTGTGTCTTGCCAGACATGGCATAAGGTGCGAGATGTGAGGATCATATATTTGAGATGAGATTGTATTCTGTGCTCTCTACTCGGAGGAAGAAGCAACACCTCCTGTACAAGCAGCAATGCCAAGGAGAAAGATGACCACAAGACCAGAGAGAAACATCGGAGAAAGTTCAGCAAGATTTTTAATGCCCATGGAGAGACAACCAGGATGTTGGTGTTTAATATCCCAGTTCTACATCATCAAAGTCAAAGGGAGCTTTGTCATTGGACTTTGCCTGACACAGTAAGACACAACACACCATGACTTTGCCTTGGCAGGAGGAGATGCTGAGCTAGCTGCACTGAGCCCACACTCCCAGCTCTGACACACCATTAAACTACATTTGCTGGATTTATCATTCAGACTTGTCAAATATGCATGTCACATGACAAGCATTATGAAGCCTTAACTGTTTGGGAAATGTTTCAGCATGAAGTAAAGCAAATATGGTTACTGTTTACTCCATGAATTTTATGCTACACATTTAAGCATTCACAGAGTAAGATGTTTCAGAGCCACAAATAATTTGCAGCCATCATCCATAGCCTATGAATGAGACATGAGCCTACAGGAACCCAGGTATCTCTAGCTAACTGAAATAAAATTTAATTCGTACTTATTTTTGCTAGCACTAAAATGGGAGGAAGAAGGTGGGCATGCATATAAGCTGTCAGTTGAAGCAGAACGTTATGGAGGTGAGAACAGCAAACGTTGTCCAAAAGCAGCACTGTTTTTTCCTTACTTCCAAGCTGTTTTTTGTACCGTACATTGTTATATCAGGTCATCACACATGCAATTTGGTTTCGTTTGATTTTTTGGAGTCTTACACTTCCTGGGTCAGGAGAACACTGCCAAAAATATACATTTAACAGTGACAGGATAGAGACGCCTCTGCATTTGCATCCTCTTTCTGCTACCTGCAGCCCATGGTTTGATGGAGGAGAATGAAAGTGGGTAATGTAAGGATATGGTGAATAATAAAGGATTGTATGAAAACAAGAAATTTGCTATATTCTTTAGCAGCTCATTTCCGGGCATGCTAATAATACAATATTTTTTCAAGCATATTGTTCTTGTAAGGAAGATGAAACCTCATTTTGGAACAGCTCTGCTGCACTGCAACACATTTGGAGCCTTCACATTTCAGTAATTAAGTTATTTATTGGAGAACTACTCCATAAATTCTCCCCAAACAGACAGTAAAAACCCCCATACACACACAGAGAGTGCATGAGTGATTTATAGGGACTAGTTGAATTTAAGCTCTCTAGCAGAATAATGAGTCCTTCAAGTTAGATGGCTACTTTTAGTGATATGTGTACTAAACAGTTGCCATGTAATACCTCCCTGTAAAGTCATACGTTGCATGTTGTCATTGCTTTTTGCAATATAAAAATTACAACAAACATACTGATCTGTTTTCTGTTTTAGATGACAGTTCTTCCAAGATTGTGAGTGGAATAGTAAGCATGTTTGTAATTAAAGATAACACAAAATTCTTCTGTGTTATCATTTTACCTACAAAACCCCAGGGTAAAACAGCTTTAGCATGAAAAGAAATACATATGGAGCTGCTGATGGGATATTCTCTGCTTGAAGTACAGCTTAGAGAGAGGAAAAATTTTGAGCATAGATCCTAACAATAAAAAAATAAATAGGATTCCATCATATGCCTCTGTCTGCTCAGTAGTCTCATATAATAGTCTTCAAAAAAAGAGCTGAAATAAAACTTCCCCTGGACAACCATTACCTGCTATTATCATCTAGGAAAATGGAACTGCCTGTAATCTCCATTTGCTGTCCACAGCATTCAGTAAACCCACTTAGTGCATGGAGACTTTCAGGAATTCCTCTTCCACAAAGGCCAAGACAAGGCAATGAGAAGTTGACTCTTGGGGGCACATGGATGTGATGGAGCCAATAGCAAAATGAGTGCTCTTAGGAAAGCATCAGACTTGCATGCAAAACATGAAAATTAGTCCTGAGAAGCAGGAGTGAGGTGTTAATATCTTTCAGGCAGAAGGAAAAAGGGATACGTGATACCATGAAATTTTAACTGAAGAAAATATGTTTAAGAAAGATCTGCTCTTCTACAGGAATATCTTGATTATTTTCCAGCAAAACTGCCTGCCTTTCTCAGCAAGGCATGTAGAAGCAGGAATGGCTTGACGAGGCTCTGAAGTCTGTCCTGCTACATCCACCCGTGAGATCAGGCTGTAGCCCAGATGTTGCCCGATCCTCAGGATGGTCATAGGTAGGCTCGTGAGGCCTCATTCTCTTTTGTAGAGTCAAGGCTGTATGACATGTGTCAGGAATGACTTCTTGGTATCTAATTCAGAAAACAGAGTAGTTCTTATTAATAAGAATCATCTTACCACTGTCACCTCTCACTTTTCCCTCATTAAATAATCACAGCTGGCCTTTCTGGTTTTGAAATCTACCAGTTTATGACCCTGGATTTAAAATTTTTCAAGGCTTTGGAATATTTAGATAAAGGATTTTTTTTTTTTCTGATCAATCTATGTATTTTAATATAACACACATACAGTTTTGCCAGTTATGTCAGGAAGCAACCCCCATACCCATGCTTTAACTGGAAAAAATGAGCACCGGTTCATTACACTCCAATTTATTAACATGCCTTAGTAACTCCCAATGGGAACCAGGCATGGGTTTTCACAGGAGCATGGAAAAACATTTGAGAACATAACAACAATCTGGTATGTGACATCTTTAGACACTATAATGGAAAAGACCATGGCAATTTTATGTGGACATTATGGAAAATAATGAAATATACAAAATGTATGAGTAGAACAGTGTCAACGAAACTCTGCAGTCAGATTATTTTTCTACCAGGCTCTAACTCGTGCTTCATGATCCATAGCATATATCACAACCTCCCAGTAGAGCTCATAACATTGAGAACTATTGATTAAATGTTAACCCCTTGACTCAGAAAGTTGAAATTTCACAAAGTGCATCCCATTACCAGCAATGGTAATGTGTCGAGGAAGATCAACGATTCCACACAGTTGCAGAATTTTTTTCTGTGGATTTGAATTTAAACAGTTGAAACTTATTTTCTGCTGCATATAATTGTAAAACAAGTACACTTCAAAATATAGTATTGGATAGTGCAACCTATGCACACACATATACACTTATACTGTAGTGGTGAAATATTTGCAAGTTAGCAAATAGAAAAATAAATATCAATTTGCATATGGATTTCAACATACTGTTATGCTAAAATGTGTATGTGCGTTTTCAACTACTCACTGCATTAACATTGACACTTTCTAATAATTGGTTATTTGCCTATATAATTATGGGCATTGCACAAACTCTTCAAGTATATAACTGTGCATACAATGCATATCTTTTTTACCTTAAAGTAAACTAGTTTACTCTTAATTTCTTCATTGGTTTTCTTTCTGAAATTGAACTTCTTTCTGGCAATTTTTTTTCCTAAAACCCTGACATCTTATCAGTAAGACAAGCTCGTGTTTTCATTTTTCTAATGAAATATTTATGAGAAGTAGGATTTTCTTTATCTAAAGAAAATATATAATTTAAGTCAGAAAATGTTCAGCTCCTACAAGCATAATTGGGAAATTTAGAAATAGGCAGTTCTCAAAATATTCATTCAGATGAAAATCTCTAGCTTTCACACAGCAGAGCAAAACCTCAAGGTGAAAATACTGGAATTCTCTGTATCACTTTCTTTGGCAAGATACTTTTGACTTCCTGATGCAACAATGACTTTATTCACAGTGCTTTATACTAATAATGCTGTCAGCAGAGATGGCTTCAAGTGAAAAAACCATTAACTTGTAGAAATTATAGAATTGGGTCAAAATTTTCGGATTTTGTCCATTCACTTGGTTTAGTTCTTTTTTTCTTCATTGCATAAGAAGACAGTATCACCAAGTGTAAACATTACTGTTAGTTTCATTAATGCTCTAGACATCCACAGTCAAAGACTTTTAGATGCCTGCTTTCACTAGAAGTTACCTCTTAAATATGTCAGAGGATAGATGTGTCTACATTTCCCAGTGGTGCTGAATCAAGACACAGCATAATGAGCCAGTGTGTAAAGCACTATTGTAGCTGTCTCAGAAATATTTGTAGGACATCCTAAAAACACCTTCAGCAGCACACTGTTGCAGTCAGGGGCTCTATACATCAAATTCATGTTTATGGAGTAACCTGTAAGGTCACTCCTCTGGAAAGTCCTTACCAAGGTGTAGTCAATGGCAACAATATGACGGCTTTCATTTATCAGGAGTGGTGTAAAACCCAAGCACTGCGCTAAGTATGATGGGAACATATGAGAAGTCCTGTGGAGTTTTACCTTTCATTACAGGGGAGTTCCACTGTAGTGGAGTTTATGGACTTGTGATTTTATGGAGTGTGATTTTGATTTTTTATTTTTCATCTAGATCTATCCAATCAATTACTTTCATTTACTCTCTGGGCAGGCTGCGAGTTATTGTGTGACAAGTTTTAGGTGCCTGCAAAAAGTATAGGGCAATATTCATTGCAGAGAATAGCTGTGCCTGGAAATGCTTTCTGGGATCTTGTTCTTCCTCCCCCTCCTCCCTCCATATTTCTTGGAGGTGAGGGGTTATTTTTGACTGTGAAGAAAGAAGGAGATGGAGGTAGAGGTCCTTTACTTCTACAAGTCTTGATATATTGTTCATAATCATACTGTAATTATTGAACAATCAAAGGTCCAGTTTAATCAATGGACAATTTACAATGAATAACAAATCTATAGGCAAAAATAATTTGATGTCACTGCACAAATCCAAACTGAGGCTTTTGTCAGAGATGGTATCACAACAAACAGCTGATATTTCTTACTGTGTTGCTTTAAAACCTAAGCTAACTGGGCAGCATTGCTTAAGCAGGGAAACCAGGCACATGGTGCCTCAGTTCCCTTTGCTCCCCTTTTTGTTGTCTATACTGGGAAATCACCCACAGCTTTTGTCCTCAGTAAGTTCACTGTGCAAAGGGACAGGTGAAAGGCAAGGCATGGGAAGAGGGTTGTTGAGTGCATTTTTCAGTGTGGACACGCTTTCTCAGTCTGAGCCTGGGTGGATCAGCCTTGCTAGACCTCTGCTGCCTCATCTGTGTAACAACCGGAATATAACCAGGTGCCAAGGCTATCCTTCTTGATTTAGACTGCCCAGAAGTTGGCTACATGCTATGCAGAAGAGAGCAAGAGCTCTTGTGCTCTCTTCTTCCATGTAATAAGCAAGGCTTAAAGCATGCACACAAGAAGTGGGAAGTCTGGCATTTTAGGTCCCCCACAGCTGTCGGAAAAACCTGGGAAATGTCCAGACATGTCCAGAAATGTCCCTGGGAAGTGCCCAGACCTCAGGCTGTGATTCAGCCAGGACGTTTGGTTCTCTCTGTGCAGCTGACTCTTGAGACAGGTGTGGAAAATTGATAGAGCAGGAAGGGAAGGTAATGGGCAGGAAGGAGCCTGGTATTCTGAACTCTCTGCTGCATGCTGCAGAGAGTGAAAATATAAATGTGTTCCAGAAAGGATTAAACTAATTAATGAATGATAGGTCCATCAGGAGCTATTCAGTACAAAAGCAGAGACAACATCTTGCTCAGAAAGTTTTCAAATCACTGAACACTGGGGGAAGATGCCTATCAGTAGAAAGATATTTTCATATTTATCTTTATCATGCTCTTCTGTGAACATTGACTTGGAACAGGGTGCTGGGTTAGGCAGGATCCAGGTCTGAACCAGAAGGGCTGTTCTACTGGATGTTCTTCTGTAAGGGAGGTGCCTCCAACTCACAACCTTCTTTTGGTGTTTTATATTAGTCATTGACAGGAATAAGTGGGGGGCATCAAAACAGCAGAAATAATCCCACAATCAAGGTCAACCTCAAGTAAAAGCAGGAAACATACTTAAGAGAAACAACCATGAATGAGGGGAGTCAGGTCAACCTCAACACTATAGGAGATCTTAGTGCTCCTGCTGTCCTTGCAAATGTGCCAATGCATGCCATTTCAGCTGGCTCCAGTTGTGTGATGTACGTGTTTCTCACACAGAACAGAGGACAACATTAATTTCACATAGACCCCTGAACATCTAACAGTTGATAATGAATTCATGTCACAGGTAACCCAAAGGTGAATGTTTCCACATATCATTACGTAGCCCTTTAGCTCTCCCGTAATCCCAAGTACTTTTTGTCAGGCCCAGTTTTTGTTGGGGAAGAAAGCATTAAATCACGCAGAATATTTCTCTCCCTTTGCCAGATTCTCCCTTCAGGATGGGAAGCCCCTTAGGCTATTTAGGTCTGAGATACCGTATTTGGAAGGTTATTTTCACCAACTTGTAAAGCCTGAAACAGGCATCACTAGTCCCAAGCACACAGAGCTCTAATTGAAACCGTTCCCAGCAGCTCTGTATCTACATATACATATCCTGATTATGACAAAGCTCATGAATAATCACTGGTATGAACTTGTTCCGCATTGTCACAAGTTCAGGAAAGCAATGGGGATCCAATTGCATCACCTGATCCCTCTGCATGGCAAAGATGACAAAGTTCTCATTTTCTAAAAATAATTACATAGCCCAGTGTGAATTTCTGCGGCAAAGGACACCAGGATGACTCACAAGCAGAGAGATTATGAAAATGTATTTGTGCTGCAACATTAGGATTAAGACAGAGCGAAGTTGTAAATATTCAGCTTCACTTCAGGGTTCACCTCAGCTCTTCAAACTTCTGGCTAACCCAATCTGCAGAATTAACTCTGCATTGTTGTTTCCTTAAGCACCCGAAAATATTCCCTTCTAAAAGCTTTTACATGTGATGCAGCAAATTCTTTTGCTTTTAGTGCTGTGCTCTCCCTTCCTTATTAAAATAAGCGGTTTTCAAAGGGGGAAAAGATAAGCCATGCAATATCTGTTTTCTGACCCCATGAATCTAAAATGAGATGGTTTCATTGTCTTTCTATATCCACACTGTAATTGCTGTTCCTGGTGTATTTCCAGAATGCACCTCCCTGGGGATCCACATGCAATCACAGTATATTAGAATATTTCAATGCTTTTGTTTTCTTCATGGCTCTTGCAATTCTTTTCTTTCATGTCCTGATCCTCACTGGCACATACTGGAGTACCTCCACTGAAGTCAATGAAAAGTCATTTATTTGCGCCGGCTGAGGATTTGATCTGAGACCTTTAGCTTTATCTGTGTTGTACCACAGCCTAAAAAGTTTATTGTATATTTTGCTCTTTTGAAGAGCATAAATATATATAGTTATATATACAAACTGTGTATCAAGTACTGAGGTGAAACTTAAATGACCATGATGATACAAATTAAAGGGATTATTAATAATGCCAAGAAAATTATTTTCTATACCCTAAATAGACCCGAGTAGTGAAAGGTATAGAGTCAAATCTTGTCTCAAGAGAGGACAAAGATCAAGATCAGTAACATTCATGGTACTTAACAGAAAACTGAGATCTCCTCTATTGATTACTCCTACCTTCCAAATCAACACTTTTGAAGGCACTGGCTGGTAGAATTTAGGGTTAGGTCTTGTCAAACTGGGTATATTTGTTTTGAGAGAAATTATGATTTTTTTTTTCCATCATCAAAAAAAAAGAATGCTTTGGAAACGTTGCTATAAGAGTAAACTTCTTACACTGAAAATGATATTTAGGAAAAATATTGATTCCAATTGCAAGATACAGCATTTATTTCAAAATACAGAAACAAATCATACATACATATATATATATATATATAAATTCTAAATGTAACTCTGATCTCTTTCAATGATAGTAATTCCAAAATAAAATGCTCACAAATGCAATTTTTTTCTTTGATGGCTTTGATTTAAATGGGTACACACTTCAAAAAATCCTTGTGCTTCTATATGCTATTTTCCAATAAAACCTTCTGGCAAAATTTTTAGACTAAGTTTGTTCAAGCTGCAGAAGAGGTTGCTGATAAATGTGACTGAGAAAATAGCAAGAGACTGTAATTTTTTCCCAATGAAGACAGCCAAGCAGTGGAGCAGGCTGTCCAGAGAGACGGTGAAGTTCCCATCCTTGGAGGTTTTGAAAACTGGCTTAGATAAAGCCCTGAGTAACTTAGTCTGATCTCACAGCTGCCCAGCTTTGGGCAGGAGGTTGCACTGGAGACCTCCTGCAGTCCCTTCCAACCTAAACTGTCCTATGACCCTTCAATCCTAGGAAATGTGAATTGTGTTGTAGAGCTATGAATACTTTCCAGCGTAACTGAGGAGTTAATGTGCTACAGATCAAACATTCTTTTTTAATTTCTAACTTTGGTTACTCACACGAAGTTATTTCTTTACTGGAATCACCAATAGCAGCTACTTTAACTGGCCAATGATACTCTTCTGAGAAAGGGATAAACTCAAATCAGTTAGTACAAAGCCTTCTGGAAGCCAACTACAATTCCAGCCCAGAAATTTTAGAAGATGCATGAAATATCATGCACAGTGTGTTACCATGATCTATACCAGAGATACTGAAGAATAACAAAGAAAACGAGATGGTAGATACACCATTAGTGGAAAAGGAATAGACAGGCTCAGGAGCTACTGGTCTAGTACAGCGCTCACTGAATTATGTCCTTCACAGCTATAGATCAGCCTGTAGTAATGTAGCCTTCTAAAGCCAGGCTTACTATCAGGATTGTAAAATTAAATGTGAACTACCACGTATTTATTATTTTCAGCTTCACAAATGCTGAACAATTTGTGCTCAGCCTTATCTAAAATATATAGCAACATCACATGAATACCTTGGAATTATTTAATATCATAAAATTAACAGCCATAAATAAATGCAAAAGCACAGAACAATATAAACCAGAGTCAGAAATGTAAGCATCCTCAAAGTTGAAATTGCTTTTTGCTTTCACCTGCATTCTCAGAAGCCTGGGATAAAAGATAAATTTTATGATTTGTCTGCTCTTATAGCACCACATTTTGGATATTGTAAAATACTGCCTGCACCTTGTGAACTTTCATCTTTCTATCCAATTCTAGTCTTATTATTAGTGACCTCCTCTGAAGTTTAGAGTGCAAGTGGAAATAGCTATGAATTACCTGTACCTGCTCAATTTTGGAAGTTCAGATGCAACCTTTAGCTTCTCGAGTTCAGGTCCACAAATATTCACTTTTTATTTTTTGAGAAGGTGATCTTTTGCCCCACTCTGGGCCTAAACATTTTGCCTTGAGCTCATCTATTTTGGACAAAAGCGGTTAGAGCAGGGGCTTTTTTTTAGTCATAGAGAAAACATGCAAAGATCTCCTCCCCACAAAACCCAGAACATTTGCGCCAAACTGGCAAAGCAACAGAGCGAGAGTAGGCACAAAGACAAAATGGGATTATAAGATGTACCTGCAGAGCATAGCACTGCTTTGGCTTGTGCTGCAGTTTCAGCAGAGCCTTTCAGCAGGTTGCGGGAGAAAGTGTGAAGGACTTGCTGGCTGGGATTCTCTGCTCACCACGGATGTAAGGCAAACACACCCCATGTTATACAATGTGGTACTGAAATGGGTCATGGATCCCAGGGCAGCTATAGGTAACTCTCAGCAGAAAACCAAACTGAAAGAGATTTTGATTCAGGGAGGGAATCCCAGAAATTTGTTGATCTTAGTAACTGTCCATGTTACTCCAGTTCCATGGACTCAGCAGCTTCATAATCTGTACACAATGTTGTGTGAAAAACAATACAAAACAGTAACTATTGGAGTTTGCATAACAGTGTTTTGTACCGTAATCATGGTCCTGTTACTCTCAGTGCTTCAGACACATACACATAAATTCTTCATGCCTCAAGAACTTTAAGTCTAGTGACTATGGGGCAGATCACAGTGATTTCGGTACACACAAATGCATGGGGTGCTCACTGTGAACTTCAAAAGGAAGAGAGGTGGAAAACAGCTTCTAACTTAAGCCCTCTAGAACATAATTGTCTTGTCTAAACTAGTTTTCTAGGCTACTCTCCTCATGGTGGAAGGAGATATGCAGGCATGTCTCACTGCATCCTAAAACAGGTAGTGTGAATCACTTCATGGGGCACCTACCATATGTAGTGTTTAAATTCCAAAGCCAAATGCAGGAGAAGTTTCTCATGATTTTGAAGAAAAGCATCTAAAACCAAAATTAAAATTTCAATAATAAACCAAAATATTTATACTAAATTATGAAATAACAGCACAAATAATTCCCTTTTCATACACTTTCCCCCTTTTCTTTATTTGTTTGTGAAACTTTTTAACAGCAGAAGTGAAATCGATTATTTTCTTCAGATTTAAATTTGCTTCTCCAGGTTTTTAGCCTGCCTACAGTTTTAAATTTTCCAAAAGTATGACATTTTGAAATGTATTATTGGACTTTATAACAGTGCCCATAAGTATACCTGGAGCATAATAATTACCAGAAAGAAGGGAGTGAGGGAAGAAAAAGGAAGAAGTGGAAGGGAAAGGCATACATTATTCCCACTGACAGAAGTGATGAAATGCTACCCATTCCATTTTGATAGACTAATAAAAAAGAAGAGGGTGAGACTTTAAAAAATATAAAATATTTAATTGCAAAGCTTTTTCTTTCAAACTGAAAGCCTGAATAAACCTTATTTATTTGTTTATTTCTCTCCAGTTTACAAACATAACTGCCTTGAACAGCTTTTATTTTTTTTTCTGAAAAAATTTACTGCTCATACCTAAAATGAGATACTTGTAAGAATTTCCAAAGATGGTAAAGAATCTTCCCATCCAAAACCCAAGCGATTCGAGAAGATGTACGGGACCTTAGCAACATGGCCAGCCACATGCCACTTACAGGCTGCCAGCAGACCTTTACTGCGAAACTAATTACCTAGAAAAGGTCAGGAGAGCAGACTAGGCTCATACTGCTATCGATCTACAGTCAGAAACTCTTGCGTGTTTGACAAGGGTCTCTGCAGCAAAATAAACCACAATCAGAATAGACCGGTAGATATTTAGGTTAAGGCAAATGGCCTCAGCATTAACAAGGGTGTGTTAAGGTTACATTCAAATCATCCCTACCACTTGCTGTTTTTTTTAATTCCTGTGTAACCCCCTTAATAACCAGGCACTGAGCGGATAAGGGGGTGTTCAAAACCACAACTGATGGTTGGAAATGGAAGACTGGATAAGGAAGGACAATGGCAGTGTGGGGTACAAAACGGCATCTCAAGCACTACGAGGTCCTCTGTGATTTGAACTATTGCAAATGAGGTGTCTCCGTTACATTGTGTCTTTTGTTGGTGGTGGTTTTGTTTTAAATCTGTGCTCCTTCTCACTGTTAAGAAAAGGCTAATGCTGAGATACCCTATGCAGTGCTGGGAGTCCTCACAGAAAGGTCAGCCGAGGTAAATGAGTACCAGGACACATACCAGTTGCTGAAAATTTCTAGGCCACAGCACTTGTTTTAAATGCGTGCCTTGCTCCTTTCATCTTAGTGCAGACTGAATGTTCATCAATGCGCTGCTTATTGACCCTGTGCTCATATACTGAACCAAAGCACTATATTATCACGGATCTTTTTCTCGCTTTTGCTGTGTTTATAATACACTTTGCAAAGTCCATATCTCATAAAAGGCTGTAATGCTGAAATGCATTGTAAGGAGGGGGAAAATCACATAACGAAAGCGTTCAAGACCTGCAAAATTGAGAACATTCCCAAAGAACTCAGCTTAAAAATACATTTCAGACATCACAAAAAACCCCCTTTGCATCATGTTGTTTCTTTCCCTGAATAAAGGTAATAAAAATTCTGAACTCAGAGCCATTTAACTAAAGCACATTTCTAATACCGTAATCCATTGAGCTCCATAATACCTTCTTGCTTTGATTTCTAATGTTCCGCATTTAGTAATCACCCCGCTTGTTCTGGTGGGTAATAGGAATAGTATTTATGGGCGAGAAACGCTCCGAACTGCTCCTGTCCTTGAGAAGCCATTCACTGCACTTGTGTTCCTTATATGCTCTGCTCTGTCATATTTAAGAAGCTGCCCACACGTACAATAATGTGCCTTCAATTCCAGGGGTAAAAAGCTTTCCCTTTCCAAAAAGAAATCCTGCTATACCTGTGTATTCCTGAATAATTTTCAAAAAATAATTTTGGTGAGCAGTTCTGAGTGCTTAGTGTACATCCACCTCCCCAGTGCTGGACAAAGATATAAAAGCTGCTTAAAGGACTGGGAAAATAAATGTACTGTAGGAACAGTTGCTTGTAGGTTGTAGGTACAACAGTGGATGGTACAAAGAAATGAATTAGCAAAAAATTCTTGCTTTTTACACCTTTTTTAAAATGGAGATGATTTGTTTTGGCAGTGTAGAGGAACTAAATTTAACCCTGATAACAGCTCCACAAGACATTGCATCTCTAGCCGAGTGGCACCACTGCAGAGAGGCATTTCAAGATATTTGGCCTAGCAGGCTGATTCCCACCATGGTAGAAGCTGGTTCAGTCAAGACCTCATGTCTATGGGAATCTAGGTTATTTTACCTTTTTTATTTTTTATTCAATCCAGACACTCCCTTGACATGCTAGTAAACCTCTTCTTTATCCTTGAGTTTGGATGAAAGGAAATAAAAAACAGACTAAGATATTGCTCAAGAATATTGGGATACAGCATGGTAGAAGTCAGAGGGCTGAATTGAGCAAATTGAGTTGATAAATGGTGAGTCATACATAGATAATAAATCATGGTGCAAAAATATTTGGACCTTCATACCTATGAGAAGAGAGGTATCCCTCATTACCTCACCTCTCTAACACAGCATTAGGATGCTGTCTTTGCAGTAGGCTGAATATTTTTAAAGGATTTATAAGTTGGATCATATGTTCTTTATGAATATTCCTGAGACATAATTGGTCTACAGAGTCTTTTGAAAATGTGTTTTCCTTTCTGGAGTATGGTCTCTGCTACATAGAATGGATAGAGGGGGGAATAAGTCATGCCCTCTGCCCTCTGCATGTTGTCACACCAGAGACAGGGCAATGCCAAAATCCCAGAAAGCATCTTGACTTTGCTTTTCCAGGAATTCCTGCTATTCTCCTTGATTGTTTTGAGAAATTCCAAGGACTGAAGGCATTTCTGCAACCAAAGGGGGAAGATACCCACAATATACCTTTTCTTCTCATTGTAAAAAGTGAGATTTCTGTATAGAAAATCGAATGGCATAACTTGGTTTCAAAGAGAAAACATAGCCTGATGGGGACACAGCCAACACTCCCCATCTAGTAGATCCATGGGTCTAGGCAGACACACATGTATGTTTGTTTGTTCAACAAAATCAGATTTGAGTGTTTTGCACTTCTAATATTACCGAAAACTCCCTGCAGAAAGCTAAGCGTAACACCAGCAAGGTCAGATAAGCCTAAAGCAAGCAGCTGAATACTCCTGCTGTAGAAATCCCAAAGCCATCTCTTATAGAGCAAGTTCCATTAAAATACAGATTGTATCAGAGAAGAGATGTAGCTTTGTAGTTTAAAACCTGCCTATTGTGCAAAAGGCATTAGGCTTGTATCAGTCTAGTGGAGATTTTTATGGCAATTTAGATGATGGCAAATTATTAATGTAGAAGTACCTGTTTTATCGAGAATATCACTTGGCTTTTTGTCTGATTTTCATCATGTGCCATATGTACAGCAGTTGATCAAAGGCTGTGAATGCGTTATCTCTCGCCTTGCTTATCATTTCTGAGAAAAGATGAGAAGGAGGAGAAGGGAGGGACAGAAGATGATGATCAGAAATAGAAAACTTTCAAAGTAGATCAAATAAGGCTGTCCGTAATAGTTTCCCTTAATGAAAGGCGTCATTAATCAGCTGTAATGGTGGCTAAGAGTGTTGGTGAGACAGTACATAAGCTGAAAAAAGCAGTCTCCAAGAATAAATGTACACTGCATTGCAGCAGACATACTTCTCATTAGTTTAACTCAAATGTCACTAGTTAATGGGGAAAGTGATTTAGCAACTGTCCTACATGGTAACTCTCTAGTTTCTTCATCAGCCTCTCTCTAGGCACCTGACTAGTCTACATGTGCACATGCCAACACTAGATATGCATTTATGAATATTTTCTTTTTTTTTTACACCCCTGCCCAACATCTCCCCTACCCCTTCCGCCCCCCCTCCCTCCCCCCCGCCCCCCCCCTCCAATGAACAGAGCTCTGTTACTGCCTGTGAATGAAATACTGCCTTGCTGGAAGCTCCGCCAGAAGGATTTACAACACAGCACAGCCAGGGAATAGCTGGGAGACAAACGGATCAATAGGATCGAAGATATTGGTGCCGTGCCTGAGTGAGCCAGAGCACCTATGCTTGGCACCAGGCTGAAGCAACGCATGCCTCAGTCGATCTCCCGCCTGCTGCAATCTGTTCCACCACCCCAGACCTGCGCGCCTGCCTGGCTTATGTCCTCTCATCACAGGGAGACTGTCAGGGCTCTTAGATAAACTGGCTTAGCTTTTCAATAGTCCCTTAGGAAAGTTCCTATAATAACCTCCCCCTAAATGTGCCATATACATGCAATGGTGGCAAAAGTGTGGTATCAACCTCCTCTGCCATTTTGCAGAGACAGACCACAGAGCTGTCAATAACCTGTTCTGCGGCTTCTGTGCAGGCCAGTCGAGCAGGCTGGAGCCGGAGCAGAGATACACCAGGAGAGAGAGGACTCACCATCCAGAAAAGCCCCTAAATCTAGACCAAGATACCAGGGATTAGAAAGTCCTTGAAGCCGCCCCGACTCTGCTTCTGCCAAAGTCCAGAAACAGGACCAAGGGGAATCAAACCCATAGCTCTGTTTTACATCTCTCTCCCACATCTGCAATATTGAAAAAACTCATATTAATGGTTAAGAAAATTATCTTTTAGACATTAATGTTAAGACTAAATCTAGATATTTTGCATTTATTTGAATATAAAAAATAAGAGAAGACATGCTATCCAGGTGAATCTAGCAAGCTGAAAACTTATGGTAATGCAACAATAGGAAACTCTCAATACCAAATATTCAGCTATAAAATTGGTCATTTCTTTCATTCAGCCAGCAGTATTAAATTATTATGTACAGAACAAGTTGAAAGACAATTGATGTGAACGAAAATATCTTGAAAAAGTGAACTTAAAACTGTGTGGACAGAGGTAAACAGGATGGTAAATGTTGTTCACCCAAACGTGTATAACTTTTGAAACACACAGAAAGTTTTATGGTGCATCGGAGGTGAAAAAAGCACGGGTGAGTGCTGACAAATTAAGCTTTGACTTAATTATGAAATGAGTGGCTTTGCTCTGCTTTTTCAGAGTTTTGTCACAAAGAGAAGAACACTTTTTCTGAGAAGAATTAAGACTCCAGCTTTGGGTAATTCATCCTGCTTTTCTTGGTACCACCGTAACTTCAGTTAATTGACACCAACCCCTCTGAACGGACTACTTCGTGGACGTAAGGGAAGCATGAAAAGACGACTTCAACACACTAATTGGCAGGCGTCAGATAGAACCTTTTCTCCCTCCTTTTAACAGCACAAGTAGCTTTTAACAGCACTGAAACTGGAAGACCACAAGCGTATTCAGATTGACACCTGGAATTAATGTATAAGGAAAGACTATAGAAAAAGGACAAGCACGCCTGGATACTCTCCCTAATATATCCTTTAAGCTGTCAGAAATCTTAGTATCCTAAGCTAGATGTTGTATCTACCTCTGTATTTAACAGCCCTTGACGATCCTTTTTTTCCCCCCATTAATTCCATGAATTGCTTTTTGCAGCCACTTATACTTTTAACATCTACAACATCGTGTGGTAAAAAGGCAAAAACTTCCCCAGACTGGCTCAAGTCATGCAGGCATTAGAAGGCAGCTAGTGAAACTGCAAGAAATAGTAAATAATTTTTCCATATTTGCTTTTTTCTAACCCTTGCACAGTTTTGTAGATTTTTATCATCGTCCCTTCATTCACTCATTTTCCGAGTTGCAAAATGCCAATCCAATCTCTCCTTACAATAAGTCAGACACCTTCACTAGAAATGCTCGCTGCTCTTATGTGATATTTGCCATTTGCCTGTAGAATTCTAGGGAAAATGGGAGTATACAGTTGTATTATTTTTGCTCTGTGTCTTAGTTCACATTGATATTCTTTTCATATCTCTGTCTCATCCCTTTATTATTATGGTTTTTTTTTTGGTTTTTTTTTTTTACTGAAAAGAAGAGGCAAGTGAGAAGAGTGATTTGTTATCCCAGATCTCTGCAGCTGCCTGCCATGCCTCTGGGTGCCTGTGCTTCAGCAGGGACCGCGTTGATGCTGTAGCAAAATGTAAGCATCAAACAGCCCACAAGGCCGTAACATTCCTGTTCAATGTTTTACATTAATAATCTTCAACAGCTCGTTATCAAATTACTCAGCTACTTTTTCAAAACACTTTAGATAAGGGCCAAATAAAGAGCATTTCTAACTGCCTTTACAGATATTTCTGATTACCCACTGAGATTTCCTATAAGAATGAGCTCTGCTAGAACAGTGAAGTGGCTGAAATTCAGTCATTCCATGTGCCAAAGCAAAAATGTACCCTTTCACCTCCGGCACTGGGGAACAGTTCATTTTCACAGAGAACACGCGAAAAGTCATGTCCTGCTGATTTGGTTTACTAACTGTGGAACTAAAAATATTCTTTTTGGCCCCCTGAACAGCTGATCTTGTAATTCGCATCAAGATCCAAATGACCTGCACAAAAAATGCTTACTTTGTTTTGTACCTACCCAATCTCAATAAGCCAGTGCACTAAACAAGCGAAGAAAATACCTGACTGAGCCGCACCTGGAGAGTACAGCTTGCTCCTACTCTCTTTTACTGCACATTTAAAAAAAGAAGCCTGCTGATATTTACAGTTGAACCAGATTTGCAATGTGCTAATGCAAAATGCATGCAGCAAATGGGAGCTTCTGCCTGCACACAGGACAGTTGTCAGTCTGTCAACATCTGCGCTTAGGAACTAAGGCAGAATCGCTTGCACCCAGATATCTGCCTTTATCTGGCTGCATACTTTCTTTTATGTACTCTGGGTTAAAACTCTGAAGAAAACTATAATAATATGTCAAATAGGAGTTATTACCCTACTTTGAAAAGACTCCTTGAGCTTTTTTAACTCTTTTTTTTTTTTTTCTTTTTAACCTTGTATCTTTACCAGTGAGAACTGGTAGTGAGCACAAACAATAATCTTTACCAAGTAGCACAGAGCTAAAGCCTGACACACTGAGATAGTAAGTACTTCAAGAGGGTCAGGAGCAGGGCAGTTGCTAGAAGCATCATCTAAAACATCAGAAATGGTACTGCAGTCCTACCTGTCTAGCCAATTCATTGCTTGAGTGATGCTAAAGGCTTTCCAAGAGCAGAATTACATTAGGCTGGTTTTAAAACACTGTCCAGGTGGTCTGGGTCTTCCCCCAAGATGTTGTCATTAGAGTCAGTGACTCAGAGAGGTGATGGAGTAAGGCTGAAGTTGTACGTCCATACCGAGATGAGAGATAGCTTCTTCCTTGAAAACAGACCATTACACAAGCTCAGGTAAAAACACACCTGTTGAACCCTGGGAGTAAGCAGCCAGTACTTTTATGCCATTTTATTCTAGGTCTAGATCTAGGTCTCTTCATTTTCTTCAACTGTGCTGTACATTTGACCAGCAGACTGCTTTGAGAGCTGTGAAGAAAGAGAGGAGTTAAAAGTACAATGCCAGGAATCTGAAATGAAAATTGCTGCAATTATAGCTGTTGACAAACACAGTATGGAAATATCCCAGAAACCAGTTAACTAGGAGCATGTGATCAACCAAATCTATGGACTTTGCTGTGAGAGGTTAAGAAATACCATCCTCCCTATGACTAATGCACGTTTGCACTTTGAACTTCAGTCACGAGATCCTGCTTTTTCTGTCCATTTTCCAGCTGCTCTACTGCAGTCAGCAGCACATCAGAGACTGTCAGGAAAGATCAGCCCAAGCTGCAAAGCACCAAACTCTACAGCGTTCAGTTCTGTTTAGTTCTTCTAATAAACAGGCTTGGTTTTGTTTAATTTCATAGAATTCATTACTATTATTGTCATCTGCCAGAGATAGAGCCCAAAGGGTAACATTTCCCATTTAAACACTTTTTAAATGCCATGTACAGACTTATCTAGATGCTTGCCTGCATTTTTTTTTTCTGCTTAGAAGGAGAGCAATGCTTAGCTCTATCAGTTTATGGTGGCAGAGAGGAGAAGGCACAATGCCAAAATATTTCAAATCAGATCACCATCATGAGCTCTGCTATATCAGAAGGGGGAAAAAAAATTATTCTTGCCTGCAGGTGGGCAAAATTCAATGCTGCCAAGAAAATGCAAGCAAAACTGCTTTTACCTCTAAGAAAAGTGTCTCCAGCTGCTGCATTATGGTACCAAACAAGTTCCACATGTCAGATGAGCAATGCAGTGTGGTGCTGAAAAAAAGAAATGGCAGGCACCATCTGTATTCTTATAAATTCAGCAGTTGCCTAGAGAGTTGCTGCCACTGAAAGAAGCAAGATTACTTCTCTGCTATTAATAAGGAAACTTGACAAGACTGAAAAGGACTTGAAGGAGTTGTCATTAGAGAAGTTTACATTCCACAGCATCTCCCAGCAAAGCAAATGCAGCACTGAAAACTGTAGATACTCACCATCCTGTGACTGTCTGCCAAAAATTTCCAGTAAATAGAACCTAGCTCTGGAAGAGGAAAGGGCTGGGGCAGTAGCAGATCTACATGTTTTTAAAGTACTATCAGGCACTGTTTGGCTTCACTTCTTAGGAATACTTCAGAGCAGCTCTGTTGGTGAGCAAGGGGATCAAATGTCTACTGGTCAGCCCTACATGAAGGAGCCTTGAAGCCTGTACCAGGAAATCAGGAAAAACTTGTTCTGCAACTTTGCTGTCAGCACATGTGAGAAGATCTTCCAAGGCAAGGACTACCTGTCTGTGTCCACACTCCTCTGATCGATAGAGGTAGAGTGAAATGAAAGGAGAAATAAAGGGATTGGTAAGGAAATTTGCAGCAACTGCAAGACACAGCATTTTGCATTCATATATATATATATATATATATTTGCTTTTGGATGTAAGAGAAGGGAAGGAGACTGTTGTCATGATTAAAGAACTCTGGGGTTTTCACCTGCCTGGGCTGCCTGCCTGCCTGCCTGAGTGCCACTGCCTTTTCTATGCAAGGTGTACCATGAAAGCGAACAGAACTTCTGCAGAGTGGCATGGAGGTGAATATGCCAAGCAGCTCATTAGCTGGTGCATTGCTCATTGTTAAGATGCCAATTCCCATTTTGAGCCTGGAGGCTATGCAAAGGGCAGGTAAACAGTAAATGAACACAGTTCTTTGAGTTAAGGGGCTGAATCTGTACTGAACTTTTAAATCTTTTATAGCTGTGATATTTCAGAGTCCTAAAAATGAATCTGAACATCTGACAGGTATGCCATGAAGTTTCTGTGCCAAGTTTTAGCAGTGAGCATTTACCTTCTGATATTCTGGCAATGGGAAAGTGGTTTATGCAGAGGTCTGTGGGCTGCTTTGCAGCAAAAAAAACCTGGCAATATTGAGTTTTTACTATATCTTTTCTCACACAGAAAAAATTCCATTGAAATACATGCAGTACAACCATAAGCAAAAGGTTACTTCATCAATAAAATAATGTTGGTGCTTAAAGGCTTACTATATACATTACTGAGAAGGAGGTGCTCAAGGTCAATATTGAAATACAGTCAGCAGTGTCCCAAATGTTAAACTAATCCTCTATACTTACATCGTCCAGTTCATCTGAAAGCTCCTTCCTCTCTAAACACACAGGGAACAGTTAACCAGCCTGAATTACAGCTACAATTGCAATGCAGCCTCTTTGTGGCATCTATTTACCATCCTGCAGTAAAACTGCCTGGCTTTGTTGATCAGAAAATTACAATCCTGGGAAAAGAAGTAGCAAGTTTTCCAAGGCATTTCTCATTTTTCCAGAGCCTAAGAAAAATGAGAATGTAATGTTTCATTTTGATGTAAAACAGCACTGCTGCTTAGGTTCCTACCTTTAGGTTTACAGGTTGCCAAGGCTGTGTCTGAATCTGTTACTGACATCTCCTGCATTTTCAGGACTGTCACTCACTGCCCCCTTTGCCATATCCACGTACAGATGCTATCAGCTTTGCTGTTCCGGTACTGAACCTTGCACAACAGCCAGCTGCTGGCATCCCCACGTTACCAAAGCAGTGTGGACCACAGAGGTTTTCAAGACCTAGCTGGATGATGCTCTGAGCAATCTGGTCTGACCTCATGACTGACCCTGCTTTGAGAGAAGGCTGGACTAGAGACCTCCTAAGGTCCCTTCCAGCCTGAGTTCCTGCCTGTGATCCTGCCTACCTGCTGGGGTACACAGCTTCTGATGCTGGAGCATAAGCAAGGATATAAGGAAAGTCAAACGAAAAGTGACTAAGGGTGGATTTGCTTTCAGAAGGTTTTTGAGGTAGAGGACGAACAATTTCCAAGATTATGCTACTCCAGAGGTTAAACTTTAAAATATTATCAGGACAGTAGATTTTTTTTTTCTATTTAATTCCTCTCTAGAATATAATAACATACAGATTGGGAACTGCTGGCAAAGATGCAGACACATTGTGCCGAGGCAAGGTGTGGGCTTTTTTTCCACACATATGCCATCAATGTGTTTTTGTGGTGTGGTATTGAGAACTCTTGAATCTCATCTAGACATCTTCAGCTGCACCCCAAGCCCTGTTGCTGCAGTGCAAGCTCTTCTTTTCTTCAGCAGCTAGAGATATTCTGACACTGAGGCAAACATTTCTGTTCAAGACCATATTTATAAGAAGTGTCCACAAGAAAAAAGAAAAAAAAAGAGGTAGACATACACAACAAAAATCTTGCAGAGAGGAAATAAATATTTCTGCCCCTTCCTTTATTTGAGTAAATGTACACAGAGAAGCAATTAAAAAAGGCTTAACTTAAATTGGTTTTCCAGATGAACAATAGTTTGGATAGCAGTGATTGCATATATAACATTTATCCCTTGGGTTAATGATACTCTCTTCCAATTCTCCTTAATCCCATTATAAAGTCAATAAATATTTCTTTTTTTCCCCAACACTTTTATCCAGCATTGTTTAGAAAAAGGAAGGAGAGGAGAGGAGAGGAGAGGAGAGGAGAGGAGAGGAGAGGAGAGGAGAGGAGAGGAGAGGAGAGGAGAGGAGAGGAGAGGAGAGGAGAGGAGAGAGGAGAGGAGAGGAGAGGAGAGGAGAGGAGAGGAGAGGAGAGGAGAGGAGAGGAGAGGAGAGGAGAGGAGAGGAGAGGAGAGGAGAGGAGAGGAGAGGAGAGGAGAGGAGAGGAGAGGAGAGGAGAGGAGAGGAGAGACTAAATTTAGAACTTGAGTTTGAGGAAGCTGCTGTCTGGAAAATCTTTGCATTAAAATTGCTCATCTGATCTCAAACTTCCTTTCTCAATGGCATTTCAGCAGTTCACTCCAGCGAGTGTCAGAGCCCATATGATATGTTATGCCTCACTGAGGGAGTCTTGGCACAAAGTACCTAACAATATATAGCAAAAACTTCCAGTAGTGTCCTCTGTATCCCATCACCATACAAATACTACTCAAACTCAGAGCTGCTGCAGCTCTTAAACATTGGTTTCCTATCACTGTATTGGATTATATAACATTTTGCAATCTTCTCCTAAAAATTTCCAGCTCCTCATTTTTCAGCTGCCTGTCTTTGAACTTTGACAGGAGAAAAGCACTGTGGTCATTAGGTGCCTTTCTTTCACTATTTGTAATTTGTGTATATATATGCATACTTATGTACGCATGATCTTGTTGATCACACATATATATACAAATAAGTGTAGCTGTTCTTTTGAAAGCTACTTAGTGATACTCTAATTATGTAAATTATTAAGTGAAGTCCATTTATAGCCATAATTACAGCACATAATTCATCCCAAGGACAATTGGATGGATTGGACAGAAAAAATGCTTTCTGATCTCTTTTATCTGAAAGATTTTTATGTCTTTTGTGGTTCATACCGTATTCAGTTAATTTAGAAAATGCCTATCCAAAACAGCACAGTCAACTTGATGCACATTTCTTTAAGAATATCTCTGTTAAAATATCATCAGAACACAATCTAATTTTGTTATGCCCGCTAACAATCAACAAAGCTTTTTTTGTTCCTTGAACTGTGCTTATCAGCTAAACCACAAGTGGGAAGCACAACAAATGCTTCAGAACAATGCCATCAGATACAGAAACTTTGTGATTGCTCCCGTCCAACCAGCTCTTTATGAAAACTGCAGGTTGCAAAAGATTAAAATTCTGCCTTGACTGGGTTCATTTTTTAATAAAAAGGGGGAAAGGGGGCAGGGAGCCTTGGGAGGATCAGAAGAACAGATTAGCTGTCTACAGAAACACTAGTTATGTATCATTAACTCCACTGAAGCTATTCATAGTTAAAGCTGAAAAATGCCCAAGTTGACATTCCTTCCTCCCATGCTGTCAGGGGGGAGGCCAGAGACAAGATTTTCCACTTCATCTCCCAGTTTCCTTTTATATACAGGCTCTCAGCAAACTGCTCATGTTGCCACAACAGAGACCTTGAACCTTCAAAGCTATCTACAGAGACAGACCCTTATCCCCAATCAATATGGCTCAGCAAAGAGGCACAGGCTGCCCACACATATCTCTTTGCAGGACTAGGACTTGTGTTTTCAGTGACTGAATTTACTTTTCATGAAAGGGCAGAATGTCACTGCCAATTGGTGTCTGCAAAGAAGTGAGCTAAAAATTTCTTATTTTCATAGGACAGTAAGAATGGGGAGATGCTTTTTTGGAGAGCCAGTCATCACTGGGACAGGAAAAGTCAGCTCTATGACCATCCCAGAATCCTTTTCTGCATCAGGAAGTAAGACCCAGCTAAAGGCAGAGGAGGTGATTTTTCTCCAGAAGAGAGAGTTCCGCATTCAGTCCAGTCTGGATATCAAGATGTGTGACCTAGAGGAGAAAAAACTACTTTAGTTCATTTTTCAAATAATACTAAGTACTGATGAAGGACAAGAATATTGTGTAATTCAGAGCATGAATACAGAGCAACAAAATAGAAATTTGCTTGAAAACAAGTCATCAACAAGAAGAATCACCCGTTCTGTGGGCAGTGATGAGGAGTAGAAAACCTGAAAAGCATGACCCTGATGGACAGTAACATTGGAATGTGAAAGTCAGACAAAACTAAGATGCTTTAAAAAATGCTTAAAATCAAAGAGGCTTGGATAGAATGCTCTCATCAACTTTTTCCTCAAATATTTTTTTGAGAGAGGAGCTTAACAGAGCCCATGTGCGTCTCCACAGAGATGGAGAAGCTACCTCCAACAGAGACAGCTGCAGAACCAAAGGCAAGATTGCCATTGCAACTCAGCGCTCCCTCCAAGACCCACAATGCAGCCCAGCTAATAATTTTTTTTTTTTTTTAGATGCCAGATATCATTGATTTAGGGGTACCAGTTAGTTCTTATTGCTTCAGGGATCTCCACATGCTTTTGCCATGTGGCACCCTACCCCTCTAAGGCAAGTCTCTGCCCAAGGTATACTGATACATAATGGCTTCTGTAGAAGATCAAAGTGTCATTTTTAGAAAGAAGGAATTGAGGGATTCATGATGTTCCCACGATGATTTTCTTTAATGTCAATTTGTTTCCAAGGGTATGCTGCCCTTTGTATTCAAGAAAGATGTAAACTTGTCCTGGTGAGGGTGCTGATGGAGGGAATGCCTCCCACAGAGGAGTTGCCTGTATTAAATATGTATAAGCTGACTAAACGAGATCCATAGGGCATATTAAAGTGTTTTAAAAACTCAAGTGTAAGGCCAAAGAAGAGAGAGGAATGTAGGTGCTTATTAATGGCAAAACCAAAATGAAATAATGTGATAAAACACCTTTGACATTTGCATGCTTATGACATGATGTTAATACTAGACCTGAGGACAGCCAGCAGGGAAAAATTCTGAACAGACTAAGAAATGTTTCCTATGAAAGTTCACAGAACTGTAACATATTCTTCTTCTTTCTTTCTTTATGTTTGTATTTGCAAAGACAATCTAAGATTCAGTGACCTCTACCAAAACTCAGTTATGCAGATATGATTTTTTGAAACATCAACAACTGTGAATATACCCTAATATGAAGCAAGCCAGAGCATGCCTCTGCTGCACCATTTGTACTGAAAGCCTGATTGGGGGGCAGGGGCGAAATAGAGGTCAGTGTCTGCATGATAAAAATGAAATACAAATCCAATGCATTCATGCTGCCTATTCAGCAAGGCCACTTTTTGTGTTTTGCTTCACGAAAAATCACTCAGTGTTGATTATCAACACTGCAGCATTGATTACCCGGATTACAGGCAAGCTGTTTAAAGCCGAAAGAATGAGAACAAAACTCCTAAAAAGGGATGGAGACACCAAACAAACATCTCTTCTTGGCTCTTGGGGACACAAATGCCTCTGTGCATGCCACATACATGGTGTGACACACCATCACTTGTGAGTGGGACCTGGTGCTCAGCCAAGATAATATTTCTGTTCTTATTACCTAGGAAGTAAATTCAGATTTTGTCCGTCTGCTATGTCAGGTGGAGCTTGTTCAATTTAGACAAGGTGGAGGCAGGTCTATCCCTTCTAGTGCCTTTAGGAAAAGCACAAATAAAATACAGGAACACACTTCTTGCAAAGTCCCCAACACATTTCCTTCTTGGGGATGGAAAACTCTGCCCTCTGCAGACATACACAGAGTCTCATAGGTGAAACCAGTGAACCATTCACCAGGCAAAATGGATGCTGGGATCCCTGCCAGAAAGAAAGGGCCCATCCATCTCCTGTGCCCAACACCGGACCCTTGAGCCTAGGGTCAAGCAGCCCATCATGTGCAGAACTGCACGGGCTGGGATATCTTAGCCTTCAAAGCCAAGCAGCACTGAGAGGCCACTGATTCACAGTGGACATAGAAGCTTACACGTTTTTTCTTGCATGGTGGAGAGACACATATCTCTTCGATAACTCCATATTTGTGTCATAGGTATAAAAAGACATATTCAGCATCCAAACAGAAGCAACGGCCCTCACATACCCTTAGCAGCCCTTTCACAGACCCAGCAAACCTGCAGCTCTGACCTTTGCTTTAGCCACTAATCTTCACAACATCCACATGTTGTTCACTCTTGCCACAGCCCAGCTCTGAAATTGAAAACACTCAGCCACTTCTCTCCCATGGAAGGTACTAACACTGGATGCTGTTCCTGGCCCTACCTTCTCTTGGCACCCTTTCAAAGCCCCAGGAAACCTGGGGCTCTGACTTTTGCTTTAGCCACTAACCTAAGTCTGCACCAGCTAAACCCCTCAGGCACACCAGACCAAGCAGGAATACTGTCCATCTTAATCGAATGACATCACAGACTGGCGTTTTTCTTAACTTTTGTTTCTATCTTCATTACAATCAACCACAAACAACCCCCAGTAATCCTGGTTACACATTACCATGAAGTTTTCTTTACCGTGTTTCATATTGGCTATTGGCAGTATAATGGATTTTAATCTTTTTTCAAACCAGGCCTTGAGCTCACTCTAGAGTATAAGGTTTGCTTTTTTCATTTCTTAAGGGAGAAATGTAGCTGATCTCCTTCCAAGTAGAGATCAATCATCTTTAAAGAATTCTGTATTGGATTGTTCCCTCTTTTTGCTTAGTTTCCCTTTGAAATAAGAAAAGAACATTTCAATTTGAATGCTATTTTAGTGATTCTATCACATTAAAACCACAACTCAATAACTATGGAAGAAGGCAGGTGGGAAGAGACTTTCAAACCTCAAAAAGAGTTCGTTGTGTTCTCACTAACAAAGAGGAAGGAAGGAAATTTCTGGAGAAAAAAGGCAAAAGCACCTCTTCAGTGTAGGTCTTCTCCCTTATAGGAAACAACTACAATTCTTCAGCAGTGCTTGTTCCAAAGTCCCAAACAAGTCCTGAAAGCATCAGTTGTAGCCTATGCCTCACTCTTATCCCCTGTAGAATTCCTCAACCACTTTTGCAGGCTTAAGTTCTCTTCTGACTGAAGTCATGAGGAGTTTCACCTGAGCAACATCAGAGTAGGCAATGGGAGCCAAGGATTCCTACAGATAAGAAACACTACAGAACAACATGATAAGACATTCCAATTGGTTCAGGCACTTCCTAGCCTCCGAAATGCTGGAATTAAATTACCTTATGCAGAATCCCCCCTATCAGTACGCACACAACTAGCGTTCAGGTTAGAAGGGACCATTAAAAATCATCTAGTGATGATCCACGCAGTGAGCAGGGACATCTTCAATTAGATCACATTGCTCAAACCCCATCCAACCTGACCTTGAATGTCTCTGGGAATGGGGCTTCTACCACCTCTCTGGGTAACCTGTTCCAGTGTTTCATCACCCTTACAGAAAAGAATTTCTTCCTAATATCCAATCTAAATTTACTCTCTTTCAATTTAAAACCATTACCCCTCATCCTATGATGACATTCCCTGATAAAAAGTCCCTTCCCTTCTTTCCTCTAGGCTGCTATATGGTCTCCCCAAAGCCTTCTCTTCTGCTGGCTGAACAACCCCAACTCTCTCAGCCTATCCTTATAGGATAAGCATTCCATCCCTCTGATCATTCCCACAGCCCTCCTCTGGACCCACTGCCATAGGTTTGTATCCTTCTTGTGCTGAGGACTCCAGATCTGGAAACAGTACCCCAGGTGAGGTCTCACCAGAGTGGAGTAGAGCAGCAGGATCACCTCTCTTGACTTGCTGGCCATGCTTCTTTTCATGCAGCCCAAGATATGATTGGCATTCTGGGCTGTGAGTGTTCATTGCCAGCTCCATGTCCAGCTTTTCATCCACCAAGATCCCCAAGTCCTTCTCCACAGGGCTGTTCCCAATCCCTGTATTGATACTGGGGGTTGCCCTGACCCAGGTGCAAGACCTTGCACTTGGCTCTGTTGAACCTCATGACATTCACCTGAATCGACTTCTTGAGCTTGTCCAGATCCCTCTGGACGCCATCCCGCCCCTCAGGCAGGATTCTGAGTTTCTGAGGCATTCATCTTGTTTGGCTAAATATTGGCATTATAGCTGACATTTGTCAGTGTCTTTACCCGCTGGGCTGAACAGCCTGAAGCCACAGCTCTTTCAGCCTAGGAGACGGTCTGATAGGAACTAGCCATACAAGCGGTGAGGAAACATGGGGATCTTTTCTTCCAGGAATTTTTTTTTTCCTGAGATTTTTTTCCATCATTAATATCTTAAGTGCCCAGAATCAAGATGTAAACATGCAGTAGGGGTCCAAAACTTATCTTCTGTATATGCCATATGGAAGACTTGTCAAATTTATAGAGATAGGTCTTCTCATGTTAAACTGAACCAGGTGGGTGTTGAAATGACTATGCTCTGCCTATGATTCAGCCTCCTAGTGTTAAAAAACATCCCCAGCAAACAATCATTGCTGTATGTCAAAGTAGGTCTTCCTTGAATGCCAGACAGAGGCTTTGTGCAGAACCTGAGTGCAGAAGAAGCACGACCGGTCAACAGTGATCCCTGCAGACACACAGCTTCTGCTTTTCCTGCCCTGCACAGCATGACAGACAAGGGGCTGCCAGGGATGCATCTGTGCTGCAACCACGGTCTCAGCCCTGTTTCTCTCCTCCATTAGAGCAGCCCCAAAGATGCGGGGATTGCCTTTGAACACCACAGCTTCCCACGAAAGGTAGTGCTGTGACCACCTGCTCGCCTCTGCACTCCATCTCTGACTTGCCTGTCTGCTGTTTGGCTGGACCCAGGGATCTGCAGTCCTTGCCGTTTTCAGGAGCTCTGTGCTCTCCCCACCGACCTCTTTGTCCCAATGTGCTTGAAGCCAATTTCGTTATGCAGCTTTCGAAAGCTCTTGGGCAATCTGCTTTCATTCTACCGCTTTCCTTTCCTTATCAGTATTTATGGTCTTAACTCCAGTACTTCATTCTTTACACGTGGCATGTCCTTCTTTCTAATGCTTGATTACTTTTTGCACTCACTTATTCAGAGTGACCTTTTTCACTCCTAGTGTATTTATCGCTAGATGGCTCTCATAACCCTTGGGCATATTGTCATTTATCTTTCAAGGTGTCCAATTCCCTCCCCATCCAATTCGGCTCTGCTAAGTATCCCTTTTGTTCCTTCAAATATTGTGCTGCTGAAAGCAAGGCATTTTAGATTAAAAAGAAAAAAATTAATTGTTGCTTAGCTGCTTTCCCACTATTGTATCTCCAGTGGTTTCATTTCCATAGAGAAAGAACAGTCAGATGCTTTCAATATGAATGACTTAAATGTAAGATTGAGGAAAACAGCAACAAGGCAGGATTTGGAGGATGACACAGCAGAGGGGCAGGGAGGACAGCATGGCTGCTGCCTTTGCTATCCAGCTGCCAGTGCAGTAGATGGCACAGAAACATCAAATAATGTCAGGCTGCATAGGATTCACCTGTCATATCTTCCCCATGAGAAAACTAAGACAAGAACTGATTCATTGTAGAGAGAACCTGAACACAACTTCTGGATCTTAATAACCTCTGATGTTTTTGAAGCAGAGTCATGAAGTGGTGCGATCCTTAAATCCAGTCCTCATTTCTCCTCTCACACATTATGAAAAGAATAAGCTACACCCTAAATTGGAAAGCATTATGTTAAGTTTGTTAATTCATCTTGCTCTATGTACATCTAGCTAAATGTGCTGCTCACACACTGTTTTCAAAGTCACTTAATGAAAAATGGACTAGATTTTTAATTATGATGGACAAGCATCTTTTGTGCCATAAACACATCTCAAGAATCAAACCTGTTGGCAGTTTTAGTGCCTTCAGTATTGTTCTGGCCATGACAATAGGTTTTGAACCCCATTTGCAAAGGTTGACTACAGGACAGACTCCAAGAGCTGGCAAGTTTTCCCTTGTACAATGAGTCAGTCAAATTGGACTCTTTGATCTGTACAGAAAGGAAAAATGAAATTCCTTTTTCTTTCCACTGTAAGATATAACATAAACTGAACAGTCAGTTTTTTCTTACTCAGCCAAGATGACAAACGCAAAATGGAAGCTGTGACTGGGAATAAAGAATCAACCAGCTGTGTTGACTGAACTGTGGTACAATAAGCTATCCATTGCACAGAAAATCTGTTTTCAGCACTGGTAAACGGCATAGCCTCCAAATATCCATCAGCCTGAATGTACTGTTACGTATTTACTTAAGGAAGTTTAATTCCTGAAAGCAAGCTTTAAAATTAAGACATACAGTAAAACAGATATACTTGCACAGTGACTGCATCCATGGCCATGATTTTAGTCTACTCAGATAAAAATGTAAGGATCAGTGAAGAACATACACATGTTTCAACCTTTGGGCAGGTCAAGAAACAGTTCTGCAATTTTCTGCCTAGAAAACCAGCTGTATATACATCTACGCGGAGGTTTGCTGACACCGAACATTGTTCCTACTGAGAAGCCAACGCAATACAGGAGTCCTACCAGTCTGTAGATCTTCCTTTCCATTCCAAGAGGTGAAGGGCGTACTTTATCTCCTCACAACCCCGGCAGCAGAGCTTGCCATCTCTTCCTTCATGCAGGCAATATTTGGGAGGCTTTCTATGCTTAAATTAAGCAACATAGGTTAGTGTAAGCCTCCTGCGCCCTTCTCTTTCTGCTTCTGCTGGGCTGATGCTAGCTGAGATTCATGAAACATTGAGTCCTGAATTTAGCACTCCTGCATTGTATGCACCAGTCAGGGCTATTGTTTCAGGCTGCCTGCAGACTCAGGCATGTACCAGCTTGCAATTACTTTCATCTAATCAAGTTTTCCCTTGCAACTATAGCTGGTAGAAACTTGTATTTTATAATGAATATGAGTTTAAATAGTGATCTAATCTGAGCCAAGGCTTTAAACAAGGGCATGTAGTACCTGTGGTTTATCCAGCAGAGACAGCTGCATAACATGTAAGCAGCAGCAAGTCCCATGGCTGTTAGTCCCATTTTCCTGCTCTTACCCTAACAGTGTCACCATAATTGGACAGCAGCAGAGAGGAATTCACAGGGCATTTTCTATAAAGCACAATGAAAAATGACATGCTACAGCCTACACTGGACTGCAACTCTGGATGAAGTGTTTCAGCAGTTCTGTAAATACATTTATTTGCCAATTTTTTGCCATTCTTATTAAATGAGCATTTTACCTATTTCATATATTTGGGTTGGATCAGAAGTGTCGAAGTCTTGTACTGTGTTTCAATGTCTAAAATGATGCAGTACAAGCAAAGTACCAGTGTAAAATAATGAAATTTTAATATCCTGCTTGGAAACAGTGTGGTTCAATCAGTGTTGCACTCATCCACTGAGTTACATGCAAAGAATCTGGCATCCTCAAATGAACTTGTTTCATTCCCTGAGTATGTCCTGTCTTCTTTTTTTTTGGTACAGAAATTATATCCCATCAATATCCACCGCTTTTGCTCATGGCATGATGAGGTAGGTTAGCCTAATGGAGAAAATATCCTGGTTGTCCTTCTTCTGTTTAGTTATTCCTTTGCTCTGTGGTTTTCATAAACCTTCTCACTGTATCCAAGAAGGATCTCTTCTTTACTCAGCTATTACTTTATTTCTAGGGGAAAAACCAAACCAAACCAACCCAAAACTTGTATAACAGAGAAGAAACAAGAAACACTATTAAGTGGTTCCTTAAAGTCAAGAGTGGACTAAATTTAGGACCCCATGTGAGTCGCCCTGTTTTAGATACTCCCAAAACCAACCGTCACTTCATGGACTCAGGAGCAGCTGGTCAGACTGAATCTTTGATTATGCTACCTAAATGAAGATGCAGTAGTCCAACTAGAACTAACTCTGGAGCCATCAGTTCCTAGAGTTCAGAGTGACAGCCACACACTTGTCCACCCAAACCCTCGCGTGGGCTTTGATATGAGACGTGTTTCACACTGCTGCTTCTTTTGACAGCTTTTAGCTGTCACATGACTGCACATCCAAGCTCACCCTCATGACATAACTGACATGGGACAGGCAGAAGCTCAAAGAAACTTAATACGTTTGTAAAAGACTCATAGTGGTAGAAGAACCAAACCACAGATGAACTGTCTTTGTATCCAAAATACCAGGTTTCTTTGTCTTCAGAGAAAAGAACCCTGGATCGTAAGGATCAAGTGTGGCAGGTGCATGGTTACAAGGACAGTGGCATAGCAGTGGTTAAACCAGGATTTGAAGCAATTCAAGCTTCAAGAGTTTGAGGAATTTAATATGTATTTTAAATGTAAACTTACTTAAGAATTCCTAGACTAATTTTAATAGGTTGAATTATTTAGAAAATACCATTTCCTCTGAAGGATTCTTCCCTTAGGTAATTGATAAATATTTATAACCCAGACTCCCTCTTAATGAAGATTTTTGCCTGGGAATAACAATTAAGAGTCTTTGTCAGAATCCCGAGTTGAAAATAACTGTCATTCAAATGTAATTGTTTTTGAGTATGTGTAAAATATCGCCTTCCAAGATCCAGGGAAAAATCTTTGTTGGCAAGTTGTTTGAAACAATGCCTAAGTAAATGTGAAGGAGCTTGTCTTTACAGCATACCAATGAGGTGTAGCTGGCAATCAGGTGTGACTTGTTTAACAAATTAACAATATGTTTCTCTAATAGGAAATTTGTTGCTCCATATTCAGTACTGAAGATTTGCAGCTACTTAAAAATCTACAGAGACTTTCAACATAATTAAGGTTAAATTTACTTTGAAATTCATGACGGCCATATAAAAGCAAACTATCAATATTGTATAATCTGGAAAATCACGCTTTCATTAAATTCTTTAAGCCTTTTGTTAAGAGTAACTCATTTACACTAAAAAATAAATGAGAATTCATCAAACTATCAGTAACAGCTGTATCTAATTCTGAGGAGTTTTGTGACAAAAAAATCAAATGTCTTCACCTTATTCTTATTTGATTTGTAAAAATTTCTGATGACAAGATGAAGAGGAAGTTGAGGCTATACAGATAATCATAATTCATTCCATGCTAAGCTACTGATCTGTTCCTGTTTGCTAATTCCACAGATTACTGCCACATTTATCAACTTGCCGTGAGTGGCCGTTTCTGAACAAGTTTGGTCTAATTATACATTTCTATGCTTACTCAGCTAATTGAACAGATGCCTCTCTCTCCCCCATCCAAGCAACTGAGATGTAATGGCCTCTGTGTCAACAGGTTACCTGTTTCCATCGCTTGCATCTGCTCCAAAGTATCCCAAAGCTGCAGAAATATTTGATGAAGAACCATAGACTGAAAGATTTTTTCATGAAGTCTTGTTACTTTACATATCCTAAAAAATGCTTTTGTTGTTCTTGCTACTGCTGTTGTTTTATCTCCAAATATCTGTATGCTACGTATTTTGAAAGATACATAAATACATCTCCTTCCTTTTTAGCAAATTTGGGCATTATAAATCTTTAATTTCCAAACCTACCCGTGTTAGATTATATCCCTTTTCTTAGCAAAACTATTGATCCGAATGGATGTAGATGTCTGAAAAAGCCATCTCCATTTCAACTGGTTCTTTATTTTTTTATAGTTAGACAATAAACCATCTAAAAATTCTATGAAAATTCCACATTATGGAGAAAAGGAATAATCAAAAAACCTGAAAGGAAGCCCCATTTTGGAGCTCACCATCATGACAGACCTCCTGAGGAGGAGATAATTTCTGATGAAGCACTCTAAATGCATCCTCTACAGAACAGGAAAATCCTATAAATGCATGTCTGTTAGTGATCATTTTAATTTTGTTAGTCTTTACATGAAAAATCACAGATTAGTAAAGGAATGCAATCCCTTCTCTGGGCTGTCCGGTGTTTTTTTTGAGAGGTATGACATGTATGTCTAAATCCCCTAAGCAGCAAGCCAGCTACAACAGCCTTTGAGAGACTCCTCTCACCCTAAATTTATTTATTGTTTATAGTATGAATGTTTTTAATGACGTGTATCCTAAATGTTCCTTTCCCTTGCTGAACAGGAACCCTCCCTTTTCTCCTTTCATCTCCTTTCAAACGGGTCACCCTTCCTAGCATGTTGATTCCTTCTACCTTTCCCCATAACATCTCTCCTTAGTGCTCTTTAAATCCTTTCCAGCTCTTCGGTGTCTCTGCAGGGACCAGGCTCATCTTGCTTATCTTAGAATAGCTGAAGCTTTAATGATCAGCTAAAACAAGACCCATGCATTAAAGGTGGTAAAATTTAGATGAGTTAATCCCTACACAGGTGATACTTTTTTTCAGAGGAGAGTGAAATATTATATAATTACCTCATTGACCCAGAATAAAACATTTGCAGGAAAAAAACCTAGAATTGGAGGAAGCGTGAGCAATTCTTAGCTTTTCAACAAAAACAGAGAAATTAATAGAGAAATTAATATGTATCAGATATTTCACTAAGAGTTTTATGTTAAACTCAACGAAGGTTGAAGAGTTCTTAGTATTTAGGGTACCATATGAATATATTGCAAATCGTAAAATGCTTGCAACATAATGCACATTTTACTTTCTTTTAAGTCAGCCTTCTTCAATTGAGATGTTATATTTTTTCAAAGCTAATTTTTAAAGCCAAATTTCATGATGGTGAAAGCAGCATGGACTGAAGCCAAAACATTTATGTCTTATCACAAAGCCAAAGAGAATGTACAACATCGATCTGTTTCTGATTCCACCAATGAGCACTGAAAGTTCACAGGGGCATAGCATAGCAGAATACTTAGCAGTATAAATAAAATGGTAATATTTAGGTGCACTCCTATTCTTGTTAAATATTATTGTATTTAATCCATGCATACAGAGAGCAAATCTGAAACCATTTGAAATATTTTTAAAATAAAAGAGAAGTTGTCTCTCAGATTCATTTTTATAGAAGAAAAAAAAGAGTCTTGTATTATAAATCCTATGAAATATCCTGAGCAAAACCAGTCAGTTCAGGTTCTTTTACCATGGAACAGACAAAGGCTTATTCTAACCCAATGAACATCAGAGTTGAAATCTTACCATAAGTTATTAAATCCTACAGCTCCTGCTAAGTGTAGGAGATCTGATTACATTTTTCTACTGATGCTATTAACTTTTGAGAACTTAAGACCAAGTTTGGCTTTCAGGTATATCCAAGTAATTCGAATAACACCTGTGAGAGCTCTACAAATGTAAGACAAGATTTTAGTCTGATCACTGATTTCTGACTGCATTGCCATATCTCTGTCTTGAAAACTCACTCTCAGAGGAGGTTAGGCAAGTCCATCCAGTGCACACAGACACACACAGACACACAGACACACACATATAGACTTGTAGATAAATACATTTCTAAGAACTCCTAAAGGAAGTGTGTCAGAGGTCAGAGCCACACGAACAAGATGTTCTGGAACTCTTGGGCTGAAGAGGTCCAAACCCAGAAGATGCTGTGTCCTGCTCATCCACTGCAATGATCTCCCGTCAGTCCTGGAGGTGACCCAATAAGTCAGCAAGAACTGAGCACTTCTCTTCCCATGAAAGCAGATGTGAGGTGGTGATTCTCAGATAATTATGAAAACTGAAAACCAAACAGCCACTTATTGGTTATTTGCTACATCTCAATAGTACCACAGGAGCTCAAATGCCATCTGCCACAATTCATGTAATCTATAAAAGTGGAACAAAATCAGGGATAAATTTTAAATTCCTTGGAGTCTTAGTTATTGGCATAGGTATATAATTCTTCTGTTTTTAAGACTTTGATCCCCAGAGACTTGATCTGACATAGTGCCATTGTATCTCCAGATATGTTTCCTTGGCAGATACGTACTGACACAGATTTGTGTAATGCTGGCATCTTCATACCTCCTCCATAAACTGGAAAAGTAACTTGACTCTTGTAATTTTAAGGTAATTTTTATAGATTTGCAGTGACAATTTTGTTTAATCTAAGTGTCATTATGACCCATGATTTCTAAGGGCAACACCATAAAATCAATGAAATACAAATGCCGTACATACTCATGGAGGAAGAGGTGCATATGTCTTTGTGTGAATATATTCACATGTATGCACGTGTCTGTGTGTATCTACACACACGCAGATGTAGATGTATAATGTAATCACAGTAGAATAAAGATTTTCGTAAAAAAAAAAAAAGAAAAATGATTTAATAAAAAGTTTTCTACTCTCCAGTCTCCCCTTAGAGTTCCTCTCTATGTATTAGTGTGAAAAGAAAAATAAAGCACAGGTACTGTATTTACTCTGGAGGTTTCATTATGCAAAGTAAATATCTAAATTAATAAAACTGCTTTGCAAAACAAGCCCGAGGTCATCCCCAAGCAGACAGTGTTGAGACTACAATGCCAGATTAATACTTGGGACAAATGGATCAATTCTTCAAGGTTGTCAGAGATTGCTGATGTCATAGATGCTGATTGATGTCAATCAATCTTTATATATTTCAGAAAGAAAATGAGCAGGGAAAAGCGTTCCTCCAGAAATACTGCATATGGGAAATCCCATAGGAAGTTATACGGCTCGTCAACAGGATCATGGAGGCCTCACGAATCCCTAGGTACATTAACAAAATGTATTACATGGCAAAATTTCAGCTACCTACCACCATAAGGGATCAGTTTGAGGAAGGTATCTCCCCCTTATCATTGCAATTCTCTCTATTATGACCTTAATATTGCCTGGTTTCTACACTCTTTTCAGCCCATAGCACTTACATTCTTCTGATTTTAAAAATTAAAAAAAAAAAAAAGATTTGCCTTGGAAAAGACAGAGAAACCTGAAAGCTGAAATGACCATTTCTGTCTTCATCACAGCACAGAGTGTGTCAACTGAGAAATGCGGAGCGTGCTGGTAGAAGACAAGATGTTAGTAATGAGCCAAATGAATCCCTGGTGTGACTTCACTCACTTCATTAGAGTTATCCCCAGGATAATTTTGTCCCAGCGTAGTGAAGACTCTCAAAGTTTTGAGCTGAAGAGAATAGCATTGTATGGAAAAATGACAGTGCTTCCCTGAATATTTAAACTGGATTGTGAATCCAGTGAATCTGAGTTCAAATTATGTTTGTAGCTTGGTTTTGATACAGTCTCTTGAATCACTTCTACAGTTTCAGAAAGTGTTGCATGATCCAGCCAGCAACACGGTGCATTACTAAGCAATGAGCTGTGCAGTCCTATCAAAACAAGCTCATTAGTAAGTTGGCTGCTGGGTTTTTGCAACCACTACCTAAACTTTGGCAATATAAACAGGGGCACCTACAGGGAGGTCCCACAAGCTCTCTGTACTTTAAAAGATTTAAGGACTTAATAGGACCCAGCATCAGTTTTCAGCAGTGTAAGTACAAAATAATTTTCCAAAAGCCTCACAAAAGCTTTATTGCAATGATTAGGTAGAAAGTTTCTTCTCATGTGATAAAAAAATATCCCTTAATATAAACCAAAAATGATGCTTGCTGATATAATGTCAGGCTCATAAAGCCTGACTCCAGTTTTTCAAGGCTGTAAACAAGGGAGGCACTTTGATGCTCTGATGATTGGATGGTAATTAGAAGGCCACACAAGTTCATAACATATATGAAGAGCATAATGCATTAGAAGTCCCTGTTTATGAATAGGTCACTGACTGCTTCTCCAGTGACTCAACAAAGCTTGTCCATGAAAATTAAAGGGTACTGTGCCTAGCCTTTCTTTGCAAGACTACAAGGACGCACCCAGACTACACTGGGCAAACGCTAGTAAATCCCGTCAGATGCTTTAGGTAACAAAGAGAACTGCTAGAAATCACTAAAACATTTGAGTCTAAAGAAATACTTTCCATGGCAGAAGTTCTGTTAGCACCAGCCTTGGCATTTCAGAGGCTGTATTTACTCCACTCAGGGGCAGCATCCACCCACTGACGCCACCTTCCCACCATCTGTGTCTAAAGATGGAGACCCAAATCTTTTTACATCACCATTGAACAGCAGCAGTAACTTTTGAACTGCCTGCTCGGCCAGGAGGCAGGTGAGCATTTTTCTTGCCTACAGGCTCTGGCTCCACAGCTGCAGCTTTTGCCACCTGAAAGCTGCAGCGCCAGTGCTCCACCTATAACCCATCTAGAAAAGAGATCTCTTTCACAATATCATCTCCGCTGGTAAGTACCTTGTCACGAGGATGTGGTACTTGTGCTCTGTAAGCTGACATGGCTTTTCTGAATCATTACCTTTGACCTGTGAAGCTCTAATGAGTTTGTTTTCTCCCTGCTGTGGAAATCACCTCTTTCCATGAAAGAAACGCTGCTTCAGCCTCATTGCTACAAGTACATATGTTAGAATGTAATGTTTTTCATATAAGAACACCAGGCATATCTGTCTGCAATAAGAAAACAATGGTGTCTGTAACTAATATATTCCAGTTCATGATCCTTTCCCTGGGCCCTTTTCCACACTATGCTTCTGCAGAAATGGGTCCATGTAAGGACCACTGGGGTGAGAAGACTGGGTGAAAATCAGTATCAGCAGAGGTCGGACTCTGGCTTTGTATCTAAACACATACTATAAATTACTGTCTACTAACTAGGACAGTTAGCTGCAGAAAAAGAAAATGGGCCGTTTCATTTTCACTGCAGAACTCATATTCAGAAGTAGCAATATTCACTTTAAGACCAGAAATTTAAAGCATCCTTTTGAGAAAGACAGTGACTATTAATACTACTTTCTAACTGCAGTCCTGGCTGTAATACTGTGATGCCAGCAGTTTTTATCCAACATCCAAACTGTGTAAATGTATATATATTTTTTCAATGGCTATAGTATAAAACCTTGTATTTTGTTCTATTATGTAAACTTTCCCATTCAGGTGACAGGCAATTTATTATAGCACTTCGATGGATTGTAATGGCTGTAGTAACCGTGCAGTTAAGTGCTGTTTCTAAAAAGTAGAACTGGCAAAATATTTAATGAAGCATTTGGCTTTCTGTGCGATGAGATGAGAGCACCCTCTTGTATGCCAAATCAATCTGATTTTGCACAATATATCCATTCAAGCAGCAATTCTGGAGGCTGGAGAGCCAGAGGAGCTGAGAGACTGGATTTTCTAGGCTGTAGAGAAAATACTACTTCCAGATGTAATTTCCAAGTACTAAGAAGTGCCATTTATTCTGGGAGACATGGATTTGCAGCATGATTTGAACAAATTCTGTGGAAGCTCGTCAATCCTTGCTGAAAGTCAGCAAGAATTTTCTTCAACATTACTGCTGCTACTATGGGTTTAACACTGTAATATCAATATTTAACACTGCTAATTCTCTAGAAAATGCATATACTGCAATCATGCTCTACAGGGAGTGACACACAGATTGGGCAGCTTCTGAGAATGAGCAGCTAGTTCCACGTTACCTGTGCAACAATCATTGAAAGTTTTGTGTTGTTTGTTTTTTGGTTTTTTTTTTTTGCGAGGTAGGAGTGTTTTGTTGTTGTTTAATGCTTCATTTTGGACAATTTCCACTCCATGTTCAATTTCAAGGCAAGTCATTTCCATCCATTTTAAGAGTATAGAACTTGACAGGGGCAATCTTTCATCTAGTGTCATTAAGGCAAATATAACAATTACCACTTTACCCAGACACCAAAAATCCTCAGTAAATTTCTTCCATAAATAGCTGTAAGAAAGAGTAGAGCATCATTAAACTCTTAGCACATACCATTCTACTGAAGTAAGAGCTGATCCCAGTGGGTCCTGGATCCCACAATTATCTCAGATTTCTGCCCCTAAATAATCATCTCAGGGCAGCCTTTCTTCAAGTTTCTTCATACCACACTTCACTGCACATTGTACATGTGCCTGGAAAACACTTGCAGAGTTCACAAAATCTGTTCTTCTGAGTGCAAAAGAAAAGCAGTGAGAAAGCAGCTGAGCTCTGACATCAACATGTTCTCTTTCTGAGAAAGGAGTAATAAACTATTTGTTTTAGAGGCACTACTGTTGTCACCTGCAATGTTACCAATACTTTTATCACTCTCAGAAGTCTCTCTTTGGCCATACAATTATTAAATGATGTCATGGGATTGATATTTTTAGATGGTGTCTCAATCCCTTCTGCAAAGCTGGAAAATTTTTGCTGATACCAACACACAAACTGGAAACATTCAGAGACCGGAGGCTGAGAAGGACAAAACTCCACAGCTTGAAATCAAAAGTTAGCCTCTGCTGCCAATGGAGCAAGCAGCGCCACGTCCTCTGGCAGGCAACCACTGAGCAGTATAGCCAGAGGACAACACAGCAACCTAGAATTAGCATGGAAATTTAGAAACCCTTTCTGTAGAACAAAGTACTGTGGAAAGGGTCACCAAGGCTGCAGTGAGGCGAGTGTGCAGTGTAACATCTTCATGTGCCTCAGGCACAAATGCAGTGGGAAACAAGGCACTGGGCACAGGAGGAAACCCAGACAGACACCTCCCCGCAAGAAGAAATGACTCGTAGGTATGCTCCCATTAGCAGACCATGCTGCTAAATCAATGCCTATTTTTCCTTAAGAGTAGCAGGAAGATTATAACAAGTACCAAAAACTGTTTAAGGGCACTCAGAATTGAAGCTCTGTGACCCCTCTCCAAGGAATTTTCAAGCCAGACAACAGCTGTGATGAGTATTAATAAGTCACCTTTCAGCTTCAGAACATCACAGGAACATGAACTGGGTCAAGAAGGCTGCTTAGAGATTACAAAGTCAAGCCGCAGTGGCAGCAGTGCCACAAGAAAGAGGGACCCAGCGTTTTGGCTGAGATGTGACTGAGGCTTATGACTGCAGCAAGGCTGGGCTAACTTCCAGGCCCCTTTAAGCAAACAAATAAAGCAAAACAAGATTTGCTTAGTGCTGCTACCTCTTGTTCTTTCACAGCTCCTAGGATCCTCCTTTGTTGTTGTTGGTATTCTTTTAATTTGAAAAGAGTTGGTATTTTTCACAGTCTCATAAATTTTTAAATAACCCCTGAGCTTAATAGAGTCTTTGCTTCTGCTCCATGTTCACAACACCTGCATTTAATCAAGCCAAACACTCCTTTTTTCTATCCTTTGCATGGCTCTCCTGCATGTGTTCAAAAGGACTTGTGGTCCCTTCGACTCAATCCTTTATAACTGTTCTTTGCAGATACCACCAGTTCAGCGGTGGTCACCCAAGATAAGAACATTAATGGATTTGAATTCTCAAAACTGAGCCATTGAAGACACAACCATTTCAAGAAGAAGGATGAGTAACTTGGAAAGCAGAAGATAAAATATATAATGTCCAGCAATAATTAAACTTTCACTTTGTGGAGAAAAGACATAGAATTAAAAATGAGTCAAATACAGCTTGTTTTTGAATCCAACCAGCTAACTATATTTTTGAAGAGGTTTAAGGTTCTGCTGCATTCCGAAAAGTGATTCTGTATACTTATAGGTTCTTATATGATCTATATATGATTCTTACATGTTTATGAGATCTAAACATTCCTTACTGGAGTAATCTACAGAAATAAGTCAAAACTGCGTGATCACTGCTGCAGCGTGCTTTGTTTTGGACCATTGTGGATCTCGCTCCAGAGTGGGCACGTTACACTTGTAAAAGTAACGTTGTTGTGAGAAAAATCACAGGGGACTGGGCAAAGAAGAGTTCTCAGAGGAAACATGGGGTTTGATCGTCTCATCAATTACATTACAAAAATTTTTTACTGAATTATTTTGCACATTGAAGCAGATACCGAAAGTAGAAAAGCATGAAGTTCCGGGGATAATTGCCCAGGGAGGCAGCTCATTCCCTCTTTCTGGCACAATTTTAGCAGGAAGTTTAGACACAGCACAAAGTGCGTATCAAATAAAAGATGTGGTTGCAAAAAAGGCAAATGATTACTCTTTAGAGAAGAATGATCAAAAAGAAGAAAATGGCAATAATTTAAAGCACCGTAGGAATAAAATTATTGATTACTCGTTAAAACATGAATAGAACTGGAAAATTGGAATTTAATGCAAAACAAAACAAAATACTGTCTAGCTGTTCTCTGCTAGAGCCACTGAATCAAATGGCTTAGGTATAACTGGAGTAAACATCCCAGTCCGGAGTGAGGAAGTAAATCTCCTGAAGAAGCATTTCAGAAAATTAAGTTGGAAGCACTTGTGTATCTGTGCGCAATCTGACTTGGTCTCTGTTCCCCAATCAAGATGTTCCTCAAGCTACTGCAAGCTGTGGGCAACCGGCACTATTTTCTTTTGGAAGACACAAACCATTCTCCAGATACGTTCAGCCAAGTTACCCAGCTGTCACCAAAACTGCAAAAATTTCAGGGGGACAAACCGGATAAAAATCAAAGGACAAAAGTTAGGAGATGCATTATGAAAAAAATAGCCTAGTGTTTCCTCAGTCCTGCTTCATACAGTCCAGGTCTGACAACTGAGCTAAATTCAAATTTGCCTTCCTTGAAATCAATAGGTTGAATAAGGGAGCAAAGTGCTGCTTATCATGACTGAATGTCTCTGAATTTGACTTCTACGCTTTGTTTCTGGCGCCTAACAACCTCTGCCTGCAGTAACAACAGATTTCTCATAAATGCAATTGTGGAGTTTGCTTAGGAATGTGTTTGCTAACGGAATGAATTATTATTCACAAAACAAATTACGCATTACTATGCACTCACATGTTTCTCACTGACCTGTTCCAGCATTGGCATCTCTCAGTTTAAGCCTAATAATTACATAAATCATCACAAGAAAGATCTGGGGCTGTTCTAATTTGCAAGACAGTTTGCCCAGGTTTTCTATTCTTTCTCTCTTTTTATATATATATATATATATGTACATAACGCCCCACACCTCGAAAACCTTGCCTGTAAGGATAACCATAACACATGAACAAAAGGTTTAAATCCTACCCCATTTGTTCCCACAAACACATATGGTTGGATTTTAATTTCATATTGGTTTAACTTGTACGGTTCCCATTGAATCATGATATACTCTGGTGTGAAATCAAAGCAGGCCTGTAATAGGTAGCATTGCCAGAAGGGACTAGTGAAACTTTAAAAACTTAATATCCATTGTTCATTTCAGTTCATCACTTGCATTACTAGCAGCAGCTGTTCTACTACAAACCAGATTTTCCTACCCTTTGGGCATGCAGTGCTGCATCTCTAAATAGCTGCAAAATGTTGATGTAGCCTGTTGAGAACAACTGACTGGAATCTAAGGTTGCTGGGGAATCTTGGCAAGATCCACTTCATCCTCTTTCTTGCAGAAGATGTTCTGTTTGAAGTTTATCTACCTGTTTATTCACAAGTGACTTTAAAAATATTCTCTTCTAACATTAATAGAGCTTCTGCTTCGCACCACAGCCCCAGTTAAAATCCTGTTCATCCATATCCCATAGAGCTTCATGGCTATAACAATTTACTTTTGACACATTCATCTATTCTACGTTACAATTACTAGTAAGAAACTTTTACAGATCTATCCCACAGCTGAAACATAGGCATTCCTGCATCTGTTTTCAGACAGAGAAGATATTTCTTCCAATTGTTGTACTATTCTCCCTATAGAAGGTGACATGCAGAAGGAAGAAGGGAACCAAGAAAGGGAAATGCAGACCACTGGTCTTCTAAGAGACTCATGAAAAGCTTTCAGCCAAAGGAAAAGAGAAAGGGAATTGAATTCTGTTCAATTTGGAGTGAAGGTTTTGTAGGCTATTAGAAGATATTATATTTGCATCATTTTGCTTTGTCCATCCTTAACCTAAGTATTTTCATCTCATGAAAGGAAAATATTAATTGTTTTCTTGAGACATTTCTATTTTAATTTCTAGCCAAAGCAATATTATGACTTAAGCCACAGATGAATTGTAACTAAAGAAGGGAGTTTTAAAGCTACACAAATGCCACAAATCTTGGCTAATAATAGGAGAAATATAATAATTATGCACCCAGACCACCACAACCACTGTCATTCTTCCCATTTCTGTCATTATGCAAACAAGCATTTTCTTTCAACTTTTTTCCTTGCAATTGTCTTTCCCTTCCTTGCCAGAAAGACTTGCTGTGCTAGCCCTCAGGTTACAAGTAACATTGCAGTGGAAGGAAACTCCCAGATTACCAAGTGAAAATTCCTGCTGTCATAGGTAACTATGTCTGATAATCTCATCCATAAAATGTGCAAGCTCCCCCTTATTCCCACTGGAAGGGCCTGCCAGCATTTCACAGCTCTCTTGGTCAGGAACTTTCCTCCAGTTTCCAGACTGCAGTGCCTTCCCACCCAGATGTATTTGCAGACAGTGTTCATATATCCCTTCTCAGCTTTCATTCTGTCAGGTTAAAAAATACTAGCTCTGCCTGTGCAGAATACATCTATTTTTTGATCACACTAAGAGGACCAGTTTTAGACAAAAGTTCCTTGACCTAAGTTTCCTACAAACCCTTTTTCTCTGTTCATTTTAATATCCTTTCCTAGATCTAACTTAGCTGGACTTCCAGCATTATTCTGTTTACACCAGTAGAGCCTCTCTTGCAAAAGCCAGCTTTTTTTTGCTCATTAGTTTTTCTCCGCAATATAGGTTCTCAATTTACTTCTAATACCTTTCTGATTTGTAAGAACTGAGCCTGCCTTGGGAAAGGACTTTATGATATTTTGCATATTTCTGACGGAAAGAAATTCCGGAGTCCTTTGCAGTTTGTTCCCAAGTTCCTCAGTCTGGGCTGACTACATTCACTTTAGGATGTTGGGTTCCCTCTTAAAACTGTGAAACTTGACCACAGAGTTTAAGGAATGGGGAGTCTCTTTTCTGTGATTCCGCAGAGATTATAAAACATGATCTCTACAGCAGCAAAGGCTGGATTCATTGAACCAAAGGTCTACTCCAGTACTACTCTACCCTAGTACTGCAATCTAATATTGCAATGGTCAAATATCCCAAGATCTTATAGCATCTACCATTAGCTGTTGAACTGCATTATCCTCTCACAACTTCACCCTCTTCTCAGGGCTAAAAATCACCTGAGCCATCAATTCCTTGGTCCCAAGGTCACCTGACAGTATCATTTGTCCTGATGTGGAGATGAGCCATGAATTCTTCCTCACTCCCTTGCACACCCTTTCTGCACTGCAGTCTATAGCTCTGGTCCTCAGGGAGCTGCCATCCTCAAAGAAAACTTGTGCTTCCTTTCATTGAACACTGAGCAAGTGTCCAGCACTTAGCTCCCCTCATACGGATGCACTGCTCTCTCTTCACCCACTCCTTTATCTGCACTCTCTGCTTTTTATTCATAGTCTGTTTTCTTATTCTTTCATGGAGTCTTTATCCCCAGATACTTCCATTGTTATTTCCTCTATTCTTGTGAAACTTGCTTCTCTTATGTCTACTTTCTTGCCATGTTGTCTCCTCCTTCTGCTTGCACATCCTCCTTCTTCAGTGCAGAAAACTTTTTGTCTGGTTCTCAAATAAAAAAACTTCTCAGTTGTCCAGTCTTTACTTCTGCCTCGTCCTTAGGGATGTACCTCTATGAAGCACCTCTTTCAATGGACATTTTGGTTGGCTAGACATTTGGATGACTATGTATCCACAAATCTTGACCTGCCCTTGCAGTTTCCTCTCCCTTTTTCTCCTTGCTGTTTTGAAACTCTTTTGAATTCCATCATTATCCACTGCCTTGGATTTTCTCACTGAAGAACTCTTTCAGATGTCATTTCATAAAAAAAGGGCTTTCCTCAGGTAAGCCCTCAAGGACAGTATTACCCTGCTGCTTATTCACACAATCAATATATAAAACACCAAGCACATGATTCCCCAAATAAGTTCTGCAGCTCACTGCTCTTTGCACTCTCTCAGTCACTAGTCACTTGGATTTTTAATACTTTCTTGTCCCTTTCAACAGTTGAATATTCATTAGCAGCAATTAACGACAAGAAACCTAACTCACTTAGCTAAAAGGCCTTTGACCTCTCGCCACACACAAACACAAAACTACTTTTAAGCCACAAATGACATCTAGACCTTCTCATTGAGAACTGCAACCAAACCAGTGAACCTACAAATGATGAAGTGCAAATTAAGAAACCACTAAGCAACAAAAAATGCCAGTTAACTTACCACCAAGCACAGGAACTTCTCTATCCTCCACCAAGGCCAACTCCCATCCAGTCACCTCTGCTTACTGTGCTCCCATCAGTGGGTTCTTTTACGCCATGGAAAATCTAAAGTGCAATACAGGACATCCAAAACAGTTGAGTTTTTTTGATACGTTGCTTCATTAGATGGGTAAATTCATGCGTCTGTCCAGATTTTCAGCTACATTTCAACAGCAAGCACGAGATAGTATGGACTCAGGGGCGCAAGCAAACAACAAAAAAAATATTAGGAAGATGATAATAACTGTCTTTAATAACAAACATAGGTTAAACAAGGTCTGTGTTACCATTATGAAGAGAAAACAGGCAACTTTGGTAACATCTTTGTGCATACAAATGAGAAAAAAATAACCTAAGGCCCATTTTGTTTATTTATTATTGCCATCTAAGTCATTATGAGATGCTGTGACTTTCCATAGCAAAGCCACATAGTGCAAATGTCATTAATTCCTTTTCCTTCCTAATCCAAAATTAAGAACATTAAAATGCATTAAATGCAAGACATTATAATTTAAAGGGAGATTTTATAAGGCTCTTTGGTAGTCAAGGCTATACTGGTATTTCCGTTCTATTTTTTAAGTGCTTATAAATCAGCCATAAATGCAGCTCGTTTTGGAACCTGCTATCCAAGTTTTTAAGCCGCAACCGATCGTTCATTATATCTTTTCCTGAAAATGTGATTCAGATCAATCTTTCAGCTGGGTGAGGTGAGTTTTTGGATGCCAGTGATCTGAAGTGGTGTTCCAGAAGGATAGAAAAAAAATATAATGAAGATTTAATGTAAAACAGAACTCTTGCTGATTTAAAATAATGCTTTTTGTAGTCTGCAAGAAAACAAAACCAGAATCCAAATAAATTACTATGGTTTCTCAAGATGTAATATACATATGTAGGTTTTGAAAACAAATTAAGAGCCAAGCCAGTAAAATGGTGAAGACATCTTTAGCTTGCATAACTGCTTTTCAGCTTCCTAGCTCCCACAGCTCCTACAGCTACATGGGGAGCTCTGATTCTGTCAAAACTGGAAGCAGGCAGAGTATGTGTCCTCAGAGCACCTTTGCTTTGCATTTTGTTGCCCTGCATTTGACAAAGCAATCATCAATGCTACTTTTCAGTGGCTGGTCACTTCTCAACCAGGTTTTTGCCCATTTTGAGCCACCTTACAGGGTGGAAGGAAAGAGCGGCATATGAAGACTTTGAAGCTCCAAACAGGATGTTACAGCAGATCTGGGAGTAAAGCTGGTTTGGATGGATTCAAAACAATCTAACTGTAGTCAAGAGAGGAGGAGAGGATTAGGGCCAACTGCAACATACCCATATGTTTGTCTCCTTTATTATGCTGCTTACAGACATGCTCAGTTGTATGGGGAAAACTATCCTACCGGTACTTTAAAAGCAAAAGCCACTGGACACGCAGATATATCTGCAGCTCAAAAGAGGAAATTTGCATCACCCAACTCAGCTTAGAGACACATTTTGCAGTCTGACAAACACAATAATTCTTAGGGAATCCTGCTGAGTTCTTACACTGGACTTCAGGTCAAAAATCACAGGGCAAGAAAGGGACTGAAATCAAACAAATCTGTCTCACTGAAAATTGTGTGCTTATTAATATTCTTTCTATGTATTGTTATGTATTACTGTTGGCATTAAGAGGCCTCCAGATGAATTTGGTCTCCACTGTACTCATGCTGCCTGAATTTAATGAAAATAAGGGCCATGGCCAAAAAGCTTACATTTCAAATCCACTGATCAAAGTATATACCAGCAACAATACTCAAACTTTCAAAGATTATTAACATCAGAAACAAAAAATTAAAAAACCTTCCAGAACAGAGCAAGATGATCTTTTGACTCTGAATCTGGATTAGTGTTCAGTTTGGAAGGAGAAATGTGTTTTAATAAAGTTAAGAACACTGTCAGCTCTCTATGGAGGCATGCATTGAAATGATTAAAGAATGGCTCTGTGGGATAGCTAGCTTTCAACTGAATAGGTGAAGAATCTTATTCTGAGATCTTTTGAAGTGGAACAGCAGCTTGGATAAATTGATTATATTTTTCACAAAATTATACCACTACGGTTAATTAACAGATTCTGACAGAAAAAAATAACATGCATGAAAAATAATACAGTTCCAGGACAGCCTTCAGAGATTTATTTTATAATCTCCATTTATAAAAATCATGTTTATTTTATGAATATTTCAATATGGCCCTAAGTGTTGTTGAACTGTAGACCTGGTCAAATTATTATTGAGGCTATACTCTCTTATTTATGGTCCATTTTTTCCTGTTTGCAGTTTACTCTTGATAGTAGTTTCAGTAGATAGTAGTTTATGCACATTTCATAAACAATTTACTTTGTTTAGATCACTGGAGATATTCAGTTGTTTACAATTATTGTTTCTATTTGTTGTCCTATTTGTTTTAAACTGAGAGCTGAATAGTTTTATTATTGCCTTGCAGCTATGAAGCAAGTTTTCAAGGTTGAAGAAGTGGTTATATTGAGAAAAGTAAATCAGCCTTCAGTAGATCTCTTTTTTTTTTTCCCCAGAAGAAAAAAAACTAATCTCAGGTGTCACAGAAAGGTGCAAGAGCTGCTCAGAACACAGAATCCTCTTTCCACAAGGAAATTCCTTCAAAACAACCCATGTCACGAGGATTTGTGTATGCCCAGTTTATTTAAATATTCTCTACTCTACTCCTTCTCCAACAAGGATAAGGCTTCCTTGCTCTGAACTTTCTGTTTGGTCCCAAGGACACGGGACTCCTGAAGGCCAGAATTACCAGTAAAGACCATAGTGAAGAAGACATCAAGTACCTTGGCCTTTTCTCTGTTAGCAGGTCAGCAGTAGGTTCACATTTTCCCTAGTCTTCCTTTTGCTGCTAATATACCTATTAGAACCTCTTCTTGTTGGCCTTCACATCCATTGCCAAATTCAATTTCAGATCGCCTGACTTTCCTAAGCCCATCCCTTCTTGTTTAAACACTGTCTCTATGTTCATGCTGGGTGATTTGACCCTGCTTTCAACTTAAGTATTTTTCCTTTTCCATAACTGGATTTATTCAGGTGCTTCTTGTTCATCCATGCAAGCCTCCTGCCACTTTTGCTCGCCTTCCTGCTTGTCAGGATGGACCATTCTTGACTTTGAAGGAGGTGATCTTGAAAATCAACAAGCTCTTCAGGACCCCTTTTCTCTTCATGGCCATGTCCATGGGATTCTTCCAAGCAGGTCTTTGAACAAGACAAAGTCTGTTCTGAAGTTCAGAACTGTGATCCTGATTTTTGGCGCTACTCTCAGGAACCTGAACTCCACATCTCATGGTCACTGAAGCTAAGGGTGCCCCCAACCTTCATAGCCCCAACCAGTTCCTACTTGTTTCTATCAGGTCTGTCAGAACATCCCCCCATATTGGATCCTCTATAATCTGTATCATCAGTGCGCTCCAGAAACCTCCCAGATTGCTTGTGTCCTCCTGCGTTGCCCTTCCAGCAGATACCTGGGTGGTTAAACAACCCCATGAGGGCTAGGGCTTGAAAACAGGAGGCTTCCTCCAGTTGTCTGCAGCAGGGTTCATCTACTTCTTCCTGATCAGAGTGCCAGTAGCAGGCATCCACCACAAAGCCACCCATATTCTTATACCCACTAATCCTAACCTGCAAGCTCTGAGATGACTCATTATCCGTCCCAGGGCAGAGCTCTATGCATCCCTGCTGCTCCCACATTTCAAGGGCAACTCCCTGCCATCCTCCTGGATGGTCCTGCCTGAAAAGCCCCTATCCATCCAGGGCAGCTGTCCAGACTAACACTCTGGTTTGGCCCAGATCTATGCTTGTATGAACATCAACATGCTGTTAAACAACTGAGCCATTCCCAGGGTTAAAGCAGCAAAACTTTTTGTCTAAGCTTTATGTCCCTTCATGAATTAAGGTAATTCAGACAGCAGGCAGCATTCTTGTTAACAGTTCATTTTCTCTCCCCTCTCCATCTCGTGTCAGGAAACAGATTGCTGGTCTTCCTGGTAGTCTTCTAGAAGAAATCATAGTTACACAGAGAATTTTACAAACAATAAATTCTAGGGGGCAAAAAAAAAAAAAGAAAAAGAGAGACTTTGAACATGAAATCAACATCTAGGAAATTTTACTGGTGTACAGGCACCCTCACTCATTTTCTTTCCTGGTCCTGCACTAACAGTGGTTGTGTGAAATAAGTGCTGTATACACACATTTTCCATCCTGGTTTGGGTCAGTTCTCCATTTCTGGAGGAAGAGTACTCTTTGGAAGCTGTTTAATTCACTGCTAGCTGAGTCATGACCATTTGCCTATATGAACTCTATGTGAGTATAGCACACTCAGGAAACACACCCTGGCTACTTCCTACGTCCACATGTGGAATGTGGACTCTGCTGACTTTGTGTTTCAAACTCTCAGAAATCTAGAGATATTTGTGACTGGATGGCCATTCAGGGGGAATTAAATACACATTGTTGCACAGTTAAGCTGTTAGAGAACTGACTGACCCAACAAAATATGGAAGTAAATATCCAGCCTGCACCATATCCCTCAGGAAGCATCAAAGCAAGCCATAAAAAAATTGACCTGCCAAACACCCGTGAGTTAGAAAAGGCTGGCTAACTGCAAATAGCCAGCCAGCAGAAATGTGCTTGTCTGTGTTGAGAGTTCCCAGCTGCTTATCCATCACCATAAGGCACAAGTGAAGCTCTCTATACCCAGACGAGAGTAACCTCTTGATTCCTGAAGTGATGGACTGCACAAACTCCACTCATTTATCCACAGCACCAGCAAGAGAATGTCTTCTCACTGCTAAGAGCAATGACAAACTCATCTAGCCGGGCAGTCACTGCACTTGCTTACTGGATTAACAACCTTGCACGCATGTATTTTACCAAGGATTATAGTTGTCTAGATTACTGTACAGAAAACATGCCTTCCTGGACTTTTCTATTCAAATATATGAAGTTTACCCATGATCATGAACATGGAAAACAGCAAGGAGTGTTGCAGTTATCACAGTGAATGAGAACATAATTTCATTGATCCCAGCATCCAGCCATCTGCTTCCACCAGTGTATGGCACTTCAGAGAGCAGAGAGAAAATATTTTTCCTTTGCCCCCCTTTGCCTATTAACTTGCAACCTAAACCCCAAGTCTGGCAAATTCTCATCACAACAAAGCTTATTACAGATATCTTGAACTCTCTTAATATAGCATAAGAGCTCTAGCAGTGATATCTGTTATAAAACTTCAGCAAGCATATATTCCAACGCTGCTCTGGACTCTTTCAAGCTGCATATATGTCCCTCTGAGACTGGATTGAAAAGTAAATAGAAAAGGAGGATTAATAAGTAAGCAACAGATAATTTGTACACAACGGTGGAATGAAGCCTATCTAGTAATATAAGTTTCTTACAGGATGATCCTGTGAAGACAAGTCAAAACGTACAAAATAAATGTTTAATATTTCCTTATTAATGTCTACAGCTTTTTCCTGACTGACTACAAAGAGATGCCATTTAAAGTGAATATATCCAATGAGCTCAACTCTGCAACTCTGCTGGTTTCTTGTACAGTGCATAGTAATCCTAAACTGCAATTTTTTCTTGTTTGATCTTCAAGTTTTAAGCAAGAAAAGGGATCATGAAAGCATTTTCAAGCATTTTTTCGTCCTTTAATTCAGTCACACTTCCTGCTCTCCATGGTTTAAATTATTCATAGCAAATTGTGCAGATTCAGATGTCAGCAAGTCATCGGCTAAATAACAAATCTGAAAAGGACTCTGCAGCCATTCTTATAACATGTCAGAGGCATCCCATACCCATGCAGGAGCAATCTTTCCTTTTCAGGTAACATTTGCAGCTGAACTCATCTCATTCTTTAATGACTTTAAAACTACTTGATGCTCTAAATGTACAGGTGTTGGGTGGTCATGTTCAGTTTAAAAATTTCTCTAGATCTGATTAAATGGCATTCCCCGCTGAAGTCAGTTAACTGAAAAATACGTGGGACTCTACCCCAATAGTGCACTCTGTTAAAAAGACCCTTCAGAAGGGGTGAGGAAGAGTCTTCAGGTATTTTCTTGGTTTTGTTTGTTGGATTTATTTTGTTCATGAAACTTAATCATCTAAACTAATCTTAGTCATTAGCCTGTGAACCTCTTCGGAGTGGATGTTCAGCTAACAAATGACACTACATCCACTGTGACAGGGACTACCCAGTTACCCTCAACCTCTTCAACCCATGACAAACAAGAAGAAGCATAAATGAAACAAAATTTTGGCAAGAAAATTCGGTCTGATAAAACAGCAGAGATTCTCATTGTCCTTGGGGGCACTTTGGGCATGGGAGTGGCATTGGTACTGCAAGCTACTAGTGGTACTGAGGCTAACCTGAAGACCAATCTTGTAGATGGTTGAGATAGGGGATGTGGAAGCACAAGCTCAACATGGGCAGTCACCACCTCTGCATGATCTCTGAGGACCAAGCAACTTAGAACACCTCCAGGTGCCAGCAGGCTGTCTGCAGGCTGACTACATGGCAGCTCTGGAGACAGGTGGTGGGCCAGCATGCAAAGTTCACTGCCCCTGGATACTGGTCTTGCTGAGAAGTGCAGGCATGTGCACAAACACTTCCCTAATGCCTGAGAGTACACTAGGCTCATAGGAGAAAACATGAAAAGCAAACCTCCTACACAGAGGAATTTATGATCTAAAAGACTGGATGGACTTTTCAGAATGTTTTATGTTCTGGGACAGGTTGGAGGAAGAGGGGAGAATGTGAAAGCAATAAAGTGTGAAAAAGAATATTTCCCATCAATCAGTTTAAGGGCAAACAGTTAGTTACATCCATGTGTCACAGATGCCTAATGCTTGTCTCTAAATAAGGGATTTGTATGGGAACACGGCCAGTTAGGCAGCTACCTGGTCACCCGTGAACGAAAGCAACTGATTTATGTAGCACACTTGACATTTACACACAAAAATTACACAGCTACTCACAGAGTAGATGTGTGGGTTTTAAAGTCCAGGTCCCAGTTTACAAAGAACTGGGGGAGGCCTCTGGACAAATAATTACTAAACCGTAAAATCCTTTGGATGTCAGATCCCAAGGGGCTGGAGAGGTCCAGCGGACCTGCACAAGGTAACTCACAGGCAGCTCAGCGAGGACCTAGCCCAGGATAGTCTCCTGCTGTTTCCAGCAGTGACTGCGTAAGGCACACAAAGAGAGGCAGTGCATCAGGCTTGCTCTGTTTATCAGTCTTTTCCTGTATCCCATAAGTCTGTGTTTTTCTCACAGCCTCGTCTAGTTTTGAATAAAACACAAAATGATCTCCAAAATTAGACCAATCGATGCACAGAAAGCACTCTAAGCTCTCTGTCTGTGCCTGACCTGTGGCTGAATGCTCACCATTATATTTAGCTCAACCATTTGCAAGTCTGTGATGTCGAACAAATGCTCTACTTTCCACTAGTTTTGCAAAGTGCTCCTAAATTTAACTCTGAGTCAACACTGTACGACTGCGCATTTAAGTTAACCTGCATAGTCAGCTTATAAATTTTTAAGAAGCTTTTCCTTCTCTAACAGTGAATGTAAATGCAAGTTGTTTGAACAAAGACAATAATTTTTCAGTTATAACAATGAATGCACCTCTTTGGCTACTCCTGACTGCTTGAAATGCGCATTTTCCACTTACATTAATGGAGATAAATAATAAAAATTATGTGTAAAATGCAGAATAAAAATCAGAAGGCCAGGACATAGTCTGGTGTGAAGTGCCATACTTCCAGCAACATCAGCAGTGTTAGTTTCTAGCTTCTCAAGATACTTTTGTGATGTGTGTTGCGTATAATGTTTTCACCTAGTGCTGACTTTCTTTTGATTTGAAATAATGATAATACATTGTTTATGCTTTCACTCTGTCTTCAAACATGTATCCTGTGCAGTCAACAAGTTTTGAACAGTGCTTATTGGTATTAAAATTATTTATGAGTCTTCATAAGCATAGTCTTGTGTTAGAAAAAAAAAAAGAGTCTTTGTCGTTGCTTCAAGTATTGACTTACAAAGCAGACAGAAGAGCAGTATTTGAGAAAAATTTCGGGGAAAAGGTAGAATTAAGTAAATTAATTAATGGATATTCCATGAAAGATCCACATGAAAGAAAAGGGCAAAAATATGTAGGGAACAAAGAGATTAAGGAAGATTTTAGGGTAGTGATGCCACATTTTCTTAAAAAATAACAGTTTACCTAAAATCTGCATTTTGCACAACAAAAATGTGTTTTGCACAAGGTTCAGAATTACAGGAAAATGAACAAATACTATGTCTGTGGGAGCCTTCTCTCTTACATTAGTAGTAGTAGTAGTAGTGTTGTGTACTGAGCAAGTTTGTGGGATCTCTGATATGAATCAAGGCCCCACTGAACCAAATGCTGTATAATGATGGCCCCACAGCAGCAGTTCTGCAATGAAAGAATCAGAACGTATACATCTCTACTCCCAGCTCATGAGCCCACGGCTGGTGGATGTAAAATCCAGTTTTCTCCACGCTCAATTCTTGCTCAAATTCCAGCATTTGGTAGTTGTAACAACTGCAAAAAGTAGACCCTGACCTTACCTTGAATCCTATTTCAAATAATTTTTCTTGTCAAATAAATGGACCATTTCTTCAAACACAAAATTACTCATGAGCTCTCCCAGCCACACCTACTCTTACATAATGTATGTGGTCTTTCCATGATCTCCAGTCTTCTACTTTAAATATACACACACTGACAGAATTTAATTAAATCCTTTTTTTATTATTATTAATTATATGCACAAGCCAAGGTGAGAGGCGCATGACAGAAAATGAGCATGGACTTCACAACCTAGATCAAGTTCTCTGGTATGTATAAAAAGAAGAGGAAGAGATAATATAGGTGCATGCAATTACTCTCTTGTTCATGTCCAAATTTATGCCTAATAAACCAAGAAGGGACCCAGCTATCTTGAAGAGGTAGAAAGGACAAGAGCACTCGTTAGAGTTTTGAGATGATCCACTGAAGTATGTTGCACTGAGGTACTTACATGGGAATAAACCCAGATTACCCCCTGTCAGGATGCACATGCTGAGAAAGAAGGGCCTTTGTTGACTGCTAAATGAGCACAGAGAGAGAAGATTTACTTGTAGAATAATCACCAAAAACATTTTACCTACCTTTTAATCCAGAACCCAAGGAAATGCTAGGGATCCTAGGTCTCACTTTAGACCTGCTGAGGCAGTACTACACTGGGTACATCAGCAAGCAGCAAAGGCATCTTCATCAGTATTGATGGTCAGAACTGCATTTTCAAATCTCCCCACCATGTTCCCCTTACTGTGCCTTGATTTGCACAACAGAGCTTCTCAGAGCACACAAAGCAGATCTCTTTCAGCTGAAGCTAAACCCAAACATGTGCCTCAGCCACTAATGAGCGTTCAGTCTACAAGACCAGACTATAGTTATCATGAAGTCCCCAAAACCACACATAGTGCAGAGGTCAGTGCAGGTAGTTTCACTCAGCAGATCTGCTCCTAAAGAAGCGTGCTACTGGCTAATGTAGGAAGAACTATGTTCAACCACTGCACAAAGAGACAATGACAAGTGGGGACAAGGCTCATTATAGTCAGCCAAAATCAACTGTCAAGCCCTAACAAGCTTGTGATGAAGTACAGGTAATGCAACCATCACTTTAGGGTCCACAGAGAAGTGCACTGATATAATAGAAGACAAATGGGCTAGTAAGCAAGAGTCAGACAAGTAAAAAGCAAGGATTTCCAAACCAAAGGCTGTGATCAAGTTTGCTGTATGGTGACAGTGAGAAAAAGAGCACAGTAAGTCAAAATGCAAGGTAATGCAGGCAACAGAGTGTCAGAGAGCAGTTACTTGGGTAAGGAACCCAAGGCCCATGGTTTATGCTAAATAACATAAACAGGCAATGGTAATTTCTTAACTCCTTTGACAGAAAAACCCTATTAGGAGTAATATTTTTAATTTCTTCCCTTTTCTATCTTTCCTCTGGTCTCATATTACATTTTTGTCTGCGAGGTTTTTTCTACAATTCCGAAGACAGGGATGATGAGTTTTGCTGTTGACATTACTAGTGAACCACACACGAATTCATAACAGCCCCCATGTCCAAAGGAAACCGCATAAGAAATTGCCCTCACACAAAAATCTTTTTTTCCTTGATATCTGAGACCATAAATCTGTTACTTCCCTCATGGATCAGAGGTCTTTGGGGAAAAATAGTTTGGACAAGAATTTCTACAGAAAAAAAAAAGGTACAGTTTCTACTGAAGAACTTTTTAGACTCTTTTCTTACATTATAAAGAAGACAAGAAAACAAACCCTAAAGCATTGCATTTGTAGGTCACCTTTAAAGGGTAAATAACAAATAATTATACATACTTCATCATACCAAGTTCTGCATATCACGTTGATGTTCCTCAGTTCATCTGTCTTTCATACTGAGGGGAATCATCCATCAGTTAGTCATCAACAAGCCTGTCACATGGGAGTGATAGAAGTTATCTTCAAGGTAACTCACTGACACTACTTAATTAAATATCTTGAAATATTGCATATTATTTTCCTGTACCACCACTGATGATAATGGTAATTACATGGTGATTCCCTCAAATGTTTTATGAATCCTCAATTATTGTGCTACTAGCCAGATTTGACATTATTACTGCTAGACTGTGGTGAATTATTCATAGTTAAATATTTGAACTATTCAGCCACAGTTTCTGTTTACAAGTTATCCAAGATTGTCCATTCTTCAAAGTTACACAGATTATTTTTGCAAAACATCCAATGACTAGGTGTTTGGAGAATTCCTGGCAATTTTGACTGGGTAATTTCCAAGGCAACAAAAAGTTGCAACACATCTCTAAAACACAGCCAGCCTAAGTGCCCACATATGTATAGATATATATATTATTACTTCTTTCCGTTAATAAGTATTTGATCTTATAAACATTCATAAGAAGTGTGGACTCAGGGATATGTATTCCTCACATTTCCATTATCTTCCTCCCCAAAGAGCATATTGATGCAACAAGTGTTGCTTTATTAGGCAGACAGGGGGCTGTTTCTCAGTCTGTCAGTAGACGCACTCCCCTTTGCAGGTCATAGCATCTGGAGCCTGCTGGAGGATTCACGAATTTCTCGATTTCCAAGGATGACAGTGATTCACATTTCTGCCTGTTCAACTGCTTACACCAACTCCTTCATGAAGTTTCAGTGTTAACGAGAACCTTCTTCTAGGTAGCTGACAGCAATAAAGCATTTTTGAAAATATCATAAATACTCTTGTAACAGTGCAAATCGGAGCATTTGCTGAGCATTGTTTAATATGCCCATTCCGGTTGCCACATCCTGTTTTTAAGTGGGTGCTATTTCTGACCATGCAATTTATTGATATTCTATTACATTTGTTCCAAATGGATCTTGCAATTTCTCCAGTTTTCTTCCTGCTGTGTCTTCTACTGATGACTGTAGTTCATTCCAGGGTGCATGACAGACAAGCCACTTTCTGGGAAGACTAGCAATGATATGAGGGATTTCAGAGAGACATTAGCAGACATGGAAAACATACAACTTACTTAAAAACATGGAAATAGTTCTGTGCTCCTAAAAATTAAAAATCTCATTTTATCCCCTTGTTTTCACTGATTATAATTGCAGGATATAAATCCACACTAGTCCCCCAGGGTCTCTTCCAGATATTTTGCTTCCATATGCTGTGAGGCTATTTTCTCCTTTTAGTTTCCATCTCTCTTATTCTCTCTAACTCCCACTATTTGCTCTACCACATCTCTGCTAAGCTCCAGGTCCCAGTGGACTCTCCCCCTCCAATTCTTTATTTGCTTTAATATGCGCCTTGCCTGAAAAAATGTTATCTGGTTTTCTCCACTTCCACTAATTTTCTTCTCCTCTTCATCCTGAACATCACTATTTCCTGAAGCACATTGAGCAGCCTGAAACTGTCACTCTAAAGCCTCACCTAAGTACTTCATATATTTTTTTCATTCCCTTTTTCAAATGGTCCAATATTTTTCTACTTCATGTCTAAATTACCAGCTGAAATGCATCTCAACTACTGTTGACTGTGGCCAATGCGAATATTGAAACACATTTATCTACTTTTACCCATGGATGCTACAGAACAGAGTAATCAACATCAGCATCTGCTGTCCTGGTCCCCCAGCCAGCAATCATGAAGTCCAGCCATCATCCTCCACCAGACCCTGAACATGGCTTAGGGGACTTTCTCTGACTTTTACGAATATTTCCTATCCCTAGAAATCTTTAAGAGACAACAGACATTTTTCTGAAAGATATCTTCTAGATGTTTCCTGTGCTAAACGAGTCACGCTCCATGTTCCTAACCCCAGTACCTTTGCCACGGAGTCTGCTTTTACTTTACATAGTGCACCATGTTGTACTTCATGGAGTACAGGCAGAAAATACTTGTCACCTGCAGAAGTGTTATGATCATTTCCTCCTGACATTTTATGCTATCAAGTGGTATAAACGATGATGAAATGTCATCATTCAAAACAGTGGCAAAAAGAAGCCAACTCCACACATGAGCTGACTACAGAGTATGCAGAAAACACCCCCATTTTATCAGCAAATAGGGAAAAGTAATTGATAATTTATGTCATAGCATACGAAGTCTCTGAAGTCATACATTATTCATAGAAAAAGTCATCTACTTTGTGTCTTTAAAGATGACACATTAAAAAGTACAATGTTAAAAATAGATGGCATTTTATTGGAGATCATAATTATTTTAAAAGTTGGCAACAGGGTGTTTTAGTTCCTAAAATGACCTTTCAAGATTAAATGAGGAAAAGAAAAGCTGCTCTGAGGAAAAAGCTATGAAAAACTCCAGTGCTTAAAGAAGGCATTCATCTTTAATCTGATTTTTAGTGTATTCTCCAATGAGAACAGAGGCCACTAGAATCACATTCAGAAGTATTACTAAACAGCACCACAGGTCTGTTGAACGACACAGCATTTGGAATCTCATTGTCACCAAAATCATCATGATACATCTGTAATTTAGAAATCCAAACTTCGCCTGGGCAGTAAATGAGAAATGCACAAATATATTCAAGACTGTAAACATGACCAGAAAGCAATCCCTGAATACCATTTACATGTCTCAGTGTTGCTATGTATATTATCAGTAAACAGATTTGCTTTCATTTCCCTTAATCAGAGTGCATTCTTCTGCTTACTTTCCGCCTAAGCAAAGACCATGCAAAAATATATGATGGTGTTACACTTTAAATCAACAGTAAGAGCATAATCAGAGCTGGAAAAATAATTGGCCAAAATTATGCAGGAAAGCAGTTAGCAATTCTGAATTACCTTTGAGTCCCCCCTTCCTGCCCTTGCTTCATTTTTTCTGCAGTACTTTATGTGTGGTCAGTCTCTGGTGCAGGTCCCGGGAGCCTAGGTGTGACCTACAGCATTTACAGGGCAAGATTCAAGTGAGGATGAAAGCACTGGTCGCAGGCAAACGGGATGCTATGCAAAGATATGATGCCAAACAATTACTGTATCCTTTACCTTTACCTTTATCCTTTACCTGCCTAAAGCATAGTCAGCTCCTCAGAAGTGCTGCAGAAGAGGTAGGACTCGAAGAGCATTAGCAAAAGGAATTAGTGAGCTTCCCTGTTAAGACCAACTCCAGAAAAGTATCCTTGTTCAGAAAGGATGTTAAGTGCCTTGTTAAATCCTGTTGAGGCCAGTGGGACTGAAAAAAAATTTTTAAACATATTGTTAAATGCTTTCTAGACTTAAGCTGTTACAGCTTTTCTGACTAGTGCCTTGCTCTTGGAGGCCATTTCGTTCCTCAGGGGCAGTGCAAAAAGAGGCAGGAGGATCTTGTCTCTGTGCAAGGCAGGGGGATAACTGCTTGCCAAGGTGCATTCTCCACGGTGTTAAGAAAGTTCCAGAGAAGAACCCAAGTATTCTGTATTTCACTTTTAGTTACATTTATTGTCATGTTTATATTAAACAAATCTAAACCAATGCATTAATTAACTAACTGTTTTCCTTTGGAGCAGTTGCCTCCTGTTTACAGCTGCCTAAATGGGAAGTGGGAACTCCACAACACAGTGTCTTCAAAAACGAACGAGAAGAACAGAGAGAGGGACAATGAGCAACCCACTGGCTCCACAGAGAGCTGGCTTAAAGAAAGATAAATCTGGGACACAATCAGCACGTTCACAAAATTTAGTCTCCTACTGGAGACTGCCTAATATCCCTATTAACTGCAAGGATCAGGGTGGTAAACTCTATGCAGGCACTAGAGACGATGTGCAGGCAGTAGGCACAGCATGTGTGACTACAAACAGATATTACAGCACCAGAATAATAACTTTAATCACTGCCTTCAAAAAATACCACAAGTTCTATATTTCATTATTTATAGGAAACATTCTGCATGAAAAAGTATAAACATGGCTTTAATGCAACAATATTGCATTGTCAGCTCTTGGTAATAGGTTTAATTTTAACTCAGGAAAGCCACAAAAACAAATCAAGCTTTTTGTGTCCCTTTGCATTCTTATGGTTACAAATGAGATTTCCAGCAGCTTAAATTCCAGTGTATGGTGGCTGCATGTTGAATCATTAATTAAGTAAGTAGGTAGCACAGTCTAGCTACCTTCTGGTAGAAAAAAAAGTATAAATCAGATAGAAACCCTAAGCTGTGATTTGTATCTTTTTAAAGAAATCCCATCTGTTAGCTTCCACTCCAGAACATTCAGAAATGCTTGCCTGAAGGGAAAAAACCCTAAAACTAAAAATGTCATTGCAGTAGCAGGAGATGGGCTTACCTCCCACTATGTTTTAAAGTCAGTGCTGCAGTTCTGGCCCTCAAACCCATCTTGTGCAGCGACAGGTCTGAGCTGTGACACTGAACTTAAACAAGTTTGGGGAGCCAAAACTTTACATTTCTTAGCTTAGGTCAGAGCATAGCTAAAAAAGATGCCTATAGGGAGAGGTTAGGAAAAAAGGGTAGATGAAGAAAGCAAAAGGGCGCTTAAGCTTTCTGTGAGAACATGAGGCTTTGAAAGTATAAGGCAAAACTTATAAACTTACAATGAAGAAGAAAGTTTCTCCTGTTACTTATGTTACCATCTGCGCCAAGTGTCTGTACTAGGTGCTCAAGGATCTCCATGCTAAGCACTGTTTAAACATGCAGGAAGATAGTCGCATCTGTGGAATGTTTCCAACCTAGGGTCCTTCCTCCTCTGCCTTTCACAATATTGCAAAGCTATGCCTCCTCATTTCACGGCAAGGAAGCACTGTCAAACTAGATAAAGCAAAATGCTTGCTGTGCTTACCATCCCTTTCAGAACACATTTTATAATACATAACAATAAAGTATAATTTATGCATTTTTATCAAACTCTGCATTATTTTAATAACATCTGCGAAGACTGGATTGCAGTATGTCCTGGGAGAAATTATTTTGCCCTGAGTTTATAAAGTGTTATATTTTTCAGTTAGATCTCCTGCCACAATTTCATCTGCAGTTACCAGTAATCTTTTTTTCTATTTTGCCAGATCTTGTTTTGAGTGGTAAGAGTTCTCAAAGCCAAATGAATTGCAAAACTTTCTTCAGTTGGCTGTGAGGATAGATTTAAAGCAGGACAGAACGAATGACCATGATCATTTATTGGGCTTCTTTCTTAAAAGGACATACGTAAAAAAGGCATCAAGAAAAAACCATCTTCATAAGTTTTCATTGATTTAGGTAAACCCTGCCCTGGTGGATGACTGTGCTCAAACATAAGCCTTTCCAACCTTTCTAATGGGTATCCTAAAAAGGATCCCCCACTGAAATATTGACTACCTGCTCTTCTCAGGAGCACTTGCTTCTTTCACAAGGAAAAAGCATACACCTTGAGTAACCACTTGGATCAGTTTAGTTTAACAGTGAATAGGTGCATCTTTCATCCCTGCCCAAACGACTGCTGTGTCTCAGCAGTTTCTCACACTGTCGTGCACTGATAGGACTTCCAGGGACTATCCCCTGTATCTCTGTGCTGCTGCTCCAGGGCTCTTCCTTGATGGATTTGGGCAAAGTTCATCTGTCCTTCTGAGCTTCTGAAGTGGACTGTGAAAAGTGACTGAAGTCAATGCTTGTTAGCAAAGTGCCCAGGTCATTTCTGTGAAAGAAAGAGATGATGGTAGTCTGTGGTTCTGCTCGGATGAAACCATCTGGGACTGAAAGCATGCTTGCTCTTGAATCAGTATTTCGGCCAATGGGATTTTGAGCAAAACCATCATAGAAGCCAAAGCTGCTTTTGTGGTGAAAACCTGCCCAGGGCAAGGAGCCCACCTTTCAGTTCCTGAGCAAAATCACTGTCCTCAGTCTGTTCTTCCAGCAAATGCACAGAACTGAACAGACTCACCCTTTAACTGGGGCTATCTAGCCTGAACTGCATAATGAACCTATCAGGATTTTCCTTCCGAAAAGTCAGTCAGGACTCCACCAGAACATAAGAGGCTTGCGGCATGCTGGAAAAAAAAAGCTCTTTATATATTAAATTTTTTCTTTCTTGAGAAGTACTAAGGCCTCTTTTCCACATCTAGAGCTGTTTTCTGTTACTCACCTACATTTTTAAGCAGGATCTATGCCTTGTATCACATTGAAAGGACACGTGCTTTTCCCTCCTGTCTCACTTCCCCCACTCTCCATCAATAATCTGACACTGCAGCAGCAAAGAACCTTACTTGAGGGACCAGGTTTTGCCTCCACTCTAGTGTGCATACATTGAATTTGCACGCTGTAATTAAGGAAGGATTAGCTGGTAGTTTGCACTAGCTACTAAGACAACTTAGAAAATAAGCTCTTTATTATAGAGGTAGTTAAAACAGCTGCTTTGCTTTATGACTCATACACAAACAAGCATAGGAGTCTTTATGGTTGTAATAGAAAACATAAGTATTGTAGAGCTAATGTTATCTTCAAGGAAACTATATTAGGAATTTTTGAACCACTGGAAATATAAAGATAAACCATTTTCTTGCCCTTTAAGACATGTGCTCTACATTTCTTTCATTCTTCTGTGTAATAAAAGTGCACATAAATACGTTTATAAAGAGGTAATTCCATCCCTGGGTTCTGAGACCTGTAAACCAAGGCAACTTCGCTTTCCTTGTTACAAGTATCTTATGATCAAGTTATACAACTAGACACAGTTGAACATATACATGTGGTTAAGCCCATTTAAAATAATTTGGGGTTAGGAAAACATATTTGGAATGTACTGCTGGTATCCAAAAACGTAAAGTTATAATATCCCAATGGTATAAACAAAGAGAGAATAGGAATTTATATTGGGCAGTATATTACAATAAGGTCTCACAGGCAGAGAGCAGGAGTAGGTTACAACACAGAACAGTGCTAGGGGAGGCAAAGTAGAAGACGAGTTTATGGGGTGACAGGTCTGTATTGCCTGAGCTTATCTAGAGGTGAGTGGAGAAAAGAGTTTTGTTTCAAAGGGGACTTCAGTATTTCAAAATGTGTTTGTGCTCCTATTCACATTTTAGCTTTCCATCAGCAAGAAGGTGGCAAGGCTGGCTCCAGGGTGACCTCTCAGGAGCACTAGCTGACTCGGAGAGAAGACCCTGTATAAACACTCACCAGGAGAACAGACAGAATGCAAGGGATGGGGGGGAAATTTGAACATATATACGTACAAATATGCATACGTGCACTGCCAACTGTAAATGGCCTCCATTGTTCCTGATCCCACTCTTTTATTCCCACTATAAAAAAAATTATGAGATCCAACTATTCAGACAGCATTTCCAGAAATTTAATAGACCGTATAGATTAAACTCTGAGGGCCAAGCACTGGTGTCAGATACACTCAATGAAACCCCATCTGAGAACAGAATTTGGCTCAGATTCAGTAGGCAAATGAAAGTTTTTTTCCACTTTCAGAAGAAACTCAAGTATGTAAAGTTTATAGGCACTAGTAGGAGAATAAATCAATTTAAGTCCATGTCACATCATTCTTTACAGTTTTGTAACAAGGTGTACTTTGTTAGATTTTAATCTGCATACATTTGAGACAGCAAAGCTCTTCAAAATCATCTTTTAATGGCATCGCAATTTATAGACAGTAACTAATTTCAAACTTCATAGCACTTGGCTTTTATGATTATTTCAAATCATTTAAATGCAAATGAATTTCCAGAGAGAGAAAACATCAAATGCCCTTGAGTGGCAACATGTAATAGAACTGCGAGCAGGAATCACAGTAGGAATTTGAAGCAGTCTGATAGGGTTTGACGGGAGGTCTGTATAAAAGTGTTTGCCTAAATCCAATTTACATTTCATTTCACATTATATTCTATTTACCCATTTTGTCATTTTAATATGACTTATTTACTTAATCCTGTTCTGAAATCCAATCTACTATCAAGAGCAAATGTGGAATTCTGGTTAGGATAAGACTTAGAGCTATTTTGCATTTTAGGACAATGGTAATATGTTTTCTAAAACAGAGCTAGCTCTCTTTTACCCCACAGTTAATAACGTTACCACACCATGCAGCCAAAAACATTTGTGCATGCCTTAAATAATTACATTTCTTTCAAGCTAAGCAATTGTTTGCCTACTGAAAGAGTAATATTTCCTGGGAGGCATTGCTAAGCTACAGTACATACAAAACATTTGGACACAGAGTGCTGAGAAAGACCTGAACTATTCTTAATGTGATTGCACTCAGAAGGATGAGAACCATCCTAGAACTCCCCATTCAGCAGCAGTCACAACGAAGCACCACAGGCTGATTTTTTTTTTTTCCAGCCAGATGGATTTGCAGGAGGCAGCACAAGCTGGTCTACCTCTAGTGCTTCTTGTGCTTCGGAATAAGCAACGCAGGGAAGGACCCAACCACCCCTCATTTCTTGGTATCGTCCACCCCTCTGTCAATATCCAGCCTTTAGGTTAAGAAATGGACATGTACTTTTTTTCCCTGAAAAAAGAGTATCTGCCCATTTGCAATAGCAACAGTGACCAGATGCATTCTGCTCTGCCCTATTCCAGTGCCAATTCTGTGCTAGAATCTAGAGCAGGCTAAACCATGTCATTTAGCATTTGCATGTAGGCAGAGACAGTTCTGCAGTTTGCACAGCTTGCAAGGGGATTTGTCCATGGCATGGGCCAGACTTACATATGTAACCAAGGTATACATATCTGTTCTGAGGAAAGGGGAACTCCAGTGACCAGGCAGGTCCTAATTTCTCCACATGCCTTATTTTCCAAGCCCAGTATGTGAATGAAGAGGCGAAACTACACCAAAAACTCACTATTTCCAGCTAAGGCAGTATGCCTTTCGCACGGTATGTGTGAAAAACAAAGGCAAGTTAAAGGGTTAGCTGTGCTTATCGTACAGTCTGCAGGAGAGGAGAATTGGGGAACAACATGAGTTTGTGTTGCTGCTGGCATCTGAATAACAAAGTCTAAAATTTAGATCTCACACGTTTCCAAAATCTCTATTTTTAAAGGTAACAGAAGACAAAAATACCTTCAGATACTCGGGGCTATTCATCATTCTTTGCCACGCTTTCAGCAATGTACACATGGTCTGCAGAAATCCATGAATATTTTCATTTCTTATCAGATATAAATTACTGATACAGTTGGTACAACGTTTGTTGGTGAAAAATCCTATAGTCGAGTAAAGTGAGTGATGGATTTGAAGGAAAATAGGAGTAAAATATTGTGCTTGGGCTAGAGCGATTACTAAAATTGTGCTATTCTAACAGCAGCCAATTTCACAATCAGGCTGTCTTTTCTACTGCAAAGGCAATTTTTATATTCCTCCTGCACATAAATGTCACTATTTTGTTTATTATATGTTTTTTTCATTTATTTCATTAATTTTGTATACATTCTCTGTGAACAGACTTCTAAGAAAGTGCATTTCTCCTCTGTTTTGAGCAATTTGTCTTTTGCAAGGGCAATGTAATTGAGTAAAAGCAATAATACATGGCCTTTTATCAAGAACTTATCAGCACTGTTCAAACTAGGCAGTTCATTAGATTTGAATAAGCTAACTGCTGGGTTAGCTTTGAACCTTCAGTTTGTCAGGTTAGATGTTGGCTAGTTTTCGAACTTCGTGGAAAGAGTTACTCAAATAATGACTCATATATTGACTAGTGGTGATCAAACAGTAACAAACGTCTAATAAAGATCTTGTGTCTTTATTACTACTAGGTACACCCTACAATCTATTAGAGCTCCCCAGCTGGCTCCCAGGTCTAAGCTACTGATCACTCCTGTTTCATCAGTGTGGGTTTGCTCACAAGCTCTGCCTGGGAGGTTTCCCCTTGAAAAAAAACAGTGAGGTCTAGGGGATTAGTCCCTTCCAGAGGCCACCCTTATAAAGCTGTATGGCCAGGCTGCAGAAAGATTTATTCCCAGTTCCCTGGTCTTTCCCCAGCACTATCTGTCCATGCTTCCCCACACTGTGCCCTCCAGGGCACGCACTCCAGGGAGTTTCTGGCCCTGAGCAGCATAAACCCATGCCAGTCAGTACCACTTCACCACGTGAAGGGAGAAAACGAAGAACTGTAGACAAAGAGATTATTTGCTGAGATCACCAAATGATAATTTGCTGAGATTTGCAAAGTACAGTGCTCAGTGCAGTAGGGGAGATGTCAGTCCCTTCATCATGAGGTTATGCTGCACAAAGGCCGCAAAGAGCACCTCCTCAAGGACACCTCTGAATCCTGACCTCGGTCTTGTTGCCTTTAACAGATTCAGGTTTCACTCAGTTCTGTGGTGGTGTACCACTTGCACACCAGTACCACTCAGCTGACTTCAGTGAATCTGACCCAAGTATTTACTATGTGCGTAAAGCCAGATCCCCTCACTGGCAGGTGAAGGTTCTCAGAGGAGAGCTGAAATCCACTGCAAGAAACTTCTATAACAGTAAGAAACAAGGTTAATACATAAAATAGGTGGAACATAAATCACAACCAAAATCTGCCAGGAGGCAACAGAACTCGCCTTTCCTTATTTACACACAGTGCTGAATTCCTGTTTTAATTTCTTCCCCCTCCTACTACTTTTCTTTCCACGGAGCAGTGGGATGCTTTTCGTAATATCTGAAAGTCCCTAATTTAACATTTATTTTGTGTAATGGAATAAAGCTTTTTCCTCCTGGATCTGTTGCTACTATTTTCTGAATTTAAATATGGGTGCTATATGAAAAAAGAAATAATAGAAACTTTCATTGTGAATTGGAAAGTGAAAAAAACCCTCAGACTTTAGGCAATACACTTCATACACTTACAGTACACTTCAAAGCCAAGAAGCACTAGTGTTAACATAAGAACAGTTGCTTTGCAGACGTCTGATGCAGTTCTTCCAAACCTGCTGAGTCCACTGCTTTTTTTCCTGTGTTTGTTAAACACTTCCTGTCCCAGATAGCACAGTATGGGGAGGTTCTTTTATGTGCAACATAACTGATTTGAACAAGTTCTATGTTTTTAAATCAAATACTTCATTGCTTTTTATATTACAGGAAAGAAGAGAAAAACCACAATGATAATGTAATTGAACTTCAAAAAGTAGCATTAATTTTACAACTGAACAAACAATAGAAGGAGAGGGGGAGATGTGACAGTCCCGTTTCTATCCCACAGATTAAATATGACGTGGTAATAATGCAGATTGAAGGGACATGTATCGTATCAGGGCCAGAACTGAGCAAGCGTCCTACCTCCATGCAATGTGAGATTAGAAACAAGGGAGAGACTTCCATGCAGGACATACACATCCCACATCTATATTACACCATTTACAAAATATACATTAACATTTCAAACCGACATGAAAATTCTTAGCTTGAGAATAATATTTGTTTGCTGATCTTCATCTCAGATTTCTGCAGTGGTAAGACTACTGAGATTATGATCATCTCAGAAAACAGTTATTCACCTAGAAAAAAATTACAATTAACATTTTAAAAAAATATTATATACAAAATATGTGACTCCACACACACAAAAAAGTAGTTGTTTAGGATAAGAATTAATATTCAGTATCTGGCAAAATATTCAATATTTTCCTCCAGTATAATCATCTTTTTAAACATGTTAGGACCTTTTTGCAGGTCAGTCACAGTTTTCAGACAAGCTGTAATTTAAATCAGCTCCATTCTGCATCTAATATGGAGGTTTCACTGAAAAATAATTAAAACCAACCACAGTCCTTGCAACTCTTCGCCTGTCAGAAACAGACCACTGTTGGGCATGCACATCGCTAATCTCAGGGAAGGAAACATTGCAGAGAAGTCAAGGAAGTGACAAAGTAATTGCACGCAGTGGGTGATTTGAAGGCTTGTAATAAAGAGGAACTCCCTGCTCACGCTACCTTCATCTCACCTGAACTCCTATTCAGTGACGCACTCCCATTGCCTACACCACCCTTTAGGCTAATAATGGAAATAGATCAACAGAGAGTTCTCCTGGCAAGCAACAGAGAGTGTAGCAGAGCTATCGACTATATCTGTACTTTTTCAGCAGCGAGATGGTTGAGTTTGTTCATCAAAAGAGTCTCAGCCTGTTTAATCTCCTTTATCAGCCCTGTTTCCCTCTCAGGCTTGCAAAAGCTCCTGCTCCTGAAATTGCTGCCTCCATCTAAGCCAAGGCAGTGCATATTTCCCCCTTCTACAGAATGATGTTTCAATGCCAAAGAAAGGGAGCATGAGAGAGAGAAATAATCTTGGCACTCATTCAGGTTGTTGAGGAGAAAAAGAAGGGAAAAAACCCAGACTGCCAATGGGGATTTCCTCCGTAATAAGCCAGATGGCATCATCGGATGCTTGGGGAGACTGTTTCTGTCTAATTCTCTTCAGTGGCAGTAACTGCCAAGGCCCAGCTTTTGTGGTAAACCCAGTGACTAGCTATTTTATATTCTTTCTCTTTGCTGCGCATGCAGTCCCCACCTGTCACTAATGCCTTTCTAATGCAGCCTGTGCCTGACACGAGCTCCTTCTCTCCTTTCTCTCCCTCACTCCTAGACTCCAACTGATACTGCCTTTCCGCCTATATCAGCAACATGGCTGCAACTTCTACTTTGCATCCCAGTGACTTGCAAGCTAATTTCTTTCTTCAAGTGCAAGATATTTCACATAAAGTGGGGGAAACCAGCTGTGCAATTTCTAAAGGTTGCCATTCTGGCCAGAGACCAAAGCAAGGACCGACGCAGTGAAACGGGGAGCTGGCGCTCTGTGAAACACAGGCACTCAGCAGCTCAAATGTCAAGAGGGACAAACTACTTGAAACACTGGCTGGGTTTTCAAGGCTTTTTAAAATCGATATTTATAAGTCTTATCTATACACATATATAGATATGTTTCTATATTTTTATTCATATCTGCAAAACTTTGGTGTTTCCATTGTGTTCTGAAATGTGGGCTCAGTCTCTCTGCACACCAGATGGATAGGAAAGACTCTGTATTCCAGAAATATGGAAAACTTTATAGAAAAACCTGTTTGTGATTGCTGTGGGGTTTTTGGTTCCTTAGCGTCAGATCAATAAGCTGTTTGCCCACCTTAAGCACTTGTGCATGGACTAAATCGCTTTGCAGAAGCAGACCTGTCTTGTATTCAGCATGGAGCAGTTAGGTGTTTTAAACTCACTTTCTGCTCAGAGCAAAGTAGCATTTTCCCTCTACTTCCTGAAGCTGCTTCTTCCTTTTTGACATGGCTTTTTGTCTCCCAGTAGTCATCATGTGCAGATATCACTGCAGCAGAGTAAAGAAATACAATTCAGAGTATCGTTTCATATAGGCAATAAAGCTGCTAATGGCTGCTGTGGTGAAGGCACTTACAAAACTTTGCATGCAGCGTGCTGGTAGGAGAGTGTGGAGGTAATGCAATGACATAGGTTGAGATACAGACAGCTGCTAGTCTGCGAAAGAAGGACTACAAGTCATAAAAATCGCAACATTTATAATCTGATAAGCGACATGTTCATTGATATATTGTCAACTGGGATAATCTAAAGAGAATCAGAAGTTCTTTCACCTAGGTATAAAATAGCAGAAATAAGGCTCACAGGATTTTCCCAAGAGGTAATATGTCTTGACTTCTTGGAAGTAAAGCCATTCAGATAGCTGTCTCATTGTGAAGTTGATGAATGTCTCCAGATATAATTTTTTTTTTTTTAATTAAACAAAAATGTACCCTTTCCACTCACATTTCTGGATGAACAACAATAGTCTGTATCACAGTGGGTTTATTCTTTTAATTTATGAAGACAAATCTGAGGACTGGCAACTCAGAAGTGAGGACCAACCTCCCCTTCCTCTTCCCAGCACCTTTCCATGCCACTGGCAGCAGAGCAGAAACCAAAGCCTGAATGGTGGCAGTCCTGGTCCCAAACCATCCTGGGAAGAACAGGGAGAGCCTCCAGCTATGCTGCAGCTGAGACTGGGGACACACATTTGGCAGAGAGGGTCTCTTGGCAGCGCTCAGCAGGGCAGACTGGTCCATAGAGGAGCTGGATGCTGCCCCTTGCAGCGGATCAGAGTGATGGGCTCCCCACCAACCAGCACGCTGTCCCCTCAGGGGCAGATCCCAAACACCCCCACTGGTTCCCTGTGTGGCCCCTGCGCCCTCAGCTCCGTTTTGCTCCGCTCCTACCCTGCTGCATTACTTGCTATCGCAGGCGTAGCCACACAACCTCCCCGCAGTGCCTGGTCTCCCCTCCTCTCTGGCCCACTGCCTGTGGTGCAGCAGGTTTCGGTTCCCAGAACCGCTCTCCGGGGCCAAGGCAAGCAGGAAAGCAGGATTGCTTGACACTGCTCTGTCTAACACTGGAAGAGAGACCGGCCAGGCAGAATTGATGGAGCCTAAAGATAGCTTAACTCCAGCTTTCGCTGAGTGCCTTTCTCAGCTACAAAGTCTTTCAGCCAAGGCATAACTCAAAATCTGAGCCAGTATATTTAAATACGGCAATAACGGCAAAGCCTGTTGTTTTTTTTTTTTTTTGCTCCCAGCTGTGTGTTGAAAGTTGTTTCGTGATTACAACTATATCACTATTTGGTACAGATCGCTCAGCTCTGTGGTTGGTGATGCCCGCCATGGTCCTGAGGGCCAGTGCAAACTGGTGTTGCCAGTAACCTGAGCCTGCCTCTGCAAGGGGTCTCCCGGGCTCCAGGTGACCTCACTTAGTGCCTTGGGAGCATATCTAAGGGCAAGGGAAATAAACCTTTCCTCCCACCAACAATTTTTAAACCCAGTATATAACATACCAGACTGACTTAACTTTGAGTGAGATGTTTATTTCCATTCTGGTGAGATTTACCCTAAAAAGCAAGGTCTGAATTTACCCTAACTCAATGTTTACTTGGGTTGAGAGTTACAGACATGAACTGGCAGACTTCAGCAGAATGACGTGTTTGTTCATTCTCACAGACTCTTGGTTAATCAGGCAACGAAAGGTATAGTTTATAATCAGGATAATAAGGATAGCTATATACCAGTAAATTAGTGGGATACTCCTGGGATATTAATGGAATAGATGCCAGTATCTGTGTTCAATTAGGAAAGCTGTATGTTTTGCCTTCAAAAATATCCATTGCTAATAGCAGAACGTTCATGCTGTCAGTTCCGTAAGCTGACATCTATGTTCTAGGTATATGAATTTCTAATAACATCCATATACTATTGAACAGCTATGAATCCTTCATACTGTTGTCATTTGTGCGTCCTCCTCTGTAAAAGCAATGCTGATTTGGGGGACAGTGACCATTAAATGTTAAAGAAAGCCTTATGTTGTGAGAGTTTTCTGTTTCAACTACAAGATTATAAAAATAAGCTTTCAGGCTATTCGGAAGTATAATGTTTCTGAGGCAAGAGAAACCTTTTGTGGAACACAGGATTTTTGAAAAGGAGTATAAATGGTAGAGTCTACCCTGTGATGGTATTTTTGAACTGGGCTTGCCTATGGATATCCATCCATTAAAGGATATTTATTAGAGCTCTGATTTTGATAGCGGCTGCCAGATACCTGTGAAACACAAAGTGTCTCAGAGAAGCTCTAATGCAGTGAGGGGAAGAAGCTCAGGCTGGAGCTGCAGTGTCACGGGTTTTAAACTGCAACCTCACTACTCTGACAATGCACATAATGTGTGAGCATAGTACCATGAGGTCTCTTATCCACATGATCACTACGCTAGTGAAGTTTACAAAACTTCAAAGCAGGCTGATAAATTTCCATAAAAGTATTGCCAGCCCATAATCATATGGCCAAGAATTCCCAGTTGCACCAAAGCTAAAAACTGATATTAATTCGTCCTCATTTGAACCATGCGGTCCTACTGGAATCGGCAGTACCCATACGTATTAATATCAGTCCTTTGTCTGCAAGAGCTGTTTTTCTGCCAGTCCACAGATTTAGGGATTTTCTTCACTTCTGCTTCAAAGATTGAAAATGAAAAGAGCAGAACATAAAACAAAAACTCAAAGGACTCTATGCCATTTAGATTGGAGTTATTTTTCTTTGGCCTCTTTCACGGGCACCCCCTTGCCGTGGGGAAAGAGCTTGCGTGCCCTAGTGAAGTTGAGAGCTATGCTGGTGGTGGCATATGCCTCCGGTAGGGTCTCCCAAGCCAGACAGGTCTCAACTGAAGGGTCAGACAAAGTGTGTCCACGGGCAGGATGGGCTCACTAGCCTTCGGGCAACCATCCTAGGAGAAGGACAACTCTAACTCCAAACCCGGGCAGATGGAGCTCGTTTAGCCCTGTAAGGCCATCCATCTAAGAGAAGGATACTCTAACCAAACCTACGACCTGAGGACTTCGCTGTCACCGTCCAAGCTCGCTAGGCCCTGGCAGATGAACCTCAGGTGTAAAGGGTGGGGCCAGTCTCGCGCACGCTGCGCCTCACCTAAAAAATCCACCGCGCAGGCTTGAAGGGTGTACTCACGTTTGCAAAGCCCTGTAGCGACAGGCAAGGGACGAAACGGCAATGCCACGCGAGGAGACCCTCCGGCGTGCTCTTTGCGGCCAGCCTTGCCTGTCCCACATTGGCCTTTTCGGCCATCGGCGCGCTTGCAGTGGGCGTGGGCAAAGCCCTTCCCGAGTCTTCGTCCGCGAAGCCAAGCCATGAATTTTTCTTTGGCAAGCCAAACCCTGTCTTTGGCCTTTATGTGACTTTCTCAAAGTCAGTCCACTGTTTCCTCTTCTAAAATTCAAAGGCAGTGCCTATTGTTGAGATACCATGCTCATACCTAGTTGCTGCTAAAGCAACTCTGCAAAAAATACTCTATAATTTTTCCAAATCTGGAAACAGAACATTTGTTTTATGACTTGTTCCCATCAGGAAGGATCCAAATCAAAACCCTCCTCCCCCGTCAGTTTTTCATTTTTACTTTTCCATGGCTGCTTCACTAGTGCAGGCAGCTGCAAGTCCCAAAAAATGGATATTTAATGTAACCGGGTTTTTTAAGCTCTTTAAAGATTTTTTTTTTACACCATAGGACAACTTTAATAAGTTATTTTGTAATGAAAAAGAATGTCATAGAAACACTCAATTTAACTGAGGGAATGGAGAAAACTCAAAAACAAACAACAAAACTTGTTCTAAACTTCCTTCAGAAAACCTACCAATACGATTCAGAAGTTTTCTGTAATTTCATCTAGTTCACTTTCCTCTCCCCCTGATTTACTAAATTAAAGGCAAAAAAGCCCCGCTTTCCCAGCTTTGCTCATCTTAGCTGATTAATGTAATTACCACCTTTGTTTAACTAATGGGTACATTTTTCTTTCTTCTTTTTCTTTTTTTTAAATGGAGATGTATTTCAGAAAGCCCTTTACCTTGACAGGAGGACACCTGGGAATGAAGGATCCATCTTTATCCTCAGAAGGTTGCTGCTGACCACTCCCTGGTAGAAGTGCATGCCCTCCTCCCAGCTTCCACATCCAGCTGAGTGGAGCTGGAGCTCCACATCACACAGGACTTGAGAAGTGATACGGCAATAGCGGCATTGCAGAACACCTGCCTTGCATCACTCGAGGACAGGATGGGACTAATTTGTCCAGGCACAGTACTGTGCAGATGCAATTGCTGTTCCTCCTACCCTAACCTGGAGATGAAGGTAACGCCACAATGTTGGACAGCTGCTATAGCAGACCATGAGGTTCCTATAAGTCTCATGTAGTGGTTTAAATTTACAGTTGTTTAATTAAAGGCCTCATTTTTAATAACTCTGAGAGAGGGACCAAAGAGAAGCAGTGGAGCCTCTAGCATTTTGTCCTGCTTCCTTTCTGTAGTGGCACGAAGAGATGAAGGTGGCATTTCCATAAAGTCATGACTCAAGTATAAAAACAAAATCTACATTTATCGTCTTTGGAGACAGCCAAGGAAAACTGACCTCATGGCATGAGCTCTAAGACAGCTCAGGAGGGAGAAATTAAAATAATTAGTAGCAATTACTACCAAAATTATGGTACTGAATAGGACAGTGCCTAATAATGAGAGGTCACAATTACTAATGCGCCCTTCTGTATGCTCATTTGTCTTCTCAGTATTGTAGTCATCTGTGTTGTCCTCTCGCACAGCAGGATCCCCAGCGCCACTTTCCTTTCCCTTTTATAAGATGTTCACAATAAACAAAGGTTCAACATGTTCAGAGCAGCAGTTTATGCCTTCTGGGGGCTTGAAATAATGTAGGCTTTTCTTTCTGTCTCTCTGTAAAAGTAACTTTACTGCATCTGAGCTTCATTGTCTTCCACTTTATCATGTTACAAGCGAATGCGGCTAAAAGGTGAGCAAAACTGAGTTAACTTAGTTTTTCGTCCAAATAAATGGAGCAAGAGTCAAACTTCCCATTCTTCAGGCACTTAGGCTTTGTGCATGCTAGGAAGGTTTATCAATGGGTTTTCATGATGAAGCTAATTAGAGCTCCTGATAGAGCTAATACAGACATGACAAGAAGAAACCCTTTTAATGTCACAGTATAAAAGTGCTTGCACAACAGTAGTATGCATTAATTATTCTTTATCAAACTAGCCATCCTGATAAAACTAATATATGTATCTTTGGGTCTTAAAACCTGAAACTCAGGAGGGCCTCAAGAGGTCACCTGCACCATCTGCCTATTCTGATACATTTCTACAGATGTATGGTGACTTGGATTCCTAAAACTCTGCAGTTTGTAATATTGAGAAAATCAGCATAAAAGGCAATTTGTTACTTCAAAATTCTTAATCAAAAAAGGCATTTTGGGTCAGCCCTTTTCTCAATCAAAATGTTTTCTTTCAGCACAAATATGAAAGTAAACTTCAAAAAGTAACATTAAAATGATAAATTACATTATTGTATTTCAGAAAATTCATAATGCATTATATCAGCTCTATTTAAACCATTTTTCACAGCCAGATCTCATTCAAATCAATATTGTCTTGAAAGATGTTTTGATTTCAACATCACAGCATTATCTAGAGGCCAAGTATTTTAAAAAGTGTTGACCATATTAATTATTTCTCTCTTTAACTAAAAGTGGACATAGCATTAAAAAACCCAAAATGAGCATAGTACATTATGTCATTTATAGTTCAGAGATAACAAAAAAGCTTTTTTAAAAAATCTAGAAAACCAGTACAAGCTATTTCCAGGCAAATTAACTATCTGATGTGGTCTAGACAAACAGCAAACTTCCTCCCTTTCTTTAGGGGCAAACAGAAGTCCTCCTACTTACAGATCCAGATGTGCCAGCTAAATTCTAGAGGCTACAGCTTCCACCAGAGGGTTGGCAGAGCAGTCTATGAGAGCACTCTAATTTACTTCAGGAATAATCAATTAAGATTGCTCAAGTGACTTTAACTGGGAGATTGCTGGGGACAGTAATTACCACTGCAGACAGTGATGAGTACACAAGCAAAGCAACTTCTTCCATCAACACATTTGTACCAAAGTGAGCATCTCTCCATTGCTTCAGTGTCTGAGTCAAAACCTGCTAAAGTCAACTGGATTTCCAGACTTAAAAAAGTAGAATCTAACCCTTGTTCAATCTTTGGCTAGGAAATAATTCTTCTCATAGCATTCCTTTACCATCCATATCTATACATATTTTTGTTGTTGTTGTTGCCTGTGCATTCTTGAGGTTGAGTAACCTAGGCTGAAAGACAATGTCAACATTGCATTTCAGAATCAGTGCTACAGAAAACAAATGTCACTCTGCTGCTTCTGTCACTTCAGCACCACTCCAAAGGTCACTAATTCCTTGAGAAGCTGCTATAAATAGCCTGCCCCTCGTGCAGAAATGTTCTGCCAAGATTTTAACTCAGACTCACCTTATATTTTCACCTTCAGTCATCAACACTTTTTGACAATCCTTTGCTAAAACAGAATTTCCATCTTAACACCTTATTAATTCCATGGCTACGTCTTTCCCCACACTCCCACAGCAATTACAGGATTCCCATTCAAGTTTCACTGACACCGTGAAGTGTTTTCTGCCGTAACGAGATGGGAATCTCTCTTCATAGTGATGTAGCTCCTTTTGACAGAGCTATGCTTCTGCCTGTTCCTCCCCAAAAGTTGCAAAGACATTTTTCTATGTTAGTTTAAATTGGATCCACACTAGTGCATTTGCCAGTACTGAATTGCTGCAGGGGAAAAAAATTTACATCCAAACCTAACAGTTCAATACAGAGGTTTCTCCTGTGAGATACAGCCTCAGTGAAGCATCATCTTTGTATGTGCTCCTCTCGCGCAGGCATCCTTGGTGCGAAACACAAAAAATGTCTCTCATGAGCATTAATACAAATAGGGCACCTTGTAGTATCGTTTGCTACACAAAACAGCCTATGCACGTGAGAAAATTAATAATCTCTAGAGAAAGAAGACTAATCCTTTTGCATATGTACCAGCTGAACTCTGTGTTTCAACAGAAGAAACAGAGAGAGAGAAAGCACAAGGGAGAAAATATTGCGTCTTCAAGGCTTACTGCTCAGTGATGGCACTACTGGAATCCAGCGAGAAATACCCCAGCTGGAGAAACCTCTCATCCACTGCCCGGTGGAACTGCTATAAAAATAAATAAATACTCAAGTGCCATCTTCTGCACATCACTGCTTTCTGAACTCTGTGGGTAAAGATGACTCTACCACAGCCAGCAAAAGCCTCCGAAGATTATGAAGGATGTTTTCAAAGAAACAAAATGAGCACAGTAATCCTAACAAACATGGAAAACATTACTGGGCAGCACAGTAAACACTGAGCTGGGATAAGTAAAGGGCTTTGCTTCAGGGAAAATATTGTGAGTAAAAGAAAAGGCAGATGAAAGCAGCCATTCAGAAACAGTGCAATCAGATGTACACATATCTTCAGAATACAATAAAAGAAGGACATGAATCCCATATCTTGCCCCTTGATCAAACGTGAATCTTGTTGGTTCAGAAATACAAAGGCTTAGAAGGAATTAGAGGATCTCATTGGATGGACCAGGTACTTAAGACCAAATAATTATCCTCAAAAAAAGCATTGAAGATGCATCTTTGAAACATTTCATGCAGTCTTCTAATGCTTGTAAAAATTCATACCACTGGAAATAATCTAGGGGATAAAATTCAAGACATAAACCCTAAAAGTATGCTACCCAAGGGATGAATACTGCAATTATATAATTCCTGTTATGGTACTTAACAGTGTGTAGCCTACCTGGAATCAATAGGACTAACTCAGCAGGAAGAAAGCAAAATCTGTACCTTAATTTCTTCTCTTGCTTTAATTAAAAGGCTCATTTTCTGTAGGATTTTCAAGGTCTTTGTAATCTTTAGGCTTTCCCTTGAATTCTTCATTTTCTTTTGATACTGAGCAAAGACATTTCTTCAAATTGGCAGCTTTGAACCGTCGCCTCTGTGAATGATTGCAGCATCTTAAACACTGCAATGAAAACAGCAGCAGTTCAGGCAGAAAGCAAAATATGTGTAACAAGTAAATGTATTTTGTATTCTCTACAGTCACACTGCCCCTCCCTTACTAAAGGCCCCTTTCCACACCCTTCATCGTCATCCCACAATTACTGACATATTTTCTTCTTGTTTCTATGTCTTCCAGGAATGCTGCTAAAGTACAAGGTGCTTTTTGAGACAGCAAGATCATAGTGGAAAGATTTGTGTTCATTTCTCAAAATGACTGATCCTGTATTAAAAATATCCTCGCATGCATCCATTCAGCCTATATTTCTATTCTTTTCTATTCTATTTCCCTGTTGAAGCTGGTTAAGGTACTGGAAGAATTAGTTAAACAAGTGGAAAAGGTTGAATGCGCTTATTGAAAGTCCATCCCTGTATCCAGCTTTGGTATCTGAGTTTTGCTGACTCAGACTTGCTGAATGAGTGGCCAACTTGAAACTTTTCAGCCAGTGTTGTCGCAGATAAGACTTTTAATCAGTTGAGTCAGCTCTCACTCTCCAAAAGATTTGAAAGAATTATGCGCTATGCTTAGAAAGCAGCAGAGATATCTTCTATTCAGATTAGACGTAACGTCCCTGAGCTAGGCAGCTAAGCCCTCTGTGTAATACAGTGAGTACTTTGGCATAGCACGTACAGCTCTACTGCAGCTGCCAGCCAGTAGAAGACAGAAATATGTCTTAAATGTTACCTTCAAGGTGCTCCTGATGGACACAGCATCACAAACTTTTTTCTAATTTAGATATCTTTGTTTCCTTGTACAGATATAATAGGGTGGCAATGCTTTACCAGTTCTACATACACACCAGAAGAAAAATGGCCACAACTGGTGACCTAGCTAAGTGATGAAAGTATGCACTAAGGATGTTGAAGACCCATGGTCTGGTTTCCTACCTCAAATTTTCTTCTGTGTTGCATAAAGAAACCTTGGAGCAGGAAGAAAAACCATGTCTCCCTTCACTTAAGTAAATGCTAGTCTTATTGGGGATTTCTTTCTGATTCAGTAACTGCTGAATTATTCCTTTATCAATGGCACAGATTCAAAAGGAGGTGTGGATGATGCCTGTGCTGCAGAGTTGCCCATAGATCTAATCCTTTTGAGGTGGTAGGAGCTAGAGTCCGAGGAGGAGACTGTCAAGGCCGTGCAGACATTGCTGATGTTTCCCCAGCTCACATAAGCGCTTCTGAGAACCGAGCCCCAGCCCTTGAAAACTGACCTAGAGAGCAAAGTGCCTGGTGCATGGGTTGGTGTTTTCTGAGAACTGCTTCAGAGGAAGCAGGCAGCTGCATCTGCCAGCTGCAGCTTTTCTAGATCCTGCTTTCAAGCCAGGATGAATGTTGTAATAATCGAGTGTGCAGGCAGTGGAGATATTTGACATGTCCGAACTGGAAACGATGGGATGCATTGCTTTTTACAGTTAGGGTATCCAGTGTCAGCTGGGCTTGCAGACAATCCCATCTCTTGCAGGCTCCTCTGAAGTGCAATGCAGTTAATATTGCAAGTAAACCAGGATTCTGGTTGCACAGCACGAGGAATGTGTCCAACTGGCAGGGAGAATAAATACTTCTCCAAACAGGCAGTAATCAGTTAACATTACTCTAAAACAAACACTGAGAAAGAACAGCACTTTAGCAATTAAAGGTCCAAATTTGCAAAATTAATTAGTGTTTCCCACAGCATAGCGCTCTACTTATGAACAGCTCTATTGTAAATGTATGATGCTCTAATATGAAAAGAGAGCATTCTTATGTTAATTATCTAATTAACTAATCTGGGCACAATTAGCAGCTGAAACAGCACAGCATTACACTCCCTTCCTTCTTCCCTTCCGGATTCACGATTGCCTTTAAATATGTACTTTCAAGTGGCAGGGGACCGTGGTGATGGAGCTTGCTATCACGTTAACCAGACCTCGGTGCCAGCAGAAGTTCCAATGAGCAGGCACTGCAACTGGAGAGGCAGAAGTATCTGTGGCACATTATTTAGGAGCTAGAGTCATCTATTTAATCTCACTCCTAAAGTTGGCCTGCCCTCCAGGTAAGCCATCCTTGTCACTTCACAGAAAGTCAGTGTGAAATGCTGAAGAATACAGTAGACTGTTTCTGTGCCCCTTTGGAAACCCAGTGCCATTTCACAAGACCTCCCTGACTCCAGTATTTTCCAAAGGATGACTCAGTGGCTATTTCAGAGGTCCGAAAATGGAGAGTTTCATTCATTTCTACTTTGCTGCCAGGACAGATATCGACTTCAATAAAGTTTACTGTGGCATGAAGATCCAGAGAAACTGCTTGCAGATCTCTGACAGAAACATACTGGAAAGAAGTACATTTGCTGAAGTCTAAATCAGCCTTAGAGGATGGTTAGACAATGTGTCAAAGTCCTGCTTCACCTTCCATTACCATGATCCTAAAACAGCGGTAGAAAGGTAAAATATTTATTTCAACATTTGCACATTTGTACATTTCCACAGCTGCTTTAGATGGCATTTTTTATTTAGAAAAATTGATTTTGTGTTCTGTAATTAAAAAGGAGAAAATGGTAACGTAAGCTGAGAGTGACAAGTTCTATACTGAGATGTATAAAATGTTGATTAATCTAGAACATTTTTTGCTTTAACCTCCTTTTGGGTGTTTTTGCTTTTAGGGTTCTGTTTGTTTGTTCTTTTTTTAATACAGGAAGGAGGATTTTCTATTAAAAGAGTATGGGTAGATCTACTGTATTCCTGCTCTCTCACTTTTTCAGTGATCTCCAAGGAGAGGAGTCACACACCTTTGCCTGTGCAGTGCAGGCTTGTTTTTGAGACAGTGCTGATCTATTGTGCATTGTAGAATTACAAAATAATTGATGTTGGAAAGAACCAGAGTAGGTCATCTAATCCAACACCAGCAAGACTGACTAAATCAGCTTATGCAGCACTTGTCCTATTGAGTTCTGAACATCTTCAAGGATGGAAACTCCAGCAACTCTCTAGCCAATTTGCTCCACCTTTGGCTGCTTTCACAGTGAAAAAAAATTTCTTAATAGATAACTGGAATTTCCTGTCCTCCAAGTTGTGTCTGTTGCCTTTTGCCCTTTCATTGTGCATGTCCCATAAGAGTCTGGATTCATCCTTTCTGGAGTCTTTCAATAGGTAGCTGCAGACAGCAATAAGACTTCCCTTCAGCTGTACCTTCTCCAAGCTAAAATAACCCAGCTGCCTCAGCGTCTCCTGACCACCCTGGTGGCCCCTCCATTGGACTTGCCAGGTGGTTGATGTCTTTCTTGCGCTGAGAAACAGAAAACTGGACTCAGTATTCTCCCTTCCCTCTGACCTGTGCTGAGTTGACGGGAATGAGAGCTTCCTGCAGCCTGCTAGCTGCACTCTTGCCAACACAGCTCCACAGAGATGCTCTGGGTTCAAAAGGTTACAATACAGCACTCTGATGGACAGGTTCTGAGAAATCTGAGCTAATATTGAGGTTGGCCTGGCCTTCACAAAGGAGGGGCATAGTAGGTCATCTCCAGATGTCCCTCCAACCTAGGCTGGCATGCAGGTCTGTACAGCTCTTCAGTGGGCTGCAGTCACAGGCACCCATCTCTAGCACAGGATCTAGTCCCTGCATACAAGAGCCCAAGGAGTATATCTACATGAATGAGCACAGACTTTGCTCAGAGTCTGAGCACTCCAGACTGATCCCTGCTTCATCCCAGTGGCCACAGCATACCAAGAGTGAATAAATCTCACAGGGAGAAAGAATGAATCATCTCAGCAGCAACATTGCACTAATGGAACTCTAACACAGCCAGCCAAAAGCTGCCTTGCACACCCTTGAGTCCAAGAAGAGGTGCTTGCATTTGTCCATACTCATTTAAGTAGACATAACCAGAGCCTGAGACCATTAAGAGCCAATGTGCAATGCAGGGGGGGAAAAAAAATAATCCAAACTAAACAAGAAAAGAAAAGAAAAAAAAAAAGAGAGAGAGGACTATTCCCAGACACTGTCACTAGGTCAGGTATCCTCTGGCATGTCTTGGGTAAGGCAGCTCTTATTTAAAACTCCCTCTTACTCCATATGTTAACTCGTTCACAGAGGTAAACACAGTGAATTATGTGCTTCTGGCATAACAGCTAAACTAGAAAAGGACTCACCACGTTATATTTCCTTGTGGAAGGAGGCTGATTCTTCCAGGACCTTAAAATGTAGCTCTGGGAACCTATTTTATTTTATTAATAACTTTTACCATCATCCTTGGCTCTTAAACAATGACTCATGAATTAGCCACCCAAATCATTGCATCTAATAATGTCTATATGCCAAAAAAGAATAAACTCCTTTAACCATATAAAATCCCACCATATCAAGAATTAACCATAACTATCTGATAGGATGACAGAGAACTGCCTGCCTTTGCTGTGGGATAAATCAGCATACTTAATACATGTTACCAGATGCCACCACATTTCCATGTGTTTATTTAAGCTTTGTATGAACCCTTCTGAAACTCTTCTGCTGTCCCAGAAATGATACCTCATGACCATGAGGTACTCTGGATAGCTTTACTACACTATTCCTAAAGCAAAATATTTGGGTTTCTAGAGCCTTTTCTTACAAGCCATAACGAGATTAGACACCTACCAGTTCTCCAGTCAAATACTGAAGTCAAAGCAACCTCCTGCTTAAGCTCTGCAAGGAAAGCATCACCTCAGATGCTGGCTCTTGCACAATGCAGCTGGGCTCAAATGTGCATAGTGGCCTCCAAACACTGTGTGAATTGTTGTCCTACCGACACATAAGAAATTACTGTACCGAGAATCCTGGTGAACGCTTTAAAAAATGCCTTTATTTCAGGAAAATTCTCACCTCTTTTGGGTAACATACAAACACAGGTGCTTTAGGGGCACAAACCCCAAATTTCAGTCACGTGTACAAGAATTTGCCAAACCGAGTTTTCAAGCTAGAGGCACTAGCATAAAGCTGTATGCCTTCGTATGGATTTCTCCACAGGCCAGAGCCTCTTGAGTTTCACTAGGAATTACAAGGACACCAGGGCATCCAGTAAGGCATCTGTTTACAGACAGAAAGCCTGATTTTTGCCTGGAAACAGCCATTTCAGAATTTCTTCCTTATCCACGCAACTATGGAAAATATGTAGAAAAACAGCATCCTATGACTTACATTACAAATTACTATTAAGCAACAAGGTTTGAATTTTGCTATGCTGAATGCAGACTTCTGTCATCAAGCCAGAGGAAAAAATATTTATCAGCTACACATAAGAGATACTCATGACTTGCTTATGGATATCGCACTAGCTGGAACAAAAAAAAAAAAACCAAAAAAAAAAACCACCATGCAGCATTAATCAGACACATGATTTTCAGGTTTATTTCTTGAACATGAGATTTTACTTGATTTTTTTTGGTAAAGATCTGCTTGGTGAAATAAGTCATGAAAGTACTGAAATTCAACCTCTTTGGGGACATCTAAGTGAGTGTTTCCAAATTCCTTACATTAACACATCAATAGAATTTGTTACAAATATTATTAGTTTGTGCCAGAAAGTTTATAACAAGATATTGGCGGGCTACCAAACCACTAACCCTCTAGGATTGGCTTAGGAACAATTCAGTATGTTATTTAATGAAAGAGAATGTATGACCTACGAAGGCCTGGAAGAGCTATTTCACAACGTGGCTTGCTTACTCAGTGATCTAGCTTGGCAGCTCCACACAGAGCGAAGAACCCCACCCAGGCCAGCTATGCTGAGACCAGACTGTCATCTGAGCCATTGACTCTCCTATTTGGCTCAGATTGACACAAATTGCAGTCAGACTCTGTTTTAAAATAAAGGCAAATGACCTGCCCTTTATATAGGACGGAGCGCCGGTGCCCTGCCCATTCAGCAAGCAATTATAAAGGGCAGGAGCTGCATTTTAGTAGTAAAGCTGAACTCCTGGTAATGCTCACTGCTACTTCATTTTAGGGTTTGGTTTTTTCTCCTTTTTCTGAGAGGAAGATCAATTCCATACTTTCTTCCCCCATACTGTCTTTCATCCTAAAATACTTCCCAGTTTAAACAGATATGTTTACAGTGATTTTTCTCAATCCATTCCTGAGACATGGGAATACAGAAGCAGTGTGGTGTAATGTGCAGAGCACCAGAGCTTTTTAATTGAAGATGGGAAGCAGCGAATATTGCCTTTACCTAGAACTACAAAGGTAATTTAAAAAGCTGGAACTTCAGGTTAATTAAAAATCCCTCTCTGACATAGGAAGATTGTTACTAAGTCCAAATGATCAGATCCCTCTTTTAAGATCAAGCACGTATAGCAGGTTTTGGTATAAAAAGGCACTGGTACATTTCACATGAAAAAAAAAAATGTGTTTGGATCCTTATAAGGTGCTTCAGGACTCAAAGGAGATACTTGTGCATGCTGATTCTTCATGCAAACTAAGAATATTAGTCCTCCTACCCACCCCTCAAGTTCTCTGATTTAGGTTTACAACTGATTTACTTTTATGACAATCTTACAGCACTGAGAAAAACCAGTGTCAAGGTGCCAAAGAATACATAAAATCATAGAATGTTTTGGGTTGGAAGGGACCTTGAAAGGTCATCTGGTCCAACCCCCCTACAGTGAGCAGGGACATCTTCAACTAGATCAGGTTGCCTAGAGCCTCGTCCAACCTGACCTTGCATGCTTCCAGGCATGGGGCTTCTACCACCTCTCTGGGCAACCTGTGCTGGTGTTTCACCACCATCACCATAAGAAATTTCTTCCTCATTCCTAGTGTAAACCTCCCCTCTTTTCGTTTAAAACCATTACCCCTTGTCCTTGATGCAACAGACCTTGCTAAAAACACTGTCCCCATCTTTCTTATAGGCCCCCTTTAGGTACTGGAAGTCTGCAATAATGTGTCCCTGGAGCCTTCTCTTCTCCAGGCTCAATATCCCCTACTCTCTCAGCCTGTCCTCATAGAAGAGGTGTTCTAGCCCTCTGATCACAAAATAGAAGGCTGTTATTGATGAGTTATCACGCAATCACCACAGAGAGGCTGTGCATTCTGCTCTTTTTCTCCTCCCTTTGACTTTGGCTTCTCAGAGGTTTCATGGCACTTTCAAAAACTATCCTATTAATCTTTCTTTAATGTCTGCCGCACTGCATATGCCAAGGACTTTCCTGACCAGCAACAACTGCAAGCCTAAAAAAGACTTTCTAGAAATCTGCTTTAGATTTGAGACATAAGTCAGGGACGTTGTGTACTGGAATGAGCAAAATGACTACCTAGACTTCAAGGCACCTGGCATTTACAATGTGGCAACCTTCAGCAGCCACAGGGCAGAGAATGCAGCTCTCTTCCTCTAGCAATCCACATTCAGAGTAGCTGCCTGCCTAATTCACTGTTACTCTTGTAGTTTAGATAGTACTGGAAAAACAGTGCTTTTAAAATACACGTTCTCCCGAGACATTCACTACTAAATCGTCTCTGTCACTATTTCATTAATTAACATGGGTACGACAGATGAAGCCATACATGGGCTTGTGTTCTCTTTTACTGCTGTTTAAGCCACATGATGATATTAATGTTTTGGAAGCAAAATATGGCAATAAGCAAGACCAAATGTGGTCATGAAGCAAGATCGTCTTAAAGTGGCAATTCTCAGTCCCTAACAGGGAAGGGTAATACCTCTTAGGGTATGAGAGAAGCCTCATAAATGCTTCTCCCACCCTGTCCATCTTCACCACTGAATGCTTTCTCCATTCTAGCAGCCATGGGAGAAGAGACATATTTATGTCAGTAGGAACACGGGGATGAGATTGGGTGGAGGGAAAGGGTCAAAAGACAATGACTGCTTGCATGGTGATGATTATCTGAGTGGACTGATTTGATTAATCCTCTTCCTCACCCCTGGGAAATGATCAGGTGAACCATTGCAATCAGCTGAACTGGTGCATCCATGCCAGAACTACAGAAAAGGCTGCTTTTTCTCTTTGCGGAGTTGCCCAAGCCCATCAGCTAAGGTGATGCCAATTTGAGCCTGAAATATAAGAAGCTGGGTTGTGAGATAGAGAAGATCTCTGAAGAGGTAGAAGTGGCACAGAGACCAGAGTTATCATGCCTAGGAGAGGGGCAGGTTCTGGATATAGACATTCTGAGCAAGCTTTGTTCAAGGGGTGCTGCAAACCCCCACTGGTAGGTATTTGCAGGATTTGGTGGGGGACAAGGCCAGCTTTGTTGGAGCTTGTTCTCTGGAGGACAGAAGAGACAACAAAGCACACAGAGTTTTGCTCTATGGAAGCCAAGGGTCTGCAGACAGGTGCAAAACAAGAGTACCAAAATGGAAGTAGAAAACCAGCAGGACAGAGTCCAAAGTATTACAGCAAATAGGAAGCGGGATGTGGGCATCATGTAAAGCCTGTACAAGATGATAACTTTGAAAGCCACATTGCATGTCTGGCTGCGGAAGGCATGTTTTCCAGGTACTAGCTTTCAGGGATGCTCTTTAATCCATTTGTAGTAGGCAATGAGCACTCATATCCTATTCAAATATTCCTTCTCTGTTGTCTAATTCAAATCCATTGTTTTCCCTAATAGACAGAGTTTGAAAACATTCTGGTGTGAATTCAGTAATCCTGTACTTCCTCCTACTATTTTGATCATGATGACATAACAGTAGGGACAGGCCTGTGACAGATACTGCCTCATATGACATGGGGCACACAGATTGCACAAGGCTGTGACAACGACATTTTTCTTCCTGCTTTTTCAGTTCTATTGCCCTGTAAATCTGCATCGAGATAAACAGCAGAAGTACTGCTATAGAAACCTCTTTCAGTACCAGAGTGATACAGAAGTCAGTGGAACACCTATTTTTCTTTACAATTATTTCCATCTTTATGTCCATTAAAAATAAATAAATAAAATTTTTAAAAATACCCTTGAAAATAATGCAGTCCCTCTTACCCAGTCCAGCCAGCGTCTCCAAAGAGCTGAAAATAGTCAAATTGATATTTATGCAATTTATCCCACCTGTGTACCCTTCCATCACCCAAAGAAAATTTCCCCATATAGCAAATGAGAAGTTTATCTAGCTGCAGTCTTGGATTACCTCAGTTAAGTCCTGAGGCAATACAGGTGCCAATTATATGACACACATTCCATACATCTTTAAATTCTCTGTAAAACAATCCCTGGGATGATAGACCTGACACGCTTCCTTACCTGTTGGTATGAAATTAAACTTTAGGTGTGTTTGGTAACAGGTTCATTCCACAGTGTCTCTTAGTTATGGTACAGCAATCACGGATTTACCCAGGTCTGAGGAAATCCTTCATTCCCTTACTAAAGACCTGTTAGCGTGCATACTTCCACATCACCTGAAGTGTTAAAGCAACTGCTCATCTCCCTTTGAGAGAGATTGACTCTCTGGGTTTTCGCTAAATCCTTTGTGGTCAGTAAGTGCCAACTGATCTTATTCAATCTCTTGTCCTTTGTACAAAGAGCAAAACAAAAATTGAAATTTCACTCTAAAGGAACAGGTTTTTTTTTTTAATCTGAATAATTTTCATACAGGTGGAAATTTTTTTGTCCTTCAGTCTGTAGATTCTAATCATTAGATGACTAACTAAGGCAACTGCAAATGGTTAAGCATTTTTTTATAATATGACCAATGAGGTTTTTCAAACCCTGCTATCCAACTCAAGTTGACTTATCCAGTTTTATAAAGTACTGTTTTGCCTCATTTATTAATTTTGTAGAAAACCCTATGCAATACCTTAGTTAACTCACCTCCACATGTTATCCTTGCCACCATGGATGTCACCAGTCTATATTGTAGTACCCCTCCCCAAGGTGGCATCATAACCTCTTTTAGTGTGCCCAGAGAAGATAACCACTAAGCACAATTTCAGCTTTCCGACTGATTTAACTCACAACAAACTTCAGTGAAATAGCACTTCTAGAACTAAATGTTCCTATGATCATCATAAGGAGTAGTAGCCTGGAAACTTAATGTTAGAAAAAAATATTGATAGATCGTTAAACCTACCTTCATGAAAACAGCAGATACATGAGAAAAAAATTATGTACAGCCATGCTCTCAATTCCCTCTTATTGTAAAGAAAACACTCAAAATGTCCACCTTAATGAACACAAAAGGACTTTGAACCTTGCCAGAACAATACTCTGAAGAACATATGATCCTAATGAAAGACCTATACAGTCTATACATTATAACTTACTTCGCTACCTACCACGCAGTCACCATTGCTTGCACCATGGACAACCCTGACTTTCTACCACCAGCCTCAACATTTCTTCTTAGTGATCGCTGAAACTATGGAAGTATCACCTGAAGATTTCACTTACTACATGAAGACAAAACGGGGTTTGATTTAAGTACATTTTTATGCAGATGACTACCTCCAACGGAGGCAAAGGAGAGTTCCACGCTAGGAGAGATTCTTGTACTATGACTCTGAATAAAAGAATGGCTATAACATCATGGAAAGAATTGGGGGACTTTGAACAAAGAAATTACTTCATTTAATGCTTCAAGATATTAATGTTTTGGGGTTTTTAATTACATTCAGGGTAGCAGAATTTTTACAGGCTTTGAAAAGAAAGAACTTTTCTTCAAAGGAACACCTGGCTCCATCCTCAATTTCCTTCACCAATAGAAAATATATTTGCCAAGTGCTAATGCAAAAAGGGAGGTAACAGTAATAGACCTGGATAGAAGAGATCATCAGCATATAGTAGGCCTTCTAAAAAAAAGTCCTTCCTACTGTTATACATGTGATATCTGATCTGAGAACTACAGTAAGATAAAGCTCTACGGTAAAGCCATGCTAGACAACTGAAGAAATAACCGAGTGACAAACACCCATAAAAAACACCGCTATGTTCCAAAGGAGTCTGTTAAAAATGACACAAGCTCATTCACACTTTGAAATCCAATCATTTGGTTCATTCCCTCCATTCTATTTCAGCCAGAATATCTGCAAGACATTTACCCACCGTTAAATTGGTAGTCTTCTTTGAGCAAAATTGATCATAGTCATGACTACTTCTTTTCTTTTATCATTCAGGGAACAAGTAATTCTGAACTGTATTACGGTAGGCTTTCTGATTTGAATTTTGTTTTCTGGTTCTCTTTGCTTTTCGTCTGCTGTCATTCCTTTTCCTGGGGATATATCTTGCCGCTTGGGAAGTTCTGAGAAGATAAAACACCGTGTGATTAAAAATTCTTAACTGTCCAAAGCATGTGTGTTTGCATTTGTGGAGGCTCTATATTTATTCTCTGTCTCCCAGGAAAAGCTCCTAGCCTTTCCAACTCATCCCTGGCACTTCATTTGTAATATACTACAGGCTTTCAAAGAGAGATGCAACACAAAAAGAAAACTGGAGAAAGAAAATGCTGAGTTCATCACCATAAATTATTGATGTTTCTTCTACTTAACTTATTCATCAGGATTCATTGTTAATGAGGTGTGGATTTTAGCTTTAAATTTGCCATGTAGCACTGCAGGCATTCAATTTGAAGCACTGCATTAAAGAGGATTTCTCCCAATATGTGTCTCCAGATCTTTCTGATTCCATTTTCTGCAGTAGGTCTCTGCAACTGTGACTTGGCAGGCACTGGTGGTATTTATCCACAGCACAGAATGCAACAGGAAACAAAAAGACAAGAGGAAGATTTTTATTATATAACTGAAAAAATACAGAAACAGATGCTGTGCAATTGCTCTGGAATTAGTTGATTTATTTAAAGGGTTAATTGACTCACTGTATTCCTATGAGGTAAACTGGAATTCAGATGAATTGCAGTGATCCAGTGTCTGGGAGCACTAGGAAATCTGCCAACATATATTAGTGAATTTCCATCTTCCAGTTTGCAAGTACATTAAATTAAGGTCAGATGCTGCTGTTATTGTCATTGCTGATGCTGGACTCCCACTGCCTTTAACAGAAACAGAAGCCGGCTATAGGCTGGGGTCAGTTCTGTGATAGTCCCAGTTAAACAGCCAAAATGAAAACTGGAAGGGAAGTAGAAGTGAACTGGTTTGGGTTTACCCCAGAGAAGTTTCCACCAAAACATGCTAAAAAAAAAAAAAAACGGAATGAAAAATCAGTTCATTTGGGGGGTTTTCTGGAGGACTCCAGCAATGGCCTGACCATCTGAAACCAGTGGATTTTTATCAGTGACTGAAGGAGGATCAGGCACAAAGTAGTGCAGCATCTTTTAAAAATTCTGTTTGGAGTGTTGTGCCACCAGGCTCCTCAGGACTCAATGTCACTTGCAGGACTCCACACAGCACCTACATACCTTCTGATACAGGTATTGGCCCCAGACATCTGCGAAGGAAGAAAAGCCCAAGGCTGAAAGGCTGAAAGGCTGAAGCTCAAAATCCTGATCCATCATCTACTTCCCATGGGACACAGGGAAACCTGCATTGCCTGACTGTGCCACAGCTCTTCATCTGTAAATTACTACTAGCAGTTCACTGTCTTAAAGATCTATTGCAGGGATAAATACATTACAGCTTATACAATGGGTACAAGATCAAACGAGTAGCTAAGACAGGAAAACGGGAACATCCTGGGGGATTTTTCATTCTAAATCAGGCAAATTAGCAATTAAAGTGGCCTTTTCTGTAAAAAGGAGCAAGGGGGAAAAAAAATCCAAACAACAAACCAACACTTAAAGACTGTTCCTAAAAATATGAAATGTATTTTAATTATGAAAGGGAATTAATTTTAGATTGGCTGAGGAAAATCTCATGGGGCATCCAGCCAACCCATCCATCTCCTATGATCAGAGAATTGCACCTTTCCAAACAGAACTGCAACATTCCACTTCTTGGGATCTTCTCTGAATACTGAGCTTATTATATTTCGACTCCTTCATTATCTGTCACTGTCATAAAAAGCAGCATATACTCCTAAGGAAATTAAATGCTGAAGAAAAAACTGTACTATGATATCTAATCACCCTTCCCCTCCCCTTTCCAGGGTTTCTCCCTACCATATTGTCTTTGCCCTTCAGCTACATGCAAAACCTTGTTAGCTTCGCCTCCTTTCTTTCCCTTTTTGCCCCTCCATTTCCTGCCACTTTGGTACTGAAATTTAAAATACGTAGCAACATCTGAATGCAGCTGTCTGGGACGGTGTCAGGTGAGTGGGGACATGACGCCATTCAGACAGTGTATGGTCACTGTTAGCTGACAGGGCTGAGTGCTCTTCGTCTTGGTCTCTTCCTTGGACAACACAAATACCAGAAATCAGATCAAAACTCATAGTACGGGCTAACTCAAAAACTCCATGCATGTCTTCTTGGTGCTCTGCTCCAGTGCCAACGCTAATGCTCAGGCCGTGCCCAGCCTCACCTGGAGCAGTGGGACCTTGTGGCTATAGCATTGGTGATCTTTTGGAGAGTGAGTCATCTCCCTGGGCTTCCCACTAGCCTGGAAGGTGTCTTTGAGCAGATCTCTCTACCTCCATAAAAGGAGATGCCCTTCATCCTCTTCACAACACTTCCCACTCCAGTCCTGACAACTTCTTATCTGGATAATGCCCTTATCGACCTCAGTTTCCTCTTATTTTCCACAGTACCAATATTTCCATTGCTTGTTTCAGTTCAGGCATTGCCCTGTATTCCAAACCACCTCAATCTCTACTGCTGCCTTCACCTGCACCCCCACCTTCACCTGGTCCATGTGTAGCACTGCTCCAACAGACACAAGATAACTGGGCAGAAAGTTTGCTTATTTTTACTTTTGTAATACATCTGAAAGCTCACAAATTCCAGTGACAAAGTCCCTCAGCACTCTCCTCCTGTGACTGCACCCCTTCACGATATTTCACTGCCCCTAGGGACTTCTCCACACAGCTTGGGTACTGTATAGTGCCTGGTGCTGAATGCTTACAGTGCTTTCTCATGGAAAATGATTCAAAAAATTTAAATTGTGAAATTCCTTGAACAGCAGACTAGGAGAGTTTAAACTGATTTTTATTAAAAATATTTTCAAAAATATAAATATATTAAAAACTTCAGCAGCTGCAGCTAGCAACAGCAATAGCAAAACTGAAAAATTGAAACCATCAGCACACTTTCTATACTGAAAGAATAATGCCATTTTAAAATAGTGCTGCGGAGCACATAGGGATTTTCCTTTCCTAGAAAAGATGATTGGAATTTAGAACAAAAGAAATGAAACTTGAAAAAGAAATGAAAATCTACCAAATCAAAACAAAGGAACTAGGAAGAAAAAAAAATAAATAAAAGGCACCAAGAAGTAGAACTTTAAATACCTTCCAAGAAATTGCACCAAATGACCTTCCAAAAATTGAGATAAACTAGACCAGCTCCAGCTGTGGAGTAGCTGCTGACTCCTGCCAGCTAAGGATCTGGCCCAAAGCATCTCAGCTTTCTCATAAAATTATAATCAGGACAGAAAAGGACAGATTATTCAGTCCTCCTCAATAACACATGAAATCCTTCACAGGGGTCATAAGAAACGCCATCTGAAAAACATGAGATGTAGAAGGTGCAAAATAGTTTATGGGAACCTGTGCTTTTCTGCTCTTCCAGCACAAGGCTGCTGACGTGTCTCATAGCCCAAAAAGCAAGGAAACATGTTTTGCCCACCCCCTATACTGCAAACCTGCTGCCAGGGGCTGGCTCGAGTGCGAACAAGATCCACATCAGCAGAGCCATTGAAAATAAGCTTTGGGCTTTCACATCTCTCTGATGCGAGTAAGTTGAAAAACATACGGGATATTTGAGGGTATTTTTAATGGATATCCTAGGCTTGGTTAAATATATATTTTTGTTAATATATTAATTATGTATTTATTAAATATTTAAGAAATGCACATTTAAGGCACAGTCATGCAGTGATTGATTAGGCTAAAAAAAGTTTGCTCTGTGGTTAGGATGGCTTATCATTTCTCATTTCAGGGTCTTTTGCTTTTGTTGGTTTTTTTATGCACTATTTCTGTTCAAAAAGTGGAGCAACACAACTTTGATCATGTGTGGCCAATCCTAAATTCCTCTACTTTTAAACACTTTTAAATTATTTGTGGTTCTGCTCCAGAGTTGTTGTCCAGTCTGCTAAGATCTGCTCATTCCCTCTTGAGAGTATTTTAATTTATTAATGAGAACAGACCCTGTAAATTCACACTTAGGGATTATTAATTTCCCTTTTGCTCCAGACATTTCTGTCTAAGTTGTCTCATTTGAAGGGTTTTGGTTTGGGGATTTTTTGTTGTTGTGGTTGATCTCCGTTCATCTCATAATATTAAACTGTTGTCTTTGCCATGCAAGGACGGCTGTCAAAACAGTCAAATCTAGCTACAAGGGGGCCCAGAGTTCATGCCTGAGGTGGTGCTCATAGAACTGACAAGCTCAAACACAGTTCCCTGTAAAGAGAACATGCACAATGAAGTAGATCAAGCTGTACAATACTGGCTGGTTATCCAAAATGTATAAATGTTGGTATAGCAGATTGAGGAATATGAAGGGCTACTGTGATCAGAAATTGTAGAAAGCTGCTTCAGAGTCGAAATCCTGCTTAGGTAAAGAATATGCTGCAGTCGTACCCTCCTGCTTTCATTCTCATTCGGTTATCCCTGGCTGTCACACAAAATAAATGGCACACCTCTTGTGAAATCACATCTATATTAACTGTAATATTTTTTACCACTTCCAAATTGTCTTTTATATATATAGCTCTTTAATTAGACATCCTGACAGCATGGCAACAGATCAAACCGTTGGATGGGTTCTGAGATTCCTGCTGCTCATGTCAATGTCATTTTCATTTCCTCAACTCCATTTTTACAATTTACTTCTTGGATTAACTTTCTGAGGCTCCCTGCTACCAAAGCATTCATCCTTAACACTACTCCCTAAGTAAAATAAACCTAAGGTGATATTGCAGCTACTACTTACAGTCTTGCAATTATGGCTGACACTGCTCCCAAAACGGAAAGCATGTTTAGAAATTTTTTAGAAAACAGACAAAGCTCCATCAAAATATGTTCCATATTCAGTTTTTCATGAGAAATATACATAAGAAGTTCTCAAAATGACAAACTGTGATTAAAAATATATTGTCTCCATTTTGCCCCAGATGACAGGGAAGAGAAGAAGGAGGAAAGAAAGAAAACAACAATAAAAAAATACTATCCAGTAGCATTTTTATTTTAAACAATAAAGTATAAAAAAAAAATTTATATCTCAAAAAGACTACTTCCAAGTAGAAAAGTTTAAAAAAACCAACCAACAAAAAAACCCCCCAGTTGCATCCCCTTCTTCCCTAGCCAGTTTTTGCCTGTTGCTCACTCTAATCTTTTACTAATACAGTGTCCATCTTAAATTGTAATATGCCCACAGGAGAGATTTGCTTTGTCCTGATTGTCCTACAGACACAATGTTGAATATAAAAATATACAGCAATAACAGCTTGGTGGTCACGTGTGTTATGAAATGTATCTCTTTGACTGAGACAAAGGGGACAAGATATGAAAGATCATCATGGGAAGCAAAGCCCCGAGTCTAGGAAAACTGAAGGGCCAGTGTAGTTAAAATTATCAAACAATATGCCAGAGATAGTCACATAGATTTGTGTCATTAAATCAGACTTTTCAGAGCAAAAATAACTCATGAGGAACTTACAGACCACAATTTTGTTTGACTAATTCTCATCAAGGAGAGCAAAGGTCAATACCATACAGTTTCCTTTGCTGTTCTTGTTGCTTTTTTTTTGATAACAGAACTGAAAACTCCTGTTGAATTTCATGACTGGATGAATACATAAGTCAATGTAAGATCATACTCCAATGAAATACTATAAGCAGCAGAAAACAAAGTAAGAGCCAATGTCAAGCTCATCTCTGGCCTGCCTCCCCTCGGCTTCCTACGAGAAGTCATTACCTGGTGTTTATTTACAAGACTGGGGGAAAAAAACTTGGAAAAATAAAGGCTTTGTGCTCAGATTTCAGGCATGAAATGGTGTCCCACTGTGTCATTTTGGATTGGCCATTTAAAGGCTACAGTGTGTTTGCTTGAACAGTCCCTTTTTTAAGAAGAGGAATTTAGTTCTTTGGATTCTGACAGTCTCAGAAGGGCTGCCCAGATGTTTTTATTAATTAGTTAATATTTGTGCAATGCTTAAAGTATCAAGCACTATATAAATGTTAAGCTACGGAATTTAGTCCTACAATTAAATGACAATCATAAACAATGAAAAATTCATATTTATATATTTGCTAGGAATATACATGAGCATGACATATTTGATAGCTTAGCAGAGAGCTCCTAATCTATCCAAAGACATATAAAGTTTAGCGATATGGCCAACAGCCTATTTAAATAACAAAGCAAAAGTCATGTTTTCCCCTGTGTTTCTATGTTAGCCTTCAAGGCTCCAATTAAAAGCAATTTCAGAAGAGAAATTTCATGTCTGATTTTCCCATGCAGTTGGCATCTACTGGACCTCTCACATTTGCAAAATACAGACTTGCCCTGAAATCACATTGTGTAAATTTTTTAAAAATTGCATACATTTTGGTTCAGCTTAAAACCTACAGCCTTGAAAGCTCCCAACTCATCCATTGATATTACAAAAGAAAAAAGCACCAGAGAAATAGCAGAAAATGCTGAGTGCCTTGTTACTTTTCCTGGCTTTTTCTTCTACATATGAATATCAGGCTGTTAATCAAAAGACTCTTAATGAATCAACGCTCTCACAACAGTGTCACTAATGAACTACTGGTAGCTGGAAATGGAGACTAAAAATACTATGGCTCTCTTTGGTGCAGAGCTATCTTATCAATATGCTGTAGCCAGAACTGTTAGGCTGAAAAATGCATTTACTTAAGAAAATAACATTGTGAAGCAGAACCACGATAACAACAATACTTCTGTTGCCAGAACACACTTGTAGTTGGTGGATGGCTTGTATAACTTGAGCACTTAATTCAGTGTATTTTTCCAATAAATACATTGTAGGACATTAATTTTTACTGATGGTTAAATATCTGCTAAGTAGCTACCTTGTCTCTCAGGCAACCAGGCTAGATTTTAATAACTTGCCAGACAAAAGAGCAACAGGCACATAGAGTCTGGTGAGGATGTCAGCATTTCCATTATAAACCCCATTTTAGCACTGGGGAAGGTATTCTAATTTGAACATTAAAACGTGCTGGGGATAGCTTTTATGTGGGAGTGATTTTCTGTTTTTCTAATAAGTGCCATTTGCATCCATTCGGAATAATCTTAAACATACAGAGCTTGCAGGGGAGAGGAAAAAAGCTTAAACAAAGAATAAAACAAAAAGAAGACAGCTCTAAACCAGAGTGGGCTTCAGGGTTTGAATGCAGTATTGAGCCTTTAGGTTTGACTCGGAGAGGCTGATGCCAGTAACTGCGAAGCTGATCAAGGAAGGGCCCAAGGTCGCACGGGACCTTCAGAACACAGGTCTGTGCCTATATAATCTGGAGATGCTGACTGACAGCGATGCCATTGTTAAGTTGGGAAACAAGAGCATGACAACCTGCTACTCATGATGGTGGGAAAAGTTGGTCCCTTGGAAGTAGAAAACTAAATCAAATCCCTGGCCAGTGTGTGAATCCTAAGGATATGATACTCTCTCTTTGGAGGAGTTTGTGTGTTAAGTTCCACTGTTGTAGGCACTTTCTAATTTCAGCTCCCCATAAATTGAAAATAGCCTTCACTTCCTTCCCTACATATCTTTGTAGAAGTTTTACATGTGCTCTGTATCCGCTATGAGTCAGCCACTCTGCATAAGAGCATTTCAGGTACGAATGAAAATGTTTCTTATATATTCAGTAGTTTGATATAGACATATATATATATATGTATCTCTATCTTAAGCTTGTAAAGTTGTTTGTAACAAAAGCTGAACTACATTATTACTATGAACCAGGCCAACAATATGTGTTTTAAAGCTATCTGGATACAAGTTTACATGAGTGGCTCGGTCACCATCCACATCTGTAAAAAATAAAACACAAAAAATAAATAATGCATATAGGAACTGCTGTCAAAATTAATTTGGGCAGTTCCATTTTACACACAATTCATTTCCTATGTTTTAAATACTGAAATATTGATTTGTGTTGACATGGCATCCTAAACTTACATAGAAAATAGGCTTCAGAGACCTTACAGACTTTTAAATAATTTCAAAACAGTGAAGAGAGAGTGGCTTCTATCCAGCTGTTTTCAGCTTTGTTCCTTTTTGGTTTTTTGGACTAACCTACACTTCTAGATTTTTCTACACAGCCTTTGTCATGCTGTCCCAGGCACTCTGTATCCCTTCAGAAGTGAAGCAGATAGGAGCCACATTTGAAATTACAAATCCAAACAGTTACTTGTTGCCTAATCTCCTTTGCTCAAAGAGGGCACAAGAAAGAACTATCCACAAAAAAAGCACAAAAGTGCTCTCCTATGGGAGACTGTGTTTACAGACCTTGTAGTCAAAAATAAGGCCACTCACACATGTAGAAAGTCCAGTCCTTAGTCCATCACTAGAAAAAGGGGCCACAACAAAAGAGGCAGTGAAAATCAAAATTTTCTAAGTAATGTTTATCCAATATTTCCCACTCTTTCACAAAAAGACAGGAAAACGAGTGGAAATATTTTAAGTGGTAAGTCCATGCAGTCCTCAGCAACTCCATTCCTTGCCTCCTCTAGAAGACAAGCCTTGTTGCTTTACAGGGGCATTGACTATCTTCAGCAGCCTTTCCAGCTGCCCAGTGAGGATAAGCAGCAGAACATATGTGATGGTTCAGAAAGCATTATGTCTTTATTTTCATATCTTGCTGGAGAACAGAGACATGTTTTCCTCATTTCAGGGGAGAAGAGTTTGAGGCACGGGGACTGAAGGCTTGACTCAGCAGCACAGACATTGGTGGCAGTGGCCAGAAGACAGGCAAGTACTCAGTGAGAATGTACCTCTGGAGGTATTAGCCAAACCTGCCTTGAAGACTAAGATATAGAGATAGCCACGAGGGACTAACATTCATCCGGTTACAGCTTTAATTTTGCTAGCTCCATCTAGAGCCACAGTGAGCAAAGGTCCCAAAACTCAGCTGCCAAGCACAGATTGTGATGAGCCTGCATGCCCATCCAAAGCTTGTCATTCAACTATCAATCACACCGATCTTCCCCAAAGCAGGCCTTGGTACATATCTGCTATGATGACAGGCTGAGAGAATAGGGGATGTTGAGCCTGGAGAAGAGAAGGCTCTAGGGACACGTTATTGCAGACTCCCAGTACCTAAAGGGGGCCTATAAGAAAGATGGGGACAGTGTTTTTAGCAAGGTCTCTTGCATCAAGGACAAGGGGTAATGGCTTTAAACGAAAAGAGGGGAGGTTTACACTAGGAATGAGGAAGAAATTTCTTATGGTGATGGTGGTGAAACACCAGCACAGGTTGCCCAGAGAGGTGGTACAAGCCCCATGCCTGGAAACATTCAAGGTCAGGTTGGACGAGGCTCTGGGCAACCTGATCTAGTTGATGTCCCTGCCCACTACACGGGTATTGGACTAGGTGATGTTTCAAGGTCCCTTCCAACCCAAAGCATTCCATGATTCTATGATTCTATGCATGCTAACTTGAGAAAAGGTTAAACACTTTCCCAGCTTTTTGCTTAGTAATGAGAACTCTCATATTATGTGGCCACATTTTTTGCAGAGCGTTTCCTCCTCCTCTATTTTACCGACAGTTTGTGGCCAATTATATCCTTCTACAGTGAATAGGAACAATGTTCACTGTGTCTGCTATCCCTATCAGCACTAAATTAAAAAAGCTTATATATATACAAAGAAGAGAGTAAGTCACATCAAAAATGACATGCTACATTTCAGGAGGATTCAACTTCTCAGAATGAATCTTGAACAGCTGCTGGATGATATAACCTGAATAAAAGTAATTAAAAGAAAATGAGTTCTGCCCTCTTGTATCCTCCTGACTCATGCCTCATTTTCTACTTCAGGATTTAGGAAAGCAAATGTCTATTTCTGTGTCCATCACCAGAGCGACATCACAGCAAGTTAATTAGAGCACATGACAGAGATGCGCTATTTTTGCCTTTAAATAAAGATCTTTCTGTTGCATATGAACATTTTTCTTTCTAAGCTTGTGAGAGAAACTTCTTAGCTACCAGGAAAGGATCCTCTTTCCCAAAGGTGTATGAAAATCATGCTTTTTCTACAGCTTGCAAGCTTCAAGATTAGAGTTGCCAACTGTGCTGTATTAAAGAGGATAGTCAGACTTGGCTGATCAAGCTTAATTTAGCCTTATGTTTGTGTTTCTGAAACATGGTAAACAATTTTTTAGCATGTACATGCTTACTGACTTGCAAACAAGAAACATTTTTCCTTATCTGAATGAATATGAAATCTACAAACTCATGACCTGTATATTAATTATGATTTTCATATTCCAAAGCATATTGCTTCATGGAGGGGCCTAAACACCACTATATATTTATATGCCCTTGATAAAGAATATTCCAGGCGTTTTTCACAGATAAAGACTACTGAAGCTAAAAACCATATTTCCCCCTCAGTTTGGTGTCTGTGTCATGGTGCAGAAACAGCAATCTGTGTTACAAGGGAACTGCTCTTGACTGCAGAATCCAGGGCACTCCTCTGAAATGTTTGTTTCCCAGACTCTGACACTGTGTGTCTAAAGCTGGATGCCCAAATCTATAACAATCTGAAACCTATTTTAAAAGCAGCTGACATTAATCATACTTCTTCACTATCCAAGCTCCTCTTCCCCTGGCCTTTATTTACCTGTCCCTCCATCCTCAGAAAGGATGGCCAACGCCACCTGAGAACACAGAACTTCCCCATAGATTAATAAAATGCCTTGGTCCATTCACAGAGGATTCACAGCAATAATAATCATCAGTAATTTATAAAAGTGAGTTGTGCACAGGCAGACACAGGTCAGGAGGCCTTGAATTGTGGTTCCATTGTCTGCTTCTTGAAGTCTTAGAGACCCTAGACCAACGATGAACACAAGCAAAACCTCACATTTCTCTGGACAGTGATCCAAAAAACCTCCAAAAAGCCAGTTTCTAACTGGAAGACCATGTTAAATAAACAATAGGGTCAGAGGTACAGTATTCAGAGAAACGCTGTTATAGTACATGACCAGATGAGGAGGAAAACCAGAGCCATTATGATGGTTTTATGGACTTTCTGAATATATTCCTAAGTGTCACACAATTCTAACATAGCTCTGACAGGTTAATATTTGCAACTTGCCTCCAGGGGCTAAGATTAAGTAGCAACAAAGCTGAAGGGAAAAGCTTTGGCAATAAACAAAATTTTTTGTAAGTACTCTTTCTCTACAGGAATGCTTTATTTAAGTAAAAGGGGGGAAAATGCAACATATACATGATTAAAATCAGACTTACAGCAGGCAAACCTTAATTATTATTTTAACAGTTACATATATCTCCAGTAATTTTTGGTTTCAAACAAAACTCCTGCACCTGTGCACTACACCTCTGTGTGGCCACCACCAACCCATGAAGGGTGTCCTATACCACCACAGTGGAGCAGAGGTAGTCCAGACCAATGAGGCATGGCCATGGTCAGAAGGAGTTCAGGGAGCAGGGGCTACAGGGAGGTCCCAGTGAAAAGCACAAGGCATGGGTGGTATCTGAGCTCTCCTAATTGCAGAAGGTCCATTTGCTCCACTCGCTCCTAGTTGGGCAGTGCCAGAGCTGTCCTGAGGGAACTGAGCAATGGAAAGCATGAAAGGCAAGAAATGAGCACTGACAGAACTGATACAGAGCTGCAGTGATGGCAAGGATGCTAGGATCAAGGACCAGGACTGAAAGGCAAGATGAGGAACCCCAAGAGCCAACCATGAAGGCGAGCGGCAGTTATGCCAACAACCATCCAAGAATCACTGGAGGATGCAGCACAGGAGTCATCCAAAAAACCTGTTCCTTTAGAAAGTCAACATCATTGCTGCTGAATATGTCCACCTGTTCTGAAATATGAATGCTTAGGACAAGTCGCTTTCATCAGACGAGGAGGCGTATATTTCAGGTTCTCCCAGTCAAGCCAGCTCATCTTTATTTCACTCTTTGATGTAAGGGCACTGTGTTTTTAAGAGACATTTCTTAAAGAGGGAAGAGCAGTCATTTGGCACATGAAAGAGCAATGCCATGAGAATAAGGGACAGCAGAGCACAACGAGCAGAGGGAACACAAAGGCAGCAAAAATAGAAGGCAGCTCAGGGTGGAGAAAACAATAAAGAGCAGAAATCCATAGATAAGGACCTCAATAAGGAGCCAGGAGAGACGCTGTGGGAGGGCAGTGGAAGAAGTAATAGAGAAGGACAAGAGCACTGTCAGTTACATGTCAGCCGCAGGACGGTCATGCTGGCTGGGAAAAAAAGGACAGCATTACCAAAAACAAAGCGGCCGAGTGGCTGTTGGGTTGGGGAGGGAAAGGTGGGCTTGCAGAAGTCAAGGGCTTCACCCCTGTGCAAAGCGCAGGGCAGCCCTTGCCTTTCACCACAGTCCCAAACTTGGTGGTGGGCAACGAGTCTGAGCTAAAGTGCTGCCAGGAGTGTACTTGTAATGTTGAATTTAGATGGGAGAGTAATGAAAAGCACAAGGAAAACATTTTAGTATTGTTAATTAATTGGTTTCCATATTATATTTAAAGGTCTTGGATTTTTTTTTCAAAGTCAGTTAACTCAGCTTTATGTTTCTAGTAAATAATAGTCTTCATTTTGAAGCCACCCTTTTTAAGCAGAGTGGAAGATGAAATCAGACCCCTAATTCTGACCCCTACTCTGCAAATCACTGATTTTTTTCCTCAGCAATATTAAATGCACCATTGTTGTTCTGCCAGCCCTTAACACAAATTAATGACTTAAATTACCTTTCATCTCTCACCTTATAAATTCTACCTTGAAGCAGCAGAAAGCCCAAGGGCTCTTGCATAACTAGATGAAGACAAGTTCACTGCCTCGAATCCTTCCCATCTTGCTTCACTTTACATCAATTCTTTATAAGAAGAGGTCTCCAGGGCTAACAAAGAGGCTGGCCACGCAGCAGAAGGTGCCGTGGGACTTTCAGGGGTAAAAGCCCATCTCGCGGTGACTCAGTGCACTCCATTAGTCCTAAGAAACACGGGGCACATCGAACACAGCAGATGTGCCCTCACTTGCCAGGCTTCAGACAAATGCAATCAAATCTATTTTAATCATCTATGAAATGCAAATGCGTTCCACTTGCGCACACGCAAGATCCATTGTCTTCCTCACTGAAGCATACGATAATGCCAATTAAATATCGTTGCTAACTTAATAGGTGTTCTGATTGCCTATGGGAAATTATCTTTACATTATTATTATTACTATTATTATTATTATTATTTCACATCACAAAGATTTTTAAATGTTTTAACAATTGTCTTAGGGTTTGTGTTCTCCCTTTTGTCAGCTCCATGGTCAACACCCATCCATACCGAGCAGTGAAACCCATGTTTACACTCAGAGGAACAACACTGTGTAATTCCAAGTATTAAAAAATACCCTTCCCAACTTCTTCTAAACGGGCCCTCCGCAGATGTGGCAGTTGCATTATCTGCTGGCAATCTCACTCACACACGCAGGCTCCCATACATGCACACAGCCCCTTTGTTATTCTGCTGGAAACGGACAGGCAGCTGTAAAGATGTTTGGTCTCAGACCCACATGAAAAATGTTTGCGGTATGTAAGCAGCCTACAAAGTCAAGAATGATAAGCATTTAAATCAGACTGGCCATGCAAAGTCAATATTTCGATATCAGAGGAATTGATTCTTGATCTAGTGCCAGCACTGTGTACTCAATGTACTGCAGAAAAATCCTCGCCCCAGCCTTCCTGCCAGCACACTGTTAAGGATGACAAGCATGTGGTTATCTGATAGAGCCGATATTTGTTCCAAAAGACGATTTTCATTTCAAAGACAAAACATGAAAAGAGCTTACTTGTGGGGAAACCAAATACTGTATTCTCCTCTTGATAAATCAAGCTGTAGAGAAATAAAGCCAAAGAGAGCAGGATTCTGAAAAGAACTTCTGTAGCTCTTTTCATGCTTTTTCAGCTACTCAGCTGGCTTAACTCTGCCAACTAATAATCTTGTATTTTCCTAAGATGTGTTGAGAAAGGGTTTATTTGCAAATAATTATTTAGTGATAAGGACGCATGTCTGTTTGCTTTTAAACAGATCCTACAAAGCTCATTAGGGGATTTATGATAGAACACAGGGTTCTATATGGTTTATACCTTAAGCTGTTAATTACGGGATTTTCAACAGCATCTCTTTCCTTCGCAGAGCACTAAGACAGTGTTAGTCAACAATAAAAGCCCTCTTTCAGTGAGAAAAAGGTGAAATTTCTTTATATCACAGTCTTGTCAGCTCTCCTCATCACTGGATTTGCATAAAAGTAACCAAGCACGAGTAATAACAGGCGGGAGAGGGAAACATCTTCATACCCTTTGAGACCCGATGACTAACACAATAGTCCTTTTATACTCTGCAAAGACATCTTCGCTATTTGGACACGGACCCCCAGATACACTGTCTAATTGCAGTTAGCAAGCAGCATGCCCTTGACACAAGACAGAATAAATATAACCTGCCCTTTCAAGTGTGTCACAGTGCTCAAAGCCTAAAGTCTCCACACCACTAACCAGATCTTATACAAAGAAACTTAACCGTGCTTGCACCCGCAAAATTAAATAGTAGGACATTTAATGCTGCTTTATTTTAGGACGACATCAAGAGGGACCAATGCCAAACTGCTAGCATCCAGCTACGTTAAATAAGGGCCTGCCTTGCTCACTGCTCTTCCTCAGGGCATAATACATAATCACCTGCATGCTTTATTTCACTGCCAGTCTTTTATGCAAGTGCAAACATGGAGCGTCTGTCCAGTTTCTCAGAGGAGAAGTAAAGGGTAGACTGTAGAGAAAATTAATCAGAAGCATATCAGAACCTTACTGGGATGCAGCCCAATTAAATTCAATACACACATCCACCATGGAGGCCATTAATAAGCTGCTAACAATTTCTGTATGTCCCTGCTGGGCTTTATACAAAATTTTGCCCCTATAATGAACTCTGCAGGCTTTACAGGTGGGATTTTCAGAAGTGTTCAACACTGACCCAGCTCTGCTCTCCTTGAACTCAGCAGGAATTTTAACCACCGGCTTTAAGGGGGATCTAGGGAAAGGTCAGCCTCGAATGCTTTCCGAAATCCCACCCCACCAATCTGCTTAAGCCCTGCACAACTCTGTGGGGAGAGAAGTTTTGTTGCATTTATTGCACAGTTAGGAGACTTTGTGTATGATGAACATCAGATTACGTGCTGCAGAAGCACAGAATATTTTTTCATTGTTTATCCATCAAAACAGTACATAAGCCTACACCAATAAACAAATCTTTCCTACCCAAGGGGGAGTAACTTCGTTTGCGCTCACACAATAGTCTAGAGACCCAAAATACAGCTATTGATCTAGTCCCTCAAACCAAAAAACTATCAAAAAACAGAGTTGTACACAAAACTAATAGGCTGAAAAATGCAAACTGAAGGAAAAACTGCCATGAAATTTTGAAAACTCTCTGAAAGACTGTGGGAACACAGAGCAAGTAACAGCAGCTCTACTAGTAGGGTGTTGATTCAGATTTCAAATTAATTATAAATTCATAATTAATTATGAAGTGATACCCCTTGCTCTGCTTTCCTGCGGCCTGAGGAAGAGACAGATTCTCAAAAGCTCAGAGTCAATTTCTGTTTTATTTTTAGCCAGTCAGTCTCACAAAAGGTCTTACCTACATCTTGGGGACTTGCTCTTTTATATTCCAGCCATGTATAGACTAATCAGATGGTGCAGTGATCTGTGACACTGAAATAGGAAAGATGCATATAAAAAGCAAAGGCAGAGCAGAAGGGACCCAAATACTCTGCCAGGGCCATGACAAGGGCAAAGCAAGAAGGATATCCGCTCTCAGCACCCTATGGAGGGAGATGCCAAAGAGGGGCAAAGGTCTGGTGACCACCACCAGTTCCTGCTGACGTTTTGCCCTGAAGTGTAGGAGCAGTCCATACCCATGGATGGAGGAGGATGTGGCAGGGGTCTGCGGGGTAGGAAGCACCTGCGCTGCAGGGTGTCCTGCAGGCGTGGGTGCTCATGACCTTCTCCCTTCTACCAGCAGCAACCACCTTGCAGCCTGGAATTGAAAGACTCTTTTCCTCCATGGCGTGAATCTGGTGCCAGGTTAAGGACCAACAATGGGCTACAACTGGCCAGGTCCACCACAGCCCAGACAGCACATCCTCTTTTACATATATTTTCTGTCCCAGCTTGAAAGAGAGTCAGGCACTGGCTCTGGCAGGGCCAGGACAAGGACCAGGTGTGGCAGGAGGCACAGAGATCACTCAGGAGAAGGCTTCAGCTGTGGTCATCTCTGGTGCGGTCCCACTGCACAGGGTGAGCAGGTGGGGAGCAAAGAGGGGACTTTCCCCCGCTAGTATCTTCAAAGCAGCAATCCTTGGGCTGATAATCCCTGCACAAGGCAGGGATCTTGTGGGTTTGTCTGGGGCTACTCCACAGGATGGGAAAGACACTTCAATGGCCCGTGCCTCAGTGCGCTTTTCTGTCTGATTTTACGAGCCCTGTAGCAAGACCCAGTAGCCTTTGCAGAGCTGTCATCTCCTAAAACTGAACACAGCCCAACTACAAAGGCTACTCCCAAATTCTTCCAGCTGCGCTGCCCGCACCACAGTCCCGATATCAGGACTCAGCCCTCAGAGCGATGGTGGTTTCATCAAGGGATGCTCATGGTTCTCCCATCCCTGCATAGCCACCACACTAACAGTGTCACAGCTCCTTTTGTTGCTCTCTGCTGAGTTTCTAGCTCTATGAATTTAAGAGGGATACATATTAGTCTGCTTTTTGTATGTTTATTTATTTTCTAGACTTTCCACTATTGTTTGTCTCACTAAGAATCAGTATCTAGGAGGAGAAAGGGTGGTATATGCAGCTCATCAGATTGAAACCATCTTTTGTTTCAGTCATTATTGAAGGATGGAGTGGTTACAGCCAAGTTTTCGCTTACAGTTACAAAATCAGCTTACAGTATGTAATTAACCTCAAAAACTTTTAGTGTCCAGTAAACATTGATCTCTGATCCATTATGTTTGTTCATTCCAGGACTGAGCAGCCTTAAATAAACTGTTCTGTGAATCAGCAGCCTTTTGGTAGATGGTATGAAATAAAACGTATTCAACCATGTGGCATTTTCAGCTCATCTACCATAGATTAGGAGTAATTCTGAAGAAGGATCAAGTGGTTTGGGGAAGTAACACAGGGCAGAGTCTAAAGAAAAGAGCATTCATTTCCTACGTCTGCCACCACTTTCCTCTATAATCTCAGGAAAATCACCTACCTTGTTTTAATTTTCTAGTTTAAAAGGAATATATGCAACCTCCCATGCTTGCCTGGTCTTCAGAGTAGAAACTGTCTCTAAACATATGTATGTACAGCACTAACCACAACACAGTCCCGGACCTGATTGGAGCCAGTAGCTGTTACCATAATAAAAATCAGTAAATAAATCGTGATAAGTAAGAAAGTCATTCGACCTGAACCCAATGGCACGTGACCAGAAGATGGCAAGATTCAAACCAGAGGACTTATACAAGCATACTTATGGGTCATACGTGTTGCAGTTCCTCCAAGGTTACCCGCACCTCCTTCTCTCAGAGACATGAAATCTCCACAACCGGCTGAAATCACCTTCTGAGCCAGGAGTAGGAGTAGGTAATTCAGTTTCCATGGTAATGCAGTTCTGGACCATTCTTAAGCAGAAGCTGCCAAGTATGACAAATGGTAGGTTCTGATTTTTTTATGTGAACAGCTATTCACTATGAATTGAAATGAGATTGCCAAATTCACTTTCCTTGGGACTGGAGCTAGGGTCAAAAGCTATTGTTACATTCAAGCCATAGTCCAAAACTAGCACTTTAGCCACACATCTCCAGCTGCAGTATAGAATTTTTAAAGTCATAGAATAAAAATGAATGACTCAATATCAGAGTTGTCAAATAGATGAGACAGATTTACATCAAGCAATTCTAAAATGCTCTGTAGCCATGAATTAAAGGAAACATATGACAAATGACTCTTATTCATTCCCTCATGGGGAAGAAATTCTGTTTAAAACATTGCTGACTATTGTGCAGTTCCTATTATATGTATGTATATACAAAACCTGCATTGGGCTAAATACATGAAATAGTAAGGGCTTGTACTCAGCTAATTTTCTTCGACGAGCCATCACTGTATAATAAACCATGGTAGGTTTTGCACTCTGCTAATCTCCCCAAATGGTATGTAATCAGTCTTGGAAAACGCTGTAATACAGCGATTAGTAACATGACAAATAAAAGAGGAAAAGACCCTTTTATTTTAGCCTTGTTTTCTGTCAGAGCGAAGCAGTAGAAAGACAGGTTGCCAGACCAATTCATATTTAACACCATCTCTGCCACAAAAGAGCTCAAAAAGCAACTCAAAGCAAATTTTGCCCAGGCTGGGAAAATGGGGGGAGAAGGGTCCCACCAGCCCTCACCCAGCTGAAGGTAGATTAGTGGGGTGGTAGATTAGCTGGGCTGACCACAGCAGCTGCATGGCAGCTACCAGCTGGGGCTGGATGGGCTCCCCAAAACGGTCCCAGGGATCTCAGCAGCCAGATGGCATTGAAAAGCCATGGGGATTTAGGCACTCGTCCATCAAAAGCTACCTGTGGCCTATTTGCGAACCAGCAGACTCTGCATGGCAAACCCATGGAAGAAGTGGCTCCCAGAAACAGATGCTCTTCTTCATATTGGCAACTCTTCCCATTTGCAATGTTACCTTTGACAAAAACAAAGACGGGAACAAAAGAGTTTAAGTGTTGGGTAAAAAAAAAGAGAAAAATTCCCAACTCATTCAGTCCTGAAAAGAGAAGAAACACAGCTCAGAAGCATCACAAAACATCTTCTGCTTTTATAGCACACTTCCTCACATCGGTACTCAAAGCCTTTTGTAAACGTTCATTAAGCTTCCCAGCATTTATGTGCATTTAAAGAGTAGTTCTCCCTGACAAACTCTATTCTTCGTTTCTTCTCTGTGAAATGCCTGGGGAATAATGGGCACTCACCCATTGTTTGGACTTTTAGGCATTTACATGACACAGTTGATAGATGGAATTGAGACAGGGGCAGGTGAATGGACTTGCTTGGGGTGACACTGCAAGCAGCTTGTAGAGGCAGGAACAGAAACCCTGAGCTCGAAAGGGGCATGGTGGCTCCTCCGACCCATACTCGAGGAGGCGTGCGCTCAGCATACCCACTTGAGCCTGCCAAACCCGCTCCAGCAGTGCCTGGCCCCCACACTGCGGTCCCCCCAGCCTGCCTAGACCTTTCCAGGCAGCTGCCTGTGCCCTGCCGGCGGCCGCCCGGGTGCTGCAGTGGCATGACGAAGCAGCGCAAGCAGCAGGGGAGACACTTCAGCCCTCATTTCCGACTATCACAAAGCAACAGCGGGTCTCACAGGGGACCTGCATCCTAACGCAATGGAGTGGAGACATCTGTTATGAGCTGTAATTAGTACTGATTCCCCAAAAGCGGGCTGTCACTCTCAGCCATCAGATAGCTAGCACTGAAAGAGAGATTCCTTCATCCTCATGATGCTGGGTGGCGGCCTTGGGTCTGCTGCAAAACCCAGGCAACTTCCTTAGGGATAGCCCTGACCAGGGAGGGGGGCGCAAAATTTAAGGGAGATAATATTAATTCAGAGCAGTTTTTTTATTTAGCAACTGATCTCTGCCACGAATGGCAAGTTTTTGGCTAGCCAGCTCAGCACCAGACACCTGCGAGTACTACAGAAATGGATGTCTGGGAGGCAAGAAATAGTGTGGGCTACACCATTGGCAGGGACTTTACATATCTGAAGTAAAAGCAGATAGTAAGAGATGGGGCATCCCAAATTGCACCAGGGCCACTGCTGCTCCTCATGTCTCCTGCAAGGGATGCCTGAACCTGTTGGTCACTGGCACACCAGGTAATTACTAGGCAAGCCTTCACCCCCAGATAACTCAAGCTGTTGCAGAGCTGTGTACAATCTGTAGTTTAGCTCTTCCCAAAAGTGGTGACTTTGTTTTCATCCTAATGTTATGGTTAAAAGCAGGATGTCTCTGCCCCTGCATGCCCCAGACACTTGCAGTAGTGCTGAACAGGTAACTGGGGAAAACACTTACAGCCCACCGTGTAATTCCTTCCCCAGGCACAAAGAGGGAATATTTGTCACCTGCGGACATGTAGCGCTTCAGAAAGTCAGGAGAATTTGTAAGACGATGAGCAGACACTAGAAATCTGCTTTGCCCAGGAACCTTATTGACTAACATGAGTTTCTCCTCTATGAAAAACTCTTACAACTTCATCCACGGTTCCTCCCCCTCCTCACCTAGACAGTTCTGCAAGGAAAAGAGAGCAGTAGGAAGCCGCATGCTGGTTTTTTTAGAGGACTTTTTCATTTAACTTAGCCACTGGGCTTTATAACACAGCCTGCCTGGGACAATGCATTAATAGTCTCATTTTACCAGTGTGACAGAATGACAAAGAGCCCAGTATGTGCTGAAATATGCACTCCCCTTGCTAAGCCTGTAATCCCAGCGTTGTTGGAGGGTTTTTTTGTTTAAGTAATCAGCACAAACCTAGTGAGAATGAATCAGAAATTGCACACTTAATTTCGTCTTCTGCTTGGCTTCCATCTTTGATCAGAGACTGAAGGGGATGGGCTGAGGGAAGCGCATGGCTTCCTCCATCAGATGATGTTAAAAGTCAGTTTGTCATACACAGTAACCTCCACAGTAATTATTTTCTTGGTCATAACCACAAAATCCCTCCTGCCTTCCCTGTAATTTCCTCCAGGACACCAAAGGTGCAGACACATTTCCCTAATTTGGGCTGCTGCTGCCATTCTGTTCCAGAGCTGCTCTGTCACCTGCTGCCACCTTTCCTCCAGATGCAAACAGGTCCTCAATTTACAGCTCCAAAATGGGTGACCCATTCATGAGACCTGTTACAGAGGGGTTTCAGCTCCCTCGCCCACAGCAGCATCACCACCAAGGATGTCCTCCGCCACTATTCTCCAGACTAGGAGTCAGTGTGCCCTTGCTCACTTGCCTGCAACTCACCTTGGCGACGCTGCCACCGCTGTGGCTGTAAGCAGCCAGTCAAGCTCTCCCAGCCTTTTGGCAGAACTTCAAAGAGTTGCCAGACTACAGCTGCCATTTCCCATTCTTTGATTTGTAGAAGCTGTTTGCTAACTTTTTAATGAGCTTGTAATGCTGATCAGACAGTCCCCACCTTCTCTGACTCTGCAGTATGCCGGCAGAGGGACAGAGGGTCAGAGCCCCGCCCCGATGGTGGTTAATCAGCACCCTTGTGAGATCCTCTGGCCAACTCACAGCACCCTGGTTGAGTGTGCTGGGGCCAAGGTGAACCAATTATTGTAAAAATGGGAGAGATCATGTGGAAAGAAGAGTTAAAGGTCGAACAGTGCACGCATAACTTTAGTGCAGAAGGGCACAGAAAGGTGGAAAAGGTAGATCCAAAGGACCAAAGGGCTGATCACTCTTCTGCTTCAAGGACATTACTGTTGCAAGGTAAGGAACTGCAACCAACATCAATCTGGGCAAGCAAGCCTGCCTTCAAAGTGTATATGAGTTTATCTTCCTGCTAAGGTCTACAGAAAACTCCCATTGATCTTACGAGGGCTTAGGTTTTCAATTAATGTAAGGCTACTGAACTTTATGTGCAATTATGCAGCATTTGTAATTATTAATTTATCTCCTCTCTGACTTCCAGTTGACTTCTGAAAGGACATAATATATTATATCGCTGCTTAAGACTGAATGCATACTTACTTTAAAGCACCATTCTCAGCGATAAAAGCCCATGAACCAACATTCCATACCCTTCTCGGTCAGTTTAAGAAGCAGCATGAAAATAATCTTATTGGACACTTTTTAAAATGAACTGTGAGTCTGCATGCTTGAATCTAGTCACTGAACTGTTTTACCTAGTGTCAATTTAAAACCTTTTTTTGGTGTGTGTTAATACTTAACTGTAACATGTTTTCCAAAGACAAGAGCTGAGGGTTGTTTTTTTCCATTCTTCTAAAAATTTTGTTTTACAAGCAAGATTTAAATAGTCTGCACCTGCTGTTTCAAGAACCCTGAGAAGTTGCGAAACTCCCTGGTGTGTCTCAACAAGTTGCTTTTACAGCGCTGTTGAGTATTCAGAAATTAGCTGTTCATCTCTTACTCCCATTCTCTTTTAAACCCATATGCAGTAAGTCTATTAAACTCAACTGAGTCAACATTTGTGCTCATGTATTCAGAATTACAAAAGTCACTGGGTGTCACAATGAAGCACAAACTGTGCCTAGCATGGAAAGCTGCGTATAGAGCTACAAGTGAAGGACAGTTTTCTTGCCCGCTGCAACACATTACTTGATGCCAGCTACAGAAACAATGGAGGTGCAGAGGCTCCCTGGAAATCAGTGTGACTCCAAAAGCAGGATTACTAGAAGTCTATTGGACTACGTGATATTTTCAAAGATGAAGCATTAATATTGTCAAAGGCCAAAGAGATACTTGAGGAAGCAGCTAAACACAAGGATATTCTTCCATCCAGTGTACAAGCCATAGAGGCAGGAGGTAGCCTGGAAAGGAGGTGCAGGCTTGGGACAGGAGGAGAAGTCGGAGGGAAAGGCAAGTGCTGGCGATAAACCAAGCAATATGCTGGCAGTACATCTGGCACTGCTGATAAGTTGAGCCAAGGAGATGGAGATCAGAAAACAGCACGCTAGGAGGCTGGGAGGTGATGTTCAGATATGAGTCTTCAAAGGTACGTCACAGGGTGAACATGGACAAGATTTTGTCAGCAGTGTTTTGGATCACTTCAAGGAAAAAAGAAATTGCAAAGGCCAGGTAAAGAGTACTGCGCAGTAGTCAAGACGAGGATTAGGAGTATCAGCCAGATCTTGGTCACAAGCAAGAGAAGAGGGATCACTCTCTGAGACCATTTGGAGAAAGCCCCATCAGCCTTGAGCAGTTGCCCAAGTGTACAGGAAGGAAGAGAAGGTGAAAAACTGAAAAGGAGATGGTAATTTATTCAGTTCAAAACCTGGTCTCTCTGCAGCATTCCTCATGCAGGTATTAAGCACTGGAGAAACATGAATTATTACCTCTTTTTTATAGATGGGACCTTCGTGCATAGAAAGACGAAACAATTTCCCCAAAGTTACTCAGCAGGTCAGTGGCAGAGCTGACAAATTAACTCAAGGATCCCAAACCCAGTCCAGACCAGGATTTGATTCTTGTTCTCCATTTTCAATCAATTTAACAGAGAAAAAAACTCTACAAGTTTCTTCTAAGTGTCCAAAAATCATGCATACAACTTTCTTCAACTGATGAGCTTTTATCCTACCCGTTGTCTATGCTGGTAATTTGCTAATGATAATTTGTGGTGTGAGGATTGAATTCTACAGCATTATCTTTCTTGATACACTGACTGGGTACCACATTTCTTGAAAAGCTAGTAGCTAAAAAAGGGTATATGTTCCCCAAGTACATCTGAATGAAATCTGGTGCTTTTGACCAGTAATCAGAAAGCACGTGCAGTTGAGAGCCAAACACTCAAAATCCAACAATTACTTGAGATGCCTGTTTTGCTATGCTTAGACTATTACACTGAAAGATGAAGACAAAGGAAGAAGCTCATGTACTGTAATAGGGAAAATGGAAAGTGGCTGGCAGTCACTCTAAAATACACAGAACTTTTTCTCATATCGCGCTGCAGTATGTAGGCTCTTGAGCAATGGTCCTATACTGTAAATAGCCACTTTAAAAGGATGTGTCTTGAAACTAATGCATTACCTAGGCTGTATAAGAAAGCAGTTATAAAAAAAAAAAACCCACCATACAAAAAACAACCCAAACTTATCAGAATATCCCTCAGTAAGTGAAAGAGCAGACTGGGGACTCCATTCTGCCAGCTAAACACAGCTACCTTGTGCATGTGAAATGCTCTACAGTATCGTCCATGGCATCTCAGACACCTCTCCATGAAGGTGTAGCTCCTCTCATGGGTTCCTTGCCTTCCATGTATACAATGCCTTGCATCACACCTGGCACTTTAAAGGTCTGATTCAAAGCCCACTGATTTCATCCCAATGCCCCAAATTAAGGCCAGAATGAGCACATTCACGCATTCCTTCTTTGCTTCATCCTGCATTTCGTGTGTGCTCTGCCCTCCAGCCAGCCTAGAAATTACAAACTGCTGCCTGTAACATTAAAATTTTGTCCACAGAACGAATGTGATCCATCTTCATTGTCTCCCCAGAAAAAGTTTTGATACTTCCATTTCTTCTACAAACAAAATCAACGTATAATTTCTGTTTGTAAGCAAAGTGATTTTATGGTATTTCTCTTTGTTGACAGAATGATTGGAATAAAATTACATTCTGTTGACAAAAAATGTGATGAAATGTCATTTGTGAACATTATTAACAAAAGAGTTTGACAAAAGGCAGTTTGCCAATGGTATGTAGTAAAGGTTTTAACAAAATGAATTCTGTCGGTCTGCTATTTGTTCTAGGAATGACAAGTAAAGTTTTTCAAAATCCACCATGTCAAAATAAAAAGTAAAATTTTCACCTATAAAAGCAGTAAACACTGCCTTTACAGAAGCCATTCCTTCCAGTGTTTTAAGCCATATTGCTCTTGGTCATCTCTGCTTTCCCAGAATTCTGTAACTGCATTCACGATATGCTGCACTCACGTGTTTTGGAACATATCCATGCTACACACCACCATTAGTTAACAGTCCTATGTTTTCAGACTTCTCTGGATTGTTGGTAAGTTGATCAATTAGGTAGAAGTTTGTAAGTTTCAGGCATACTAGATATGTTTAAAGAGAGAAGAGTGTTTGTTCTTGGAAGGCATTAAGCCTCTGACAGCAGCATGAGTACTCACATAATTTAATTCCTTCAGAGCCGAAGCAACAGTCTGACACCATCTGGAAAACGTGTGCCAAGCTATTTATCTTTGAACTTTGATGTCTGACATCTTTACATGGACATGATCTCATATGAGGATGGACAGAAAGGGAGGGGAATCTCTCTTTGGTGGGTTCAAGTGAATGAGTTTAGACAAGGCTGGTTTACCCTTGGTGGCAGAGGGCCTTTAGGTTAAAAGAAATTTGATGGCTCTACAGGGATTGGGATATAAAAACACAAGGCTCAGAACAAAGGGAATAGAGTTAATTATAGGAAGAAGTCACCATCATGAAACGGTTGAGCACAAAGCAAAAAAAAGAAAAAAAAAAAGAGCAGCTAAGAAAGGTTAAAGTGCAAAAGAAGAAAAGCAAAAGTCAAAATTATGTAAGCATCAACACTTTAACAATAAATAGAAGAAACTTTAACAATAAATAGAAGAAAAAATAAAAAATGCAGCATAAACAGTGTTGGCTGTGTTGCATCCTTCCCTTCTTGCTGATCTGTCATTAGGCCAAAGACTATTAAGCACAAGTGACTGCTCCTGGGCAGCGTGATGGTTAAGAGGACAAGCTTCTCTACAGAGCCCCTGTGGGGAACAGGCTCAAGGGACAGATTTGGCCATGGTGTCCACAAGGCTGCCAGTGCTCCCAAGGATCTGGCAGGTTGTAAGAGAAATCGTCTCTCCTTCCAGACTGAAAATGGAAGAAAAACACTATAGTCCTGATGGCACTGGAGGAGTTCAGTCTGATCTTTCATGGCACCATGAGGGATGCTGTCCCCAGCAAAAGCACTGGTGGGATTTTGGCTGTATCCTGCAGCACATCAGCTGTTCAGGACGTGAAGCACCCTTACATCCATTAAATCCCCGTGACTGAGCGAGGATGTACAGCAATGATGCAGAAAGGGTCTGGTTGGATTGGCCAGCCCCTGTACAAATATTAACAGAAAAGCAGTGATATAAATTTACATTCATCAGTAAATTCCTCTTAGAGCTAAAAATACAATTAATTGCACTGTTTGCACTAGGGTTTTTGTTCTTTTCTCCCCTCTCTCTTCCCCCCCCGCTGGTGAGAGAGAAGAAGGGAGCTGATGTGGTAAATGGTTTTTTCCCTGATTTTTCCCTTACAAAAGAATAAATGAGATAAAAAGGTAAGAAATGTTCAAACATAATCAACACCCGCATACATTCTAAAGAAAATAGCAAATTAAATGCAAAGCCTATGCTAATGCATCATCCAGGTTGAGATTTTAATTGCAAAAAGTCAGGAAATGTAAAGTTATGGTTCTCGCAGTAATCATCACTCAGCCCCTTGAACACAGTTAGGATTTGTATTCCAGGCAGTGTGCAACGTTAACGCGAACACCAGCGTATATATGTGTTCTCTGCCTTCATTACAGTTGCTGGGGGAACCATAATTCTGCATTTGCTGACTTTTTCTCAATTAATTTTTTTTCTTATTGCTGTGCTATAAGGTTTTTGCATTTAATTTCATTGCATTAAAAAAAAAACCCAACAAAACAAAGTATGTAAAACAATGAAAATAAACAGGAATTTTCCATCACATGTTAAAATTAGGAGATAATGCATTCTGTCTGTACATCCTAAGGCTCACCTAGGACTATGCAATCATTTTATAGCACAGGTGCATTAATAATAATAGTAATAATAATAAATATAAATAAATAATAATAATAAATTCCATAAATCCCTATACCTGGAGCTTCACTTCATTGTGAAGTGAGTGCAAAAAGATCAAGGAATTGGCACACTGTGTACAAAGCCCTTTTTCAGCCTACTGTGATAACTGTACTTACATTACACTGCAGCAAAGGCAATGCTGAGGTCCCAACCTGAGGGGAGAGTAGTGAGTTTGTTCCCCCAAGCCTGCCTCAGAAGTGTTTCACCACGAAAGCAAACTCTGTGACCCCACAACCTGCTCGTCACTTCATTACCTCTGAGGATCCTTTTGACTGTAACCCTCCAACGTTTGCAGTGGGATATACTTTCCTGGAGCTCTGCCTGGTGGACCTGCAGGAGCAGCCATAAAATTAATTAATTCTGGCGGCCTGAGAAATGAGTTGGAAAACAATGCTTAGAGTAGGTATTTTTCTACTCTGAAACAAAGGAGTCATCAATCTCAGCTTCACCTCTGATGTGTATTTGAAGGCACAACTGTAGACAGACACTAAATAAACCTCACTAGCATTAATGACATGGTCATTTTAATGCTAGCAGAGCCCCACACCATTGCAACCTGTCCTTACCCACCTCTTGGCCTCCTGTGGATGAAAAGATGGCTCCCGCAATGTGCCCACAAGGATGCACTGGATGCTTCAAGGTCAGATTTCCAAAATGGCTGAAGGATATGAAGATGAATATGAGCCTGCTCAGAGCCTCAATAATTGAGTACTTGGGCAACTCCCACTAATCTCACCTTTCTGTTATAGCTCATACGCATATAAAATCTATTCCCAGGAAAAGCCATGCCCTAGAAGTCACCATTCTTGTGCCAAGTGTCACGCCAAGGGTTCCCTTTTTCTTGTAGCACCGGGTCTGCAGGTCAGGCAAATCCATTAACCCCAGCTAGAACAGCTGCCACCCAGACACTGAGGACATGTAAGTCTCCTAAGCTAAAAGATATCATTATTTTCTCCCATTGAGAAATCTTGGCATTTTCGTCATAAAATTATTCCATATTTTACAGCTTTATGTTAGCTAAAGTGAAAATGAGGAACACAGGTGCCTCCTGCCCTCTGTAAGGTCTCTTACAAACTCTCACCATGCAAAGAGTGGTTTTGTGCTGTTAGATCGGCACAGCCATAGGCAAGCCCTGGCCTCTAATTCAAAAAGAGCTATCAGACCTACATGGTCTGGATAACATGCTATGTTTATTGCAGATAAATATCTTTTTTTTTTATCTGTTAAATACATGAAATATTTTCTAAATGTAGCTTTCAGTAGGACTTTTTTTAAAAAAGGAGTCACAAATTTCTCACTGAAAAATAGCATTTCTCAAAAATGACAGTAAATCTTCACAGAAACTTTACATACTTTTCCCAATATCCATCCCCTCCTCAAAAAAAAAAACAAACAAACAAACAAAACCAAACCCCACTACTTTTTACTATTCAGATCTTTCCTCCTTTCTCTCTTAGCTTTTTCCATTGAAAAGAGAAGGAAAATAGAATTGCTAAGATGAGAGTAAGAGTTACAGAGAAAAATACCCATGGATTTTTTAAAATCCAAGTTTGTTTTTTTGACTCCTTCCCTGAAATATGTTTATTTGGTCAAACTTCAAGCCTGTAAGGCAGCCTGTTCTTTGGACTTTGAATGCAAAGAGCACATCCAGCCAGAGGTAAGCATCCAAGGTACCTGGCAGAAAACAGCATCAGACAGAACAGATGGCAGCTCTGACCGTGCCAGAGAGAAGAAATGGTGTGGCCAAAAGTACAAAGAGTTCATTCAGGTCTGTTTAATGCTTTGTGCCAATTTTCCCAAACCATAGTCAGAAGAGTCCTAATTCTCTGCAAAGTCATGTCAAGTGGCCTACAGCTGATCTACAGCATTGTACCACTCTTTCTACTCATTTCATTTAAACGCATGATGGTCACATAGTGAAAAAAAATGACAGAGGTCCACTGACCTATAAGATGTAGGAATCACTGCTTTCAAGGGTATACATCATGTAAACACTGAGCCATGGAAATAGGTCTAACATAGGTCATGAAGAGAAATGCTGTTTAGCAGTCATGCAGACTTTACACATTGTGCCCCGAAGAGCTCATTTCAGTGGTAACCAGCTACAGAGGACCCAGGGCAGTTCTAGCATAGAAAGTAACAAGTGCCACTTTCCAGCTCTCCATACTGAGGAAAGGGGTTGAAGTAGCTGAAACATGCCCCCAAGTAGAAAATCTTGGTCATAAGTGGAGATGAACAAGTAGGATTTTGGTATGTCCTACAGGAATCAGCTCTTATAAATACCCATGATGTTAGACAGGACCACTAACAGCCTTAGGACTATTAAAGAGATTATGGAAATCAGTATTTGGTGCAACCTGGAGTATGGTGTTTGCTTAGTTTATTGCTTTGTAGCTCAAAAGGAGGAGGCAGAAGAATGAAATTAAGAGCCCAGAGGTGTGAAATGGGTGAGGAGGGGAGGCTGTATGCGGGGTGGTCACTCAGGTTGGGTGCAGTGAACGGATGGGTGAGAGGAGCAAACACGTTCTGCTTTGTCTTCTCAGGACAGCAGAAGATTTTCATCAAAAGCAAATGGAAGTCACTAGTCTCTGACAGTGACACTGTGGACAACATTCCACAACTAGAAAGGTCCAAAGAAAGGTTCCCCAGAAGATGAGATATATGGGTAATACAGCCATACATCTTAAGAAGGGAAAGATGTAGGGCACATTAGCCAGTCTCTTCAGCAACACCCTTATGAATATATTGGTCTCTCTTACTACTGATTGTACCTATTTTTATAAAAAATTAACTGTCCAAGATCAGGCAGTGAATAACTATGGTAGCAGAAATTTATTCTGAAACTTTCCTTTCCACTTTCTGCTTCAGATTTCACTTTGAAAATCTAACAATTTAAAAAGAAACAAAAGCATCTCACAGAATGATATCAAAGGACAAAGTTATTTTAGGAATACAATTTTAATCAGTGCAGTACCAGCATTTAAATCTGCTGCTGTACTGACATCAGAGGGGGAAAAAAAAATTAATTAAAAGCAAGGAGTCCAGAGGGACTGGCAGTTTTGGAAATGAATCCACACCTGTGTCGCTTTAACGTGGGATTACTGCAATTCACCCTCAATGCAGAAATAGAGGGGGGAGAAGGAGCTGTCAGCTGGCTTGTTAGGAAGAGTTTCACAGCTAGAGTGTGACACCTCTGCTCTGCGATGTATAATGGCTAACAACTGATTTCCATCTGACTCCCTGCATTAGGGACTCAGCAAATGAGTCACCTCACTTTTTATTTCACCATGAGTCCATGGTGTCCAGACTGCTGCGGTGAGAAGACAAATGAAATCAATAGCATCTCTGTTCCCAAACAGATTTACTATCAAAACACAGTGTCAAGGGAATGAAAAGGGTACAGCAAACAAGTGTGACCCCTCACCAGATACGGTTGACATGTGCTGCATACACTCCTTCGTCACCCAGGACCAGGAAACCAACTCATCTGAAGTGCACTAATATCTCAGCTGTGTGTCCCCAGTGTTTCCCTGCCGCAGCGACAGACAACATCCCAGGCTTAGCCTCCACGTGGAGCCAAAGCCATGGGCAGACGAGCTGCTGGGACCATCCCCTGGCTCTCCAGGCAAGGAAAAAATCCCTTCAAGAGCATCCCTCATCCCACACCAACCCCCTGTTCCGTATGGGCTCCTGGGCAGCAAGCAGGCACCAGACAGGCTAGAAGGATGCACGAGAATCATTTGGACATCGAACGTGCAAAAGTAGCACCACACTGCAGTGTAAGAAGCTCAGGAGATGGCAATCACAGCCTTTGCTAGCATGTATGATCTCTCTGAAAGCCTGTGCTAGTCAGAAGTTTCTCGTTCCTCACTGCTGCCTGTTGTTAGGAAAGGATTTCTTTATCCTTGGCCTCAGCCCATGACTCTGCAGTAAAAGGTCGGTGATGTTTTCCAAGGTAAATCTAGCTTTCATTGGTGTTTCAGAGAAATTGGATTTCAAACTGAACCGGAAAAAAAAACCCTAAAATTTCCGGAACTTTTAAGATCTTTTCTTAGACACTTACATGAAATATTTCTTTATAAAACCCTTCTGAGACATCTACCCATTTCTGAAAGGCTTGAACAAACCACAAATGAAGTAAAAACTTGCACTTTGGATCAAAAAACTAGATAGTAATATTGCAACAAAACCAATTTTTCCATCCAGTTTTTCAGCAGGGCCACCACTCAACCTCAGGATATGGCTATATTTTTTCCCGGGCATAAAAGAGCTGAGCTGTATCCACTAGGAGCAAAGTAAAACCATCTCTGTGAGTGAAACGAGCCATGACAGTAGAAGCGTAGTCTGAGCCTTAATAACTCCTGCCAGCAGTGCTGTATCACTCTGGGTCCCCCCTAGCACACTGCAGGCTGGGAAATACTTTGCGTCTCCCAGCACAGGAACGTGATGGGCTGAGCCGCACACATGTCGATGTGTGAGTAGCCAAGTGAAACACTGCTGCAGCTGACGAGAGCAGCGACGCGTCTGCATGGGTTTTGTTTCAGCAGTGCTCCTGGGCCTGAAGGCTTCTGCTGCCCAGGTAGATAGCAGTACTCAAGTAGCAGGGACAAAGTGGTTTTCTCAGCTCACCCCCAAGCAAGTTTTCTTCTTGGAGAGATGCAAACATCTATAAACAGAGCTCTACCTCCATTGACAAAATACTCTTGCAGAGACCAGCTCAAAGTCCTCCTTCCCTGGTGGGAGGATAGGAGGCATTTACGTGTCTGCAGCATCTTTGGAGAGAGAATTGTAACCAGCCTTCTTGCTGCCAAATACAATATTGCTGCAGCCAATAGCAATACTCAGGTTTTAACAGAGCTCATTATCACTTTAAGCATGAATCTGTCTTCACAACGCCTCTAGAAGATAAAGGAAAGTTGGAGACGGCAAAGCTCCAAGCTCACTGCTATGTCACCCGACCATGCTGCCCTGGGCCCTGGGTGGGTGGAAGAACAGGCCCCCTAACAACTACACACTGTACGCAAATTGCCACACAACTGCTTTTGCAAAACAAGGAAAATCTCCATCTACCCTAATTCTAGGGATAAGATGAACTAGTGCTTGACCCTTTTTTTAACTCAGTTTTGTTGAGGCTGACAGCTTCTTTGGAGGGCGCTTGAGTATTTAATCACCTTGTATCTAGTACTTTCGTACAGGTGTATAAACCAAGGAATGGCAGGAGACTGCAATTATTAGAAGCCTTTGGCTCTTGGCATATGTGGAAGAGTCAAAGAGGAGAGCTGGCGGCTTTCTGCTACCCACCATCCCTCCATTCAAGTTGACACCCACAGCCCGCTCCCTGGCACTGCTACAGTGGCTACCAGGGGATGGTCTCTGAAGCTATAAACCACACACATGGTCTCACATACAGACCTGTGCAAAGAACAGGACTGAAAAAAATTCAGACAGGTACCCTTTCTGCACAAGTGCATGAAGCAACTGGAAGCTGAAGGGGGAGAGGTCTTAAGCTCTTGCCAGCATTACTTACAATTCACAGGCAGCTGGCTAGCTGTTACCAATCTGGTTGCTTTTATGCTAACTTCTGCTAAATTACCTCCCTCGTGCCAGATAACACCAGAGATTTCACATGCCATTTGAACAGAGGAGGCTCAAAAGTCAGCCAGCAGAGCTGATGGAAAGCAAATCACCGAGTCAGTTTACTACCAATGAGCTCTATTAAGTGACTGTAACGCAGTTCATAGCCCTGGAGTACTCACTGTCCCTCACTAATCTAAAGGTAGTATTGACAAGGATCATTTGCACAGCTTGCCTTAAAGGTTACAACTATTTGTCAGGACTCTCTGTGCTCTGGATGTGTGTGCAGTCCTCATTCAGATCCCAGCTGCAATCCCAGGCAGCACCAACTCCTCACCACACAAGGTCATGCTGCTGCAGCCAGGCACTGGACATCCACGTCTTCTAAACATTTGCTGGGGATTAACAAGAGACAGCACAAACCCATCCTGAAGGCTGAACTAGTGCAGAGAAATTGGTTGTTCGACAGCAGTACCTTGCCACCAGGTATCAGTTAATCTGCATAAAGCCTACCCAGCTGTTTCTCATGGTCAGTGAACATATTCCCCTAATGATCCAGCCCTATCACAGAGTTGTAGTTTTATGTCCTTGATCATTAAGTGCAACCACATCTTCATTTTACACCCTCTATGTCAAAAAAAAAAAAAAAACAAAAACCAAAAACCCAAACTAGTCCCTCAGGCATCATCTCTGAGCTTTAACAAGCAAGAACTAGCCTCAGGATTTTAAACACATGGATCTTTCTGGCTAAAATGGCTGGTTTTCAGCCCTGTTCCTTCTCTGTCTTATAATGACGATGTGAATTCTCCAAACATCACTGTCTCTATTCAGAGGAAGTCTCATCACTTCAACATCCAGCTCTGTCCAGAAGATGAAGGAAAACCACAGCAACAAAGCCCTTCCAATGCAGATGAGAGGAAAGACAAGAACAGCTAATGCAGACAACGGGCACTTTAAACCCTGTCCGCACTTACAATCTAAATAGATAAATTACAGCAACTATTTGAAGCACAGATTGATCTTGGCCTTTTAAAAATAGGTTAGACTGTTTAAAAACCATAAAGCTGTTGATATTCTACTTAGCTTCCCACCTCACTTTACAGACACAGCCAGCAGCTCCAACCCCAAAGTGGTGGGGGTTACTTCTTGAGACAGTCTCACTGCAAGGGAGGATCAAAGGATCAGAGCAATCCTTGGGATGTAATTCCCAGCAAAGAGGGATGAGACTAGCAGAGAGGCAGCAAAAGAAGGGCTCACACCTCTGGCTCTCTCCAGTCTCTTGCTGTTGCTCCACACTCCCCAGCGGACGTACAATTCGAGCAACTTGCTCCTCTGGGCAGAAACAGGCCAGATTTGCCCTGTGCCTAGAGGTGTCTGCTGGAGGACCTCTAAAGCCACCGTGTAACAGAGATTGCTCGTGCCTTCCCCAAAGCAGCTGTCACATACCTGCTCCTGCCCAGCTCTGGGGCTTCTAGTTGCTTTTGCAGCTCCAGGTCCACAGGTAACCTCGTGGTGGAGCTAAACCAGGTTCGTGGTGTTCAGTGTCCCCATCTAGCGTCAAGTAAATAAAATTAATGTACAACTCCAAGAATGGACAATCTGAAAAACAAAATCCGTTTGTGGAAAACGTACGGCACCATCAAAAGAAGGAAAGATGGCAACAGCAGAAAGGCAGGGAAATCAAAAGCAAAGGAAAAGTCCACAAAAACTAGTAATAATCTCCCTCAAAAATGTGTCTCCATTAAACAAATGCAAGTGAATTCACCCAGAGAAGACAGGTACAGGGACCCAAAACCTGGCGCCCACCTGATTTCACTGGGGGTAGGCACATTGTTGGGACAATCTGGAGCAAGGAGGCATAGCCAAGATAGTTTTTTTACTCAAAAACCATGGTCTGTGCACGCATGTGAGAAGGTGACCCATCTCTTTACGCTGAGAAAGCATCTGCCTGGATTCCTCTCACCTCTTAGGCCTTTTAATAAATTTTTCAATGCAAAAGCACCAGCTCCCCATCACAAATTTAGCACAGGCTCAGATTTCAGCTCCTCTTGGCTTTCAGCACAGACAAGGTAAAACCTGGTCAAGCCTAGCAAGGAGATATGGGGTTTGGAGAAGTCTCCTCCCCAAGGCGAGCCCAGCTGCTTCTCCTGGCTCCTTAGCCATTGCTTTTCTCCTGGTGTATGGCTCTCTGGTACCTTTGTGGAACTTCCCTGCTTCCCATGGGTCTTCTTGGGTCACTATTTAACTACTTCTTTAGAGATGTCCCGAGACAAACAAACTGGTATGTGATGTGCCCTGGTACTGGTAGATTTTTACTGAAAGATAAAGTAAGCATTCAAAATTTAAAAGCAAAAAGTCAGTATTTGTTGAAAAATTAAGCCTGTATTACTGGAGTTGAAAACACCATGAAGAATTATGGTATTATTATTCATTGTAGCAGTGATGGTCTCTGGCTAACAGGGAGGTGAAGCCTGCAGAGAGAAGTGATAGCTGTTATTGGGTCAAGTGGAAAAAGAAAAAAGAAAGAAAAAAAAAAAAGATGGGTTTCTTTCTCTGTCTGACAAGAAACAGCAAAATACAAACTAAATTCAGGCCAAATTTCTCTTAGTTCTATCTAATTATTTTGGTTGATTCGTCCATTTGGGAGAAAAGCAAAACTAGCACTTGCTGAGCAGAAAAGCGTGTTAGCAAAGGGACTGGGGGAGCAGCAGAGGAAAAAGTGGGTTAGGACCTGTCTAACATGGAGACTTCAGCTAGCCAGTTGTAAGACCATGAAATCCACCTCTATGGCTGAAGCTCTGATTTTCTGTACCCATTGGACTTCTGACCTGTTCTTCTGAAGAGTTTTGTGTGCTGACGAGTTAGAAGGGAAGGATCTGAGAGCAGTTTTGAAGTTACAACCCTCCCCTGTTAGGACAGGGAAACTCTACAACACCACCACAGACTCTGATGGAAAGGAAGAGCTTTTCCGACTGTAGCTGCAGTGACAAATGAATGTAGAGATGCAGCAACAAATGCTGCCTGCACAGGCAGGGCAGCATACGTCGCCATGGAGGGCAGGGGTGATGCCCGAGGACACTGATTTCCCAGAGGCAAGTTTGCAGCCGCATTGAACAGGTTTAGTGAAAGTGAGAGACAAAATATAGAGCAGATACGAATTTTTGAGCTAGTCTGGCTGAGCAGAGGAACTTGCCTGCCTGCCCGGGGCTGTGCACAGTAGTAATCCCTCCTCATGGGGGGATCTAAATATCTCTACATCTTCTGCATGGCCCTGGGGAACAAACCAGGTCCCAAAGCCACCCTTGCTTGCACCAGGGCCCTTCCAGGCTGCTCCTTCCCAGCAGGTGCAGGAGGGTTATTATTTTCTTATTTTTTCTCTTCCATACCACAAACAGCCAAGGAGACAGAATGCATCCCCACAGAAAGCTGAGGAAATCCACTCGGACTGTGTTAGTCTGACAGGAGGCAGTCATTGCTGATTCTGCTCCCATTGAGCAGCACATACGAATAGCCATTAAGTTCAATAGAGCAAGACCACGCAATTAAAGGAGAAAAGATTACCTCCCCTTTCCATTTTCTTCTGCTATCAGAGAAAAAGATTAAATAACCTTTTTTCTTGCTATTCCCAGAATTTGCATAAATCTGTGCTCTAACGATCAATGCACAGATCTGTGATCCAAAGCTTTCAGGACAGAACTTCACCTTGATTCAACCATGAATCAAACCTTCATGGTCCTGTTGAGGAACCCCACCAGAAGAAGAGGTCTTCTGGTCCCACAAACAGGAACAGCTGGTGCAATGGAATCCTAACCTCCCTCCACAGGTAAAGAGATCCAACCTGACCTTCACTGGCAGCAAAACCTCTGCTCTGTGGCAGCAACTGAGATGCATGGCACCTCCAGTATAGGGGAACTGCCTGTCCTTTAAGTACTGGAAACACGAGTTGAACACAGTTGAGAAACCAGCTATTGGCTTCCAGTCACTATATCAACCCACACTGTTTTCCTCCTCTCTAAAAAGGGGTTATTTGTCTATCTACATCACGTGGTATTGGGGCTGTTAGTTTCAGGAACATAAACACATCCACATCCTTCTCCAAATATTCTCTACCTAACCTACATTTATAAAGTATTGCACAACAGAGCTGATGACACTGCCAAGTCAAACTCTCCAAAGACAGGAAATGCAGAATAAAAGCTGGTCAGTCACATGTTATTTTATTTCAAATACAATTGGTGCTTCAATCCGTGCACCTGGAAAGAGCTGGGTTATGCAGTGAATTCAAATGTTGTCCATGGCAGGCTTCCTGCGTTTGCCGCAGAAAACAAGAGGGGAACAATGCAGAAGATTAGAGAAAGAGGAAAAATACTTTCATTGCTTAAAAAGCAATGCCATTTAGAGAGGTGATTCTCTCTGAGCATCTGCCAGAAGGACCCTTTCTGACACCAGACAAGGTTTTCAGACCAAGTCATGTGGGAAGGGTTTGTAATCCACTGCATCTTCCTAGTTTTCCATAGGTCAGGCACTGGTGGATATTCAGCAGTGGCTATGGGGTGCTGAGGTAGATACGTGGCAGTGAGGGGGAGTGCTCCTGGCTGTGGGTGAAGATGACTGGACCTAATTCTATATTCTGTGATCCAGGGCCTCAGTGCCTCTGAAAAGACAATAAGCATCAGAGGGCATTTTCAGCAAGCTTGTACATATTTTCTCAATTGCATAATGGGAATAGTAAGATCATCCAAACTCACAGAAAAACTGTGAAGATAGTAAATTAATGTCTGTAATGTTTTCGATAACATCAGAAAAATGTCCAAATAGCAAAAAAACCCCAGCTCTCCACTGAGTGAAACAAGAGCTTTCCGGAAACTGCAATGTGCAGTCAAGCCATCCAGCCCCAAAAGCCAGGGCATCCAGGTTTGCAGCCTAGGCAGCTTTCCCAGCCATGGGCCCTGTATGGGCACACATGCTCAGCAGCCAGATCAGCTCCCCAGCTCGCAGCCCCTGCTGAGATGGCCGTTCCAGGAATCCAGCATCAGTGCCTGAGCAGCCATGCCAAACACCTCTGGACCAGATTCAGGCTGCGGGCCAGATCTTAGGCTGCGCTGAGGTACACGATGCTGCTGAATCAGGACATGGGTCTATATGTTCATGAATGCAATATACATTAAGCACCACCAAGTTCACAGTCCAAGACTAAGGCACCTAAACCCATCCATTCATTGTCTGCGAAGATGAAAAACACGAGGGTATAATTTTGGCAGATAGCAGAATCCCAATGCAACTCTACTTTTTCCTACTTCATGTTGAAGCTGTTAAAATTCTCTGAATATTAAATACCCAGCCCCACTTTCAGGATTGACTTAAATGCGGTTTCAAAAAAATGTGCTGAATATTATTCATGTCTCAGAGAATCAAAAAGCTAGAGGCCCTTTGATGGGGTTGCTTGCATTTTTAAATCACATACACACACACACACTAGTTAGAAGAATTTACCATGTATAGTTATATATGTCAGCATCTCAGGCAAAAAAAGCAGGATCTGAATGCAAAATTCTAGATGTTTATAGTTTTTCTTTAATATATTTTTCATGTCTAACCTGAATCTCTCCTACATTATACAGCATTACACCACTGGCTGAAGGAATGCAAAAATGAAGCACAGAACACCCAGTAACCAAAAACTGCAAAGAACTGACGACTGCTAACTTCCAAAAATCAACTTCCATTACACTCATTAAAGAAAGCAAGGAAATAACGTTTCCCCAGTGCTAAATATGGATCTTATCTTGTATCTGGGTGCCAGAGAAAAGGATTCAGCAGCTTCTTGACGGAATGCTTTTGCCTCAGTGTTTATCACATGAATTGGTGTTAGCAAACTAAACTTGTAGGAGCTGATGTTGAATAAACTCTGAATGAATCAGAACACTTGCTCCTGGAAACGACATCCTTGAAGACAGCAGACAAATTTGAACAAAGTCATGTGTCAAGGATTAGGGCTGGGCCGGCCACTAGACGGACTACAGATGCTCTCTATTAACCCCTCTCCCTTCCCAAAGGGGAAGAGAAAGGGAATAAGAGAGACAGACTTATGGATTGGGAAAGAAAACTGAAACTGCTTTAATGAAAATAATAACAACAAAATAATAAAAATAAATACAATAAAATGAAATACATACAAATATACAAAACCAATATCAAGTCCAACCCCCCTAATGGCAATCATGTCACCATCACCACTGATGCTGTGGGGCAGGCTCTGGGGATGTCTCAGACTGGACTCAGCAGCAGACGGGAACCAGATGCAGCAGCTGGATTCTGAAACTGGATTCAGGAATGCATGGATTGGGAACAAAGGCAGAACAGAGAGAGTCCTCTTCAGACACCAGCCGTTGGAAGAGGAGAGATTGACCCTTGTGATCTGTCAGCTTTATACCGGATATCATGTATATGGGATGGAACACCTTGCTGGTCAGTTTAGGGTCACCCGTCCTGTCCGCTCCTCCCTGCAGGTGTGGCCTCTCACTTCCTGCACCCCCACCGTGATACACAGGATTTAGCAGTGACCCTGGTCTCCATAGGAGCCAGTATACACAAGAGCCTTTCTGCACACCAGTCCCTGGTAGTGACTGTAAACATCAAGTGTTATCACTCCTTGAAGCAGACACTGTCTGCAGAAATATGCCTTTAACTTCAGAAAGTGCAGTTAGTTAGAAGAGACTGAGCTGAAAAGTAAAATCACTGAACAGAACGAGTTCTGTTCTAACTCAAACCAGGACATCATGATACAGGCTTTTGTGTTGGCGTGTTTTTTCAATGTTGAGATGAAAGAGGACTTTTCATGTTCTGCAAGTCCCAATGCAGTTTTTAGACCGGCTCAGTGCAGGCCTGACTCTCCTGGTCAATCAGAAGTTAAACATCCACAAGTACAACACATAATGCTGCAGTGCCTAATACTTTGGCACCCAGACTGCTTAGAGTAAGTGGAAAGCTTGGCACTAATTAAAATCCATGTTTATACAGGTAGGTGTAGGCAGACCTGGGCTCTTCTGGCTGGGCTCTTAGCTGCCTGGATGCAAGCCAGTTGTGGTTCAGAGGCTGTTTAGCTATGTTGCGCCTGAGCAAATGTGCCCTGCCTTTCAGCTGGATGTATTGATTCAAGCACAGCAATGCACTAATATCACATATACAGCTGCTGGATCACAGCTGGCTCTCATACAGCCAGCTCAGACCACAGGCAGAACAGATATGTCTGCCTGCGCTTGTCTTCAGAGGCATCCTCCAGTTTGCACGCTGGATAGGGAACCACCTAAATTATCTCAGACAAGTCAAGGAAAAATGCGAAGTTTAAGCACTTAAGAGAGTCTAGGTGATCCCATGCCAGAGAACATTATCTTCTTTTGCTAACAGTGCTCTCGACCACAAATGCTCTTTTGGCATTCAATACCTAAGACAGGCTTTTCCCACAAAATACAGAGAGAACACAATGCTCCCTCCTCACCCACACTGCCTTTTATCCTATAACCTTGTGATTAAAGACTTCATGAGAGAGGTGGAAGAGCTCTTTTTCACCTGAAGGCTTTTAACACTCAGCTTCTAATATTCAGCACAGTAGTCTAGCCACAAAGGGACTGCAGTGGGTATTCAGAGGGCTCACTCCATCCCTCCTCTTAAAATTGCTCCACTTGAAGCAGTTAGGTATCTACTGGGGCAAAGCAAAAGAGAAGTGGTTCCTCACTCAGATGAGGGTAGGGACAGCTTAACAGTTGAAATACTTAGCCAAACTTGAAAAACCCAAACAAGAGGTTTTGAGAACATTTGTCTCAGAATACCCTGGAGTGGAGTAAGCAGGCTTTCCTGGGAGACAGACAGGCACATCTGAGTGCCAGCCAGCAGGGAAGGGGTTTGGTTGCAAGATTCTCATATTTCAGACAAGTGCTGCGGACTAATGTGCCAGTCTCCCAGTGAAGGAGAGTGTGAGCATGACTCACTGCTTCCCTGCACCTGGGGAGAAGAAGGCTCTGGGAGTGCCTCGGGGGCAAGAAACATCTGATACAGAGTACAAGTCCATTGGTGGCACATGTGCATCCAAGCTGCTGCTCCCCTCCAAGGATGCTGCTGCTAACCAGCCAGGACCCAGCAGCCCAGAGCCATCTCTTTGCCTGAACCCCCTTCTGCCAATGCACACCCAGGGGCCTAAAATATACAAGACCTAATGAAAGACTTGGTTTCTACCCATCAGGGAGGGACCACAGCAGCTTCCAGATGCAACCCATTGTGCTGATATCACCTTGCTTTGATTAAAGCAAAGAGGGCAACCTTCCAGCCAGTCTCCTGTCAGGGACTGGCTTCTGCATCTGCTCGGCCTGGGAAGATTGCAATCCAGCACGTCCACATCCTCACAGCGATGTGTTTTGGGGTGTAGGCAGTCTCCAGCCCTCTCTGCCATGCGGGGTCACTTGGCCTGAGCACAGGTACATGGGAGAACTTTGTACCAGGTCAACACTGAAGATAATCCCTTGGGGTTTAAAAGTCTTTGTGTACATTTACAGTAAACAACATCAGATAAAATACATTTCTCTTCCTCTCTCCTGTGCTCTCTCTCTCTTTCTCTAGCCCATGAATTTTGAACCCCTTCTGCTCAGTGTCTGTCTGAACAGCAAGAGGAGCCACGAAGAACAGCTTTCTAATCTGCAGCCATTTCTTCTTATCCCCTGATACCTTCAGGGGGAATGGAGGATGCCCTTACTTTCCATTTATCCTCTGCCTGGACATCCTCATATGAGGCTGCATCTCCCTTCTGCAGCAGAAAATGTTAATAGCTTGGTTAGCTTTGTTTTCTCATAGTCAGCCATCACATTAATTTTAAATGACAGAGTTTTTTCATATGACAGCATATGTAATATTCTGCATTTTTGGTACCGTCTCCTACTTAGGACCACTGGGTCATTCCTTGCGGTGGTTGTCATGTTTTAAGTTTAAGATACTTCTCCCGTAACTTTGGAAGTTTTCCTTTTAAGACACTTGTTTCCAGGGATTTGAATAACTTGCAAGGGAACAAAAGAAGCAGCCAGAAACATGGAATTTGGCATTGGCCCAGCCCTTCATTCATAATAAACCTTGAAAAAAACCAGCGATGAGTCAGCACAGGCATAATTCACAAACCAGAACAGCCTGCTTCCCTACCTTACAATTGCATTGGTAGGTACTTAATCATGGCAAATAATATAGTGGATATTTTATGTTTTAAAACATATGCTGTTATATTCAGCTCTTGAAATTGCTATAACGCATGATGTCTCATCTAAAACATCCCTGTCAGATGTAATTGGCAAAATTCATCAGATGAGGCTCATGTCATATAATTAGATGTATTATATTAGGCTGAACTGGTTACTTTAATAGCAATGCCACAATGAACGTTAACAAGATGTTTTTAAATACAAACAACTTCCATGACCTTCTTGAGGTAATAACTCTGATACTCTGTCATTTATTTTTGGCAATAATTTATGATAAATATGTTGGGCAACTTGTTTGGGTCCTTCTAAGCCTCCTCTTCCAAACACTGCAGTTGGTGCAGATTGCTACACCCAAACAGCTCAGCTCAGACCTCTGCTCAAGCATCTTCACTGGCACAGGACAAGAAGAGGCCAGGGGTGAGGGGCCATGTCCCTGCACCCCACCTCAAGCGTCACGCTGGGCGTTCGCAGCATCACGTTGCCAAGCTGCTGCTCAGACTTGCTGGTCACATTGTGAAATGTCTCCCCAGTTCTTGCAAGCAACGAATCTGGTGCCCAAATCCTCTGGATGCTTAGCCACTGTATTAGCGACCAAGTTATTTTCCTCTCTGTCACTATGCGCAGTGGTACTGCTAATGAACGTAATATGGCTTTTGACTCCGTAGTGGTACTGGGTACTTTTTCTAAAGGGAAGAAGCAGCCTAAATTTTACATTCAGGAAACACCATAACAAAAAAGGGCAATGACCACGTGATGACTCACTACTTCCTGATGATATTCTGGTTTTTGAATAACAGTGGGATGTGGCTGTCTGGGTTTTGGGTGGGTTTTTTTAAGTTAACGATCTGTATACACCCCTCTGTTCACCCAATGATGTTCCTGGCTTCCTGTCAGTGTCACAGTAGAGATGAGTTTCTTATGTGCCTCAGTTTCTCTAGCACCTGTGTTGTAATATCAATATGAGGAACTGAACTAAAGTACTGAATGGAAAAATATAGCCATCTCTTTCCAGGGTTATACATTGCCAGGCTGTATCTACCCACAGGACTTTTAGCACTAAAAAGATGTAAGCCATCTCCTTTGGACTCAATTTTACGAGCATAAAGGTATTATTAGTCCCCTAGTTCATTACCCAGGGAAGAGGTGGCTATTCCCAAGGCTAATTATTAGAGTAAACAATCACATCCCTAACTGACCTAGTTAAACTGATGGAAAAGCCGGAGATAATTTCTAACACAAATTAGTGCACCTGCATATGCAGTAGCCCTGCTCTCTGTTGCTACACAGGAGGTATGGGTCCAGGCACAGCTGTCTTGGGGGCGGACTGACAGCTGCCCTCTGCTACAGCTGTCTACAGGACATTACTGGGATGCACCAACAGGTACTGCTACATTATATGCACATGCAAGGTTGGGAGAGAATTCTAAGTTTTGTAACAGTCCTTTGAAGTTGATTGCATTGCCAAAGTCTGCTTATTGCTTACGTCTTGACAGGTAAACCCATACTCAGGTGCTGTGTTACTACTACCTGGAGCTTGTACTCAGGTGAGCAATAATATCACATAGGTTCACAAACATTACACATAACATTCCCTGGCTTCAGAGAGAAAATTATTTATTTCTAAAGACAAAAATTCCTCCTTAAGCAATCGCACGTTCCTTTTCAACACAGCCTGCCTCCCTCCTTGATGCAAATAAGACTGATTCCTGCCACAGCTGTAAGAATTACACAAAATTAGGACAGTCTGGCCCACAGGAAATTCTAACTCGTCAGTAAGCAAATCTGAATTTCCAAAATTAAAATTTGGACACACAGAAATACAGAAGTGGCAGATCCCGAAATGGAATATTCTCAGAGTGATCCTTTCCGTGGTCCAGCTTCCCCTAGTCCAGCCGTCTGTGGCTTCAGAGACTTATGCACCTGAGTGATGTACTATCTTTATTTGCTACAGAGAGACTAATCTTCCCTTTTTCATTTAATACCTTTGAGACCATTTATATTCTTTATCTCCACGTCATTCGGAAACAATGAGTTCTACATAATTATACAGTGTGTGAAAGAGATTTTCCTTGTGTTTATATCACACTCTATTTAATAATTTCCATGTTTGCCTCAATCTGTTGGACTAAGAGAATATCATGCAATCTGCATAATTTTCTCTTTTATACCACTAACATTTTATAAAATATTGCAAAACTCCATGACACTTTATCTTTTCCAAGCCAAAGAGTGCCAAACTACTGTGGTTGTCTTATAGTTCTTTCAAAAAAAAACCTCTTCCCAATTCTGCTGTATAATTTCTTGAATTGGACTGTCCGGAACTACTTCTCGTATATGAGACGGGTACATGAATTCATATAGTGTCATTATTATGTTCCTTTATTCTTTTTCTAATAATTTATAAAGTGCTACTTGCTTTTATAATCCTTCTGAATACTAATATGAGATTTCTCTGAAAATTATCTACACTGTTTCCCAGATCTTTTTGTCTGAATGGTAATAGCTGAAATAGACCTCCTCATTAGCCACTTAAAATTAAGGGTATTTTATTTAAGTCTTGGTCTCCTCTATCCTCAACAACTGTGTATTATTTGGAAAAGTTGTCACCTGGCTAGTCACTTGCTCTTTCCTGATTATTTATGATTGTGTATAACACAAATCCAACCATAAGCTGTGTGAAAATTAAACTAATGGTAATTTCATAAAAGCTTCTTTTCAGGATACTGAAATGTTTCACAGTTGTGTCTTTCAAGGATAATCAGCTTTGTGATTTTCTGAAATCGTATTTAATGTTTGTGAAATTTAACAACCCAAACCCTCGCCTAGTTGCAGTTCAACATTAAACTGCAGGTAAGCCCCCTTGCTCTGTGGGATGTGTAGTTTGGCATCCTGACCCTTCTCAAATGCAGCCAGATGCCCAGTGGTACCGGGGGCTTTGCTAAATGCTTTGCTGTTTCACACCATTTCTATTGTAAGCCAAGTCCAATCCTGTGGCTTTCATTCTGGGACATGTGCAAATACAACATCCTAAAGTTAAACTAAAAGGATATGAACCTATGTAAAATAAAACCATCCAAAAAAAAAAAAAAAAAAAAAAAAAAAAAGAAAGAAAAAGAAAAAAAAGAAAGAAAATAAAATAAAAAAGTAGTTTTCAAAGTGCCATACAAACAGAAACCTTTTCATTCTCACATATTAGTCAGTAGTCCCTGTCTTTTCTGGAGCAACCTGCCTGGGTGGAAAAGAACATCTATCCCAACACTGTCTAAAACAAGGAAAATTGTTTCACGTGTGCTCATTTGAAACTAGCATCGCTTCCTGAAGTCACGAGGAATTGTTTCATTTTCCAGCAATATAAATGAGCAGGAATCACATGAAAAGCCCATGACCCTGTGGCAGTGACAAGGCACTTTTGGTCCCTGTTAGCCTGGGATGCGATCAGCAGTTCCCTCACTGCCAGAAATGGAGCCTTGCCCTGTGTGTAAATAAAAACAGAAACCCAGCCAAAAAACAGCCGAGAGTTAACTGTTCCCTCACCCCTGCTCTCTCCATCGCAATCCTCCTCAGCTCTGCTCTAAGGTCACGTAAAAATTGAATTTTTTACACCAGGGCAGACACTGCAGCTGTATCTCCAACCATGCTAAGTGCAGGGTAAAAGGTATTAAATATTTACTTTTTGGTTATGATGGACTGAAGACATTTCTGGGAAGGTAACAGCTCAGCAACTATGGGAGGAGCACTGAAATGTAATGGGGCCATAAGACACTGCAACGTATGGCTGTGCAGAGCCTTTCAACTTGTGTTGATATCAGTCAGTAGTTTCGACTGTTATTTTTTATTATTTTTTTAATAAAGCTTAATATTAAGTTTATGTGCAAGGGATTGTTGGATGTGGTTCATAGCAGTGACAACAACATATAGCTGAATCACTGAAAAAGGTAACTAATTTATTCCCAGACTCCTCTCCTTAACTTCAGTCAATGTTATTCCTTTTCCAAGAAAAGTGACATCCTGGACCTGCAATACGAACCTGAGAACTCCCCGTGGATTCAACAGGAGTGGAATTCTCCTTGCCTAGGATCTGGAAGAGAGTTGGCATGAGCTCTCAGATTAAAATTCAGGAGTTCCTGGATCTCCTTTAACATGCACGTTATTACCCTGCTCCCCGTCCCACAGCCATCCCTCCGCTCTGGACCCTGCTTATTCTGCAAACACTTTCTAAAGGCTTCTTTTCTTTGAAGGAAATTTCTGCCTCCTCAACCAGCCTCCACATTTGGAGTATTTGAGCACCGTTAGCAGGTTTCTGTCCAACTTTGGCAGCCTCTGTTGGAAGATGTAGACACCTGCCAAGGAGAAATTAATCACTTTGCTGCTGCCTCCCTCATGCATAATGGCAGAAATTCCAGCCTTTGGCTCCACCAGCAGCAACCATGTGCCTGTTTCAGACCTCTTCAACCCTCCTCTGTCACCTCTCCCACCTCCCCTCCACTTGTACCTAAATTCAGGTTATTATTAATTGTTATTACTAACCGCTGGCCTTCCCCCCCGTCCTTTCCGCCAGCAAGGATGCACTGTGATTAATATCGCCCCCAGCTCTAGGCTGAGTTACTGCGATCAAACTACACGGGGAGGCTTCACTGTCAAGGGAGAGCCCCTGACTCAAGCAGACAGAAGAGTGCCCTGGGGACTGATTCCTCACTTATTCCCAGGCTGTTTCAAAAACTAGGAACTTATCAACAAAGTTAAGCTGTAACAGAGTCCTCATCTCCAGCCACAACTCAGCTAGCAAACGATGTTCCACTGGCAAACAGAGATAAAATACACTAATTTGTGAATTCAGTTGCAAAACAAGCTACTGAACAAGACTAGACAAATCCAGAATTTCTAGGAATAATATTGTGTCTGTTTTTCACAAAACGCTTTATCACCCTAACTGAACGAGTCTCTATTGTATGTCAGGTTTTTCTCACTGGTAGTTCACATACCCCTGTCAGGATCTCTGGGGTTTTTTGTTTTTTTCCTAAAGGGTCTAGGACAGTGTCTAGAAAAACTTTCAGCTAAAAGGAGTCATACTTCAGCATGAAAATTTATAGGGGCATGTGAAGTGGACAGTTTTAAAACACCTTAATGTATTTAGATACACAAATCAAAGTAAACACATTATATATTTGGCATTTGGAAACTGTAATGCACTGGAACAGATGTTGGCTATGCTATCTTAAATCAGTCTCCTTCTGTGCTTCAGACAACTATTAATTAGATAATAACTTTTTTTTTGGCACAAAGGTGCTGTTTTAAAATTATACAAATGAATCAATTCTGAAGTTGAATTGAAGGTGTGTAAGGATGCTGACTATCACCCACTGGACAATTCCTGATTTTTGTTGAAGAAATCAGGAGGTACATAGTGAGTATCTAGATTTGTGGAACTTCATCTCACCATGAACAGAGAGAAGGACTGGCAGAGTTCAGGCCACCCACACCTCAGTAGAAACAAAATAAACTTTCCAGCTTACTCACTCATTAGACCACAGAACACGATGCTAACAAAAAGGCAGAAATTGAAAAAGGAGGAATAAAAGCATATTTTCACCTCAAGATAAAAATATTTGGAACAAAATTAATTACACCGCTACGAGACCTGGAGAGAAGAAGTTCTCCAATGGCCTCCGCACCAGTGGTATGGGCATGGGCCATAGACAAAAGGAACTGAGGCCACTCATAGGAGCATAAATTCATCATGGTTCATCTTGCTGAATCGTGATAACAAGATCCTCATAGTAAGAACTTCAAAATCAAGATTAACTTCCAATTTAGGAAGGTTTCAGTGAGCACAAATGTCAGAAAGGGAGTCTCTGTCATTCTCCATTCCTCGGTCATGGACAACTGAGAAGCAGATGCCTTGAATGCCCCAACTATACAAGCACACGAAGAGGTAACAGGCAGCCTGGGCAACCACAACAGAGCGCAGGGTGCCTGCTTCTTGAAGGATCTGCCCAAACTATACAAAAAGCTGCACTGACACAGGCTTCAGATAGAGTCAAATGTGCTGGGTTCCTCTTGGTGTCAACACCATACTGTCCTGAAGACATTTTATATGCCAGTTTTCATGGTCAGAACAAATTGTATCCACACAACAGGAATTCTGCCTTACATCTCACTCTGCTACAGAAAAACTGATCAGAGAATAGAAATTGGCTGTTGCTTAGGTCATTTAACAGATGTAATTATGTGCAAGCAGAATTATATGCTCGGCTCCATGGAAGTTCCAAGTTCACAAAGCAAAGAATAGTTATGCACAAAATCACATGTAAGAGGAATTTTAAATAGAAAAATATCAATAATAGCTGGGAAACAGTTAAGAGAATTATCCTAGGTCCTGAAAAAGGCCATAATAAATATTTTTATTACATATAAATATATAGACACTATACATATAATAATAAACTACTTTAATGAACAAAATAAAGTGTGATTAAGGTGTCAACCTGCTTTAAAAAAAAGGGAGCTAAAACAACCATAAGAACATGGATAATAATTTTAAAAGACTGAAAGCTGAGAGCAACAAATAAGTATCAGCTAACCATTACGAAATGTAGAAAGGTCAGCAGCGGAGGCAGAAATAAGAAGTGAGTTTGAGGTACATAAGTTTAAACATATGAAAATGAACTGGTCCAGGTCTCAAAGTGTTAATTGCTGGTGGAAAGCTGGAATGCTGGTGGATGCTTGTCATCAGACCTTTAATAGTGGTTTTCAGTAAAGCAATCATTAAGTTACAGCTAACTGGAAAAGAATTGATGCTACACCAATGGCTGCAAGAAAAAACAGTCCACCCTGCTGCTCTGACAGAGACCCCAGGAGCACACCAGAAGAGCAGATAAAAGATCTGAGTTTAAGGTTGACAGTAGAAGTAATAGGAAACAACAGGTTTATGGAAAGCAGATCATATTAAAAAATATTGATAACTTTTAAAATTTAGATAAGAAGTTTTGTTGACAAAGGCACCAGCATTGAGATGATAATCCTGAATTTCTCTAAGACATTCAGCTTTGAGTCACATAAGAAACAAGACTGAAACCAGCTTCGCATGCATTAAGTGAGAAAGGAAGTTAGTTCTTTGATAGGTTTGTAAAGATAAATGGAAACAGAGAGACAGCAATGTTCTGGTGAGTCTTCTCTGGGTCTACGTCATAGCTCTGTGCCATTTAATATTTTAGCAAAATGCAAGAAAGGTAAAACAATTTCAGAGAAATGACACAAGAGTTAGAAGAATATTATTATATAATAATTGTATTATTATATAATAATTGTATAATAGAGGTGAAGTAACTGTTCCTCAATAAAGAACTATGCAGATAAAGGTCGGGATAAATAACCATTTTTGAAAGGAAAGGGAATCATCAGCGGGATAAAAATGAGAGGGAGCATAAGTTCAGTGAAGAGCTGGTGAGAAAGAATTTGAAAATATCTTCCCAGGATGAGGACTTCAGATCTCGCCAGAACTGGAAGAACAGTCAGTCGTCAATTCACCCTGCGGCAACTTCTCCTTCTTCAAGGCCAAAGCAGGAGGAGGTGCTAAATAGACAAAGTCAAGAGAAAAGAAACTATTTTTCATTTGGGGTCACTGCAAAAGAAACAGAAGAAGTGCTTAGTAGTAAATATATATATATTAAAAGTAAATCCATCTCCCATGACAGAGGAAACCATTCTGGAGAGAGGTCTGGTGCCAGGCACTGGTCTGGTGTAGTAGACCTCCAGCAGGTTTCTGGCAGGTTCTCCTTGGAAAACCTAGTGACATTTGTACATGTTCAATGCTCGCACAGGGAGACCCTGGCTCTGCAAACTCATACTTGGCAGACAAGTATTTCACTTGAAAAAGTACAAGAAATTTGGATGGTATAAAGAAGTGCATGATTTGGGGAACAGAGAGAAGCTTAAGAGAGTCTAAGCAGCTTTGGAAAGAGGTGCTGGGCTAAAGCTTAAAAAAAAAAAAAACCTCATTTAAAAGAAATATCATCTCTCAGAGAGAAAAAAAAAAGGAAGAAGAAAACACAAAACAAAACCCCAAAAAAGCATTAAATGTGCACAGACTGACCACAGTAATGATACAGCCATCTGTAGCATACTTTCTCTGACATGCGTAAGATGAGTGCAACCACTCCTTGGGATCCTGGACTACAAAAAAATCCCTTCCAGAAACTGGCTGTCTGCAGCAACAAGCCTGTGAAAAGTGCACAGTGGCACTTTCTTTTAAGACCTTGAACAGCAGAATACAGAGCTCTAAAACTGAGCAACTATAACACGGGGTGGAAAACACAGTTGTTCACAGATGTGCTGAAGGATGGTATTGGCACAGTCGTCTTACAACCACGTAGCCAAAACTAGAAACCAGAAAGCTCTCCACTTCTCTGCAGGTGTTATTTTAAAAAACCACCCTTGCATTGATACACTCATCTAGGGAAGGAGGCTGTGCACGCAGTGAGGGCACCAAAAGGTTCACACATTGACTTACAGCCCATGTTAACTGAAACAAACCACAATATATTGCTGTCGTTTCTGAAGGGGCCTGGCAACCTCACTTTACCACAAAAATATGGAGCTTATTTTTCAGCTTCAGATGTACAGTTTGCAAATTGAATGCAAAACTCAGAAAGACTCAGTCGTTGCGGACACGCTCTAAAGTATTAGAAGTACGCTTGCCTTTACAAAAGCAAGATATCAATCGGATCAAAAACAACCACTGCAGGTCACATTTAAGGAGAACTGTGATTTCAAGAGCTACCGCTGAAGGTACCACCCTGTAGGGAGGGTTTGGAACTTCTGGCCCTATTTTCAGTTCAAAGAAATCATCTCATAATCTGATAAGAAACAAAAAATTACATTTAAAGGCATGAAGAAGGTTAACCCTGAGATGCCATAGGATAGTATTGTAAAAGCATGAATAAAGCTTCTTTGGAGATTAAGCAATCTAAGAATAACAAAGAGTCACCAGGATGGAGACGGTCAGGTTTGTTGCATTAAAAAAGTAAAGCCAAAGAGCAATTTACTGATAGTGCCCTTTTTGTTGGTTTTGTTCCAACATATTGTCTTCATCCCCATATTCAACTCTTGTCTCTTCAGTCTTCCTAAGCAGCTGCCCCATGCTGAGGGCCTGAAGTTCATGCAGAGTAGGGTATGAGGGGGGCAGGATGGTCAGGACAGGTTGTCGTCTAAGCTCCATTCAGGTGCTTCACTGGACACACACTGAACACGTACAGAATCATCCGCTAGCTTTGCATAAATCTCCACCAAGTCTGTTTAGTTTTCCAAAACACTGTAATTTACGGAGTCTTCACAAGGTACCTCTTCAAAAACTCCTTTTTTTAACAGAAGCAAAAATTACTTCCTATTCTTTTTTACTTTCCCTCATCCTGGGAAGAGTTTGGACTGAAATCCATCTCCTGGAAAGCACTAGCTGAAAACAGCAAGCCTGAAGCACACCACCAGCATGAAGAAGGTCAGTTCAAATGGTTATACCTCAGCACAGTTCCTTCCAGACAAAACCCTCTCGTAGAGTAAAATGTCCAAGCCACTTACAGAGTAAGCTTCTCTTTACAAGCAGTTGCAGTAAAAAACAGGTCCTATGGAGCAGAGGAAACTTAAAAAAAAAAAGAAAAAGAAAAAAAGATTGACTGTTGTAATTTATTTAGGTCAACACCAGTGGGACTTTCTCAGAGGGAAGGAAACTGTCTGTGAGCTAAATGTTTTCCTCCTTTGCAGTAGCAGCAAATTAGGTGTTTACCCCTTCAAGCAGCAACAGGAGCCAATACACCTGTTCCTTCCAGATTGTCCCTGCTTTTTTTGGCATGCGATACCCAGAAAATGGCTCCGGTGATCTGCTGTGGGAGGGTCAGGCTTAAGCATTTCTTTCTCAAGAAAAAAAAAACCAAAAAAACCAAAACACCAAACCAAAAAAAAACCCAGGCGATGCTTGTGCTGGCATTGCTGCATTTTATTATTTTTGGTATCAGTTCCACAGAATACTGAAACTAGATCAAAAAGAAAACTGAGGAAATATAAGTAAAAACAAACAAGCCACATGCATTTTACAAAAAAGTAATAGATCTTGTATGCTCTACCTTTCCTTGTGGGATAAGCAATGGCTTTGGAGAGACGTTATCCATGGCCTGCTCCATCGCTGCCCTGTGGAACGACAACCCGCCCAGTTCCCATCCCTGGGGAGGACAGGGGGATTGATAGGGACAGTGTGATTGAGAAGGGCAACTAAACCACCACCCCCTCACCCCCCGATCTGCCACGTCCAAACATGTGTACCCTCCCTGCACGAAAAAGGCAGGGAGCGTGAAAGCCCCATTATAAGCATCTGCATTTCTCCAGTGGCACCTCACATGGGGAGTCACCAAGCCACCACTGGCAGGTGAAATTCAGTGTATTTACATATACAGAAAGACACAGCTGGATTAAAACAACTTCACCTGCAAAAATGATGGGCTGAGAGTGGGGAACATTAAAACCTGAGGTTTCAATTCACAACCCTGTGAAAAAATGATTGCTTTTCTCAGTATCAGTCCAAAAATGCCTTCAATGTCAGAAACAGTGCTGGGGCAGGCAGGCAACCCAGCTCGGTCTAGTCAAAAAATCTGCAGAGTGGAAACACAGACTTAAAAATATAAAGGGCTTACGCAAAGGAGCCACACTGAAAGGTGGATTGAAATTCCCTTTTGACCCAACAGTTATCACATGCCTCCTAACCCCTTTGATGTGCAGAGTCACAGCCCTCACCTGGGAGGGGGGAAATGGCAGCTCGTCCTCCAGGCACCTCAGCACCTGACGGAGGTGTCGCACCAGTCCTGCAACGGCCCACACCCTGAGCAGAGAAACGGCTTATACCAGCAAAAAAAAAAAAGTTGTTTTGCTGGTAGGAATTAAACTAGTTCACTGAACAGATTACGTTATAACAACAACAAAAAGGCCTTTTGATGGTAGGACTGAACTCACAGTAGGGATTTTGCTGTCGTAATTATACCATTACCATGCCAGCAAAACTTTTTAAGTATAGACCAACTCCCTACGTTTTTATCTTTTCAGTCAAAAAGATTACACAGAGGCAGGAGTTATGAAACGGGTTGGCAGCAGGCATGGGGAACTGCCTTGGCCCCTTAGAAAGCACCTTTTCTTGCAATGAAGAAGTCCCACGAGGGCAATTTCCCTGAGGATTCACAGTGATAAGTCAGCTCCGGAGGCATGCTGGGGGACTGGAAGTTGTGGTCCAAGGGGTGTGTTTGGGTGGTAAATGGTTTTTTTTTATTAAGATTTAGGTTAGGGGGCTTTTTAGATATCTATTTTGAAATGTTTGCAGCTACTGGGTTAATAAAGCTCGAGGGTTTTTAATTGCGTGGAAGGGAGTTTGCTGCTTGCACAGCGATTAAATGGTGTGCACACGCAGATACCATCAAACCGTAATCCTTCAGGAAAATCTGATGCTTAAGTGCTCTCAATCTGGATGTGCCAATTCAATAGCATACATGCTTTTTATATATAATATAATGCAAGACTAAGATACTTAAGAAACATTTAAAGAGGAAAAAAAAGGGTGGAACTCCTTGGCAATGGTTCTAATCCCTTTGAAGGCTCCGGCATCTGCTGAGTCAGGCCCTCCCTCCCTACGTTGTAGTTTACCATCAGCCACTGAGTCACAGCGAATTCCTGACTTCACTATTTCACGAACTACAATAGCATATTTTTAGTGTTTAGGTCCTTTTAATTAACCCCCTTTCTTTTGTTGTTGCTCATTAAAAAAAAAAAAATTATAATAGTAAATTTTAAAATAAATAAAAAGGAAATAAAAAAGAAATAAAAATAAAGGACCTCTGAGCTCCCAGCTCTGTGCCCAGCTGCAGGAAACTTGTCATCAGAAACATGATATACTTCACTCCTTGTGAAGTCCTTGGCACCTGAGAAGGGTCCATGGAGATGCGAAGCACTTTGCAGATCAGCCATGGCATCCTCACACGAGGTGTCCAGAGACAGGATTGCATTAGCAGAGCTCTCTGCCCTGCTGGATAGACCTTGCTCCCCAGCAGTCTAATTAGCCGGGGTGGAGCCCCATTCTGATATAAATCCATGCTAGCCCTGGTATGTTTCTACGACACTTCCCAGTGCCATGCAGACACGGTGATGTGGCCTGGAGCCAGTCACCCATCCTCCCCAGTTTCCTCATCCAAAAATTGATGACGCAGCCTGCCTGCCAGCAGAAACTCTCATTGTGAAACTGAGTTTGCTGATATTTGCAAAGCATTTAAAGGTGTGTCTTAGTGGGAAAAAGTGTGTTCAAACTCCAGGTAGGTCATAGGAGTAATCTCTGATTCCAGCAGAGGAACACCAGTGAGCAACATTTCTCATGTGTGGAGTTGAGCTGGGATTCCTCTTTCATCAAGTTAAGTCAGGTTTCATTCCTGACCATGCCAATTATTTGAATTCCATCTACCCACAAAAGCCTCCAAACCTGCTGTGGTGAAGCTGTTGACTACATTGCCTGGTGGGACAGGGGTTTACACTGCACCTAGCTGCAGTCATCACCTAGATGAACAGGGAGTAGCTCCACAGGAATGTGGCAGTGCATCCTCTGGCACGTCCCCGTGCTCTCATGGCGCGTGCTGAGCCCACAGAGAGTTCCCAGAGGAGTTTCCAGGGAAGAATTAACGCGGTGGGTCAGGCGAGAGCTCCTCCAGCCACCACAGGATATGACAGCTAGAAACCTCAGGACAGCACAGTGCAGGTACAGGCACCAAGGCACTTGGGTTTCCCAAGAGGCACCACAATTGCTCTTAGGTTTGCCCAATGCAAGGGAATTAGCTCCAGGTAATTCTGCATCAAAATACGCTCTGCATTAACCCAAGCCAGGGAACTGAAACCACGACCACATCTCTTTGCTTCATGAGAACATTAGAGGGGAAACACTGAAGAAATGCAATGTGACTGTTCATGGAAGAATGATTTCTGTCTTTTATTCAAAATGTTCCTAAAGTTTAATACTAGCATCCAAAACTTCGCTATTAAGATCCCCTTTGCTCATCAGCAGTGTTTCTATCTCTAGGCAGAACGTGGTATCTGCTTCACAGTGCAGAGCAAATTTACAGGACAGCTTGAGGTAGGAAATAATGAATACTACTTCGGCAACTGATAGCACATAATTGTGCGTAGCTACAGTTTGTCACACTGAAATGCATGATAATATGTAAGCGCTGAGGCTCAATTCCTATTGCTTGTTATTTAAATAAAAAGAAAAATTGGAAACGTTCAAAAGTTGAAAAAAGTTCCATTAATTAAGACACTTTAGTGTCTTCAGTGAGACACTTCAGTGAGATTCTCTATTATTTTTAAAAATGTGCTCTTAAGCTGTATTTCTTAAAATGTAATGTTGTGTGCTTCCTTCCCATTTTTCTCCCACATTCTTTCTGTATTTTGCTTTTATTCCCATGTACATTACATGATATCCAAGTTAGGGGTTTCTTTCATCACTTTATTTTCCACAAGTTTTCAACATTTCTCCCGCTTTGGAAATGTAACAGAATGTCAAATGAAAATGAAAAATACATGTGTTTGTTTAAAAATCCTCTGAACTTCAAACTTTTATGTAATGTCTTATAGTGACAGAAAAGCTTAAAGAAAGAGAGTAGAATTTATAGAAGTTACTATTTTACCACGAGTTTTATATTTCAATGAAAATGCCCAAAATCTGAAAGAGCCCATTATTTCATTTAAGGTTTTGATCTCTAAAAACATAGATTTTCATCGAAAAAAAAATCTGAAGAGAAGCATTGAACTTGCTCTGAAACCAGTGGTGTTTACTGCTGAGGGGATGGAAATTAAATGCAGTCATGTTTACTGAGGAGCTGACTGCAAGGGGGCAAGGTCATAATTTACACGTAATTACTGGTTTGCACTATCGTTTAACCACTACTGAGATAAATATGTTTTTCTTCCTTCCCTCTTCCTGTGCAAAAGTAGTGTTCAGCACACTTCTCATGCATTAGCTGTTCTTGTGCAAATCACTGTTTTCTGTGGTTTGTGATTCAATAGTAAACATTGCTGTCAAAAACAAGGTCTGCATCTAGAGATAGCTCTGTATTTTTTGATAATATTTTTGGTTAGTAAGAATGTGCCTCAGCACATAATTATAGACATACTTATTTGACAAACAAACATGGAAATATGACTGACTACTGTAAAACAGGAATATTTTAAATATGGGGTGTGTCTGCCTTTGTATAGTACATATAGTCACACCAGACTCCTTTGTACCACTCACACAAAAATTATCCAGCCAAGTATTCTGGGTGAGCCTATAAATAATTCTTGTTTCCCAAGGCTGAGAAATACATGCTTCCTGGATAACCTCTGAAGAGTTTGAGTCAAGAGTTTTGTACCTGGTCAAGGCTCTTGCTTGCTTTGTTAGTGTCCACTTTGAAAATGCAGGGTGGCCAGAAAGAGCCGAGCAATCCCACTCTGGGAATCAGTCCTTTGCCGAGGGAAAAGTCAGGTGCCGAAAACCAGAAGGACCCAATCTCACTAATCAGGCTAAAAATTTGTCCTCTGCATCAAGACTGTTTTAAGAATAGCAGGATTTTGTATTCTCAGCATTTGGTAGTGGCATACCAAACACTCCAGCTAGAATAATTCTACACGTATTGGCATCAGGTTTTGAGGTGGCCAGGAGTGAGTTATTGCTGGCCATCTATTCAGCCACAGCGCTTCCTGGCGCGGTCATAACTCACATTAACCGTGCTGGTCTGCTCACCCTTATTTCAGTCTATGGCCCATAGTGCTGCAACTAGTTTGAAAAATACGACAAAATGTTCACTGCCTTGTTGATACCTTCAGGTTTTGTTCCAAGCTCTCACTTTCAAGAAAAGTGCAAGTTTGAAATGAGCATAGGTTTCTGGGACTGTATCTCCTTCTCCTCAGCAGTCTGTGTGGTGGTCCTGAGATCACACCTAAAGCCTGAGCTTCACACCCAAAGCCACCTACACCTCTAAATTCATGGGGAAGGTGGTTTTCCTGGGCTCCCCAGTCCTCCTGGCTCAACAGTCAACATTATAATCACTCCTCCAACTTGAATTTATAGAGAATAAAATATAGAGACAGGGTTAGTCCCAAGCTGGGATGAAATAAATTTGCAGTTACTCTGCAAGACAGAACGCTATTCTCTGCCCAGCTCTGAGAGGCTGATTGTGGGTGAGCCGGTGCAACCCTCCCCATTCTCCTCTGGCTGCTTGTGCCAAGGGCAGAGTACTGTGGGGCTTATTCACAAACGCACTCTGGAGCATCTCCCTGCACACAGGCTGGTGAGATAGGAGGATGGGTGGTTATTCAAATATGTTCAGGCAGTTCGTCCTGTCTTCTGGGAGAAGAATTGTGCCAGAACCTGCACGGTCTGACAATCACCACCGTGCCGTGCACAAACAAGGTCCCCACAGTTGTAAATCAGGTACGAGCTGGGCAGCATGCAGATGCAGATAGCTAATTGGTCAGCTGGACACATCAAAAAATAACTTCTAAATCCTTGATGCTGGAAAGGCATAAGGAAAGGCTTGTGCAACCTTAATTCAGCCCTCTTCCAATCTTTAATTATAAAATCACATACTGTATTTTCCATGGGACCCTGCCTCATTCAGTTCACGGAGTAGACGGTGTTCACTTAATGAGCAGCTATTCAATATTTTATTTTCTTCTCACTTGGTGTGTTGCCCTAGGCATGATTTACTACACGTAATTCAAACCTAGCTGTGCAGCCAAAATTATTAATTTCAGCACAGCTTTTTTTCCTTTGGTACTCATCTTCACAGCACTCCTAAGTGCTACACAAACAGTAAATATTGTATTTTCATAATACCACAGTGAGGGTGTTTTCACAATACCCCAGTGTGATTAAATGGGGAGGAGGGGTGGAATTATCCTATGCATTTCACAGGTGTGTAGAAGAGGCAGAGAGAGACATTAAAGTCCAAAGAATCGAAAATTTGGGGCACCCCCTCAACAATTTGAGTCCCAACTTTTGAAACTTCTTCATATAATGAAGAATATTCATATACTGAACATTCAGGGCAGGGTTCCCATTGAGTCAACCTGCATCCATCAGTGCTCAGCAATCGAGAAGACCTTCTAAGCTGTGGACTAGTCTCCTCCTATCACAGGCAGCTTTTTAATAATCTTATCAAATCGGACTGAATAGGAACTGGGTTTCTTGAGTTCCTATTAAAAAGCTGAGAATTCACTCCTCTGATAGAACAAACCATTTTCTAATTTTCAGCCTAAATTTATTCATAGCCAGATTACACTCATTTGTTCCTATGCCAACATTGTCCTTCACCTTAAATAGTTCCTCTTCCTCTCTGGCATTTGCCTCTGCTGATAAATTTAGAGCAAGCAATCACATTTTTTTTCCCTCTCGGCATTTGTCTTGAGGAGCTAAATGAGCTATACTTCCTAAGCTGTCTCTCTTAAATTAAGCTGCCAGGTCCCCTGCTCATCTGAGGAACCGCTTTCCATACCTGCTGCAGCTTGTGCTTATCTGCTCTGAGCATGGCTGATTGGGCTTGTACGCAGTGCCAGACCAGCCTGCGCTCACTCAGAGGCTCAAGCGGCAAAATGGTAACTGGTGGTAACTAGAGGAGTGACAAATGCTTTTCTATCTGACCTGGAAATGGTGTGTCTTAGAATCAGTCTAGGATTTCCAACAGCTACATAACATCAGCAGCACCCCAATGACTAGAGTCTACCAGCACATCCCAATTTTGCTCCTTTTTGGTTTCCAGCAGAAATTCTCAGCATCAGGTTAAAAAATGCATGCATTTTCTACCACTGTATTTCAACTTGCTCATGTCCTCCCCAGCCTCTGGATCATCAGTGCGTACCTCTGCTCCAGTATCTCAGCCCCGACCTGTAGTGGTGATGCTGCCTACACCACATCACCAGCTTACTTCACTGGCATGCTAGTGAATGTATATATGCACACATATATGTAAATGAAGTAGCTTTTTGAATGTGTCTGCTCCTGAGATCAATTTTAAAGAACCCACCAGAAAAAAAAATCAGAGCAACTGTTAGGAAAGCACACAGGTCAGATATGAAAGCTCAGAATATTAGACACCTTGATTTGATACCTTTTGAAAAATTCCTGTACTCAGTGGCTGTCAAATTTTGTTCACCTATTTGACATGAAATAAATTGTATTTTGGTTTCTGAGATTACACTCATCATTAAAAGTGAGACTGCTTCAGCTATGACTTATATATGCACCTTTTGGGGATTCATGTGTTTTCCTTTGAAGTGTGATTTGATGTATGCAAGGCTATTTGTAGTAATCTTTTTTCAGTAAAACATCTATCTTACATTCACATGCTAAAATACCTGGTAAATAATGACCAGACAAATTGAACACAACTGAAGAAACATAATACAAATTTGACAGCAAAAGAGAAAGCCTAGGCAAGAAATCCAAGGAAGGAGAATAAAAGGAAGGTAGTGAGTGTGTGACACCGTGACTGAGTTGAAATAAATCATCCGCTGGTTGCAGAGATTGCTTGATTTTCTGGGTGAAAATTCTGCATATTTCAGGCAGAACATGGTGAGGAGGTCGGTGCTCCCTACCCAGGAGCTGGTGGCAGAACCATGCAGGGAGGAGCACAGTTTCAGGCCCTCCCCCAAAACCACCACTGCCATGAGACCACAACTTAAGCCCGATGGGGTGGCCCTAGCAGGTGGTGGTGGTCCTCACTGCATGGCTGATGACATAAGACCAACAACCCTGTGAGCATTGTCACCATCCTCTCAGCTGATAGCCCTGGACATGCTCAGAAGGGAGCAGGGACAGTACAGCAGCTTCTTACCCTTACTGTCCTGCAGACATGTCGTGCCAGGCAGTTTTCCTTGCTTTGAGCTTCCTTCAGTCTATTACCTTTAAAACAGCACTGATCAACAATTGCATGAAACTTAATTGACAATAAACTCATTCAGGGATCCATGGCAGACCTTGGCAACCTTGTGGTGCCATCTGTAGTCTTCCACACGAACAGGAGGATGAAGGTCTCCTCCCAGGAGGACCAAGTGGCATGTCAGCTCCTCAGGTGACATCTCAGGCTTTCTTAATAGTCAATGAGAGCCGTATACCCAAGTTTATGTCCTGGAGGCTTTGAAAAATCCATACATAGTGCAGCAAGTAGGGAGGGGAGTGGCTAAGTGTACAAAGTCATGCCAAGGGACCTAGGGGTATATACTGTCAGAGTCAGACCACTCTATGGGTGTATATCCCTACAAAATGACCGAGACTGATGTACGCAATGGGAACTTTCCAAGTCAACAAATTATGGTGATTTCAGAATAACTTAGATAGCTTGGATTAAGGTGTAGGATGGATCACATTTGAGCTGGGACAATCTGACAGTGACTAAAGGATACTTCTCTCTGACTTTAGTAGAGTTCAACACAGATACAGAGAAAAAGTTGCGTAGAAAAAGTCTTCCTCTGAAGAGTCAAAACATAAATACATGGAGACATAAAGCAAACAAAGGGAAATAAATGATGTTTTCCATGACATGGCTGCACTGTCACACGTACTTGGGAAAAAGAGAGGAGGAGACTTTTGCTAGCATGGAAGGGATGAAAAGTAGCAGCCGTAAGACAGGCATGGGTGGAGCAGAGGGCAGGTACAAGCGTGTAGGAGTTGATGAGAGAAGAGGTGTAGGAAGGAGCGGTGTTACTGCAGGCACTGAGGGTAAGAGGAGGCATGACCTGCACTGGAGCAGGGTATTGGAGAGGGGGGACCCTCATCTTATGGGTCCTTCACTGCTACCTGCTCTGGAGGACAGGCCTGGTCCTCAGTTACCTAACTGTGTTAACTGTGTACCTTTGCAAGTACAAACCAAACAGACCCAACCAGTTCCTTTAAAGGATACAGTTCTGCCTGCTCAAAGGCTTGCACCCGTTGCACTAGATCAGTTTTTCCAAAGGTTTTAGTTAAACTGCTGCTGCTGCACAGACAAGATCTGGGGAGGTAAGGAAGGCAAATGTCCAGACTTGCGTTACTCCAGTGTCCCTTTCCAGTGAATGACACCTATTTCTGTGGCAGAAAAAACCAACTGTCTGACAAAGTCACACTTCCGATGCACCTGATTCTTCCTTGGGAACTATCTTCAGCTGTGAATACATATATATACTCTAATGACAGTCAGCTGTCACGTCTGTAAACATACATTTACCTCCCATTAAGGGCTATTTGCCCCTTTTTGTGACCTTTCACCAGCTTTCCATACCCTGGCCATGTGGCACAGATGGTATAATCCTGTCAGGCTAAGGCAGGTGACAGTGCTGCTCAGTGCTTAGTAATCAGTGACTGTAATTAGCCAGACTGGACACAGGCTCAGATAATAGGGCAGTCAACCAGCTGCCAGTCATGAGGCTTTTCCTGCAGACTGCAGGAGCTGGAATGGGGACAATATAAAGAGGCCGAGCATTTTTCCAGCACACTTTATACAGAACTGCTGATAATGTTATATATGGTGTTTGCAATTAAAAAACGGGAAAAAAATCCCTTTTTATTCCAGAGTGACTGATAAAGCGTGGTTTGCATCATGTGGGCATACAGGAGCTTTCAGTTGGTTGTTAAATCTGATGGAAGTGTTTGGAAAGTGTTCAGCAGCACCAAAGCTTTTCGCTATTTGGAGACTACCTTGTCACGCTTTCCTTACACAGATACATTCACAAGCACACAAACTGTGCATGCATGAAGGACTCCAAGTTCATGATCCCTAAACCAACTCGTTTAACACAGCAAAGTGCTGTCACCAAGCCACTAGTTGTCTGCACTCAGAGAGCAGGATTTAGGCAAACAAAAGTAAACTTTGTTGTAGGGAGAGGAAATAAAAACATAAATTAATTTCAATGAAAGAGGGGGTGTTGAAGCTACTGGCATTAAGAAGTTAGCAGAATAAATATTTTTACTGATTTTAGTTCTTTTTAGCAAGCTAGGTGATGGTCCTCATTTCTGATCTTGCGTTAAAGTACATTTTAGATAATATGTAAATTGCACACGCTGTATTTAAGAGAAGTGGTGGGCTGAACTGACCATATTTTCATGTGAGAGATGACTCACTGTCTCCTGGATGGTAGAAAATTCTCCATGCTGAGCAGATGCTCATGCTTACAGTTTGTTCGGGTGAAAGAGGTTTTATTACCAAAGAGGCAACCAGTCATCTCTCACAGAGGGAAGGCTGGCATTCATTACCTAGGAGGACTTTTTTTTTCCCCTACTTCAATACTTCTTTCCTGTTTTTAAACATGTGCCTGTTATTACAAAGACACTAATAATGAAATATATTTAATTAAAAAAACCCAAATGCACACATCACAATGAATCAACTTCTCCCCATCTTTTATTACATATATACCAATGGCTTTTCTCCCTGTTCCCCTCCAAAATTATGCTATTTATCTGTACAGAGCAGATAGCTTAATCTTTTGGGGAAAAAGCAGAGAATAATTTCAATTTCCATGCATTTATGAAAAGACATTCTTAAATAGGCCAGAGAAAGAGATATTGCATCTATAAATAAATTATTCCAAGGCGGGCGGTGGGATGGGGTTACACATCGCCATTGTGTGTGGAGGCTGCGAAGCCTGACCCAGGAGTGCAGCTGTTGTCTTTGTGCCGGGCACTCTGCCTCTGCCATTGTTCCCCCGATTACAACAGGCATGTCGGGGGCGCGGGGAGGGCAGGCGGGGGTGAAAGGATGGCTGTGCATTGATAACGCCTGGCACTATCACTGAGGGCAATGATAGGCTTCTCAGCTGCGGCGCTATCGGGGTGCAGGTCTTTTGAGTCCCTCCCCTCCCCACATCCCCTCCCTGAATCAGCAATTTCAGGAGATATGAATGCGTTCACCTCCTGCTTGTGCCAGCTGGATGTTACCCAGACACACACACAGGATTGTGTCAACAGATGGTGTAAAGGGGGACAAAAAGGACAGTATTTCCAAACTGAATATGTAATATAAAACAGGTGTGGAGGTAAGAAGATGGTAATGAATAAGGAACACCGTGCTGCGGAGAAGGGCATCCACACGGCTCGCAACAGAGCACAGGGGAGGGAACCCATTGCTCTTACCTTGCTCTTCTCAACAGGAGGGGAAAATGGCCACAACCTCTCTGCCACAGCTATTGTCCCCAGTAACACAGGCAGGGCACAGCTGCTGGCAGCCCAGACTCCAGGAGCTGGCGGAGGTGGCATCCCTGTTGCCCTTTCATCAATGCATTATTACCTGGTTTCCAGCAGCACCTCCCAAAGCCCTACACAAAGATGCTTGGCCTCTCAGCACCCCAAAAGCCATGCTCGCCCCTCTCCTCCAGCTGGGGCAGAGTGAGCATGGGAGGACAGGACACAAACAGCAGTGGTGTTCCCAGCTCCTGCTACCTGCCTGCCTGGGGCAGAGGGAAGAAACATCCACAAGACAGCAAAATTCAAATCAATGGTACTAATCTAGGATTGGTCTGTCATCACAGATGCAACGGGGACATCTGAGCTGGGGTTAAGGAGCATTTGCATGAAAGGCATTCATGTTGCGGGAGGCGATGTGGGGCCCATACCTTGCTATAGCAATGTGATTGATGCCCGTTTCCTTCTGTGGACATGCTGGTGCCTGGGATGGCTGCCACTCATGCCATGCCAACGAGCCTGGCCATCTGACCTTTAGGGCTGCATAGCACACATGGCACCACAAGCCTGGCCACGGGGGAGGGATGCACCTTCCTCGCACCCAGTAGGAGAAGCTTTCGTGGCATGCAAAACCCAACAGGACTATTCACCCACAAAGAGGATGACAAAAAGTGACAAAGCAGCCATGGTTTGCTCCAGCCATGGAGTCCATCAGGGCCAAACTACCTGTCTGTTTGCACCCCAGCTCATGAAACAGTGTGTGTGGGGTGGTGGAAGACATACTCTTTTTTCCCTGACACAACAGCTCACCACTACTTTTGAGATTTTCCCCTTCCTAAAACCCTGAGGAAATCCTCCCATTTCTCAGCAGACTGCTTCTGGTCTTTCCGAGATCCAGCTCGACTGTTGAAGTGAAGCAGTCATCTTAAACTTATTTTACCTTAATTTTCATATCTCTGGCTGGTTTCTCCGTTTGCAATTAGTGTGGGTCTCACTATCTGACAGGGATCGATCACATGTCAGTCTCACTGTTAAGGCTGCTGAGCAGGAGTAAGGGATTTCTGACGTGAAAGCCACAGGCACCCTCTGCAAGCAGGGGTGGAAGCAAAGATGTCCATTACTGTGGGACTGGCTCACTTGATGCTTCACTGATGGCTTCAGTTGCCATCAGACAGCATATGGCTAATTTGTAAACTTGTTTTCACATTGTTCTGTTGTAGGTACTTAACTCGTTTATTCCTAAATTCTTTCTTTGGTTTATCCCAAAGTTACAGCGTGTTTATGGTGTATGCATTGTGTGCAAATCCACCTTACAGATATTTTACTTGAAATCTGGTACACATTTGTGATATATAAAAGATAAGCTTCCTGCTCTCACCACTTTCAAATTATTATCTGCAGAACTGTGCTCAACCAAAGCTGAGTTTTGCTATTTCCCATCCTCTGTGACCTGTCAGCTGCGTTCAACACAATCAGCTCTTGTTCATCTTGCATTCTTGCCCTCACTTACCTAACTTGGTCATCTTCTCCTTCCTCTCCCCTAACTGGGTCAGTCAGAGGATCTTCCTGATTCCTCTTCCAGTTTTCCATGGAGTTGCCAGCAGGTCCTCACCATGGCCACATTCTCTTTTTCTACATTCACGATACCAGCCTCCGCCTATATAGCAGCCAGGCACCTATATTTCAATCATCTTTCTCCCAACAGACTCTTGTTTAACATCTCTGTAAATCAGTAAAAAGTAATGAAATTTAAATTATTGGAGAGCCCACCTTAATCCTTTCTTCTTTCCATGTGGCTACAAAAAACATAAGAAGATACTAATATACAGAGACAACCACCCAACATAATGATCAATATTGTCTCAGTTTTAACTTGTATTCTCTCACACACCTCTCTCATCTGGCATGTGAAGGTCTCTGTATATCACAGCCAGGGCCTCTGTCCCTCATTGTCTTAATTATAGACTCAATGTTCTGCAGCTATATAAATCATGGAAATTTAATCAGGCTTATTGCATCCCTCATCTGCCAGCACAGACTGAAATGAAAGTTGCAGTGAAATAAAAGGCTATTCCAAAGGAGAGGGAGCAGCAATGCTACATTATGCTCTTGAGCATTTATTTTCTCAAGATAAAGCATCTCTGGGGGACCTCTTCCCTCATGCACACCCAGGTGCAATCCCCAATTCAGGCTGTCATTTATTTAAAAGTTATATTCAACATAAGACAGAAGAGCCAGGCTGACAAGCTGCAGGTGGCTTGTTTGCACGGAATATGGGAAGGAAGAAAAGTCCCTTCCTTTCCACGCTGCTGTGATCCGCGGTTCCCTTCCAGTCCCACCACGGTGCTCCCTTTCACATCCTTTGCTCATCTGCTTCTTGCTGGTGGCACAAAGAGGGGAGGAGTAAGTCTCTCTGTGTTTAAACCAACCTCAATAAAAGTCCAGCCATGAAACATCAAGTTGCCATCTCCCTAGCCAGCTCTACCAGTTAGGGCACTGTAAATGCTACCACTGGAGTAAGCATTTAAACAGATACGTGGGGCAAATTGTCAGATAATTTCCATTTGCTTAATCAGATCCTGCAGTAGGCGTTAAATAGTAACATCTCCTTACAGTGCTGAAAACCTGACTTATCCACAGGCTATTTCCTAGCAGGAAATTGAGGCTGATAAAGTGAATCTGCTTAGTGCAGGGTACAGCTTTAGAAAAGCCAAACACATACCCAAAATGGAATGGAAAAAACCCTCGATATGAGAATTTGGGTGAAGTGCAATAAGCATTTGTTGTCTAAAGGGCACAGCACACTGAAGTTTCTCATCACTGTGCAATGCCAGAGCCTGCATGATTAGCACCTATTGAAATCAATTAGTTTAATCACAGTAATATCCTCCAGGTCCGGATGGGTTTGTAGGACGAGCCCCAAAACCGTGCCTCTACTGGGAAAATTACCCGTTACTGACATTGGCTACACCCTGACAGATGCAGATGAATAAGTAAACACATTAAGCTGCTGAGGTAGACTAGGACAAACAGCACTCGGCACTGCTTAGTAACCACTCTGTGTTACTCATCTGCCAATGTGTTGGCTGCTATTTAACTTGTTATGTCCTGATTGACACTTGGAGCTAAACAGCGTTCAGCCTTTGTTCCTTTTGCGAGCAAGGTATGAAGTCTGAGTATCTGTGGTTTTCAAAATAGCCTTTAAAAACAAAGATGAAAGAGTTATTATCCTACAGCAGAGTATAAAATCGATGCTGGCAAATTATTTTAACTTCAAAACGCTCCTATGAGCATTGCTGTACGGGGTAGGATGTAACACAGATTATAGCCAGTATTAATAAGTAAAGATGAAAGCAGATATTGTACAAAAATTTGGGGGGTGGGGTGGGTGGAGAGCAGAATTAAGTACTAAGTCAGACCAGCAGAACTGTCAAATGTGTTAGACTACATTCACAAGCACTCATGTGTGACATGCAGGCACAAAACATAAACATTTGTTCCGTTTGTGTAATTTTGCTTTTTAGAGTAAAAGGGGTTTTTTTAGGAGGAGGGCTTTTATCTACATGCTGGAATTTTAAATGTCTTATATCCTGCAAGGACTGTTTGAAGCACTTCCAGAAGAACTGCTTTGCATTAGCAAGTGCTGACTCAACAATCTGTAGATATGTATTGAGTTCATCAAAAAATTTAAAGAAAATTATTTGGGTTTATTTCTAAAAGGTTAAATAATTTCATTTGGACTACGTACTATAAAAGTTAATGGTTCAATATGTTATCACTTGAAAATCAGAATAATACAGCCAAAACTAACTGGTTTGATTTTAGTGAAGTTGTTTGATAACAATTCTTTTGATGACTTCAAATAAAGCAATTCCCAAATGTCATTTTTCAGTAAATTTTGAAATTTCAGGTTTTTGTTTAAATCTGAGAAAAACCCAAAAATTAAGTATTGGCATTTCTTAAGGAACATAAAAGTTGAAGTTAGGCAAATGTTGATATAATCGTGTGCAGCAGCCTAAGGGTTTATTTGAAGTGAACAACTGCCTGTGTAGTTATATGTGATATAAGTTTGGACATATGTGATACAAGATGGGACATGAAGTCTATAGGGCTGGCAGGGCAGGGCATGGGAAGCTTTTGAGACTGCTCTAATATAATCCAGAATCACGGTTATTGCTTTTCGGCAAAATAAGCAAGTCCACACTTGCACTTTTTCCCATTCAGGTCAGCTCTGTAAAAGGGGTTAAAAAGACACTGAAAAAACACTGTGGTTACACCTACACTGACAAGTAGCAGGCTCGGGCACATTCACTGGCCTTGAGGCTCTGCAGTATGGCTACGTCCCTGCTCTTGGCCTTTCTCACCCATGAAGAGAAGGGAGTCAAAACCAAGCATCTATCTATATCAACTGGCCAGTGAAAGATTCGTTCACATTTTTGTTTACAATTTTTTTGCTTACATTGTTTATGATGTTTACATTTCATATCAAATCATGGTGGTGTAGACATTACTCTTTACGTCCTTTTTCAAATCCCCTGATTATCAAGCTAAGAGCAGGGAGGTAAAACCTTGTCCTTTCACCACAGGCTAGAAGAGTTTGAAGCCAGCAGTTATCAATCTCAGAGAGGTTTACTCACATCATTTTCTTGCCCATGCCCCCAGTTTGTTTTCTGTTCAGCCAGCCTGCAGCAATAGCCCTGAGAAGCACAGATTCTTCCTTTCATCCCTTGTTCATCCTCAGTTCTTTAGATTTAGTTTATATCAAGCATCAACATCTGAACAGCTAAGCTTATTCTACAGTCACAAACTCTTCAATATCAGGAAGCATCACCTGCTCTCAGTAAAACTATCTAAATAGCCCAGCCCCCTCACTGAGAAATTTTTCCAGTGCTGCTACATATCGTAGGAATGGTCATACTCAGACCAAAGATTGACCTGGCCCAGGAGCCTGTCTCCAACAGTAACCACAAGTAGATACCTAGGAAAGAGCATGACAACACACAGTGATGGTTTTCCCAGGAGATGTGTCTGGGATCTCCTACGCCAGCAGTAACGTCCTTGTATTTAGTCTTCCACAGTGGGATCTTCGTCCATGGTGTTTTTTAGCCTGTGTTAACTCTCAGCATTCATAACACACACCAACAACTTCCACACCTAAATACACACTGCATCAGTTAAAACATAAGGTAGTTTTGAACTGTTTATGTGCTGGACTCATAGACACCTAGATCTTGTTGGAAAGAAGTAAGGAACAGTCTCTCTATTCTTTTTCATCAAAACTGAAGAGCCTTGACAGACATTCTTTGTGTGAAGGCATTTCCATACTTTTCTTATTTCCTTTCTTTGAGCTTTTTCCAGTTCTCCACTACTCTATTCAAGATGAGGGGACATGAACTCTGTACGCAGTCTCTTTTGTTCTCTATTTCTTTTTAAATAATTCCTAACATTCAATCTACATTTTTATTGCTACTGAGCATTAAGCTGATGCTTTCATAAGAGCTAGTCATTATAATTCCAAGATCTCATTCCTAAGTGGTAATGTCCAATTTAGAGCCCATCACTCCACACGGAGAGTTAAGATTGCTTTTTTCCAGAGTATCACTTACATTTATCTACATTGAACTGGTGATATCAAAACTTGAAACACAGTTGAAACTTCAAGTTCAGCAACAAAATAAATTTTAAAAAATATCAAAATTGTGTTTTATTAGGAAATAATAATCTATTTCACTGAAGAATTTACCACCTATGACACCATGACAGTGTTGCACCAAGAGACCTTTAAGCATCATTCGGTACCAATTTCTTTTGAGAAATATCACTCTCTGTCTCTTAATATTCTAATGAGTCATCATGCTATCTTAGAGCCAAAATGCCTAGAGATGAGGATATATTTCGAGCTATCACAGGTGTAAAAGTAAAAGCTTAAAAAAATATGATGCAATTGCACAGTCAAGAATGGTAAACAGATGAAAAGGACTTAACTTTTTTTATTTTTACATCCATTGTAAGCCTATTTCTAGCTTTTTGAAGCGTAGTTATTAACTGGATAGCAGAATTATGATGGTGAACATGGGACACATGTACTTACAGTCTACCAAATTTATTTAGAATGGCAATATATGATATATTACTGAAATAGCCTAGAGTTAATTGAGTTTTTCTTTTTTCTTTAAAGAAATCTGGAAATGCTGTCAAATGAATTGTATCATGAGGACCATACTAGTTTTTGAGAACATCTTGGTGAGAAAAGATTCAATACGTTCAGGAAAACACCAAACAGACCACAAAGATTTAATAGCAAGAAGTGTGGTGGTGAAGACTCTGATGTTGGAGACTCCTGTTTAAGAGCTGATGGTGATATTATCTCATTACCCAAATGAGTGTCCTGCCCCACCGGCTCTCGACTAGTCTAGGAAGGATTGCTTACAATTTCTTTTCATGGAGCTGTTCCACTACCAGATACTGGGATCCTGATTTGAAGCACTCTGAGTTAGAAAAACAAAGCGTGAAAAATACAAGTTTCATGGGGAAAAAAAACCCCTTATTTTATATTAAAAGTTTATGGTATATATCTACAGATATGGATAATACTTTGCCTTTGTGGCTTCTTTGTTTTCTTCTGTGTGTGGTTTTTTTTTTTTTTAATATAGTCAGATGTGCAAGCCAATATTATTTGAATTGGGAATGTAAATACTATGGTTTATAGATGCTGTTAGAAATTATTTACCATTCAAAACATACGTAGAATTTTGAGGACAAGTTCTACTCTCATCTAAGTATGCATAACTAGCTAAAAAAGAAGCCCCAAAAGAATTGGTGGTTGTTTTAGAAAACTCTTAATTTTCTAAGTTAAATTGTTTGAAAGTACTGATTTTATTAAAAAGCATTAAAAAAATGCTGCTATGACCTCATAAGCTGTAATTGTTATAATATATAGGCACACACCCAGTGTTCACAAAGTCTGCTATTTCTATATTTTCCCTGGCATGGTATGATCTACTATTAAATCATGACAAAGGAAAGATTTTTTAGATGATCATGGCATACAATAAATGTAAATCATCTTATTTCCATCCAACATTCACATATGACGTCGTAAGTATTGGATAGGATTTTATCCGGTACAAACACAAGAATTTTGTTTCTAGTAAAAGGCAGATTACCTCTTATCACACCGTACTCCTCATTTTCATTTTATAAAAGCAAGCCTTCTTTAATCTCTCTGTCAATTTAATTATGAAGTGTGAATTGTCACATTTCTAGTACATGTTATAGTCCCAGCTCTGATAGCTTTATGATTTGTCCTTTTAATATTGCATCACTGGAGACTGGTTGGCATGAAGACCAGTAAACTTCGGCAAAGCATTCACTCCTTGCTGTGGGACCCAGTGGTGAGTAATAACTGAGCTTGATAACCAGACAAATTAGAGGAGGAAAACATGTCCCAACTGTTTCACGTGGTGGGACCTGCCTGCTAGACACCTCTCTCTCACCTGAAAGAGAAGACACATGGCTTGCTGCATTGGGGTAAAGAGTAAGGACGACACTTCTGTTCGTATTGCCAGGCTAAAATCTTATTTTCGTGAGATTCTTTGCAGGGGAACCATCTATCATAACTGCCCCACCCCAAGAGTTCTGTCCTCTTTGTTCAAACACCAATGCGTAGAGATACGTTAAATGGTTCTGCAACTACCTTGTTTGCCAGAAGTGTCTTTAGCAAGTCAACCTGAAACTCACTGTTATAATATTTTCATTAATGGGAGTTTATTTAGAATGGTTTAGTGGGTAAACGTGAGAAACTTCTTGACTAGTTTGCTCCAGCTACCTTGTTTGTTCTTAGGTGGCTCCTGGTCCACCCAGCTATTCACTCCTCCTGTGGTGGGCTCATAAAGCACTATTACCACTCAAGCACGTATAATATTATTTATACGACTCTTCTCTGATCAGTTGGTGCCTCCTGTTTTCCTGTATCATTTTGCCCATCCTGCAAATTACAAAACCGTCTAGAGTATATTTAAACTCACACAGTTCTCAGCCATTTCCTCTCAGATTGAGAGGTTGTTTTGAGTTCAGCTGAGGTGGTTTTGAGATTTCCATTGCTGGGCAGATGATTACTGAAAGTGAAATGGCCCCATGGATTTCAGTTTTTGCACTTCCTGACACTTTCAAAAGCTGCCAAGTACACTAAGTACCAAAACCTGAGCCCACATCCAAGGACGCCTGGATGAGTAAAACCTCAAATACTTATTTCCACTTTGGATTTTGACAGAAGCTTCAGTCATTTTATATTTTGCCTGAATCACTTCAGTATGTATACATTACAGATGGTCAACAGGTAAAATAAAGCCCTAATCTTATTTGTATTTCCCAGCCTTGTATTGAAGGTGCAGAAGCATCATCAGCAAGAAAGCTGGGATGATAATGCCTCAGATAGGGATATAACTTTCTACAGCTCTGTAGATGTAAAAAGGATTCTGGCTATAACATTATCAATATGTGGCAGTAAATATGAACAGCACTGCTAGCTGGTGAGATGGGTGGGAAGGGTCGCCAAGACACTACCATTGCCTATTCCTTGCATTTCAAGAATCCTAAAGACTGCCACAGCGGCTCATGCCAAGGGGTAGAAAGAAAAGGTTCTGCTGAAAATGTATGTGCAGCTCCTACAAAATAAAAGTACGTTCATCTTTGGATTTTAAAGAGAGTCTTCAAAGAGCCATGTACCTCCGGGACCTAAGTGATACTGGTGCTAGTCTGTTCAAAAAGAAAGCTAGAACTCTCTTCCCTGCCTTCAGAAGATGCTGAGCTTATTTATGGAGGTAAACTTCTTGTTTCTGCGAAGTGAGAGTTTACTGGATTACTTGTTATCTTGGAGTTATCTGCCATACGGCTGTTGGAGTTGTCCACAAGTGAATTCCTCATGTGGCTCTGGGAAGGTTTTGCGCAAAATACTTGTAAACTTTTTGATTGAGATTCCAGATTTGTAAGTGTGTCTTATGTTCTGCCTAACACTATATAAAATATGCAGAAAAATACAGTACTTTTTTCCTATTATATATGCAAGTGTACAATTAAGGAATGACAAAAGCTACCTTTGCCTTTTGGGATGATGTAAGAGAATTAATCATTTACTTCCCATGAGACAGTGTTACAGAGTTGAAGGGCACAGAAGTATTAAATGTGTTAGGCAATAATTACAAACTAAAAATGATGTTGTAGAATATACATCCAGACATGCCTTTCTGGTTTAAAACTTACCTTGGTGCAAGTTACAGCTAACTAATACCAACAGGTAAGATCTTTACAGAATCACAGAATGGTGAGGGTGTTTCCTTCCCTGATTTTGATCCCATTTGCGCTTGGATAAGAGGGCAGTCTAGCTGCAATCTCTGTGTATCTCTCAAAGGAAAAAAAAAATTCTCCAAGACTAATTCTGAAAATAATTCAGCAAGAAAACAAAGGCCATGTAGAAGCAGCTTAATGGCATGAGTCTGTGTTTTTAAAGCCTTCATTTAGTTTATTATTTGGGTCCTATTAAAACAGAACACACTTTTACTTTATTCCCATCAATGCAACTTCTACATGAGATGAAGACTAAGCAAACAAAAAGTCTATGGTGGAGTGATTTGCCAGCTCAGTCCATGCTCCAGGAGCACTCCTGCATTCCTTAGAGCTAGGAAGCTCTCGCACAGCAACATCCATGGGCAAAGCTCTCTCCCAACTCCTGTGGTGCCCAAGGCTCCCTGCCAGGCCAACAGACGGTGACCAACCACGGCTATTCAAGTCAGTGTTCATCTTGACTCCAGCTACAGGACGTACCCCGAGCAAGAGACCTTGCAGCCTGTTGGTGAGTCCAGTGAGCAAGAAGCACAGGAGATTGCTTCTTCCACAAGAAAAGCTATCGCAAGCACACCCCACTGTTGTTCGGATTTCTACCCCAGCTCCTCACAGAATGATGCATGCACTGTCTCATTCTGAAAGACATTTCATGGCCTGGGTCCAAGATCAATAAATTTGTGGGCCACGGTCAACAGTCACACAATGAAGGCTACACAGTAAAATTAAAACTCAGTATAGGGAGAAGAACCTTAGGGTTTTCCTGAGGACCAGTCCTGAAGATCTAATAAAAATTAGAAAAGTGCTTGACCCCCTTTTATCCCAAATGTAAAGCATGTTTCTTCATTTACACATACATTTGCATATCACAATATATGTTACCAGAAAAAACTTACCAAAAGAAACCCACGTTCTTCTAATACACACATTTCTTCCTCTGTCGAGTGGATGAAAAGAAAGAAAGACAGATGAGTGGTCATGCTTTGCTTATTACCCTCACGAGAAGGTTTTCAGATACTGTGGTGGTAAACCTATTTTGAATAGCAAGCATTTGCTTGATTCTATTATTCTACAATTTCTGTGGGAGATTTCTTGTCACCTTGGAAATTACACACTTGGCTTTAGAAAGAAAAATTACCTTTACTCTGAGGTCTAAGTAATTCGGATATATGGCACGCAGCATCTAAACCAAAAGTCTAATATCAACAAACTCAGAAGTAGATTTTATGACTGTTAAATATAAATGTTGCAAAAGATTAGATTTACTCTTTTGCTCATATTGTGTTAGTCATTTATAACATTTGGGCACTGAGCAACACAAATTTATTTTACGGTTCTTTCATCCCTTCTCAGAAGGATTCTAGACTCCTAGATAGACAAATTCAACACAAGGTTTTCTGGGATATAGGCACTGCACATACAAAGGTATTATTTCTGATGGATAATACTCTTTTAAGGTCTTTTCATGATCCATTAATTTATGAATTACGTGGCAGAGTAGGGACTGTGAAGGGCTTAATTTCAGTTATACGTTGATCTTTTTCCCTTGAAGCACCTTTTATCCAAAAAGTAAGTAGGACTAAAAATAATATGTTCTCTTAGATTGACTCTGACAGCTCTGATAAAATTTAATTGTTTTATTCTTTCCTTATCAAAAGGGGGACAGTTGCACCCATCCCTTATAGATAAAGAGGAATACGCACAGAAAAAAATCAAAACAGCAAAGAATAGTTCTTCGGCTTGCTTCATTCACAGCACAGTTACAAAAAGCAATGCAGCTGCTGTGGAATAAAATTTACAGTAAGGAATGAATTATGCAAATAACTGCCGCATAAAGATTAAGATAAAAAACCATCTCAGTAAAACCTTGCAAGAGAGTGCTGACTTCATGGAAGCCAGATTTCCAGCAAAGCATCCTACCTCCACCCTGCCAGTCCTAATCCAATTCAGGTAAACCAGAAGTCTGTTACTACTGACAGGTTATTTAGAGGTCAATGAGAAATTAGTCTCAAGGTCTGTCTTATTTGAACAGAGTATTCGCGCTTTTGCTCATGGCTTAGAGAAGAGACTAAATGAGATGAGCATAATTATGGAAGTATTCTTATCCCCTAAATGCTGCTTCCCCCAAGGACCGAAGTATAGGGAAATTTCCACTGCCATCATAAGTCAACTTTATAGCCAATACCTCAACGTTTAGAGCTGTTATTTATTTCTTTTCTCTCCTCTCTCCTTTTCTTACAGGAAAACAAAACAAAACAAGAACCAGCCCTCAAAACTGAGAGGGAGAATCTACTAGTAAGCTAAAGAAGTGATGATAAAATTCTGACCTCAGGATTTTTTGGATCCAAGCAGCAACCGTGAACATTTTTCAGAATTTGGCCACGTGCTTGCAGTACAGTATTTCAAGAAATCCAGACTAGCTTCAGTTAAGAGATCTGTTTATTGCTGACAGGGTGTGGTAATATGCAAGAAACTCACGGTATCCTGAGAGGGAGTTTCTTAACTTCCTTCTCATTACATTCAATGGTTTCTGTTTCACAATGAAAAGGTGTGAAAACATGCTGACGATATTTATATTCAAATTCATCTTGCAAAGTATACTGGTCTTCAGTATCAGCTAAGACGAAGCTAACATAAACTTTAATATGACCACAACCTTTCCTAATTCTGAAAGAGCAGAACCCTCTTTTTCTTCCACGTGCTACCTCAGAGGCATTGTCTGACAATACGTACTCAGATCTTGGTTTCTTGAAGTTCCCACAACATTTTCAGGCACTACACATTGATGGTAATGTTCTTGCCATAAGTATAATTGTCAGCAAGAGATGAGATATCTCTTTAACATCTGTATAATTCTTTTATCTCTTTTAATAAAAGTTATGAAACAGAGAGTGAGGCTTCATTCAGAATAAAACCCAAATATAGCTGTCTGTTCCATAGTCGTGTGGTTTGGCTCTCCAAAGGGGCTTCTTTAACTGTCAGTAAATCTGTGACTGTTTGAGAAAAATAAAAAAGAAGGTTCCTTATGAAGGTAAAATTGTCTGAAGTCCAAAAAATCATATCATTTTCTTGAAACAAGCACACACATGAAATTCTAGGGATAAATGGGGAAAAGCTGCCTAAGCACACCTGAAAACTTTTCAAATGGAAATTGTGGATTCTAAGCTACTTCTGAAAATATTCGGCCATCAGTATACAAGTGAGCCAAATGCAGTCATCAACCTCTTACTTTATTGGCATATAGGACAGACTCATTTCTTATACACACTCTTCAGTCACCAATCTCCTATTTAAAACTGATCTAGTTAAATTATTTCAAAATTCTAATTTGGAGATCTGTCGCAAGATCAACTTACTACTACTTGGTAACTTCTTAGACTTCAGCTGAGCATAGGAACAGACAGTGTGCACATTCTTAGACTACAAGCAAACATGAGGAAAAAAAATCATTTTTTAAACCTCTCTGAAATTGGCTGAATGGTCGCACTCAAAGAGTTGCGATCAATGCCTCGATGTACAAGTGGAGTCCAGTGACAAGTAGCATTCCTCAGGGGTCAGTATTGGGACCAGTGCTATTTAACATCTTTGCCAGCAACATGGACAGCGGGGCTGAGCGCACGCTCAGCACATCTGCTGAACACACCAAGCTGTGTCGTGCAGTCGACACACTGGAGGAATGGGATGCCATCCAGAAGGACTTTAATAGGCTTAAGAGGTGGGCTCATGTGAACCTCATGAAGTTCAACAAGGCCGAGTGCAAGGTCCTGCACCTGGGTTGGGGCAATCCCAAGCACAAATAGAGCAGCAGCCCTGAGGAGAAGGACTTGGAGGTGTTGGTTGGTGAGAGGCTCAACATGACCTGGAGATGTGCATTTGCAGCCCAGAAAGCCAACCCTATCCCAGGCTGCATCAAAAGAAGTGTGACCAGCCAGTCAAGGGAGGTGATTCTGCCCCTCTACTCCACTCTGGTGAGACCCCATCTGGAGTATTGTGTCTAGCTCTGAGGCCCCCAGCATAAGAAGGACATGGACCTGTTGGATTGAGTCCAGGAGAGGGCTACAAAGACGATCAGAGGGCGGAAACAATTCTTCTATAAGCACAGGCTGAGAGAGTTGGAGTTGTTCAGCCTGGAGAAGAGAAGGCTCCAGGGAAACCTTATAGCAGCCTTCCAGTACCTAAAGGGGGAGTACAAGAAAGCTGGAGAGGAACCTTTTACAAGGGCATGTAGTGATTGGACAAGGGGCAATGGCTTTAAACTGAAAGAGGGTTTAGAATGGATGGAAGGAAGAAGTTCTTCAGTATGAGGGTGGTGAGGCAGTGGAACAGGTTGCTCAGAGAGGCTGTAAATGCCCCATTCCTGGAAGTGTTAAAGGCCAGGTTGATGGGGCTCTGAGCAACCTGATCTTGTGGAGGGTGTCCCTGCCCATGGCAGGTGGGGTTGGAACTAGGTGATCTTTAGGGTCCCTTCCAACCCAAACCATTCTAGGATTCCATGAAATAGAGTAGTTTGATCTAATGATTTCTGCTTGTACTGGTGATGGACTACTGGATTGCACAGAGATTGGTCTCCACTGACATGGGGTAACCCATTAAGCCACTGTAACTCAATTATTTCATGTCTGACTACACAGACAGAATTGAACTGATAGAGTCTGAGCAAAGTTTCACATTGTCAAGGCAGCTACAGTCATCCTAAATTAAGACACTTTTCCAAAAGGGGGACTGTACTGAGCATTACTCTGCTCTAAGGCTTTACATATGCATAAAAGTTACACTGCCCATTTTAACAATACCGAGACAGTTGAAATGGTACATCTGGTTTTGTGTATTTCAGTCACGCTGATATTAGCACAGTTACTTCTATACGGAAGGACTACTTCATTATTAGGGATCTTCAGCCCTATGTAATTATACTCACATTTACAAGCTGTAGCAGTTGTCAAATAGTTTGACCAGCACAAAAAAGTCCACCACTGTTTGTTCATTAAGCAAGGCCATTTTGGAACAACCAGCGATAGTTTTCAGGTAGCACGTAATCTAGCTTTCTCAGCCATAGCCTGATATACTTACAAGCCTCTTTAAGTGTAAAGAAGGTGTAGATGAGAAGCTGTTCCACTTGCAGACAGCAGGCAGAATCATGCTGTTATGAATGCAGGAAAAACATGTGGAAGGTAACAGAGAAAAGACAGCTAATAGACTTTGTCTGAACTTCCAAACTGCACAAATGAGTCACCTCCACAGAGCACATCATGATGATATGAACTATCTCTACAAGAAAGTGCTGAGCTAGAGTGGGAAACAAGAAATGTCTCATACTTGATTGCTGAAATTCTAGTTATTCAATGAATTGCGTATTGGCAGCTTAAGTTTTTGCCTGCATTGAAGAGCTGGCAGATTTTTGCTGTTTGAAAACTAAGTCCAAATAGTTATTTTGATTAAAGTCCTAAAATAGTCAATAATTTGAAAATATGGGAAAAGTGGATTCACACTGCTTCTCTTTACTTCCAGAGTAATATCTAGTGTTTGTGTTGTTTGAAGGCATGCATCTGTGTTTGAAATCTGAAGACCTGCATGCTGCTGGCATAACATGTAGGATTTTTAAAGCGGCGTAGTAGTCCATCTCATGTCATTGGCTCTAGTGCCAACACTAATCACTTTTGAAATAACCCAATGCAACAGACATCAAGGCCATCGATTTTTCCCATTACCACAATGCAGAGGCCTTTTGGATAACAACCACTGCCCCAGAAGAGCAATGACAGATTCCTGTGCTCTCACACTTTGACCAGAAGCCTCATGTCCACTGTACATTGTTTCGTGCTCTGAACTGTAGCAGGATCAGGCTTACCAGCCCACTGCAGTCTCTGCTGACCTGGCAACAACTGGCAAACAGTGTGGTTGAAGAACTGGCCCTTTTCCAGTTGCGAAGACTTCCTCTTCTCTACAAGGAGCAGAGGAAAAGTTCAGATGGAGGCAATGACAGAAAATGCAGTAGGTGCTAAGAACCAGCTGGAGTTTCAGAGTCAAGCAAAGAGAAAAGGGTAGGGTGGTCATCGCCACCCAGAGACTGCACACATCTTGACACTAAGCTGCATCCAATGTTGCTTCAAAAAAGTGCACTTTCCCTTCCCAGGACTTCTATTCGTGCACAGTGTCTTACATAGGTGAGAGAAGACCAGAAGAAATGACTCAGTAGTACCTACAGGTCTGAAGATAGTCTGGCAGCAAGACAGTGCAACAAGCAGCAGAAGCAGTATCAGAGTCATAATAAGCAAGGGCCAACTTAGATTAACTATATTCTCTTGAGAAAGAGCAGTGTGAAGTTGAGGTTGGGGGGTTGAAGAAGCAGGAGCACCTCTCTGAACACCTACTGATGAGGAATTCTTCTGAAGTTTTTCACACCTCCAAAGAGGCTGGGAAGCAATTGTCCAGTAGCAACTAAGACCTGTAACAGCCTAAAACACAGCTTCATTCAGCTCAACACTCTGTCCTTCAACAGGATTTTATAGTTTAAATTTCAAATAGGGTGCAATGTGGGGGCTGGACATATCAGCCACTTAAAACACATCTTCATAACTTCTGTCAAAGGGTGGAAAAGGGGAGGGCTAGGTGGGAGCAGGCTGTTCATCTAGTCCGGGTGGATCACCTAATTGCATAATTTAGTCTCTGTGATATCTAAATCATGGCCTACTTATTTTAAATTCCAATAAAGGGCTAATTAGTGCTAATTACAGTAGCAGGGATAGTGATGTGGCCATTCACACACACAAAGAACTTGGCAGAGACCAAACTCCACTTACATATAGGTCAGCAAAAAGAAAAGAGCGCGCTGCACTTTGTCACATCTCATTTGGGCTGCCTTCAACATGCTGAGCTAGAGGCAAAAGATACCACGGTTCATTTCCAATTCCCTGTCTAATCCTCTCACCCTTAATTTATTTTAAAAGTTTAATCAGAAGTTCATAAAGCTCAGATATAAATTTTTAAATAAAAAAAAAATTAAGCACCTGCAGGTAAGCTTTTTAGGAACTCATGGCTGGCCCAAGTTTCATTATGAATAGGGACTTTAGCAGTTCACTTTTCTGCAAATGCTACTGTGATAAAATGTAACTTTCATTCTCTCGCTGTTGCTTCAGGGATGTGTCATTTATGGAAAATAAATAGAAGACTTCTATCGCAAAGAAACCACGCTCTATTTGGGGTCAATGAAAATATGCACCTCACTGCGGAGTTTCTGACAGCATAGTAATAACTTTTCTGCAGAAGTTGTCACTAACTGCTAGAAGCCTTGGTACTAATAATGAAAGTACTTGTAGATATTCTTGGTATACAAATAATGTAATATTTGCAGAAGGAGAAACCTGAGTAAATTTGGGCCTTTCAATTTATTGTTAGTTGATGAAATTGATGATTTAATGGTTCTTTAAAGAAGTCAGCCAGCTTGGGAATGCAGATTGCTGTAATGTTCTCGGATTTCCAGAAGTCAAAGTGTTTTGACAAGATCTCTCTCTAAAGGCTCTTAAAGAATCTAAGTTATCAGGAGGATGGAAACTCTTTAGTAGATTAATGATGTGTTGGAACATAGTAAAAAATTGTTTTCACCATGGGAGAGAAGTGATCAGGGATCTGCACTTGACCTTGTTCTCTTCAGTATAATGATAAACGTTCTGGAAAAGGAAATTAATAATGAGATGGCAAAGTTCACCGATGATACGAATTACTCATAACAGTCAATACTTCAAAAGGTGTTGTTATACTGAACAGTGAGTGACTCAGCAACAAAAATACAGGCATTATTTTACAACGATAAATGAAAGTAATACACATGGAGGGAAAAAAACCTAACGGCACATACACAGCAATAGATAATAACTAAATTACTTATTACCACTTCAGGAAGAATCTCAGACTCCTTGTTGAGACCTCTCTGAAAATATCTGTCCAGTACTTGCTGGCAGACAGAAAATGCAAACAAAATGTTACAAATCACTACATAAGGATGAAAAGTCAAAAGACAAAATATTATACCACTGCATAAAGTCAGACTGCATCCACATCTGAAATACTTCACCTAGGTCTGACTGATCCATGTCCAAAGGTTTATTAGAAGTAGGAATGGTGTATGATGGACAACACAGACGAATAGCAGTTAACTGCTATAACTGAATGAGGATGGATGAAAGCACCTTTCAGCTTTGAAAAGAGATGACTAAGAGGAAATAATCATATATAAAAGTGAGAATAACATAGATAGCAAGGAGATAGTAAGATAGTAAGAAACGTTTGTTCACTATTTCTCATATCATAAGACTTAGCAGGCACCAAATGTCACAGTTTAAATCAAAGAGAAATATTTTTTCCATACAATTCATAGCTACACTGTATAGTTTATTGCTACAAGAACATTGTAGCTAACAAAAATATAAGCGGGTTTAATAAATAATCAGAACAACCTATAGAGAAAGGATTCAGCAAGGGCTAATAAATATATAATACACCTAAATCTACAGTTAATGTAGTATGTGCATTGTGCACAGCTGGAAATTGGGGAAAGGATCACACCATGCTTGTCCTACTCTCACCCCTAAGAAACAGTTCAGAGACCGTGCCCTGTTCCAATTTAGTGTGACCATTCCTATCCTATTATTTAGACCCCAAAACCCCAAAGTTTCATGATCTAATTAAATCTGTCTTCAAGAAACATCTTAAATTTGGCTTCTATTTTCAGCATGAGGAAGGAGAGCCATTAATTCTCTCCTGCAATAAACAGGGGCTGCACATTGCTGGCACAGTTATTAACTCCTTCCTCCAGCAGGCATATTCTGTACTGCTGCATCAAGCCCTTCTGACTTCACAACAATCACCACTCCCTACTTACTTTTCTTCATCTGACTGTGCATCCAATTGATCTCCCATAGTGTTCTTCATTATATTTACCATATTGTACTCCACCAATTCTTGCAGACAGAGGAAGTTTCTGTGTTAGACATCTGACAGTATATTACATGTAACCTTTAGTCACATTGCATTGCATTTAAAAGCAATATATCCAATTCTTTTACATTCTGCAGTACAATTTTATTTTCTGAACTGACTTTTATTCAGCTTTGTCTCCCTGAACATTTCAGAGTGTGAAAAAGTATACATCATTCCCAGGATGTTATATATATATGGATAATAAATTTCAACATCATATTAACCAAACTATATATATGAACAGTTTTACTGATCAGATACATTCATTTCTATGGTTATGAAAATATGGTTTTAATTATAGAGGCAGTAGTTAGATGGGTACATGAAGCTGCAGTTAAAAATGGATGAGGTGAGAAAGCCACAGCATGCTGAAGCTCTAAGGCAGGGTTGTACCTCAGCACTAACGAGAAGGTAAGGTGTACAAAACCAGCCTTGTCCACTTCTCTCCCCTAAGCAAGATTATGTACAAATTAAACTAGAGAAAAAACAAGAGTTATAGATAATGACTGAGCTTTTAATAGAGTTTATGTGCTTCGCTTCCACAGCATTTTAATGAAATTTGAATGCCTAATTCTTCTCGGTTCTTTTAAAAACCCCATGCATCATCAGATGCATAAACTATGACTGAATGCTTTCTTGTAACATTTTCTAGTCACAGGGCAGATGAACCACATTCTGTATAAGTTATAAACTGCATTTACAACAACCATCTGCAGTGCAGGACTGTCTGGATTAACCCAAAATACAAGGAATGATTTGTAGAAGCTGTAGTTCCCGACTGGCCTTCGAAAAGGTAGCCGGTAAGTGAATAAACACCAGAAGGCTGGTTCTTGGAATAAATCAAAAATCCATTTCCAGGAACTTTAGAGCCTTTAAAATACTGACTTTACAGCAATAGAAACAGTGATATAAGAAACATGTATCTTACTTCTTCATCTTTTTGCATCAATGAATCCAAAACTGCTCTGCAAAGCATGTGTAGATACATCTGTCACAGGGCAGAAGCTCTGTGAGCAACAAAGGCCCAGAGGAAGGGCTGGCAGGAGACATTGCACAGTAGCAGTCCTCAGAGATGCCAAGCCCCATGAGCGCAAGGAACACAGGCACTCCGAAGAACATCACCCTAATTCTGGCTGACTGAGTTAGATTTACTTGCTCTGAGCGAACAACCTTAAAGACAGGTTCTCTGACACTTAGGAATAAAGCGCTCCTTCTAAATTCTCCATATCCTGTAGAGTTTGGGTGAAGGAGTGTGACTTTTAGGGCTGGAGGCTGTTACAGCAAGACCAGATGCAGAAGCTAAAAAGGAATGTCATGCAACACACAAGTCTGATGTGGTCTGTGTAATTTTTTCAGCAGGTTTCTTTATCAAGAGATTGATTCTGATGGTGTGAATCAACACCATGTTAGCACACTCTGCTTCTTCATTTTCATAATTAACAGCAAGCTTCACAAATGTTGGAGGAAAATTTTCCTAGGCAGAATTTTTTTGTTTTTAGCTTGGCTTCCCGAGGAAATGAAGCTTGCATGCATCACGCTGCCTCTCTGTCATGACTGTTCAGCTTCAACCAAACTGAACAGCGTAGTAATTTTTAAAATAGTAAGATCTTACAACAGACCTGTGCAACATTCAGCACATCATGGAAGGCAGCTCCCAAAGTCATTAATTTTGTTGCCAGCAGAGGAGAAGAGCAGTTGATTAGGTTCAGCTGGTAGCAGCTGCTGACTATGCTGGACAAGTACAGGTTGGCCACCTCGTATGTATGCATCTCCAGAACAGCATCTGCTGGGGCATTCCCAGTCATCAGGCCAAGCAACGGTAGCTAAAAGCCATGGAAAAAACTACACGCAACACTGTGGTAGAGGAGTTAAGAGGAAGTGAGGCATCTCACTATGAGGACACAGAAAGATTGGAAGGTACCATAGTAGAAGGCACTGCAGCATGACAAACATGAGTGTATCGCACCTCAAGAGATACGACACCAGAGCAAACCAGTCTTCATTAGTTCTGCTATTTCAAGGAATGACCTGTATCTGCTGGGGTTTTCCCTTAATCTCTCTCAGTCCATCCTTCTCAAATTTTCCAGCCAGACTCACCTTTGCTTGCAGCTCCTGTGTACAAACCCCCACACAAGCACAAAGAGCTACAGGTAGGTATTTAGTCACCTGTTAGATGATGGGTACAGGATAAGCCCATGATTAAACATATATATATATATCTTGTAAGCCAATGTTATATGTGATGCAAACCAATGACATATGATAAACCATAAGACAGATGATACATAAAGTGACTTTTGCAATAAGCCAATATGTTTATTTACCTAAGCAAGTACCAGTTCCACACAAGTAGCAACTGAAAATGTGTCCCTCTGTTGGACCCACAAAAAGAGTACAAAAGGAGTCATGGAAGATGGAGGCTGCCTTTTCTTCACATGCTTAAGAAGAAAACATGCTGATGTTGATGAAACAGCAGGCCTTTTTTCACAGCTTTGCGGGATGATGATAATGAGTGTTTGTTGACAGCCTCAGCCTCCCATATGGAAAGGATGATCCTCACAAAGCACGTGAGTACTTTCACAACTGTGCCACAGAGAGTAGTTACGCACTACCAGAGCCACCTGCCAGCACAGCCACCAGGCAGAACCCTGCAGACCCATTTTCCTCTTAGATGATAACAATACGTAGCCCAGCTTCCAGTAACTCCTGACATCGCTCTTCCTGCTCACTGCCATTTGCAATTCAACAGAACCAAAACAACAAGAAATGCTATTGCATCCTCCCTCTCTGGTACTGCAATATCAGTAAGGTTTCTTATTTTTGCTTTGGAGGTGCAGGTTTTTTAAACAATAGGCAGGAAGGGATGCAAAAGGAAAGCCAGACTCAGAGGCAGCACTGCTGCAAGCACAACAAACCCTTTGTTTGCTGCACGCACACAGCAAAGCGGCACTTGAGCAGCCTGCATGGCAGCTCTGCAACTCTGTCAAGCATCACCACTGGCATCTGGTTTTGAAAAAAGAAACCATATTTGTCACTTATAACTCTCACTGCAGCAAAATTAAGCTGGCAGGATCTTTATAAAACAGTAGAATTTAAACCAGAACAGGCAAACTGCTGTCCTGTATGTGACATAACGCTTCATCCATTTACCACTGCATTCCCCAGCAAGTTGAATTATTTAAAAAAAAAAAAACAACAAATTCCAATCCTGAAGAAATGAAGCTAATATGAACACCACAAAAGACTGGGATGCCTCTGTCCCAGGCTCCAGTAATGATAGTGTGTTGATTATTTGAGATATGCCCAAATGACCATAATTATGATCTCAGATAAGCCTAGATGTCACAGTGAAGAGGAAAGCAAAAAGACCTCAAAGTCCTCGCTACCCTGACTTAGGGAGGAAACCATCTGATGCCCCAAACAGCTCAAAGATAGCAGCTATCTAAAAGAGGACTCCACTGCAGAGAAGTGGACCCATCTCTCAAGGTTTTACAACCAGCCATGCCTGACCCTAAGGCTTCAGAGAAAAATGAAATTTAGAAGTCCAGCATTAACCTAGGGAACCAGCCTCCTGCCTTCTGCAGGCAGCTAGCTGTAGCCCTGAAGAATGAGACTTATTTTTTTTTAGTCATTGTCTTAACGCAGAGCTGAGCATGTAGAACATGCTGAGGGCAGTGAGAGCTCTCTGTTCTCCTCAATGGTTTATAAAAGAAGGGAGTGACAAAGAACAAATTAAAATTCATAGTTGTATAGGTTGCACAGAAGAAATGACCTCCAAAGCCATCCACAGAGATGCTCATACGCCTGTTCCCAGAGTCAGATTAAAGTGTATCCAATTGGATTAAATTCCTAGCAATGGCAAGTTTACCACCTACCTACACTGGGAAATTACTCCTATGTCTAATCACCCTCACTGCATCTTTATAGTGATTGAATTTTTCAAGCTTTGATGTCCAGCCATTGGATCTGTTCCGGTTTTTTTTCTGCAAGACTGAAATCTATACTTGATTTAGTTGCTCTTTTGTTCCTAATACATTTGTAGTGCCTTCTTATTGTCTCAAGCTCTGCTGGCCAGTAATTCCTCATTACCTTTATCTTCTCTAAAAGTAATTTACATTTTGTAGATTTAATTTTCATTCCCAGTTATGCCCCCCTTTTCCATACTTAACATTGATTTCTTGTTTAATTATCACCTTTGTGCCTTCTTTACTAGGCTAGCTTTCCTCTCCAAGGTAACTTACTTGCTCATTAAAGTGTAGCCTTTAGAATACCCAGCAGGATTTCCTTGAGCAGTCCCATTTTCCGTTAAAACGTCCCCTTTTAGCACTCAGTTAGTGAAACAAGTTGTTCTGATGAAGCGGTTGATTTTACGTTTCACATAATACCACCTGGTGCCAAAGTTTGTTTCCACAATGTAAAGCGTGCTGTGGAACCCATGAGTTTCTCGTGATCACGGGCTGACACTGCTCAGTGCATATGAGATTAGATTTTTTGCATTAGATCTTTAGAAAATGCAATCTTTTTCCTACTCATGTTCAGAAGAATTCCTCATTCTGGATTTACTGATGGCAATGCATCTTTTCCTCACACATTGCGGGCAAGTCCTAGAAAATGGTGCTCTCCATTGTGACAGAATTTGTTGCCAGCAGGCTTTTTTTTTCCCACGATTTGCGTTGCTGTTAGTGAAACGGATGGAAATTTGTTCCATTTTCATGCTACACTAGAAATTCAAAATTAATTATCATTTAAAATTTTGAAATTATTTATTTTTTGCAATTATATTTTAAAAGTACTATTGAAATATTATTTCCATTTAACATACTAATTAAATTAAAATTATCATTGTTTTTCATATTTTGGTATCTGCAAGTGCAATATAATGCAGAGAAGTCAACTGCACAATTTTTATTGTGCAAGTAAACTGCCAGTGTTAATGGTGGTGTTTTTGTTTGGGGTTTTTTTCATTCTGGCACTTGGATTCCAAAATAAAACAGGAGTAGCAATGAATATTGATCAATTTTTTATTACCCAGCATATAAACATTATGCCCAAGTCACTTTTGTTAAAAAAGTGCAGTACTTGAAAATATTTTTAGATTATTTCCTGGCTCCTCTAAAACAAAATGAGTAGATTTTTTATCCCACCACAAGTTACTGTTTTGTATAGATGAAGCTATACAGGATACAAAAAGAATCAAAAGGCCCAACTGCCACCATGTTCAAAGCAAAAAGGATTTCCGTAAGTAAAAATTAAATGGAGGTAGCCCCACTTACTCCCCAGCATTACCAAGGTGAAGCCACTCAAGTCATAACTAATGACTTAACTCCAGGCAAGTTCGTTCACATCAAAGGAAAGAAGCCAAACACGAAGACCTGGTATGTCGTAAGGATCACACGGGAGCTGGGCAAACACAGTTCCTTCTCAAAAGTTTTGGGGGATTTCTCTGGAGTTTTGCATTTCTGAACCAGAGCGAGAAGAGAGTGCACAAATAAACCCCGAGGTGGTATGACAACTGTAGTCCCTAGTCTAAGAAACAAAAATGTATATTAAACAAAACCATCACTGTGCCAACACGGGAGTTTGAAGAAACCCCAGAATATGTTGTGGCTTGTTACAGCCTCCTCCTGAGGGCACCGCTCAGGGTTGTGAGCAGCACAGGTCCAACTCTACAAAAGAAAGAACGAACTCAACCCAGGTCTCCCATACTGAGGGTGAAGGCTGAAGTCACTGGGCTTTAGGGTAAAATAAGGAGAGCACTTCCCTTTTCTTCCAGAAGCTTTGTGAACTTCTGTGATTAGCTTTCTTTATATGTAGTCAAAAATTAAATAATGTTATTGGGGATAACAGTACCAGGGAGTGCTGGTGGATCACAAGCTGAACACAAGCCAGCCTGGGGCTCTTACAGCAACGAAAGCAGATGGTGTTGTGGGCTGCCTCAGTAAGTCTACAGCTAGCAGACCAACGGATGTGGTAATTCCACTCTCCTCAGCACTTATTAGGCCACATCTGGAATACTGTGACAAGTCTTCATTCTTTTAGCTCAAAAGAGACATTTAAGAATTGGAGGGTCTAGCAGAGGGCCATCACGATGATTAGACTGGAGAACTTGACAGATGAAGAAAGGTTGAAAGAATTGCATTTGTTCACCATGGAGAAGAGACAGCTGGGGGTTGAACACAGTCTTCTGATACTTAAATGGTTGTTATCGAGATGGTGGAGATTCTCTTCAGAAAGATGCCCAGTGACAAGAGGCAACAGGCATAAGCTGCTACAAGGGGAAACCCATATGGGTAGAAAAAATTCTTCACCATGAGGGGAAACTTTGAACAGGTTGCCCAGAGAAGCAGGAAAACTCCCTGGAAAACCCCCAGGCTTGACGGGCCCCTGATCTTCTCATCTAAGGTCCTGCTTCCAACAGGAGTTTAGGGCAGATTACCTCCAGAACTCCCTTCCAACCTAGGCTTTTCTGTATGGTTCTCTAACTCTCAAGGTTTTGTCTGACTAGAAAACATAAACAAAAATGCTACTAGAAATACATAATTTTAAATTAGGACTCCAGACTGAAAAGCAGACTTGCCGTGTAGTTTTAGTTCAGTTTCATCAATGTATTCTCTCTCCATTCACCTTCACTGAGGACATTCTAAGATATTGCCATAAACTTTGTCAGTAAACACATATAGACACAATTACCTGATTTTTCATGTCTTGTATGTTATTCCTTGAATGGTTGATAGGCATTTATTCAATGCAACACTACTGATTTACGAACCATGTCTACTATATACGCTGTCTCCCTGAACACAGTAGAAAGCAAACATCGGGAGACAGTTTCTTTACTCAGAATTTCAAGCACCTCTTTCTCAGGGTCATATTGCAAGCAGTCCTCAGGCTGATGAGCTTCCTTGCTCCCATTTCTGTGCATTTCTGTAGTGCTTCTGCCCCTTGCACACATCCATGCAACCACAATAAAATTGATGCCGTTATTTTCAGGACAAAAAAAAATTCCTCAGATGGTCTAGCTAAGTTGTTTACCATGACACAGCCTGCTCTGGAGGGAACAGCTGAAGACTGGAAACTATTGCTAAGTACAAGGAAGTTTAAATATTTTATTTCAATTTGCTTGCACAGCAGGCCTGAAACAGCTTCAGAGTGACAGGGTACAACTGCAAAACCACATACTTATATGCTTGTAAAACACATAACCATAGCATGGCAGTGATTACCATGTCAGCACCATGCAAACACCTCTGTATTCTACATTAATTACAAAAGAGATAACTTACAGAGTTCTACTGGTAGCCAAAACCAGACCCACCTTCTATTTGCAATGTTAGACTTTTTTGACTAAATCTACTCACTATCTTGGGTAAATATACAGGGCCATGCTTCAATGAAAGCAAAAAATCAGCACCAGGAAATTGTACAGGTGAGTAAATGGCAAAGTAGGAAATAAAGAAAATGGCACAGCCATGCTACCTTGTAACCCGTTTCACTTTAATTCATGCCCACATAACAAATGTATACTTTATTAATGATAAAAAAAAGGATTGGTTATACATGTTGGAACAAAAACAATTTTTACGAAATTGGAGACTGTATTTTCAACTCTAAAAGAAATCTTAGCAGAGAAAAAGAATTTGAAGCAGAAGAGAAGCCCTATCATTGTACACAACATTACCCAGAGCAAAACCAAACATTCTGGTTATCACACCAAGGTATCACCTTGCTGCCCTGGAAAAGCATAATATCCAATGGAAGTCCTCAGAAGGCATCTCTCATAAAAGGCTTGTGACAAGAAATATGAACAAGGAAAATTTTGGTAGGAGCAACACATACTCGCCCTTATGTCCTCCTCCAAGCTTCAAAAACAGAAATGGGAGAGCATGCTTTTGTATAGCCTGTGCTGTAATTCTCTCATTAATACCATTGCTGACAGCCCTGATGTCCTTCCTTAAGAAGGCTGTTTCAAAACTTGAAAGAAACTACAGGAAAAACTGGTGATACAGAAATCTTGCCTTATGGTTAGAAGCTAAAGCACCTCAATGAGATTTATTTAACAACAAAAGAGGGCTGAGATGCCTTGATCCCAGCCTTTAAGTACTTTCATTGAATAATGTCCAGTGCTAAAGGCTTTTTTTATCCATCAAAGATTCAACAAGTTAAGTCAAAGCTAAATTCAGACCACAAATAAAACACTTCACCTGAACAGTGAGTGTTGGTATAGATGTGGTGGACTCTTTGTTCTCTGAACTCTTTAAATACGAACCAGACATGTTTCTAACAAAGTTCACCTTGAAATAATGGTCTTCAAGCAAGATTTACAGAGCGATGTTCTGTGGTCAGTGCTAAGGTTGGACTGGATTAAATCAGCAGTATGATTGGGCTCTTCTTGTCTTAAAGTCTAAGCAGTAACTACAGAGAGACATGCTTGTAACTCACGCTAAGCACATTTTGTAAATACTCATTGACACGTTACTACAGCCTTACCAACATATTGAAAGCTATTTTCATGTAAATGGGCTACTTTTGTAGAGAACATTTTGACTACTGTCCTAGGATTCATATATTTAAGGAATTAAAATTTAACTGTGATATAGGAAAAGTCACATATAGAAATTCAAAGGCTGATCTGCTCGGTGCTAGCTGCAGAAGTCCTACAGAGACTAAAAAGTATTCAAGTAATTCTCCAGTATCATATTTGCCTGAAAGCCCAGCTGCTAAGAATCTCCAATATTCTAGTATACCAGCGTTCAGCTATTGGGTATATTGGTTTATGAGGCTCAGCAAAGAATAGACCTTGTTTATTAACCTTTCACTAAATCCCTCACAAACTCAAACACTGGTGACAGAATAAGAACAAAACCGCACATGAACATTATCAGGAAATGTATATATTTATTACTTTCCGATTTCCCCAGCACTCAACAGTCTACTTGATAATCATTGAATTTTCATGACTTTCATTGATCCGATCAACATCTTTTAGTTCAGAACATGAATAAGTTGAACATTGAAGAGCCAAAATAAAAATCCCTTTCATAAAGCATTTGTCCTTATACAGAATTCACCAGCATAATTATGCCCCTATAGTTCTGATGGTATAACTCCCCATGTGGACGCTTGAATTCTACAGGCATTCATGCAAGATTAAAAAGCATCCACAAGGCATAATTATACTACTATAGTCCCTGGCAAAATTCCTCATATAAAGAAGACCTTTCAATGTTGAAAAGAGAGGTTATTTTGGTGAAAAAAAAAAAAAAGAAAGAGAAAGAGAAAGAGAAAGAAAAAGGAAAAGAAAAAGAAAAAGAGAAAGGAAAAGAAAAAGAAAAAGAAAAAGAAAAAGAAAAAGAAAATGAAAAAGAAAATGAAAAAGAAAAAGAAAAAGAAAAAGAAAAAGAAAAAGAAAAAGAAAAAGAAAAAGAAAAAGAAAAAGAAAAAGAAAAAGAAAAAGAAAGAAAAAGAAAAAGAAAAAGAAAAAGAAAGGAAAAGCCCTTTGATTTCCTAATGTAGAAATTTTATGAGGTTTTCTGCTCTTGTTACAACATACTATTTAAGCATGCACAAAAAAAGATCACGGATTTGAAAACAAAGGTTCTTCAGATGATTCATTTTGACTGAACTTTGGTCAAAGCACATTGACCCGAAATGATATCACAATTACTCAAGGATATTTGCCAAGGTTTGGGAATTTTTAAAGATCTAGGTAATCTTCCCTTTTAATAACATGGGTACAATTGATTTGTGGCATATGTGATCATCAATTCTGTAAAGTAGCTTCTGTAAGCTATACTTCAGAACCAAACTGTTTTGTGCCACTGCATAAAAATGGATATGAGCTCTCAACAGCATAATGAGAAAATGACAGAATTACAGTAGGTTTTGTATTGTCTGTATAAAAGCTGAACATAATAGGTCTGATCTTACCCTCGTTCCTTCACCTTGTGGCTATGTACTTAGAAAGCATGTGCTTCCCAGCGCTCAGAGTTAGATTAAACTTACAAAAAGAGCTAACATATGAAGGAGTTAATGATTAAGGCATTCAAGCAACCATAATTCTTTTAAGTAAAACTGTGCATAAAGGCTTAAAAAAAAATAGAGTCTGCAGAAATAAACTAAATTTAACTCCACATTTCCTTCAGGTTCTCATTATAGAAGAAAATTAAGGTTGTCTGGATGACTTTAACCTTGTGCTTTCTTTTTTAATATATTTCATTTTATTGAAGTGCAATATTTTCACATTTCCTAGGTTTCAATTATTTTTTTGTATTGCTAATGCACTTCCAAAATATTTTAACATGAGTATTCTAATACATTCAGCTTTTTCATAGTTTTTTGGATTTCTTTTCTTTACAATTATTAAAAATGTTATACATGAGCACTAAAAAAGAACCACACAGATAATATGGGTTTAGTAATCAAAATACACAAGGTGAAACTGGCATATTGCTTTTCAGTGTCTTTGTATCATCGTAATAGCATGAATGATCAAAAGTGATGAAGCTTAACATTGATTCACAATTATCATTGGATCAAAAATGGCAGTTCTATCAGAGGACTCCAGACTTCTTGTTTCTGAGTCCCAACTAGAGCTAGGCATATTCAGAAAGAGGAGGGAGACCAACAGTTAAATAAGTGAAACCTTCAGCATCAGTCACCTTGCACTGATCAGAACTGTAACTTAATAAGTTTAAAATAAAAGAAAAAAGTCAAGGGTGGCGTAGGTAGCTGGGACAGGACTAAAAGGCAGCCAAATGTTGAGAGAGCATTCATTTGCTGTGTGGCAGAGTCGAGTTCGACTGTGGCATCCAGGCCTGCCTCTTCTACCTTCCAGAGGCACAGCCTCATCACCGGGCCAGTCTCATTGTTCCTGCCGTGGATGCTGGAGTATTCTGTAAAAGATGCTGCATGTCCTCAGCAAATGGGAAGGGCAGCATCCTACCCCCGAGCAACCCCGCTGCCCCTGACTAGCTGAGCTCTGATATCACAAAGGGTAGCCGTAGAATTGTTGACCCCTCCTTGGTTACTGGATATATCGTCATAATTAGTCACAATAATATGGTTACATGGTTTCCTTAATGTAAATCTGTGTTTCTTCAATTCTAGTCTGTACGTAAAACTTTGATTAATTTTAGTTCTATGGTGACACTGAAGGGTCTGTACTACTAATTTCTGAGACAATTCCATATTAATTAAAGCAGCGAATTTCTTACGGAGTCTGTTGAAAAGAATTTTATTGAAACAGCGGGTGGTGGTGTAAAATTAGTGAACATCCATCTTACACTCAAAGAGGAAATAAGGTCAAGTACAAGAGAATATATTTTCACGTATAAATCAGATAAGTTGCCTTTGCTTTTAGTACAAAACAGATGCTATGGCTCAGAAGGGGGAACCTGCTCTTCTGCCACCTTTCAGAGGTTTAATAAGTAAACTTTAATAAACCTTCATGTAACATTTTAAAGCACTTACTTTAACAGCCTGCTGAGGTGCAAACATATACTCCTTCTCTTTAACTTGCTATGTGGTCCGTAGACTCCCGCAGAGGAGCAGATTCATGATTGCTTCCTCCTGCTGCATCGGTGATAAGGACTACCTACAGGATTCAATGAACTCCACTTCGAAGCCTCCTTGCTCAAAAATTTCCAGAGACTCCTTGGGTCTCCTACCTCACCTCCTAAACGCATTCAGATTACAGTATGCAACCCTTCAGAACAGATCATTCCAACACTCGAAGCATCGCACAGTTATTAGCACAAGTCAGTTACGCGAGTTCCGGGAGACCTATCCAATGACCACTGAGAATATTCCTTAAAATTTCTGGGAGCCTCCTACACCACAGTATTCAGGTACATAAATACACACTGAAATTCCTGCAATTAGTAGAGATGTCTCATGCATTCTTTAAAGCAGAACCCAAACTTACACCCAGAGCTGTGAACAACACCTTCGTGTTTGGTAAACAGTGGCAGCTGCATCTGTACTGTACACAGAAAAGAAAATACCGTGTTATTACTACAGGGGCACACACTGCTTAACAAACTCTTCTCCTGCACACAGCACATAGGAAAAAATCAGCACCAAAACCTTAGTATTCTCTGTCCTCAGAACGATTTTGGTTTATGTCCTACTAAGATAACCAAACTAACCAGCCATATTATAAGGACTGTTAAAAATGCTACCTGATACATGAGTGCACCACCAACAACACAAGCTTTAAAATCCAACAAGCCATTTCAAGAATTAAACAGAGATTGACAGTGTCTCTGTTTTGTAGTGTCAACTTTTTGAACACTTTGCATTTGTCATGAAACATATGATGATGTTGGCAGCAGTTCCCAGTTAGCACTAGGCCCCTTCGTAAAAGCCACTGCTTAAACAAAGAACCAGATATGGTCTCATCCTCAACAAATCTAAAGTGTATTTGCTCCACTGCTGAATTCTTGCCATCCTGGACAAGAGGTGGCAAGTACACAGGACTATGTGGCACATGGAAAATAAGCTCTTCACAGTTTTGTAGGCTGTACACACGGAGATATTCTATCACTTTTCAGCAACTCCAGCTTACATTCTATCTACAGACTTTCAGTAAGATGAGATAGTCACAGTATTTAAACTTTCAAACAATCTACGCTGCAAATCTGCCAGCCTCCTGTTCCTCAGAACGTTTCATCTCAGCTAAAAGTTATCAGTTCAGAGGGATAAGAGCACAGAGGTATACAGCTGACTGTAATGCATTCCACCAGACAGCCTTTATGAATTTTTTAGCTGAACTTTCTTCTGTCCTTGTTCTTGCCAACCACATGCAGAACATTTTAGAGACAACAGCAACTCCTCTGAGGTTTACATGCACTATTCAATTCCCAACAATTAAAAAAAATATATATCCTTTTTCCAAACTGAGTTTCATCTCATTATTTTCCTTCATCCTAAATTACAACTAACTTCCAGAACTTGCACTGCATAGCTGAGAAACTAGCAGAAATTGCCACATTCAATTAGCACAGCAGAAGGAACAAACTAGAAATAGGATTTCATTCACTTTAATTCGCTAGTTAGTTGCCATAAATACTAGTCTGTAAAACATGGAATTCTGAATACTCCACAGACATTATTTTCCTTTCATGAAGTTGTTTGTTTACTTTGGCAGTGAGTCTCTTGGGAGAAACTGTAATGACTTCCACTACCAAAAGAAACCCAAAACAAAAAAGAAACAGAAACTGCCACTAGCAAGCAAGAAAATATTAGTCTAATGTGCTGGTTAAACTCCAGGGCAAAAAGGAGAAAAAAGAGAGTAAATCACTGCTTTGCATTCTTGTGACCAGAACCCATACGCTTCAAGTCCAGCAGGTAACATAGCTCTCGTGATAGAAGCTGGGCTTTGTATAAAAGAAGAAAGATGCCCATCTCCTGTGAATGTTAAAATTTTAATACTTTTAGCATTAAAAACAAACAAACAAAAACATAACATGGGCATGGGAAAAACAAAAATAAAGGGAACCATCTCAATCCCTGGTGTTAAATCTTCCCATTGCTTTTAATTTCATTCCAATATGCAGTGATCTAGCAAAGGTTTCTTTCTCAATTTTTTTATATCTGGATGATTAATTTTTTTTCTTTTAATGAGAAAAAACACCAGGAAAAAAGTAAGCTACTGTAACTCAGCAGACTGCTCACTGCTGAAAAAGACTTGCCTATCTCCTTCCTAACAATGTATGATTATTATTTTCAGAGTTTTAAAAAGTCAAGACAGAAAAACAGTAAATGAAACACATTGACATAAATCTTCAGAACTCTTTTTCCTGCGAAATGTCAAACCTCATCATCTGCTTTTCTATATGAATAACGTGCTGTTTTCGACGTTTCCATGGGAGGAAAACGTCATTAACAAAAATCAACTTTAAGGTTAAGAGGAAGCAGCTCTAGCAAAAGTACGTGAATCGTATATTTTTACTGCCAGTTAGAACAATGCACTGTTCCTGGAATGTACATGCAAGCCCGTTTCAAAGCTTAAACTGAGGAATGAAGCAGACAAATGTCACAGACCACAGGACAGCAGACTGTGTACTTCCCTAAACAGCCTGATCATAGGGAAGACCAAGACTGATCTCTTAGCACAGCCTTTGCGACCAGTGCCAGACAGACAGAGCTACCTAAATACAGAGTGCTGACAAAGAGCACAGGAAGAGGAGAAGATGTGGAAAGGGAGAAGGAAAGGTAAAATAGTAAAGAGAAAACAAATTATATAAACCCCCCTGATTTTCTTGTAGCTATTGGAGCCTTAGAAGAGGGGTCAAAGGGAGTAGTAAATCACTGTAAATGGTGAAAGGCCTATAAATATTGAGGGCTGTAGAAAGAACAATTTGTTGCATTACAAGCAGCCGATAAGTCTCAATGCTGGGATACTTCACAAGAAAAAGTTTTTTTGAATTCAGTACTATCTGTTGTCACATTTACTTTTAACTGCAACATATAAAAATCCATCAGAAAAGCTGCTTTTATTACTAGAATGAAAGCAAAGTTAATTTTCATGTGTACATGTTATTTGCAGCCCATATAGAAAATCACAGCCAGGGTGATTTTCCAAGTAGCTAACAGTAGGGAAACAGCAGGCTCTAGCAGCAGTCAGACTGACTTTCTTTTTTATATGCTATGCTCCTGATACTCCAGTGTTCATATTAATTTACAAAATAAGGAAACACTGAAGTAAAACTGCATGCACATAAAAGTCTACACACTATATCTAAATTTTTATCAGTTTCATGATTTATTATCTGTTCCCCAAAACTGTAACGCTTGTTTAGTGGGGTCTGATTAAGACAAAGTATGGTCCCTACCCCCAAGAATGTGCACTTTTTAAGGAAGCTAAACCCACAGGCTGCTCTGAAGCAGGCAACATCTCGGCACAGTCCCTTTCAGTTCTTATAACTGCTAAATTTTTTTGTTGTTCAAGCAGAAAAACAGAACGGCAGGCCAAAATCCTCTCTCATATAATAATATCCTGTCGCCAACACTGGCCAGTAGCAGTTTATTCTCCTGGTTTTATAAAAAGGAAAGAACTTCAGCTAGGCATGGTAATTTCTAGAAGAGATGATAACCACTCAAGGGCAAAATTAGAAGACACTGCCTTGATGATCCCTTTCATGTCACCCAAACGGCAGCCAGAAGAGCTGCTTTGTAATCCTTATGGTTTATTTGATTTGTCTTTATATAGAGAGCTCTTTTCTATAGTTTATTGTGATTTGTCTTTATATTTTCTATAGCATTGCTGGTTCAACTCACCACACAAAATTTAGCACACAGTGGATGATGCAGAACACAAGAGAAATAAGATGATCTTTGTCTTTTGGGCACTGACAAATCCAGGAGAGTTGTCAGCCCCAGCTCTGCCACAGGCCTCCTAGGTGAAGTTGATGCCTGGCACATTTGTTGCAATGAATACACAGAAGCAGGTTGATTAATGGCTGCAAAAACCATAACTTAAGTATATTTGAGTTTACCATACTGACAGCTTGATTTGCAACATCTGGGTTTTTTTTAATTTACATCTTATGTATAGTAATATTGCGTGTGGCTTGGCATTCGCTTTTCATAACGTTTGTTGTCTAGTCTAACCCACTCATCCAGCTCCATGACTCTCTAGCTTCCCCAAGTCATTCAGACGGAGCAGGGGGAGCTCTGCCAGCATGCTCTCTTCTTCAGGCCAAGCACATGGTTGCTTTCCATTAACAATCGGGAACGTAGAGTCCAAGCATCCCAGTATCCCCTAAGGTCTGAAAAGGCAAAACTAGGAAGTTCCTGGGTTGCAAATGGTTAATGTAAACTAAAGGAAGCCTTATACGTGCTTAGCCTGGTCTTACACATTTGTTTACAACTATTTTCAGACACTATTACCTTCCTATTAGCCCTGGAAATCCAAATCCCTGGAAAGGGGTAGCAAAGATAAAAGCAAGCAGGAAAGAAACAAGGGATTACAAGGGAGAAAAAAACATTACAGCAAGAGGGTGTAAAGGCCAAATGGTCAAAAAATCAAGAAACTGGAAACTGGAGAGAGAAAACAAACAGCACCAAGGACAGGACTCGGCACTTCTTGACAGGACCAAGGTGCTAGTGAAGAGACTTGATTTGGTGGAGAAGAGGGCACAATTTTTGGACATGGCATATACCAAGAGATGTTCTATTGGAGGCAAAAGAGACAGGATATACAGCCTGAAGGATTCCTGGTTTGACTTGGTACAGCTGTTCTTGCTTGTATCAGAGTCAAAAAGCATATGCCGCAAGACCAAGGAGTGCCAAAGACCTCCTGCATTCTGGAGCAAGATATAGCCAGAAGCTTTCCTTATAATCAGCAGAGAGAGACAGAGATCAAGTTTCTCCCTCTAAAGGTACCTGCATTAGGGTAGGATGAATCATCCTTCGGTAGCACCTGTCTTGTGTTTGTACAAGATTAGGCAGCTAACAGAGCGGATGCTTACTTTTTACACGGTTAAAAATAGATGAGGTTCACCCCACGGAAGTTGTTTTAATAAATATGCACGATTGGGGTAAGAAGCTACTGTGGCACAGATAAGCTGTCACAGAGGATCTGAGTATTCTTGTCTTTCAGTCAGTTTAAAATGATTACTCACAGACACCACAATAGCTGTTTTGAAGAATGGCTAGAATTTGGGTTTGATTTAAAGGTGAGGGACAGAAAAACTGACCTCTCACAAAACAACCAACTAAATGAGTTCCTACACACTTTGTAGAAATGGGCAGCTGGTTATAGGACAGACACAGTGCAGCATTGCTTCCACCCTTGCTAGACACCCCAGAACGCCCCAGGTAGAGGATAGCTTCTGTTCAGGCTTGCACATAACTGAACATCAGGCGCATGACACAAATACAAAGGAAGCCAGATGCTACCAGTTCTGCAGCTCACAAAACCAATGTTTATGAGCACCGTGCCATCCTATTCAGACTCACTATTCAGGGAGGAACCACTACTCTACCAGCAACATTTGCTCATCATGTGATCTTCTGTAGGGCCTTGGTCTGCACTCTTATTTTTTACTGCTTGTAAGAAAGTGGCTGCAGAGTTCTTGAAACAGATGCCAAGATAATGAGCAATTCTGGAGTACTAAGCCATAATACAGCAAAGAGAAGTATGTATTAACTTCTCCTCTAGGCTACAAATATCTTTTCATCTTAACCCTGCAACATGGCATGGATACCCAAATACATACACCCACACAGGTTCACAATCACATCAGAGATGACTGAAGATGCGAACCATTTTTTTTCCTCTCTATTTTATATGCATATAACAAATACATACAGATTTAACAAATAAGAATTGTTACACTGGGTCAGACCAAAGGTCCATTAGCCAAATGGAAAGTAGCCATACAGTCTCTGACAGTGGCCACTAACGGATGCCTAGAGAAAAGTACAATAGGTCAAGCATATAGAGGCACTTCCCCACTGTACTCTCACACTCAGTAGCTGTGTATTAATTCTCTCACTGCTGAACTACAGCTTTTGTAGAGAACTAAGGAGGCTTACTTATTTTAGTCCTTTCAGGGATATCTATATCTACAACAGCATTACATCTGTAGTTACCAAACTACTTATTCGTTTGCATTCTGCAGTTGCCAAGAGACATGCTTCCACTCGATGGGAAGAATAAAACCCCACCTTTAACAGTCTGCCCAGGATATCTCAGAAGGCACCACCACATGCCATTACACATCAGTGTGGGCTTGGCTTGAGCTCTTGCGGGTCTCTGAGGAGTCCAGCAAATGAGCAGCATGGTTCCATGGCAGGATCTGGGTAAAGAGGAAGGGGTGACTGACACAGCTTCACCCGGGAACCCTGACACTGTCCCCTACCTCAGCGGGCCAGGAGGGCCGGAGTCAGGTAGAGAAAGCCTGCCCGAGCATCCCTAGCACAGACGGAACGAGAGGCCACAGCTCTGTCACCCCGGGCCTGCGCCCCCAACCCCATGCAGGTCTGAGGAGACCACAAGCCCGCGAACCCCGCCAGCGAGCCCCAGCAGTGCGAGAAGACGGGCGGGCGGGCGGGCGGGCGGGCGGACTGGAGGCGCGCGCTGAGGGAACACCGCGAGAAGAGCACGGGGCCCGGCACGGGGAGGAGCTCCGCCGCCGAGACCTCGACACCCGCCCGTCTCGTGCCGCCACGCTCACGCCCCAACCGCCCACCCGCGGCGCGCTTCCCTGCGTCAATGCAAATGAACGGCTGGCGGCGCGAAGGGGCGGGGCGCCCTTCCTCCTGGAACCAGTGTCTGACGGGATCGCAGGCGGCGGGATCGCAGGCGGCGGGATCGCAGGCGGCGGGATCGCAGGCGGCGGGATCGCAGGCGGCGGGATCGCAGGCGGCGGGATCGCAGGCGAAACCACCCTCCCAGCCTCCCCGCGCTGGTCTGAGGACACAAAAGCCCGTCGCAGCCCCTGCCGCAAAGCGAAAAAAAATCATTTTATGTCAGGTATTTCCTGCCTGAGGGCAGATACGTCGTCGAAGCCCAGTGAGTGTCTGCCTCACCCAAAAGTCCGTCAGGTCTTCAGGGCGCTACTTAAACGCTGTCACACACACACAACCCCCCCCCAGCCTTAAGTGGTCACGCTCATCCAGCTCGTCGGCGCCGTCCGCGCCGGCGTTTAGTCAGCGCGAGCGCCCACCCCCTCCCGGAGCAGTGCCAGGGACAGGCCGGAGGGGAGGGGCTCGCCGCTCAATGCATTATTCATGAGGGGGCGGGCCCGACGGCTCATTACCAAGGGCAGGCAGGCGGGCAAGGGGGTGGGGGTTGTGACGCACCGATGACGATAGTTCCGGCATTCTTAAGGGCGTTGCAGCCGGCTCTGAGCCGGCAGTGGGGGTGGGGGAGGCGTTTGGGGGTCGAGCGGAGCCCCGCTGCGGAAACCGGGGCACCGGCGGCCTGCCTCCCTCCCTGCCAGTGCCAAGCCTGGAAACGCCCCGGTGTCCCCCCGCGTTACGGTGTAGCGGCTGGGGTTGGGTGGGTGGGTGGGCGGGCGGACGGAGGAGTTACCGTGAGGGAGGTGGGGGTCTCTCGGGGGCGAACGACCTGACCGGGGGTGTTTGTGATCTAGCGGATTACTGTGGGTGCGACTGGAGGCGGGAAGGGCCGCCCTACCGGGGGTCCCGATAGATTAGAGGGGGAAGAAAAAAAAAAAGGCCCTGCTAAAAGTAGGATTGTTTATTATCAGAAGGCTTAGGTATTTTTAAAAGCAGTGTAGCGAGGATTATGGCAAGGAAGAGGGCTGTAGTCTGGAAAGGGGCTATGTTTTGGCTTATGTAGTGGTTTGCGATAGGCGGGTGTTTACCCTCCCTCCCCCTCTTTCTCCGAAGATTATTAATTATCTTTGTCTCTTCAGACCCCTGGGGTGGGGAGTTCACCCCTCGGCTGAGCCGGTGTCAGGGGAGCTTCCCCCATTGCATGAGGGACCACAGCGTTGGGCTCCCGCAGACGGCGGCCTCCAGCCCACCGTTGGGTGTAGGAGGCGCTGGCTCCGCTGGGTCGTTCCCCTCCCTGGCAGCGGCGGCAGCCGCCTGTCGTTCCTCCTCGTCCTGCCCCTTCTCACCCGCTGTAACCGGTTTCTCCGGCAGCGGCGGCGGGTCCGGTGGGTCGCCGCCGCCCTCTCTGTTCCCCTCAGCGGCCACTGCTGCGCATCGTCAAAACATGCAAGATGAGCTGCTCCTGGGGGTGACACAGCAGCAGCCAGGCAGCGAGAGGCTGGGCAGCAGCCCCGCATCAGGACACCCCCCTCTCGGCCACCCCTCCTCTGACTTTAAACCCGGTCTCAGCCCCCACCAGGATTTAAACAAGCAGCAACCGCAGCAGCAACAGCCGCCGCCTCCTCAGCTGAGCCAGAAGAGGAAAGAGTTTAAGCAGCAGCAGCTCAGCAGCCCAGCCCAGCTCGGCAGCAGCCACCCCCTGAATAACCACCACCCCCCAGACTATCATCACCACCCCCCTCAGCAGCAGCAGCAGCAGCAGTTCAGCCACCCCACTGACAAGTACCAGCAGCAGGAGCACAGGCAACAGCAGCAGCTCCAGCTCCTCAGCGCTCACCCCCCGGAGCCACCGCGGACGGGGGACTACCCGCACCACCGGCCCCTCAGCCCCGCTGAACACAAGGGCGGCGCGGACAGGGGGTGTTCAGAGCGGCTCACCCCTTCCTGCCCGGGGGGATCGGTGTCCGCGGACCCCAATGTGGGGGTGGCCGCCGCCTCCTGCGTGAATCCGCCTCCGTCTCCTCCTCATCTGCAGGCGAGAGCCAAGCTGCCCCTCATGGAGTCCCCTCCGAACAGCCACTTGCTGGGCAGCCCCGGGAACCTCCTGCCCGGTGGGCTAGGCTCTGGCTTCAGCAGCCTGCAGAGCCCGGAGATCCCCAGCCCCCATCACCAGAGCGGGGGCGGCTCCTCCTCGGCGGCTTCCCCTCCTCCTCCGCCGCTGCCCGGCTTCGGCACCCCCTGGTCGGTGCAGACCTCGTCGCCGCCTCCGCAGCAGACGCAGCAGCCTCCGGTCTCCAGCGGCGGCGGCGGGCAGATCAGCGCGATGCCGCCCCCGAGCCCGGAATCCGAGACCAGTTTCTACCCGGGGATCCCGTCATCGATCAACCCCGCTTTCTTCCAGAGCTTCTCGCCGGTGTCTCCTCACAATCCCTGCGCCGGGCCTTTCAGCAGCCCCTTCTCGGCCGCCGCCCCCCCGCCGCCGCCGCAGATGAATTTACCTCAGCAGCAGCAGCAGCAACAGCAGAACCGGAGATCCCCTGTGAGCCCCCAGCTCCAGCACCAACACCAGGCGGCGGCCGCCGCCGCCGCCTTTCTGCAGCAGAGAAACTCCTACAACCACCACCAGGTACCGGGCGGCGGCAGGAGAGCCGGGCACCCGCGGCGGGGCGGCAGGGAGCCTGGGTTCGCCGGCTCCGGAAGGGAGCCCGGGGCGGAACGGGGCAAGAGGGAACCCCGAGGTGGGGAGGCGGACTGGAGGAGGACGCAGGGACGCGCGGGGGCCGTTCCGCTCCCCTCGTTTCACTAGTCGCGGGAGCCGGGCGGTTTCTCTCTCCTCGCTGCCGACGCGGGGCTGCGCGGCGGTGACAACTCGCGCGGCGGCGAAGGCAGGGCGGGGCCGGGCCGGGCCCGTCCCGGTCGCTGTCGCCCCGCAGCGCTCGGCGGGAGGGTGCCTGCGCCCCCCGCCCGGTGTAGGACCAGACTGGAAGACGGCCCTTGGGGTCGGGCTGGGAAGCTGTTGGCAGCGGCCCGTCCCACGCCCGGCCGCTGCTGCCCGCCCGTTCCCGGTGGCAGGTGGCGATCCGGCCCTTTCAGCGGCGTCCCCTGGGCTGTGAGCTGCCTTCCACGGTGCGCCATCGGCTACCCAGGGACGTCGTTTCTTTTCGGGATGAGAGGAGGGGGTTTCCTCTTGTAAAACAGGGTAAATGCTCCTTTGCATGTCAAAAAGGAGTTTCACCGTTGAAATATCCCCGTTGCCCTCTGTCAGTCGCCCGCAGCGACCGCGGTGTCCTCCGAACAATGAGCCTGACAGCTCCGGCCGGTGCCGCCTACCCGGGAATCCCCTTCCCCAGCCTCAGACCTGCCTTTGCACCCCCTCGTGTGCTCGCTTGGGTGGGCATAGGTCACCGAAGGTAGATTCAGATGGGAGAGCTGTCAGCGTTGTCACCCGTTCAGGGGTTTTGCCCCAATTGACTTGAATTCGTATCCAAAGACAACGCTGTGTTTTGGGTTACCATAGTTCTGCTACCGGTTTTAATCAAGCAGCATAACGATCCTGTGTTAAAATGGACGTATACTTTTCCTGGAACAGAATACTAAGAAACCAGAGAAAAGCAGATTCATGTTAATATTACCGTCTAATGCAATTATAGCTCCATCTTGCTCTGATCATCTGCTCGGTTATGAAAGGCTGAAGTTATGTAGGCCTCATATTAATTTTTCTTTCACTCTAGTATTAAATCCTGTCAGTTTTAATCGGTAGAGCTGGATTTGTGAAGCATTTCTATCAGAAGTGGAATCTCACATTAAGCGTTCAGGAACTGATTTGGATGCATCGCAATTAGGAGCTAGTAGCCTTTAACACCTATAATAACTCTTCAAATTCCAAAGCAATTCTCCAACAGTGAGGTGTACGGGAATTTTCTTTGAGTTAGAAGTTGTAGATAAACAGTGCCATGACAACGTAGCTAGCGATATTAGAGGCTTTTTAATATTGGGCATTTATCTCTTAAGGTTTGTTTCACAACAGAGTGCCTGCCTCTCCCAAAAGTCCAACCAAAGTATTCAAGTTTTACAACATAATTATCTATAATTACATAGAATGGGATGTTTTCCTGATTACTTGACCAAAAATGGCTTTAGTGGGGTTTTTTGTTTGTTTTCTGGGGTTTTTTTTTAGTTTGTTTTACCTGTCTGAGGAAAGTAGTGTATTGACATGCTTTAAGTTTTTAAGTTATTAGAATCATAAGCTGAGGGTTGCTTGCCGATAAAGTACTGTGTGTTGACTTCATGGAAGAACTAAATGTGTAATACATACACACACGTGCGCATGCTATTTCTGTGTTTGGGAAAAAGCCTTTCTAAGAACAGTCAGATTTGAGAACGCTAAAGATAAATACTGTTCTTCACTGTCAGTCAGGCTCAGTGGTTCCACCTCTTGGTAGTACAACAACCACTATAGGTCACTTTTTAGTACAAGTTGTGGCTCAGGAATAAAAACTTGTCATCCTGTAAAATCTTCCCTCTAAAGACTGCTAACGTTCTCCTATTGTGGAATATTGTGCACTTGTTAGGTACAGAAATACTTTATACCATGTCTAAATAGGGAAAGAAAAAAAATCAAACTTGCCCCCCCAGGTTCCACCCTGCAAAATTCCACAGATATTGCCATTCATTACTCCAGAAAAACTTGAGCGGTGGCTTCAGAATAATTCGTTTTATTGTGAAATGTTAAAGTAACTCCTTCAAACAGATTCTCTGTACAGTAATCGGTGCTCTTTTTGCTCTTTTATGGTAATATTGAGACAATGATACTCAAAATGCTAGGGAGGGGGAAATCAATCTGCCATCTGAGTTACAATTTTTAAATTTCTGCTCGCTGTAGTGAAATACTACTACTCACTGAGTAGAAACTATTATTATTATTATTCAAAAATTGACCTCTTTGAAATTCTGTTATTTTTGCAGAGTTCTCACTATATATACACCAAGTAACTGTGATAAAATGGTCTCAGAGTTTTTAGTAACATGGTTTTAACACCTTGTAATTGGTCTACTGCATAGCTTTAAAGAATGCCACCAAGTACTAAAATAATAATCAATTTCTTGCACAAGTACTTCGGGGTTTTTGGGGGGGGTGTATGGGGGAGTGAGAATTACAGTTTTTTTAATGATGCTGTGTTTTCTTCCTTGCCTTAGTAATTAATTTGTATGTTATCAAGAAAGAGTGGTTTATAGAAATCTTTGTGCATTTATTTCTTAGTGGTTGGTTTTGGTTTTTGTTGTTTTGGGTTTTTTTTAAGTAGAAAAACATTTAAAGTATTTTCAAAATAATATAAATGAATCTTTCTTTTTAGCCTCTTCTGAAGCAGTCGCCCTGGAGCAATCAGAGTAGCGGCTGGAGCACAGGAAATATATCCTGGGGAGGAATGCATGGCAGAGACCATCGTAGAACTGGAAACATGGGAATTCCAGGAACTATGAACCAGATCTCTCCTTTGAAGAAGCCCTTTTCTGGTAATGTCATAGCTCCTCCTAAATTCACTCGCTCCACTCCATCACTGACACCAAAATCGTGGATTGACGATAATGTTTTCCGAACTGACAACAACAGTAATACTCTCCTTCCTTTGCAGGTAAGGATGTTATGTAACTGGCATATTCATAGTCCTGCATAGCATTTTGGCTTCATTCATTTTAAAGGAGAATTAGACAGTGCTTACAGCCCCAATACTTTGCTTGAAAATTGTGTATTTTCATATTATTTTTAGTCCTAAATTGCAACTAACTACAGTGTTTTCAGTGTATTCAGCAATATATGATTCTCACAGTTAATTAAGAATATTGACTGTTGAGAAGAATAGACACTGTAGCTACTGATGCAGAAATAGAGCAAAATATGTTTGATGCAGCAAGTATTTTCTGCCTATGGTAACGCTTATATTCTTATAAATACCTTTAAAACTCAGGGTTTTTTTGTTCGCTTGTCCTTATACATAGGTTTTCTTACTTCTGTAGATAGCTGTGAGTGTTTGTTACATTTGCCTTTTTCTGGTATTCTCACTAATAAGCAGGTGTCGGCCTAGATTTTTTTTCCTCTGCATTCTAGCATTTTTTATGTTATGCTTTGTATGGAAACCCTGTGATTTAGAAGTGTTAAACAGGAGGATATAGCTTAGAACCAAAAATCTGAGTTTGCTGCTGGAATTTTGCCAGTGACATCTTATATGACTTTAGGTAAGTCACTTAACTCCAGCCTCAGTTACCTGTTGGTAAAATGATTTTTTTTTTTTTTTCCCAATTCCTGCCTGTATTAACTGAATTATAACATTTCTTGTTAGTGGAGATCTTTATTATTTTGGATCCCAATCCCAGTTGCCATTCTAACAATTCATAGTTTTGGATTTTTTGTTACAAAAAAAGTTTGGGCAACTTATTTTAGAAATTATGTATTTTAAAATAGAAAACAGATTATTCCGTTAATTCTGTGCATTTTTTAATTTTCGTTATGCCTGTGTCAGGTTTGGTTTTTGTCTCGCACTGAGCAAGCAAAAGTGAACTTTCTTTCAGCAAAAGTGAAAAGGATAATGCGCAGAGAGAATAATCAGAACACTTCTTTATCTCCACATAAGGCTTTTATAGTTGTTTTTTGTTAGGTTTCACACGAAGTCACCTAGAATTTCATTTGTCGAAATTGTTACCATTTTTGGGTTTGTACAGCTGTATTTGCAGCAATTAGCAAGCTAATCCCTGTATAGCTGTAGCACTTGCAAAAGGATGAAGGATGCTCCCTGGGACCAGTTTTCCCAGTAGAGTTCTTATTTTTCTTACTGTTTTGCTGGGGGAGTTCCATTTGGCATGAGAGGCCACGTCCCAACTCTCTCTAGGTGAGCTCTGATACTTGCAGTATTCTTAAGGCTAATGGTGGCTTTTGGACATACCGGAGTTTCGCTCCAAGTGTATGCATTGGACCTGAAAACTTAAGAGGATTTGCCTGTACTGTGAAGACCTGTTCCATTAAGTAACCTTGCTAGCTGGAATATCTTAACTGAATAACTTTTGTGGGGTGGGAAGGATGGGGGAAAAGGGCCTTTATGTATTCAACCTCGTCTGTTAAAGAAAATGTATTACAGATAAGTAATGCTTGATGCCGTCGTACATTGAAACTGCAGTGACGTGTACATTGGAATTCATATGCGGCTAAGCACAAGTAGTGAATATATTTACTCATTCAATATGCCTTACAAGTCAGTATGACTATTACTTTGAACTTTCAGAATCTTCTGCAGCAGACATCTAATATAGATGAACTCATTTTACATCTAAACAAAAGTCTTGTGCGTTCAAACTTAATCTAAACCATTTCTGTCTAGTAGGGTAGAAAAAATTCTTGCAATTTATAATAAATCCCATTAATGTTTCCATTTGGGAGTGGTTTGGTTTGTGGTTTGTTTTGGTTTTTTTTTTTTTTTTTGAAAAGATAGTGTCAAATTGAGAAGGTGGGCACATAATTTTTGTTGGGCTTACCTGTGAGCACCAGAGCCACCAGTTAAACAGACCTGTTTGTCTATTTTTATGCTGTAGATCTATGCTTAAATCTCCCTTACATTTTTAAATTCATGGTTGTAGAACGCAGTAAAAATAATCCTCTTTGAACTGCTGAGTGTTATCTACCACTATTGTGGAAGCACTAGATGTTTCCATAAATGACTTTGCTACACTGGAATTGTGTTCTTATTTTTCACTTATTATACTATCATTACATGGTTAATTCCTTGTGATGACTTACGTTTTGCCAGTCATGATGAAAAAGTTAAATAGAGCTTGGAGCTCGCGTTTCTTTTCATCGGGGCTTGTGTTGGCAATTGCGATGCTGTCAAACACCCATCTTGCTAATTTGTACTGTGCTTGTCTCCTTCCATAAAAGGCTGAGGTATTTAGATTGAGGATTCTTAAAGATACAGTAGCAATTTCAGAAGATAGTGAAAAATAGGAGGAGTTAAATTTATGCCATTTGAAAAGTCTGGCACAAAAGCACTTATGTGTATCTATAAGTTACCTTTTTCTTTCAAGATTTCACAGCAAACACATCTTAGCGTGCATGTTGGATACATACTGCATCATTCACAGTTTTGCAGAATACTTTTCTGCATGCTCACACATCTTTGTTTTAACTGCAGTAATTACTTTGTATGGCAGGGGACAAAGCATCTCTCCTCCGAACTTCAGCTAGCTCAAGCTTAGCAAATGAAAGTTAGAAAAGCCAGTGTCCTCACTGGCTAGTTTTCTGTAGATCATTCAAGTTCTGCTACTATTATTTTAAAATGCTATGTATTTTTCACTAAGTCCAAATAGCATTCAGAAGTGTCAGCTGCTCCTCTAGTTTCTGTAAAATATGTACCTGATGCAATCACAGAGGAATCCTGTACAAATTCAAAGCTTTTCCTTTCCATGAAACTTACTTATTCCTTGGTGTTTCCATTGATGGATGGACCCCAGTATAGAACTGACATAAATTCTGATGAAAATAATGTTTCTTGGCATTAAACTAATATATCAGTGACAATGAACGTCATTACTGATAACTGAATAAGTAATTGTGTGTGTATTACTTAAATGGGATGAAAGCACATTTTCTGAACTTCATAGTTAAAACTGAAACATCTTAATGTGAAGTTGAATTCACAGTGGCCACATTAGTTACAGCAAAGCTACTTTTGCTTACAGCAGTTACAAAGGACATCTCTCAGGGGAGTTCCCCAAAGTTCAAGAGGTTTTGTTTTGTTTTTAAATAAAAGTAGTTAAACATGAGCAAATTAAGCCAATAGTCAAGTTTTACTTATGTGACTCATTGTAAGAATCTCTTTTTTTCTCCCTCAGGTTTTTAAGATAACACAAACTACATCAGTTAAAGTTCTTTCATAGACAAAATTATGTCTACAAGTTTTAAGTTCTGCCACATGGCTTGCACCATTATAGTTACTTCATATAGGGAAGGGATTGTTGCCTTTTACTGGAGTCATTAAGGAGCAATCAGAAATCTTGTCAGGTATTCACACCATCTAACTTAAGCATTTAATTGAGGAGCCTATTTCTCTCTCCTTAGAGAGAATCTAGGCTCTTTACTTAGATAATCTAATTCTCTAGAAGAACATACCTGGCACCACTGACCTTATACAGCCCCTGGGATTCCAGCTTCGGTACTCATGTTGCATGTCGAAGTTTGACAATATGAATATTCTCTCATATTCCCTGATCTAAAGTACAAAAAACCAAAAGTGAATATAGGTTGCAAAGCTAAAAATATATTTCTAACCCCAGATGCTGTTTTTCCCCCCAAAAAATGTGCTTCAGGCATTTCTGTGGCCAAAATGCAAGCACAGAAATCAATGTTTTCTATATTCACTTTTTACATTATTTGGATGAGTTTAAAAATGAACCATTTCTAAATATTTTTTTAGATTTCAGTGTCTGGTAACCTTATTTTGATTGCAAGCTTAGTGTTTCTTAGTATCTTGCAAATAAGCTTACTAAAACCTATTATAACAGCTTAATGATACACTTCAGTGTTTAACTATTTTTATTCTAGTAAAAATACTGCTTTCTGTGAATATTAATTCAGTTTCTGTGTCTCTTGAGTTAAGGAAGTACGCTGCCTGTCCAGGTGTGTTTCACCTTGATTTGTCCTTCCTGTTTGTTCAAACAAACAGTATGTGCAATGTTCATGGTCCTAAAAGCTGAACATTGTTATTCTGTGTTTGAATATAGCTTTCCTGCTGGAGGTTTGTGTGGTAAGGTACCATCTCTCACAAATGCAGGTTTTTTCTTTTTCTATTTATTTTTGAAATGCGCTATAGTTTTCAAAGAAAACACTTGCAAAACAAACTGAGATTTACATCACAATAGGTGTTAGTCTTAAGATATTTGACATAAACTGCTGCCATGTTGCTGCAGTCTTGCAGTCGCTTCCTTTCAGAGGATTTCAGATTCTGAATATGACAGTTTTAGTGCAGTTTGATTAATATACCTTAACAGTTTAAGTGGTTAATCTGGACGATTCACATTACCAGTCAATACTAGATGAAGAGCAAGTTGTTCAAGTTGAGTTCTTAATGCCATATTTAGACTTCTAATTTGGTGGCGTATTCCTTCAGAAGTGCTGAGTGTTTGGCAGCTCATGTTAAACTCAAAGGCATTGGGAGTACCTAGCTGCTAAGTTACCTCAGGCTTCAGACTAGAGTAATGGTCAAAACATTGTTTTATAACCCAGGCTTTACCAGTTTATTTTTACAAAGGCAATACCTGTGACAGAACAATGTCTTCAGGATTTTTAATGTAGTAGATTACCTGTGTCTGATTAAATAACATACAAAACCAGGTATTGCGTCTGAGGACCATACTGGGGATGTCTCTACCTGGAGAGAATGGTCTACTGCCATACTTGCAACTTTGGGAACAAGTCCTTTGAACAGAGAGTATTGGGAGCTGCACAGACCAACGAATCAGAGGAATCAGTTGGCGCTAAGTTTGTGGGGCTTACTGTACAAATGTTTTTATGACTTTCTATGAACTAAGAATTATCTCCTACTGTTAAAGGTTTTTTTGTTATGCAGATGATACTATTAATGCAAGTCAAAATCAGGGTTAGGAAAATTCAACAAAATGTTTAGCAGCTGTGATAGTATAGTGATGATGTATATGCAAAGTAGCATAATTCACCTCATTCTGTCTGCCCAAGCACAGTTGTTCTCTAAGTTAAAATGAATACACTCCCACCTAAGATCTGTCCAAAAGTGCATTTACTATATGGTCTGATGTATTTGCATTTAAGTCCTCAAGACTGTATAGATATAATTTCTAGATGGGGGGATGTGAAGAGGCTTAAAAAACCCAAAAGTACACAAAAAAACAACAACCAGAAAGCACCCAAAATATGAATAATTATTTCCCCTTCAGATGTCTAATTGTTCGTCTAGTTATTTTGTTGAAGCTATTAATATACAGATCTAGATTTGCCTGATAAGTCAATCTTGCCAAGCCTTTAATGTCTCTATAATGTGTCTAGTTTGTTTCCAGTTTGTGAATGTATATTCTTGAGCTGAAGAACTCCAGTATGGATATAGTATGTGCTGTTGGGATTTTTTTGTTTGTTTTTAAATGCTTGTATAGTTGTAAAGTAAGTGTGTCTTTGCCACAGGACATGTTCTTAGTGCATTTTAGGCTCAGTTTAGCTAGATTACATAGCTGATTGTGTTGTTTTAACTTTAAACCACTTTTGTCAGGTTGACCATTCACAGATGTCTACCTGATATTATAGTTCACTGTTACCACTAACGACACCATGGAAAGTAACCAAGCAATTTCATGTGTCTACTTTAAGCCTTTCTCCTTGCTTTTTTACAGAGCTAAAATCATAGTTGTCATAGATCTTCATAGTAAGTTTCTCGTTTACACTAGTTATGGTTTCAGTGGGGTGCTTACGATTATAGTAGGTCTTCAGAAAAATCCGTACGACTTGAAGTTTAGATGCTTGCAAAGGTAATATTTTAGAATATAGAATGTACGTAATTGTTAGGTTATTACTGCTAACATTAACACTGAATACTATATTCAGGTACTTTTTTTAAGTCTGGGAGTATTATGAAATTAGCTGTCACTTTCCAGTCTTAGAACTCATTTTTATTTAGGTCATTGTTAAGGTGAAAAAACGGAACGTTGACATTTTAATTTGAGAAATTATTTTTTAAAAGTTTCTTTAATAGAGCTTTTAAAAAAATCAGTTAATTAACCAGGGTCAAAGCTCCAGAGTCTTTTTTGCAGCCAGCTAAGACCATATTGAGTAGAAGCTTTATGACTTCTGTTTCTAGCCCCCATCGGGTGGTTCTACATTTCTTTAGAATATGAGGAGACTTCTAAAGGAGAGTATTTTAAAGCTTATTAAATTACTGAATTTAATACATCTGTTAGAAGTCTAATTTTTTACTTCAAGTAGCCCTGCAGATCAGTATTTTAAAGCATGTATCCAAAATTCAAGGTTGTTTGAACATTTAGATGAATATCTATTTTTAGTGTTTGTGGTGAAAGATTAGCAAAATTGTATTCACTGTTTAATAGTTCCTGTCCTTGTATTTGCTTTATGCGTAAATGACAATATATGAGCTTTGAGATGTGACTGTACCAAGTTTCTGAAAATGCTCAAACATGATAATCTTTGCATAAATTGCATGGATATATTTAGAGGTCCTAAATAGATTGTGCCAAGAAAGATGATTTGTCCAACAATTTAGTGGTGAAACTTGCTCTTCAGAGAAAGCTGCCTTCCTCCCATTCATTCCACATTTAGACATATGGGGGGAGGACTTCTGAAATGCACACTCTGTAGATGTATTTTGCATGACAATGTCAAAAAAATCCTTCTAGCACTAACTGTATTTGATTGGTAGGATACTTCATGCTTCTCCTGTATTGTGTAAATTTGTAACAGTTCAGAAATAATTATCACTGTTCTGTAAGTGATAATACATACATAGTCTTCATAGTCTTATGTCACCTTAAGTTCAGGTCACAATTTGTCACTTAGACATTCATCTCTGAATCTGTAGGCAGTTAAACCTACATTTTCAATTCTGCTGTGTGTGAATGTGCTTGTGGTTCTGGTATTGGAAAGGTAAGTCAAGCAGGATTCAAATGCTTATACAGTTACAAAGAAATAAAAAGCTAGTGTGAGAATTTGTAGTGCTTGGGAGAAGTTAACTGTCGTCTCTGGGGGAAAAAATAGCGTTATGTTGTGACATTCCACTGAGATACGGACCTTCTGACACAGCAAGAGTTCACTTGCTTCTTAGCACAGAACCAGTGAGCCACAGAGGTGAGGGAAATGCAAAATATTTTACAGGAATGCAGCCTTGGCAAATGGGGCTTTTGGAGTCAGGATGACACAAAACTCGTATTAACATACACACTTATGTATCAATGCCTTTGTACTACTGACTGTCTTTAGTTTCATTATTTCAACACGGTTGATGAGCAGTTATCTTCTTAAACAACCTGGAACTTTTAAAACAACCTGCAAATAGTCCCAAGAATTTAAAGGTAGTTCCAGGTTGTTTTAGAAGATAATTGCTCATCAACTGTGTTGAAATAATGAAACTGGAGATACTCCCAAGAATTAGGACTATTTCCACGTGCATGGAAAACTATCTAAAACAATCATATGCAGTGATGGTGCTTATCATGCTTGTCCAAAAGACTGAGGAAGATCACAGTGGAAGTTTTCTGATCGAGTAGAGAATGCTGTGGTAGAACTCTACCCTTTGAAACTGCTCTGGATATTTTTCTACAGCAGAACTTCCCATTATTTAAATGCTTCCAAGGTATGCTTTGAAATGAAAGCTTCATCTTTGCAGAGGTAACTGTGCTCTTTAAAGGACCAGTGTACATATTTGGGGGGCACAAAGCCATGTTTTTAGCATTATAAAGCTTAGTTGTGTAAAAGTTTAAAATGAACTTTGTACCCAAAGAATTATTTACTCCTTTTGAGATAGAGCAACATTACCTGAAATTTAACTATAGTATGTAGTTCAGTGTGAATTAGAATAGATGTTAAAAGTTTGAAGCACTGATTACATAGATATTACCCAGTCTTGCAAGTGGAGAGCATGATGTGTGTGGGTAGAGGGACAGCAGAATATAATTCCCCTATTTAAATCCTGCTTTACTTTAGTGTATTAACAATGTTTTTATATTGTGCAGTACATGCAGTACATATTTCCACTGCCAGAAATTAAGTAATACAGTTCAAAGAAAGCTTTAGGGTTTTTAGCTCTATAGACATGAACTTTCTAAGGTATGAAGGGGATGGGTCCGTCAGTGCAGGACCTTCTGCTTTGGATACGCAGAACTTGCAAAACAGAATGATACAAGGGTGAAGTTATAATCGTTGCACCCTGTCAGCCAATGAAGCGGTTTACAAATTAATCACAAATGCTCCTTATGTTTCACTTTACCATTTCTCTCTAAGATCCATGACAAAGTGGGCCAGTTCTGGAAATTAACCACAGTGGAACCCTTTCTTACAGACTGCCACTCTTCAGAGCAAAGATAAATCTACAGTAATGACTGTGTGCCAGGTAGTCATTTTATCGCAATGTGTGTGTCTGTATATAGATAGAGAGATAGCAATATATATATAGCAGTGATCAAAAAATAAATGATTACTTAGCCTGTAATGAAGAGAAATGTCACACATGCAGTTCACTCTGGTTTTTACCAATATTAGTTCTTTTTCCCTATCAGCTACAGGGTAGCAAAACATGTTCTCAGTTTATGCAGCTTTTTTTTTTTTTTTTTTTTTTTTTTTTTGCAAAAGCACTTATAACCTACCAAGTACTGACTTCAGCTGAGTTTAAGACTTCATTAAAAATCTTTATGAGATACCTTCTGAATGCTAGGAGACCATAGGGAACAGATCTAGCTTTGTCACTCTCACACCTTTTACAGAAAGCAAGTTTGCAGGTTCTGTTCATTGTGCTATTGTGAAACAAACCTCCAAGGGCATGGAAGCAGATTAGTCGCTTCAGTGTCTTTCTGCTGCTTCTTGGGACAGCTAGAGAACTGAATGAAAGCCAACCTGTCTCAAAATAAGGCTGCTCTGAACTAAAATATTGCTGGTGGCTTGTTGGCACTCGAGTTGAAGATCATCTCACAAAGTGTCAGTGGCATTTTGTCTGGGACATGGCAGGAGACAAAAGAAACCTACTTTTTAATTTATTAGTGAGATTATCTAAGGGCTTCCCAAAAGAACATAAAGAATTGGATCAAATGAACAGAGCAGATTGCTTACCCAACGGGAAGCCATGACTCTTTATAATTGTTTGAGGGAGAGAGAGCTGAAAAAAAGGCTTCTCCCTCTTCATCCCAACATTGTGTCAAGTTGACTGGATTTTCTAAGAAAGATGAAAGTAAAAATCTTAGTTTCATTGTGACTTTTGCATGTTTTGCAAGGCTGTTAAGTCACAGTCTCTGACTTGTAGAAAAACTCTATTTCAAAGCTTGCTTTTTCACTCTGCAAACATGAAGAATACCTACTTGCTGAGGGATGTAGTTTGAAATTAATCTATGTTCTGCTGGACTGTCATGGAAAGTCACAGTGAGTGTGAGTCTAATACCTTTTGCCCCACTACATATGTACTAAGTGCATGGCTACATCTTCGGTGAGTTTTAATGGTTGTGCATCTAGAGAGAAGACAACAGTAAAATTAAGGCACAATGACAGGATTCCTTTAAGTGCAATATGGTCTAACCAGATGCCTGGCAAGTACAAGAAATTGAGTTTTTATGCAACCTATTTTCGGTCTCTGAAGGTATCACAGAAAGACCAGAGAAGTTTGTCACTGTAGCTTGGATGTATTAGAAAACATGGGATAAAATGTCATAGTTGAGCATAAAATCAGTGGAAACATTTATGATTCAGTACAATAACTTTTATTAGTTTTAGTGAAAATATTTGTAAGACATTATGATAACTCTTTTTAATCTTGATGTGCAAAAATGTTCTCTATAAGGCTGATAATCTATTAGTAAGCTTTGTGATAGTTTCTTTTCATAGTTTTAACTTTCCAACTTTTAACGATTTAAGGTGACCATTTGTAACTCAAGTTTTTGTAAATGAAGGGTCTCCGATTAATCACCCAGAAGCCAGGAAGTGCAGTCTCAGCAGGGGGCTGAGGGCTCATGTGAGGAGGTGCTTAGCCAAACACGGAGAAAATGCTTGCTGTCGTACAGATGACTGTCCTTTCTTGTGCTGTAGTTCCCCACCTTACTCACTATTTAACTTCTGCATGAAATTATACTGAGCTGTTACAGATAGTAGTTTCCTTCATTAAACAGCCTAATGCTTAACTCTGCTGTGGCTCACTAGAACTGATTTAAGCAGTTCTTCTGAAGGAAACAGGCAGTCACAGGCTATCAAAGTGTATATGCAGAAGAGTTCTTCACAGTGCATCTCTACTTTTATATTTGGATGCTGTTAAACTTACTATCAAATTCAGGTATCTTAAGCTTTTACATTATTGTCTGTCTCCAGGGTGTCTGAGTGTACAGCCTTCAGAAGGCACCTTCGTCTTCCTATCAAGTTTCCTGTTAAAAAGTACAGAATTTGTATACCAATACTAAGGATTTTGTTCTCTTTTAGGATCGAAATAGAATGTATGACAGTCTGAATATGCACTCTTTGGAAAACTCCCTTATTGACATTATGAGAGCAGAACATGATCCACTTAAAGGTATGTTGTTATGCTAAATTAAGAAAAAAGGGTCATCCATTCTGCATATTTGAATTAATACTGATTGCTAATTTAGATTCCAGGTTCATGTTAAAACAGCAAAATGAATTATTATCAACTCACATGAAAGGTCAATCTCAAACATTGGTTTGCAGTTTAAAACTTAACCTTTAGTGTCTTCGTAGCCTTTTTTTTCCCCTTCTCACCTTTCCCACAAGAAATTCATAGTTAGTTTTATTTGAAATTTACTTTGCTGTAGGAAATTCTACCTCAGTTTGTGAATACACACTGTTCTGTTAGAGGTAGCCAAAAGAGGGTGGGGGGGGAATCTAACAGCTACGGTATTAGCGGGTTAATTTTCCCTTTCTTTGCAGTGGAAGCTGAGAAGAAGATTTAAGTTCACTGATAAGTTCAGGTTTTGTCCTTTGAAATATTTTTTTTTTCCAAAGATCCTGGTGAAAAATAATGCATCTAATTGTCCAGTTTCTGTTTGGAAAAAATCCAGAAATACACTTGGCCTTAGAATGCTGGTTCCTCTTAATTCCGCATGTTTACAAAACATTACTAACACAAAGGGGTTGAAACCTGCGAACAGTTAGCCCAGTGGTAACTGCTGTCTACTCAAAGCATGCGTATGTCATCAAAGACAAGGTAACTAGTTAGATCATCCCTGTTTCAAAGCATTGTTGCTTCAATTTGCCACACACACACACACACACACACACACACACACACACACACACACACACGAGTGTTGACTACTTTAGTGGCTATCTGAACCCAAATCTACCATCAGGAAGCATATTAAAAGATAAAGGTAATAATGTTAGGCATAAAATTAGTGAATACAGATCTTCTATTGCAATATACTGTCATTGGCACCCACATTCCTGAAAACCAGTTGGTTTCTTCACTTTTTTACTATGCACACTGACATGACAGATGAAAGTGGTTGCTCTGTTCCCCCTGCCATCTTGTTTTCATATTTACTTTATAATGCAGAAGAGTTTTCGGAGGCACAGCAAGCACAGAAGAGACCCATTTCTATTCATCATTTCATATTTCATTAGATACAATAGATTATGTATTTCCAATAATTTTTCAGTGAGAATAAGATAGGACAGCTTTTAAGATTTTGAAGTGAGTTGGGTTCACACATAGACACTTTTGAAAATCTCAGTAAAGTTTCCATGGTTATTTCCAGGGACATAAGTATATGATTTCAGTCTACAGCTGAGACTTTTTTTTTTTTTTAACAGTTTCACTGTCATATACTCTTGCAGTGAAAATTCTGCTAAGTTTTATGTTTGAACTAAAACAGATGGAAGCCATAGATAGTGATGAATTCAAAGGAAATCCATTTTTTTTGTTCAAGTGCCAGAGAACAATGCACACGCCAGCTGAATTTAAATAGGGTAATTGTGTGCTGTTACTTAAAGTGGTAGATTAAGATATTTTTTTTCTCTCCAGAAGTTATAATTTCAACTGAAATAGCTACATTATTAACAGTAAGACAGGAGAAATGTTCCATACTGGCTGAAAATGGGAAGAAAAGATCACATCCTAGAACCGCCTTTTAGTTCTTCTCTACTCCTGTTTAGTCACCATTAGTTGGTATTTCTGTAATTTTCTAGCTATTTTAACTTCTTTTTTTTCCCCCCTGCAAATCATGAAACACTAATTTTGCTATTTCAGTCTCTGTGGCTTAGATTTTCTGTGGTGAAGAGAAGACATTTACTTAAGAACCCATCGTATTTGCTTGCAGAATGTACACGATTAAGAATATTATTGTTAAGTATTTGTTGTTCTTATTGATATATAATGCATGTTGTTGTAACTAAAGAATATTTTGTAACTAGAGAAATTTTTTATGATGAGTTTTTAAGTAAATCTAAGCACACTTAAAACTGTGCATCTTTTATATCTGACCACAGCAGTAAAATCAAAAGTCCCTGGAATTTTAAGCATGTTTTTCAGATTTAGCTGCTTAAAATATCTGGAGTATGACTAAGCATCTTGTCTCAGATTTTGCACAATGCAGAACAGACATTGTGTGTACTAGCTCACAGCTTTAAGTTTTGCATTTAGAAGGAAGTAAAATTTCTCTACTTTTGCTTTCATGAAGTTGAAAAAACTTTATTTCAAATATGATTCACTGAAACCCAAGTTTGTCTGCCAGAAAATTGTTTATAGATTCATGGTTTTGGCTTCTCTTAGAGAAAGTTTAGTCATTACTACAGACATGATCAAAAGAAAGGAGTAATTTTTAGCTTTCAGTAAAACATTTTTTCCAGGTAGGTTAATAGGGAATAGATGCTTGACTTCACTAGTGATTGCAGCAGAAATACTGACCATACTAAAACTAATCTTTCTCATGCAGTTTCTTGAAATGCATTTCATAATAAGACATTAAGTAATGTTTAAGATTACCTTATCCAATCAAAAGAAAACAAACTGAAGTTAAAATTAATAGAAGTTAAATGAATTCATTAAAACAGATTCTGGAAATAAACTTCTAAGAAATGATTGTATTTTGCATGGAATATGTATTAGAATTGAGAAGCAGGTGATTTAATGGAATTTATTGTTTACTGTTTTAAACATCTTTCTAGTAAAGACTATGGTATTGTCCATGTAATTCAAGGCAAGAGTATTGATACTGTAGTCCATCTATAAGTAATTTCTGTTTCCTGGCCAGTTGTCTTGCAGCTCGGCAAGTTTGATGTAAGATAGTACTAAACTTGAATTAGCCATAGCTATATTAGCAGGAGTAACAAGAAGGAATATTAACTTTATGTTGAAGTTTCTTTGTGAGGGGCAAAATTGGGGAAGTTAACACATTTTTTTTTTTTTTTTATATATATATAGCTAGTAATAAAATAAGTAAAACACTAGTATTTGGCTTATCTGTGGGGAGAAATAACTTGATGCACTTAGAAGTGTCTTGCTCTTTATCGGTTTTATTTCCCCTTTAAATTGGTTTAGTTGAGCTTTTCAGCTGTTAAGACATCTTTCTTTTAAAAGCAATCTGCTGGCACACGCTCAAGTGAAGTAAAAAGAAAAGCAATAGTGACTCAGCAACACCATTGAGAACATTTTCATTCTTTGCATATGCTAAATTTTGTTTTCAAAGAAATTTGTTCTGTATTTTGTATTACAAAGCTCTAAGGTTTAAAGTGACGCAATTGCTTCCTAGAGTAATTCTGATTGTGCTCAGAAAAGAGGTTCTGAGGCTGAAGAAGAAAAAGTATGGAAGGAAGAACTGCACTCTTAGTTATAAAAAAGGCTTTGAAATTGTTCATACAGACTGTTTCCTCTTTCTGTCATAGAAACTTTTTGTGTTAAAAATATATTTAAGACTGATATGCCTAAAAGGATGGACTGTCAGAGACAACACATTTGGCCTCATTATGACTTACATAATTCTTAAACAAGTGTTTGAAAGTGCAGTATCTAGGCTTTCTGTAACTAGGTGTTGTCCAAACATGGGGTTTGTGCTGTTGTCTTAACTATGCTGATTCAAAAACTGACCTTTCTGAAACAACTGCAGTACTCAGCCATTCGCTGGTCTGTTAAAGTAGTTTGGGAAAAGCTTGGAAGCTTCTTCTCTTCTAGTCAGGAGATCTCATGAAAAAGAAGGAAGATGGGAAAGGAATTTGTGATTCTCAGTCTTCAATTAGCTATTTAAGACTTTTTTTAAAAAAGGGGAGGGGAGTAGACATGAAATACCAAACTTGTGAGGCTGTGAGTCAGCAATGTTTAAAGCAGTCGCTTTACTTAAATCTATCCCAAATGTTTTAACATATGGGGATTCTGCCAGCAGTTTTAGTTAAATAGGAATAGAGGGGATGCATTTCCAAAGTACATATGAATTTGCCTTGAAATGAAAAGTGAGTAAGCACAACTACATCTGTATGCTCAGAAGAATCTTACAAAGAAAATTAAATTTCCATTGCCCATATTAGTAACATGAGATTACAGCAATGTAGCTAAAACTAAGTTTGTTATTCTTTCCTCATGGTTTGGATTAGCAAGACTTTTAGCTGGATTTAGTGGATAAAGTGGCACACCAAAATTTATTTGCAAGCTTTTTATTTTTTCTGTCCTTACAGAAGAATACATTGTGAGAAATAGATACCAGGCAGTTCTGTTATCATTAATCACGTTCAGATATGGCAGAGGGGGCTAAACTTAATAGGACCGTAGCTGCGTAAGAAATATCAAACATACCTGCTTCTCCTTAGCAATACTATTTTGAATTTAGCCATAATACATGAGAATTTTTAATTAGCAGTAATATGATGAAGTTACAAGTTCAGGTTTGCACAGAGAAAATTTCTAGAACATGATACTTTATGATACAGTGCTGTAATATTAGACACTGTATCTGTTCCAGATAGCAGCAAAATTCTGTAGAAAGACAGTGAAGTGATTACTTTTAATTTCTCAGGAATGGATTGCATCTATTATTTAAATATTAAATATTCTGTAACTAATTGGTAGTTGATTTTTAAACTACTAAAGCATCTTTACATATTATTAAAATTACTTTTTTTAAGCAGGTAAAGGCAACTGGAATCGCTGGAATATCTATTGAATGGTTTATGTGGGTCTAGATTAGTGACGTTGAAGTAGTATGGGATTAGATAGCATTTCTGATGAGAGCAGTTCTTAAAATGGTACTTTCTCTTAAATGCATTGAACAGCATACTGTGAAAATAGCTGACAGAAAGAAATATGACAGAAGCAAAGAAAATTCATAGAAGAAGGTGCTCCCATCTGTGTTTTATGTACTGATATATTGAGGTTTAATACTGTATAATTAGTATATAGTTTTTAACTAGAATAATCTGTTAAAAACTTGTGTAATCGGAGCTCTAAGAGTGATCTTGCACCTGGTTCCGTGTATGAAGTGTTCTGAATTTATGTATATCATTAAATTCAGGTGAACACCCTCTCAAACATTGCATTTCAGTTCAACAGATTGAAGAGTAAGAACCTATGTTAATGTATCAAATAGTAGTGATTGTATTTTGAAAAAGCAAACCTTCTATGTTAAAAATGTGTTTAAGGTTGCAAATCCAAGTACTAGGCAAGGCAGTAAGCACAAGTATTAAGTTCACCGGAATGCAATAATACAAAGTATGATTTCATTGAAATAGCCATGTAAAGAAGATGTAAAACAAGTATCAGCACAGCTGTACTTCTGAATGCTGTGTTACTTTTCTTCTAACCCTCAAATCAATCATTATCTGAGCTAGCAAATTCACCTCTGTAACACAGCAAGATTGGGTTTCTTTGTGGTTGTGTGATTCATAGGTTTTATGCTGCAGAAGTGGGCCCAGCTCCATAGTGTGCACTCTCCAAACCACTTAATGAGTGCTTTATTATTTCAACTTCTTCCGTTTGGTATCTGTATTTCAGATGCAGTTTATTTGTGAATCTATGGCGGGGGGGGGGGGGGGGGGGGGGGGGGGGGCGGGGAAGGCAAGAGAATGCAAACCCAGAGTGGTAAACCCAGAATTTGCTATCTTCTAAACCAGTTTTCCTCTCCAGGTGTTGACGCTGGTGGGCTTCTTTCTCCTGCTAGGCCTTAAATCTGACTTCTTTTTCTGTAGTAATTACAGAAAAAAATGTATCTTTTGTCTCCCTTGCTGCATGTGAAAAGAAGATAAGTGTATACAGACAGGGAGAAAGGCTGTCACCACAGACTCCAGGAGGTTCAAGACGAGAGAATTTCTCACAATTTCTACTGTAGTTCTAGATAGATGCAGAATTCTTATTTGCAAGGAACAGCTCATATTATTGCAAGCATTTCTGTAGCACCCTATATGAATGGTGACAGTAAATAATCTTGTAAAATCCTTGCTGTTAGGCCAATGCTTGTTAGACCAATGAACTAAGTACAGCAAAGTGACTTTTTATACACCAGCCTGAGCAAACCAGTGGCAGCTCCCAGACTGCAATTTAAGGATGCCTTGTTCCTAATTCTTCTGCTGTTATATCAGCATCCTTTGCTAGAAGGGCAGAATATTTATAGTTCCAAGAAACATTAGGTATAGCTGTAAATGTTCAGCATGACAGGAAAAAATAGTTTATATGTTAAAACTGGACATCTTGAAGATAAGGAACGTGAAGTCAGAGGCTCCTACAGGGATGTTTAGTATCTTGCCTAAGAGTGCTCAAGAATTCTGTCCAAGTCAGAGAAGAGGGCAGAGTCCTTTTGGGTGGTGTACATCTGACTTTTTGCAGGAGGTTGCTCTTGCCCTTCTCCACTTTCTCTATACTTTGAAATTCCAAAGCAAACAGTTCCTACCTAATTTGAACCCCAGAGGTGTCCCTTGGGACACAGAACTGCTATTGTGAGAAATTTTCAGTCTTGCTGCTAATCACATGGGTTTACCAACAGTATGGGGGGTGGGGGGAACCAGTGCATGGTAGGAGTTGTCTGACAACTTTAATATATGGATTGCTGATTTGGTTTTCTTATTCGGGTGTGACAGTGTCTTACTAACACTTATCTTACTCACATCTTACTAGCCATCTGCATATATATTCCCCTTTAAACTTGTGTGAATTGTAAATATCCATTGCTTCCAGGCTGGATTCTTCTTTATGCCTCCACAAATATTCTCATTTCCTCCAAAAGATTTAAATGCATTTTTATATATATATAAATGTATTTTTTTATATATATATAAATGTATTTTTATATATATATATATATGCTTAAGGATTATAAACAAGCAAGTATGCTTTAATAGCAAGATAGATGGAAATGTAGTTTTTTGCACATTAAAGCACTTTTATTCCAAACACAGCAGCTATTGTAAATGTCTCTCTAGGTCATTGTGCACTGGTATGTTTTCAGCTTCCTGTAAACAGAAGACGTCTCCTTTAAGAAAAAGGAATTTGTAGTGAATAGACACTTCAGCTGTGCATTTTAAACCATTCATTTAACTATGAAAGTATAACATTTCACTAATGCAGCAAAATGCAATACTTGAAAAATTCTCATGTCAGGATATGAGGTTTTTCATGTAACTTTTATTCAATATAAAATGTTGAAAATGCTATCTATCATTCTCTAATTTTGTTAATTCTCTAGATAATCCAGTCTTCCAGTTTTGCCAGACGTACTGGAAAATATTACATCAATGGTTATGTGTAATGACCAAGATAGAGTCATAAATTTGTTAATAATTTTAATTCTGTAATTCCTATTAGCATGATTTTTTCTTAAATTGATTCAGTAGAGCAGCACTAAACTGTCGAAGCACTACTCTGTTAAGCAATGTGCATAGTACAGTTATTCACAGTCACCATGAAAGAGAAGACTAAAGCAGTCAGCACTATTTCTGGGTGTCATGAAACAAAAAGTGGCTTTATCCTATTGGAGCTGATCCCAAAGCACATTGCAGATCTTATGACCAGAGAATTAAGGTTAAGAAGTCTGTTCTTGTCAGCTTTAACTTGGGTCAAGGGTATTGTTGGTTAATGTGCTTTGAGTTAAATATTAGCTCTTTATTTCCCTTAGGCAAACTGGAAATATAGTTTATATTTAAATTCTAAGCAGCGATTTTTCATTATTTTTTCTAGCATAATAGCTAAAATCTCTGCATTTGTTTTGTCCTTTGGTTTTTGTTTTCTTTTAAGGTCGCTTGAGTTATCCACATCCAGGGACTGACAATCTTCTGATGTTAAATGGTAAGTGCTAATCTTATAACAGTTTCTAATTATCTCTAGCTTAGCTTAAATCTGACATGTTGGTATAAAATCATACTATTATATTCTGTTATTGAATTACTTGTCTCTAGTCTTAAACACTGATGGGACTGTTGCCATTTTTCAGAGTTGAATGGTAAGAGCTAATCTTGCAACAGCCTTTCCTTGTATCTAGTTTATCTGAAATCTGAAATGCTCTTAATGATGCACTATTCTTTTTTGTTCTCAAGCAAACCAGTGGTATATTCTCCAGAGATCTGCTAGAAATCTATTCTACAGAAACAGGAATTAGGAAAATAAGAAGGCTAGAAAGGCATGGGTTTTTATTTTGTGTAAATAAAAGGAGAACTAGATACTTCATATTACATTTCTGTGAAATAACATTTTATTTTTGTTGGGTTTTTGGAACAGGCTTTGTCAAATGTCTCTAACTGCACAATATGCTGAAGTTAGTGTTCATGTTCACGTTCCTCTCCCAGTAGGTCAAACTTCATGAACATCTGCTACTCAGTGAAGGCATGAACTTTAGCCTTTGTTCAAGGCTAAAGAAGGAAGCAGAGCTTGGTAATCCATCTAAGTCAATAATAAATCAGGGGGTTTGCACACAAATGTTTTCTACATTGGGAAAATTAGAACTATAATGCCACAGCTTCTCTAGATTAAATAGCGTGGAAGCTGTTGTACACAAAGCAAGTACACTTTTGTCATTGACTTGATGGGTCTAAATGTTACCAGTAAAGACCTAATTATTAAAAAATACAGTCAGAATAGTTATTTCAGGTTTGTGGTTTTGTGGAGCTCTTTTTTAGTTGCGTTACCCTTCTGCACAGTCATTTATGTACATTTACGCAAATGTGTAGATGGATATAAAATGGAGAAAAGATCTAATTTCCCTCATGTAACACTGAGTAAATGTTTAAAATTTTAAGGAAATTCAGGCTTAGCTTTATGCCCAGTAAAGGAAAATATTGTACAACAGACGTTTGAAGAATTAGGTCCTTTGGTATTGAATAATTCTTCTAGAGTATCTTGAAAGGTGAAAATAGCTGCTTTACTATTGAAATAAAATTAGTGTTTAGCCCACACAGGCCGTAATCCTGATTCTAGTACATTGAATGTCCATATGCTAGATGTTACAACATTTACAACAGTTAACTTTGACTGCAACTGTAAGACTTGTTCTTTCAGCTGGTTTGTTCAGGTGGTATCTATGCAGATGTCATTACCTGCTGATTTATAATGAAGTGTTAGATGGGAGGTATTAAAAACTAAGCAATCTTGCGAGCAACTGGGAAATATTTCAATGGAATCAGTGTAAGAAATTAATATAATATTTTTTTGTTTTAATACTTAGAATGGTGAGCTTCTCTTTTTTAGAATTTTGTGTGCTAAAAGAGCATGTGGAAAGCATGGTTACTCTATGGGATATCTAGGAAAAAGGGGTTTTACTATTATCATGGACAGTGGCAAAATGCATCTCAGTGATACCAGTCTATCCTGAAAACCTCACAGAGCTAGAATATGCACTGAAGAATACCTTGTTTGTCATTAATGCTGGTGGGGTTTCTACTGTGGTTTGGAAGTTAGCACTTAATACGACTGCTGTCCTCTTCTAAAGCTGCAATATTATTTCCAGCTTTCAACAGGTGAGATAAAAATAACAATTTGAGTATCTAAAAGACAGGTACTGCAACACCTAATTTTCAGGTGTGCCCTTAAGGATTTATTTCAAAGCCTTGGTTTAGGCACCTAAGCTCTCTGTCATGTACATGGAGACTTTGATGCACCCCTGTTAGTGCAGTCCAGTACAATCACGTATACTGTTCAGAGCCGCCTCAGGTTGGAGTGTCTGAACTGCAGCTCCTTACAGCTCAAGAACAGAAGCTCTGGGAGCAGCCTCTGGAAAGCTCCAGCTGCTCAGACTCTGCACCACCTTTCTTTCTTAGATAGAATTAAGGGGCTTCCTCCAAACATGCGGTAATGAGAATTACACCTTGAACACTTGCTGATAAAGTTGTAGACTTGAGTTTTCTTCTCTGCTTAAGTGCATTCAAGCTAACATTTCCCCACATCCCTTTTAACATTGCCTTGGAAGGAGGAATAGGGAAGAGGAGAGTTGGTAATTCAGATTTGTCACTTACTTTCTTAGTAAGTGGTATAGTTGCTCCAAGGAGGAGCAGGAATACCAGACCTTCAGTAGAGAAAAGCACCAATACTTTTAAATGTCCTGAGCCCATCTACAGGCGTGCTAATACTTTAGGCTAGATCATGGCCCTCACTGGATTTTAGATGACTTGATTTTTCTGGACTGCTATCTCTGGACCCCAGTAGGGTTTGGACATGACCCAGGCTGGAATTCCTCTGCCCTTTAAAGACTAAGCACTTCCAGATAAAACATTCTTTTAGTTAGTTTTTCCACTTCTTAAATGATAGATCTTTTCCAGCTCATTTAAAGTGTACTTACTGAACTGTACCTAATATTAATATTTACAGTTTTCATTATTTAAATTAATGAAATGAACCAGAGGAAAGCTGATTTATGTGTTTCAATAAACTGTATACCTGATAATTATATATCTGTTTCAGCTCAAGCTGTAGAAAAAGCAATGTGGTTTTAATGACCATTATCTCTCAGAAGTCAAAAGATGCTTCAGAATAGGTTTACCCAAGTACATCTTTAATTGTCAACTTAGAGAACTTTTTTGTAGCAATAATACAACGGTCCAATTTGTTGGGGTGTAGGGTGTTTTTTTTCCCATTACAGGGTTCCCCCCTTTTATAGTTTTAATACATTGAATATTTTTAATGGCTGTTGAAACATAATTCAGCGCTTGACTAGTTTAGCAAAGGAGTATTTAATTTTCCATCTTAAAAATACTATATGGTTGTGCTTCTAAGAAAAGGTGTTTTACTTCAAAGAGAAGTTATCAAAATTCCTAAACAGAAATTGCTAAATGAGTTTCTGTAGTCTGTTGGGCAGCCATACTTGAGTGGTCAGTCGTAATGATCTTTTTCTGCCTTAAAATCTATAAAGATGTGATTTCTAAAGAAATCTTAATAGAATTTAGGCACCCAAATCCAATATAATAAAATGGGAATTAGGCACCTACCTCCTTTAGTCTAGACTCTTTGAGAAATCTTTGCAGTAATTTGTTTATGGATTTCTTTAAATGACAAGAATTAATGAAAAAGGCTTCATTACTTCACTGTCACGATTGTATCATCAAATCAAAAATATGTAGTGATAAATAGTATTTTATCTCACTTTCTATCATAAATGTCATAGTTATCTTTAAATATAGGAGGTTTGCCTAGTAGTTTTTCCTGTTATACAACATAATATTTTGAATTCAGCTAAGTCGTTCAGTTGAATTCTTTAAGTATGTACATATTTGATCTCTGGTATATATTTGGGATACATATCTGAATAAAATAGAAATGAAAGATTTACTATCTGTGTGATAGCATTGCTCATGTAGTATACAAAGTTGTTTGTATATTTTCTAGAAGTTAGGTAAACATGCACAAAAAGTGTATTTACTACTGCCTCCTATTTCTATCTTTCAGCTGATTTATCATTAATTTTTTTTACAGGTTTAAGCCTTATTAGTATGCAACTTTAGGGGTATAGAAACAGGTGGTTTTAACTATAAGAGGTTGTCTTTGTATATACAACACTTAAGGTTGGAAGATTCCAACATTATTTGACTTCATTTTTATTGGGCATCGTACTTCTTGCGTGTGTTGCCTAATTTATATTTTCTAGAATAAAAGTGTATATCTTACACTTTCTCAAGCATTTGAAATTTTTCAGAGTTTTTGGCTAATTAAGATATCCAGGTGTATAGACTAAAAGATACAAAAAATACATTTTTTTTTTTAATGACTTCTTCCTTCCTTCCTGAACTTGTTCAAAGAATAAGTTTAATCTCACTTTTGTTGTTGTTGTAAATTAATTATTTTCCTGCAATGTCTGTCCTTTCCCAAAGGGCTGTCTCCCCTGCAATTATTTACCGAAACATATGCACTAGTTAGGTAGATGTATATATTAAGTACATAAATATATATAAACCCTATGTATAGCTAAATCTATAATTATATATAATAGTTATATTTATACAGAACGCATGCTCTGAAAGGTGTAAAACATTATGTGTATGTAATTTTAACAATATAGAAATATTTCTGATTGAATCTAATACCTTCAGAAAGAATAATCTCAGCTTAAAATGTACTAAAAGTTTGATTCAGTGGAACTGTTTTCACAAGTAGTATCTGGCCTTTGAAAGAGAGTTTATACATATATGTGTGTAATGTGCAGAGATTAAAATACTGAAATTTCATGACGGTAGGATATATTTCCTTTAATACCATATTTTTAGTAACAGTAAGTTTTTGTACTTAGTGTTACTGAAGCAGCTTATCTGTAATATAACCACTGTTAAAGTCTGGATAAAAACAGGAGAAAATAACAAGTTCTGCAAAGCCATACATTTTGATGTTAATGACCACATTTATTGAAGCAGTGCCTACAGATTGTCTACGAATGGGATTGCATTTTTCTAGACAAAGAGCGGGAGAAAATCCCTGCCCAAACAAGTCTGCAATCTAAATGGACAGATAAATATCAGGGAAGGGGGTTTGCCTACAAGTAAAGTAATAAGTGTGACAACATCAAGTACAGTTATTTTCCCATTTTCTCTGATTTCATTGTTTTGCTGAAGCAAAGAATACACAAATAACTCTGGTACATCACTGTAATTTCCATGTACATAAAATACTGCAGCAGCTACTGTTTTAAGTTGAATTGTATTGGGGTTTTGTTAGCATTTTAATAACCCTTATGTGTTTCTCCTTAAAATTACTGTTCTCTATTTTTAAATGTTCTGTAACAAAATAATTTTATGCATATCAGCTTGTCTTAACTATGAAAATACAGGAAAATAGCTGAGCCGGTTTGCTGGGGAGAAGGGAGCAGAAGTGGCAAAACAAGAAAAATTACCAAGGCTTGTGCCTAAATATTCTTATTAATATACATTTATATATTATTATTTGAGAGAGAGCACAGCACTGCAGTCTTTGCTGTGGGTGTGAAGCACTTGAATTTTCCCTGGTTAGTCTAGTTTCATTTATGAAATTAAAAAAAAACCAAAGGCATACAGAGGTTAGGCGAGGGCTTAGTGACGCTACTGCTAATGCTGCATGGGAGACACTTTGGCCAAGAGTCAGAACGGACTTGTCCATGCTGCAGCTCTGACACAGAACTGTGTGTCTTGCAAGTGCCTCACTTCAGAGGAATACAAGGAGGAAGTTCAGCTTTAGTCTCCTTGTGCAGCAGCAACTTATGAGAGAACGTATTAGAATATATTATGTTTTGTGGATTGTATTTTGATGTGGGAAATCTGGATTTAGGTGTTTCCACTTGGTTAGATACCCTGGTCTTTTTGGAGAAGTGGGCTTTTCTGCTTTGGCTTTGGAGGATCTGAAAAATAAATAAAAAAAAAAAAAGACTATTCTCATCAACAGTAATTCTTTCAGATGAAAGAAAATAAACTTGAAAGTGAGTTTAATGCAAGTTGGATAGGAATATGATGACTGCTGAGTAAAGTCAGCAGTTTTAATGGAGAAAAAAGGACAAAAGAGATTTTTCAGAATTCTGTAAGGCATCTACTGAATTCCTAGTAGGAAGGGATCAAGATGACAAAAATCATACTTAACAAAAATTTTGAAAAACCCCATGCAAATGGGAGGTATCAGGGTGTAGGTATTAATGTGAGAACAGAGCAGTGAATGACATTTACGAATCACTGAGTTTATGATGCTGCATATTTCGGTGACCCAGAACCGTAGATGCTTTTTAGGAGAGATGTTTATGGGGTCCTAGCAAAATGAAAACAATGATGCTGAGACACAGCAATCTTTGTTCATAAATGTTCCTGTAACATTATGCTTTATAGTAATATTTTCTATTTGGATATTTATCTACAATGCTGTAATGATTAATCTTTCTCAGCTACAAAGTCTGTGAAATGGGAATAGAACATACTTTGTGGAAAAGTGAGAAATTACACACAGCTTAATAGTTTTTGTCTTAGTAATAGGGCTATTTTTAGTTTCCTAGCCTTCAGTCAGAGAAGCAATCACTATGGTCTTCTGAACTGTGGCTATAAGCACGATATCTTTAAGATTCTTGCAAAACTCAGAAGTTAGGAAAATCTTGGATTTACTTGCAGTGTGTCAGAAATTGTTGCTTTGCCTTTGTGCAGTGTTTTTGATACAATGCTATTTCTTGTGACTTGTGCCCTGATTTTGTTTGCCACCACAAGGAGTCTTTTGTTTCAAACAAAACCTTGCGGTTAATTTTCTGCTAGGTCTTTTCATGAAAAAAGAAGGTCATGGCTTATAGCATTTGTATTGTCAGTGCAAAGGACTGTACAAAGTGTTCCATGGACCAGGATGTTTCTGTGATTAATGCTTGCCACATGCTGTTTAAAGTAATATTTTCCTTTTTACAATTTGAATGCCCAGTGTGTTACTTAGACACTTGTGTAAGATATTAATCACATTTGTGACAATAAGTTACCATAATTGATGCATCCGTACTTAACATTAAGTTAAGATCGAGTATAAGGACACATTGCAATATTTTGAAGTATGTTCTAATGTCATTTTAGTAGTAAAATAGTGTGGTATTTAAGTGAGACTTTAATGCATTCTCATCAACAATTATCAGTAGCAAGTACCAATGCAGATTTTTACTTATCACCCACATAGTTCTTTGTAACTTAAATATTTTCGTATGTGGGCATGATACAGTTACTTGACATTTTACAATTTGTCCTTTGTTTGCATGCAGCGAGGAGTTATGGGCGAAGACGAGGTAATTCACTTCTGTTTGTTACAGTACAATTAATTCTGATTGAGCTGTTACTGATCATTACAATTAATTAATCCAGATTGTTGATTACAAACACTTATCTGCATGTTGTCTTAGTTTGGGGAAGATCAAGGGTGTGAGGGAAGGAGGGTGCAGTCTGAATTGTCATGATCATTGATCTCTGTTGTAGAGTGTAAATTAGAAATCCTTTAATCAGTTAAAGCACTGTACTTCTAATCATAATTTAGTCCATGCTAATGGCCACTGCTTGCAGTCATTGCCTCCTTTAAAAGAATACAGTTTACTAGTTCTTCTAACTCATCTTCTTTTGCTTCTGTAGAAGTGATATAGTTTTTCATCTGTATACACTCAGCAAGAAATCTAGTAGATAACTCTTAGAAATAGTAAACAGATTTTCATAGTATAAGCCAATACCTGTTCACTGATCTTGGAAAATCCATACTGATTAAACTTTGTGAGGATGTGACCTGTGCTTGTGATAAGGACCATGTAAAGTGTTCATCAGAACAATGAAATCCTTCAATAACTTGCAGCATTCACAACATACGCGTAAGTTCGTGTGTCTCTCTCTTGATCATCTGCATCGCTTCCTAACTGATTGCTCGGTAGCCCTTATGTAGAGAGGACTGATGATCTAGATCATGGTCAATGTTTGAACAGTACAATCGTGTTTTGATGATTCCTGGCAGATCCTGCTTAATTCTTTTCACTGTCATAAAACAAAAAGAAAGTGTTTAAAAGGGCTTATCCTTTTAATTCACAGTCACTAGGAGAAATGTGAAAGCCTAGCAAATTACCTTTTTGCTCTCTTCATCTGAGACCAAAAAAAAAAGAAGAGGAGGAAGAATAAAGTATTAAGAGTCATATAGAGCATGTTACTCTAAACGTGTTAATCCATTGTTCTCTGACATCTTAGCTGTCTGAGGAGCTACAGTGCTTTTGGCAAACCTTTACCCACGTTAAAGTAAAACTGATCTCTCTGGTATTGCTTCAGAACACGTTCTGAGGGTTTAATTTGTACTGGGAAAAGAGCCTTAGGTTGTCATTGTTCTTGGATCTGTGGGTAAAAAATAAATTATTCTGAGGTTTGTTCTTTATTTTTCTCCCCCTATATACTTGTGTGCATGTAAGCTGGAATTATCTAAGAAGTACTTTTAGGGAAAAACAACCATCATGTTCATGGTTTGAAGGAACACCTTCCTTAAGTATAAATTGAATGTTGTTTTTTAAAAAACAGAATAACAACTGGAAAAATAAAACTACACTTAAATGCTTTTGTGGCAATATTCTAATGCCAATGAGTTTATTAAAATTGGCATGTTTTTAAGTCACTTAAGGTTTTTTCTGCAGTATAGACACTTGCAGAGGTAAAGAGCAAATCTATGTGCTTTTCATAAAGATAACAGAGCTAAATTACAGTCACTTTAAGATGTTAAAAATAACTCTCATATTAGTGAAAATTCTTAATTTCCGCTTCTGCAGTTTCCTGTGAATTCCTTCAATTTGGGTCTTATTTCTTCCTTTAGCCACCTTTTCCTTTCACTGTCACTATAACAACAGTTCCATCTTTGCTGTCATTCACATCAGTAATTCAGAAATCTGTTATTGTATCCCGCTTTCTTGATCATGTAACCAAATCTTACCACTCCTTTGTATACATCTGTAAGATACGGTTAGTCTTCACAGTCTTCGTAACTGACGCTCATACCCGCATTACTCAGCTGCTGCAGTCTTCATAGCATGAGCGTGCTCCTCTTGTGTCTGAATAGATGATGTGCAAGAAGTGTCTGCCTGGCTGCTTCCTCCAACTGTGATAACTTTACTGCTTCTCCCTTGCTTCCTCACTTTTCTGCCCCATTAAGCACCAGCTACATGTTTCCACTTTTGAAGGTGCTCTGCTGATCTCTTACCTAGCTGTTGAACGCATCCTTATGATAGCAAGGAAGGATGCTGTCACTTGCTCCCCGCTGGTCATGTTCTCAAACATATATCACCGTTCTTAATGGAGAGGAGGAGCCTGCTACTGCTTCCTGCTTTTGCTGTATTCCTCTCCATCGAACGCCTACCTAAGACATAAATGTGTAATGCCACCGTAAACATATTGTAGTTGCTTAGTACAGTGCTGTAATCCTGCTTTTATATTGTGATCCTCATGATGTTTGTATGTTGTTTTCTATCATCTTGCATTTTCATTTTGTATTTTTGATGTACTATATTTTAATTACAGATTTAGATACCAAGTCGCTGCCATTAGGCATTAGCACAGCATAGGTCATTGGTAATGATGTTTGCTGTCTGTTCTCCAGCCTTGTCTTTAAGCACTTGATTCTCGGGAAGTCTTCTGGAAGTGAATGGTTTTCATAGTGTTCTCGCATCTAGCTGATCAGCACAGTGTTTGCAGGTGTTCCTGTGGGGCTTTCCTGGTAGCATTCTGCTGAGAGGGGATAGAAGTTACAGGTTGCAAGATGGCTCACAACTAAGGTACTGCAGCCTCAGGTGTCAGGGTCCTGCTGCTCCTGCGTATGGATTTGCAGTGGGTGAATCTGCAATAAGTTGGCTATTTGAGATGGAAAATTAACTTGCTTCCTGAAAGTGTGCTAGGTTTTTTGGTTTTGTTTGCATGCTTGATTTTGTAAGCAGTTGAATTAATTAATAATTATTTTTAAAAATGAGTGAGAAACAGGAGGAATTGTTTCAGAAGAAAGGGTGGAGTGTGGTATTTATTTTGCTTCACAAAAGTGTTTCTTTTAGGGCTTTTTGCAGTTGAAAGACTGACTGCTCAATTTGAAACAGTCATTGTTATTTCTGTTTTTAATCTAAAACAGTGCAAGCTTGAATAAGCTAAGATACATGTCCCGGTCTTCTAAGTTTTTTTGTTTTGGAGTTCTCTAAAATTTGTAGGGGAAAATAAGTGGGACAAAACTACCACGTTTTCATTCTTCCCTGCCATCTATACATCTGTTTTGATCAGTTTGCATTTGCAAAGCCATCCTGTGAACTTCTCAGATTTTGCACTTGCTTTTCAGGGTAACTATAATCTTACCGCAGATTGCTGCATGTTAGGAACCACCACAAGACTTCCCTCCAAAACTGTGGTAAATTTGAGAGTGAGAAGGATAAATCAGCCCTGTGATTCATTTCTCAAATGTTACATTTTGCCCATTTATTAAAATTAAATCCATTCTTACATTATCAGCATCAGATACCTTTAGAAGATAAAAGATACATGTTTGAAACTTCTTACTCTATACATGATTGTTCTGTTTCCCGCTGTTCAAATAAAGTATAAGACTTTCAGACATGCAGTAGTCATTCAGGTGATGGAAGTTACCAATTTAACTTGAAGCTAAACTAAAGGCAGACTAATGAAACTCACTTAAGCAGCCATTAATATGATCTCTTCATAAATAAAACTATTTAAAAACAAATTACTACTTTCCTACTGGATGCAGCAGAGTAACTACTACTGAAGATGTATGCTTAGAGCGATGTCAGCTTGCGATCTTGAACTTCATTTTTGAAGTTTAATACATTTTTCATTTTCCTAATTTGTCTTTAAACTAATGTATACTTTCCTAATATCTTGGTATTTTCATTTTTACTTTCCAGACTGCTACTCCCCCATTCCCTAAAACTACATAAGCATGTACTGCCACGGAAGTATTTTAATGTATATTACTATCTTTTCTTTTTAAGGCCGTTCTTCCCTCTTCCCAATAGATGATGGTTTGCTGGACGATGGTCACAGTGATCAAGTTGGAGTCTTGAATTCACCTACCTGCTATTCAGCCCATCAGAATGGAGAACGAATTGAGCGTTTTTCTCGGAAAGTGTTTGTTGGAGGTCTTCCACCAGACATTGATGAAGGTGAGCTGCCTGCAAACTAAGCAAATTAAGTTGGTAGGGTGAAAAAAAGAGATATTTCAAAAAACCTGAACAAAGTAGTAGAAGTAATGTAGCCAGCAAAATAACGTTGTGTTGTTAAAAGGCTACAACTGTGTATATTTTTAATGAGTTGATGGGTATGTTGAGCTTAGTATCATTTGATGTCATCCTTCTCTTTTGGTTTTGAGATCTTTCAGTTGTCTCTGATTCTGCACTTGCAAATTGTAGAGTTGCATGTGATGCCTGGAATTTGTGCTCGTGCTTACCTTGCATATTCCTTTCAAATACATCTTCATAGTGTTCTCTATCTGTGCATGCTTTATTCTCTATTCATAGAAAACTTCTATTCGTAATGGAATTTCAATTTCTATTTTACTATTACCTGAAGATCTCAGAAGTGGTTTAGAAAGGTTAATATTATTCCTATTCATAAATAGACAAACTAAGGCAGAGGAAGGTCTTGTGGCAGAGCACTCTGTGATGCATTGGACATGGAATGTACCACAGAAGCTCAGATTGTTATGTGATGCAGTTGGAATTGTTTTGTACAGTAGTGCCGATTTGAAATAATCTTGCTGTTTGATATTACGTTTCTCCTGTGCAGATAAATGTAAATTACATGCTAGATTTGTAATGTAAACTGAAGTCCCTTTACAAGGATCATTGTATTCCTAGAGTAACTTGCAAACCGAATAAGCTGATTGCAGTTAATTAACTTTCAGACATGGAAAGACCATATTTTGTTTTCATCTTCATTGTGATGCTCTCCTGCAATATACTAAGGGATTTATTTTAATATACTTCATTTTTTGAATGCATTTTAGTTTCTAATTCAAATGTGCACTGTTGCCGTTAATACAAATGCTAAACAAAGACACAAGGAAATATATTTTCTCTCTTTCCTGCCTGTTTATGTGCTGATGGCAGGATGCAGCTGAAAGAAATGGAGCATATTTGTGTGCAATGAGTTATTGCTGTTGTAGAGTTTAGAGTGGTTTAATGTTTTCCTTCTGGCCAAGGTTCTTGCAGTCAATGACAGGAAGGGATGACTGGTATAGAGAGACATCACAAAGGTGTGCAGGGGTCATACTAGATCTTGCAACAGATTTATTCACGTTTATATTAGAAGCACCTCTAAATAGATAGTTTGAAGTTTCTGTGCCTGATCTGTGCATGGTATCTGCTGGAAACTGCTATCATGCTAATTGTGGTGGTACTCATTGTGTAATGAGTATCTACCTACAAGGCTCTGAACAGCATATCGGTAAATAGTTTCAATTGCATTCAAACCAGACTCTGAATTTAAGGAAGTGCCACACCAGTTTTCATCCCTGCCTTTAGTTGCCCATATGCTTCTGAAAGACCTCAGTTGTTATGCAATAAAAACAAATGTAAGCTTAAAATTACCAGAAATGCATTGCAAAAGTGTTAACACTTTGGAAGATGTGTCTGGTTTAAGTTTTCTGTTCATGAAAGTTGGAAATTGTATTCCTTTTTTTTCCTTGAAATGTCGGCCTTTGCTAGAAACAAAGAGCTTTTCTTGATAGTACTTTATCATTGAGTTATGTCATTTATTTTAACTGCAACCATTACACCTGTTTTTAGATGAAATTACTTCTAGCTTCAGACGATTCGGGCCTCTGGTAGTAGACTGGCCTCACAAAGCAGAAAGCAAGTCTTATTTTCCACCAAAAGGTAAGAGAGTTGGAAAGTTTTAACCTGTTACTGAGTACAAATCTTACTCTGGGGAACCCACATCTTTTTCTAAAGGGTATAATTTACAATCCCTGTGAGCAGTTAATTCTGCACGTTCAGGCATGGTTCCTTTACCTACCAAGTCTAAAACCTGAGAGTGTTGTTTTAGTATTGTGCCTGGTTCAGTGCTGGACTCCATATATCGGATCAATGTTACATAGTTGTACATGTCATTAATCCTAAATTCTGTCTTTACATTTCTATATAGTTTCCGAAACTAAAATTTGGTCAAATTTTTAAACCTAAATCTTAGATAAAAAATTTTCATAGCAAGTAGCAAGCAGGATTCAGAAGGATGCATTTGGGTATCTGATCAAGAGAATCAGTGTTATGTTTATTTCAGTTTTAGGATGTGAACTTTCTATTGAAGCATGAATTATCTTTTTCGATAAATAATCAAGTACTGATGTTTTAACTATTTCTAGTGCTGCTGTTAGACTAGATTTTTTTTTTTAATATCACTTACGAAGTATTGGAAGAGTCATTCTATGCATAAATTAAATTATGCAGCATATCTCTGTACCTGTATGATTATGTATCAGTACATATAAAATCAATGCAAAAATCTGATCCAGGTGTGAAGGCAATGCAGAGATTATTTATTTTGTAGAGAACGGAGCAATTCAGTCCATCCTTGGAAGTGACAAAAGTGGGTATATAGTGCCTTTATAAACTGATTCTTCATTTATTTATCTGACCATCTATGCTGGGAAAAAGACAGGATTATTATCCCAGATGGGGCCTCTAAAGAGTGAGAAATTAAATAGAAAGTACTTCAAAGTATTTAAGAACACAACAAGGAAATTCTAAGACAAAGAAACTTGGCTTTTTCAATTGTCAGCCTGGTACGCAAAGCTACTGTCAAGTTAAATTTGATTATTCTAAGGAGTGTGCCACTCTTCATAAACTACCAAGAGAAATTCTTGAGGAACTATTTGAGGAGGATGCATCTCACAGGGTCTGTAATGGCTATATAGAAGAGGGAACATGGAGTACATTCTTACCGGAAAGTAATGAATTCTGGCATTTATTTCCAAGGAGATAGTCCTCTCTCAGCATCTGAACATCCTGAGGATGTATTTCCAGACTACTTCATTTAATAAAGCTTTTTTTTATATAATATAATTATATTTATAATAATTTATAATAAATATTTATAATTATCACAGTAAAAAATAACTAAATAAAAAAATCTGTATTGTAAGCAGAGCTTCTTAAAAGCAGAGAATACAAATAGAACTTAGTCTGTTGATCTAATCGCAAACTGTTAAGTTTGATTTCCCATGATTAACTGATCCTTATTTGAACTTTAATAACACTTACTGTTCTTCAGTCGTAAAACTATTCTATTGTTCAGTTTACTACATTATTCATATTGTTTTGTAATATAGCATAATACATTTAAAATACAGTGTAGGTTTCTCTTTGTAGATGCTCTGGAAATATAGTTACTATTAACTGCTCGATATTACTGTGTTTATATCCCTTTTTTTCAGTGCAATAGATATGGCATGTGATTATTTTGTATACAGACTTAAATTCTTCTTTCTTAAGCATTATGTGTGCAGGCAAGAACTGTGTGTACGTATATTTAATAAGATGTCTGAAAGTGCTAAAGATAGGCTAAATACTAAGAAAGCCTTGAGCCTGATTTAGAAATATACTGTATTAGCCCAGGGAGTTCTTTTTTTTACTTTTACTCTCCAATTTCTAGTTTGTTACTGTGCACGGAGTCAATTCAGTGTATATATTTTTGTTTGTTCAATCTCATTAGAGATTTGACATAGTATTATCTTCCAAAGGCATCTCAGAATTATCCAGTTCTGGACTGATTTACCTAATAGTCTTGGCTGTGGTGAAGAGATACAGATACAGCCTGTGTTTTTGTTTTTTGAGGGTTTTATTTAAATCTTGGTCAGTTTTCCAGGCTATGGTTTCTTCCAGGCTCTCTGCTTACAGGATGTCGTCAAGGAAGGCTAAGTTCCTAATAAGTATTTCCATATTGAAGAAATGCAAAAAGTGTCCTGATCCATCAAGGCTGGCTGCCTCCTGAGAAACACCAACTGCTTATTCTTAACTAATTACATTTTGTATTGGTTCACCACAAAATTAGGCCTAAATAAACAGGAATTTTAAAAACTTCACACTAATGTTACAAGGAAGCTCTGTTCTGCAGCAGAAAAAAATTATTCTGTTGAGATCAAAGGACAAAGCCTGTAAGTGATCTGCCAACTGTAATGGAGAACTCCTTCCTTTCTGTCTTGCCACTGTTTATCATAACTGCTGTTTTTACGTAGTTGGCAGATATACTTATTTATGAAACAGTACTCATGTCCAAAGCAACTTGCTGAGGTGAAAAAATGGTGCTGTGAGGAATGGAAATCCAAAGAAGGCCTTTCTAAATATGTCCAGTTGTTTGTATGCTCTGTACTATTTACAGTCTGTATCAAACTGAGGATTATCTGATTTAAACAGAACAGTATCCCCAGCCTTTTCTAGTTGTCTGGGTGTTTCTGTTGCCTTCTCTCTCAGCAGTTCTGCATAGCTTTGTTTCTTCAAGGTTCTTAACTGCTAATTTAGAACTGACTGAAAAAAATAGGTTGAAAATGTTCTGTTTCTGGTTTAAGAAGCAAAACCCCAGGTCTATCCAAGTTCTATTTCACTTGTTGCCAGCTTACTTGATTGCAGTGGGTAGGATTGAACTCTGGATTCAAGCAAGTAAGTGTAGGTGTCCTCATGTGTGATTAGTGTGTAAGCTTCCTTTAATCAATGGAAATCTGGCCTGTACAGTCAGTGGAGTATAGAGGGCTATTAAGGTCACCGTAACATAAGTACATTGAGCTTGATTCATTTACCCAAACCGAGGATATTGAAAAGATTTACACAGGTCTTGCAAATGTGGTGCAGCATCTATGGAAGCCTGATACCATTCTGGAGCACCATCTGAAGGTTAGCTGAAGTCCTGTAGAGGATAAATGGTGCTAGACACCTCCATGTCCCACTTAGCTGAGTAACCACCCAGTCACCACTGACTACATTAACTGGATCTCTGTACTACAGTAGGAGCTTAAACGCAGTCCCTGCAGAAATATGGAAATAAGTGTTTGGGTCTTGAAGTGAATCCTGCTCCCCTCTACTCAAAAGCGCCACTGCTAATGGATGCATTACAGTGGTATCAGCCTGCATTTTTTCACTTCAAGTATATTTTGGAGTTCATTCTCCATCAAAGATGACTAAACTGAAGAATAGAAAGAACTATGGTTTAAAGATTAAATTTAATTAATATGGTTACGAGATCTTTTTAAAGAGGAATAGATTAAATGCTGTATGTCCTTCTCAAATGTGAATTTTTCCCATCATCAAATACAGTTCTATTGTCTGTATTAGCCTGCCACTTACACTGATTCTTTCTGATTTAAGCTAAGGCACAGCATTCTGTGGGCAAGAATTGCACTGTACTGGGGCCATTTAGTCTCCTCTGGTGAAAGTGTCAGAACAGTAGAGGAACCAACCCCAAAACAAAACTGTGCTGTGTGGCATGGACAGTGCCATACTGGCTTGTAATGATTTTCTTGACTCCTTCTCTAAGCCACTGTCAATAAGAGTTAACTGGAGTTTGATAGAACTTAAAGCTGCTCACTGATTTCTACAGGGTATGCATAGCAGAAGAAGCATCCTTTCTCCTTCTGGTAAACTTCCATATTACTATGAAATAAAGAAATTATACCTAGCTCAGAAAATCGTGTTAGGTATCAGTGTACCAGTATGAATCTAGTCTAGAACGCTTTGCTTTTGATTTGCTCTTTGTGTAATAAAAAAATTGAAAAGGTTTAATTTGGTAACACATCTAGGACTCCAATCTTGTCTGATGGGCTTTCTGATTACAATGCTGACACATTGCATTAAAAAGAGGAAAGAAATTAATTTCTTGGTCTTGTTTAATTAAGAGAGATGTCAGCTCAGAGTAGGGCTGACTATAACCAGCGCAGTATCTTTAGGTATCAGGAAAGCCAGTTACCATCTCCAGAAAGATTCGTTTATTATTTGAGGTAATTTTCTGAGGACAAGTATTACCAAAATCACCCACACTGGTTGCCTTTGAAAATAGGAGTATTAGTAATAGTTCTAGTGTTACACAGAGGAATTTAGTCAAGTGATAAAAGCTAACAGGGGTTACCTAAACGTTGTCTCCCAGAGGAGGCATAAAATCTGGTAGCGGAACAAGAAATTTTTATGAGACTGTGTTTCATCTAATACTTTTCGCCTTATGAAATATGTACAAAACATACAAGCTTTGTCTCTTGGCAAGCAATATCTGTTCATGACCTGCTCCTGTTGGTGTACATATGACCCAGAGGTATGAAGCAGCTTCCTTCAAAGAAGTAGCTTTGCTTTTCCATTGTAAACAGACTTGCATTGCTGTTGGGTGTGAAGCTGTTAAGTGACTGATACAGTACACAAAAAAACCCAACAAACCAGGGAGTAAAGCTGTTTTGTAGTGCAGTAAAACACCTCATACTCGTCATCCTACCTCCCCACCGTGTTTCACTGTGACCTGGACTTTCTATCACACATGGTAATTGTAGTTCAGTACTACTCCAAAAAACCTAGTTAGGCACTTGAGCTTTTTCATCATGTTTATGCATACAACTTACCACCACCATACAAGCTTTGTAGACATTAAACATAAATAGTTCATGAGTTATGGATGTTATGGATGTGGAGTTCTGGAGGAGGTGGAAAATAATCCAATAAAAGCATATATTGTGAAAGCGGAAAGGGGTAAGAGTAAAGCTTGTGCCATACAGTTGTCAGCATGTGGTAGCTCTAGTAATGAGGAGCCCTAATTTATGATGTCTAAATGAAGTACCTAAGATAAGAGTGTAATTTCCCTTTGCAAGGACTTTCTGGCTTGGCTAATGAGTATAGGCTGGTTGCCTGTGTAACTGGTGTTCTACACTGGAGAAGTCTATAGCTAATTTATAACTGGTTTGTGCCAGGAAATGCACCCTGGTACAGGGCAAGTGATGGAGAGTGGTTTGTATATGCAAGTCTAGCATTCTTTGGAAGGGATTGGCTGTCTCTGTATAGGGCTATAAAATGCAGGACCTGAGCAAATAATCTTCTCTAGATGGTTTTCTTCAGCAAGAGAACTGGTTATTTTCCTTCAGGCTACACTTTGAGAGCAAACTAAAATGAAATGTAAATCATTGCAGGACTAGAGCTGTGGGGCAAAACTATAGCCAGAGCAAATTTATAGTACAGGCTATACCCTTATTTTCTCTGCATCTTCAGAAAGGGTGTACTACAGCTGAGTTCATGACTCAAGCCTGTCTGATGCTTAAAGCTAAGTGGGATGAACCCAGACATGGGTACATGTTTTGCAGATAACATTAAGAAAGCAGTATTAATGAATAGTTTTGGTATTGCTTTCCTTCTGTTTCAGATGTGGTAGGATGCAGTAGTCCTAATTGGTCCCTCATCAAATTCTTATATTTGAATTTTCTATCTTTTTACAAGCTGCTGCAGTTAAGCATATCAATAGCTGCAGACATACAAGTGATAGATCATGTGGAGACACTGACCATCTGTATGTATATAGCTATACGGCAGTAACTCTGATTTGCTTTAGGGTAAGAACTGATGGAAAATCAGCATCTGGCAAAATATTGTACTTCTGGCTGTGAGTCTTACTTGGTATGTCTGATCTCTTAGTTGATCTCATGTGCATTTAGCCCTTACTTTGATTAATCAAGTTTTTGCACTCCCCTCATTCTTGTACCGAGTTCTCCATTCAAACAGGAATGTGTGTGCCTGGCGTCCACACAAGTAAGGACAGTTACACGAGTCTGGGATCACCCATGCCAGTCTGCCCATGCCCTCACTCATTGAGTGAGTTTTGCATGGCTAATTTGTGGATTTTAAATTCTAAGATAAATACTGAAAGATACCCCCATTGAAACAGATTTTGAATCTAAATAATTACTAATAAAGCTTAAGTTAAACAGGTTGTCCCTAAAAAAAATACTGTTCCGCAGTGAAAAACAGAGTTCACGAGGAAGTGCTTCAGCCCAAGCCCAAAGATTCCCTACACCATATTTCTTAAACTAAATAAGATTTACATAAAAATACAGAATACATAAAACTTCTCATGTGTCCCTTGTAGGTAGCTGTGATAGGACCGTGGTGCGAGAGGTAAGAAATGAGGTACAAGTTACTAGAAAGACCAGTATAGTCCTTACAGCTTCTTCTTTAAATCCTGCTTTTGTTCCCATATATCAAAAATCAGTCGTGCATTTCTCTAATTTTATGTTCTTGTTAACACATTGATTCTTTAATGCTCTTCAAGATGTACCCTACCATCTTTGCTTTGACGACCTACAATAAGAAATTTCCAGGGGCTAGCTAGCTTCTCTCAGAAATACAGTATAATTTCCAAAAGGCTTGTTAAAGCAGCCACACTCCCTCTTGCCAAGCCCACTCGAGCAGCTGCTTCAGAATTTATTTTTCCATCCAAGTAATAAAACATAACTTCATGTGAAAATTCCACACTTGGTAGAAATCTCAGAAAGAAATGTGGATTTATGGTCCTTTTAAAGTTCCTTTTAGACTATAACCCTAATTGCACTATCGGGCACCTATTAAGTAACATATTTTATATATATCATTATACTGTAAGGTGTTCTAACGTGTGAGGTTCTCTGCTTGTCTGACTGTCTGTTTTTACTGTAGCATTAAATAAGCATTTTAATTCCTATTTTTGTAGTGTTTGGGAGGTTTGCTGGGTCACTTATGTAACAAAGTACTTTGATCTAATCTCTAGAATAGAGATTAGGCCTTTGTGCCAAGTTGGATTTTCATTGTGTAATGTCTGTGGCTGCCAATGAATTATGCTCAGCCTAGGCTTTCAGTACATGATAGAGCAGAAGTGTTTACTTTTATTTGGTTATTAGTCTCTCTTGACCACTATTTTAAGGATAGAAGTTCTGCTGATCGTGGGAAGGTAGTACATAACAAAAAAGATGACTAATAACAAAGAATTGGGTTGACTGACTTTTGGAGTAAACTCATTTGTATGGAAAAGTCACTGCTAAAGACGGTTAAGAAAAACAAAGATAAGAGGAAAAAATACTAGTTGGTTTGGCTTTTTTTCCAGGTTATGCGTTCCTCCTGTTCCAAGAAGAGAGTTCTGTTCAGTCCTTGATTGACGCCTGCATTGAAGAAGATGGAAAGCTCTATCTATGTGTTTCCAGTCCTACTATCAAGGACAAGCCAGTAAGTAAACAGTACATGGCCTGCAGGCTGTAACTGCCATCTGTCTAAAGCTGCATTTGAAATGATGATGGTGAAAATAATCAAAAGCAAAGTACCGTTTGCAGAGCTCAACATCTGGAACAGTTGGGTGATTTTGAAATTGTAGTGTTTTGAATCAATAGGCTTAAAACAAACACCTAGACATGCTAAACTAATGGGGTTATGACTGTTTGACAGTTTATGTAGGCTGATGAACACATACCCATGATGTAGTGAAACTTTAAGTAGCATACTATTTCCTTTCCCAATTTAATAGGTTCAGATCCGTCCCTGGAATCTAAGTGATAGTGACTTTGTGATGGATGGTTCCCAGCCGCTTGATCCTCGAAAAACAATTTTTGTTGGAGGAGTCCCTAGACCTTTAAGAGCTGGTGAGTATAATCTGTGTCTGTTTTTAATAGTAGGAGATTATTGGAAATAATTTGAACCATGCATGCTTTTGTATAGTGATGTATGGATAGGTACTATACATATAAAAATAGAAGACTGTCCTGATAGTTATAACCACAGTACAATATTTGTGTATTCTTACATTTCTCTACTAATGGTTTTCATCTGGCTTTGGCCATAAATCACTGTTCATCATTGATCTACTAGAAACTGTTACATGTCTAAAGCTGTAGAAAAGATTTTGGTCGTATTAGCGAAACTGTAGTGTAAGCTCTGTCACAGAAGAGTTTGTTGGTTGTTTTGGTTTTTTTTTAAAATTATGCTATGCAAACCTTTCTGCCATGCTCCATGACTGTGTGGAGCTCTTATTTGTACTTGCTTGTCATTGTGCATTAGCTAGTCTCTTACTTCTAAGAGTAGCTACTTCTATCAGGTTACAGTTACTCTTGCTAATATGGTCAAAGCAAAAACACATGTGATGGAGTACTTGAAGGAGTAGGAGGAAACAAGAAATTCAGAGAGCTAGCACAGTCTGTATGGCACAATACTATACGAGATTGCAGGACTCTTTCTAGGCTTTTGTTGGAGTGTGAAGGAAAAATTAAATGTTTCTGTAGCTGTGGAATGGTTGATCTGCAGCCTGTGCAGTGAGCTTTGTGAGATTGGTTGCAGTAGCCTTTTACAACATTTTATGATGGCCTTCTAGTAAGTAGGTTGAAGTGAATGTTGGAAGTAGAAGCATAACATACAGTGGTGCAAATCCCATTTTCTGTTAGGATGACTCCTGGACTTCATTAGTTTTCCATAGTTTGTAATGAATGTTACTCTTAGAGAAAGATGAGCTTTCAGATGGAAGGCGTAGGAGAACCAAGAAGTGATAGTAAAAATTTGCTGCATAAAGAATCTTAAATCTTTCTATCTTGGACCTCCAATGCTCAAGCTTTTCTGTTATTTTACTTTAAGGCTGTACTTTTGACCATAGTACAAGCTCTGTAAATGAGCATAAACACAGTATGTTCTAACTGCAGATTAAATTTTCTTTAAATTCAGTCCAAATACTCCAGATTACTATGCTGAATGTCTGTGATAAATGTCATGGATACATTCTTATGCTTAGCTTTCAGATGTCCTGTATATGTGAAAATGAAACCTTTATGGCATTGTGAAGTAAGAATTGTGACTTCACGAAAGCAATAAAGCTTTAGGAGACTCTTCAAACAACTGTTGACTGCTGACACCTTTATACCCCAATACAGTGGATACTAATTCTGGAAAAATTAGTGTTTTCCACCTAAATGAATTGCAAAACTGAATTCAGTGTAAAATATCACTAGAGGTTTGCTAAAATACTTGATCTGTAAAATCTGAGATTTTTGAACTTTGGTAGCTATGGTAAATGTAGAGATAATCAAGATCTGTGTGGCTGATGAAAAGATGCTAACTACATCTTTAAATTCAAGTAGGTAATAGAGCATCAGGACAGCCAGAGAACATGTACCAAGGAATTTGTGGCATGTGGACCTATTTTATACAGCTTACATTCCATGGCTGCCCAAAAAGTCTTTTGCTGTAATCCCCTGAAAAAAACTGCCCTGGAATTTCAGTTCCAGGTTATCAAGGACTGGAAGGACTTACAGTTCCATTGTTCCTTCGATGTATATAGCCACAGTGTGAAAGATCTGTCTGCTGAGTATTTCGAGGTTTATTTAATATGTTTTTATATTTCTTCTTATTACTGTTGTATGAACTGTTGCAAAATTATTAAAATTAACTTTTCTGATATTTTTAAATACAAGCATGCTATATAAGTTTGTACTGTAAGAACAGTTTAAATAAACATTATTTTGTTTCTTAATAGTGGAATTGGCTATGATCATGGACCGTCTCTATGGTGGAGTTTGTTACGCAGGAATTGATACTGACCCTGAGCTGAAATACCCAAAAGGTGCTGGACGTGTTGCTTTTTCCAATCAGCAGAGTTACATTGCTGCCATCAGTGCTCGGTTTGTTCAACTTCAGCATGGCGATATTGATAAGCGAGTAAGTTATACAGAAATTTAAATAAATGAATAAATGCAAGAGTGATGATCTGTAAAAGAACTTGGGGTGTGGTACCATTGCATTTGATTGGCTTTCATGCCAGCTTCTACATTTCTTCTAGTATTCCTGTAACTCCTCTAGTTCCAAGAGTTAAACCGTGAATGCCCCCAAATGAACAACATGCATTCCACAGAGCACCAGTTAGTTCCTTGGACATATGTTAAACCATATGTTCTTCTATTCTGGAGTTCCTGGTTTTGTTGTGTATAGGCAAAGGGCTTGAAAATCTTTTTCTCTCCCTTGTTCTAATGAAACCAAATACTGTGATAATTCCTCTGTTATTCATAAGGAAGTCTAGTATTCATTGGTTTCAGATTAGCCTAATATTTGCAGCTGGCCTTAATTTCAGCCATAGTTGTCAGTGCTCAGCAATAGAGAAAATCAAGCTCAACACCTAAATTGCAAAATGTCTTATCCTTTCTGTTTGAAAGGGCCCTTTTAGTATTTACCAATGTACATTTCTGGTTGCTACAGATGCTTATTGCTACCTAAAGCAAAACAAACTTCTGTTATGAAGGCTAATGAGAAATATAAGAGTAGCAAAGGAAACTGGCATATAAATTCTGTCAGGTTTAAGTGTCTAGTTTTGATGTCAAAGCTGCAGAGGTAGTCACTGTTATTAATATATGTTCTCTTTTTTTTAAAAAAAAAAAAAGGTCTTAGAGAAAGAAGGGTTGAGTAAGTAAAGTAGTTCAAGGTCCAGCCTCCTCTAGAGATCAAAGACATGAGAAAAAGAAAGTAGTACAGTTAACAGAAGTCTGCTGTAGGGAGGTTGCATGTGCTTCTCTCCTTTCAAACAGACAGAGTAATACAGCTTTACATCTGTCTCTCAGATACCAGTTGCCTAGTGAGCTGAAATCCCCAAACAAGGTCCTTCCCAGAGACTGAGTGGGTCAGAATGTGGGTTGTGAAATAGGCTTCACAGTAACTTGTGACGGCTGCATTTTGCTGGTGGGATTGCTGTCCTGGTGACTTGCAGCTTACTTTGACTAATAGCTCTACCTTTTGGCCAATTGCATAACAGGAAAAATGGCCTTGACACTGTGACTGTGAGGGGAGATAAAACTATTGATCATCTTGCGTTTGAGTATTTGGACAAACTGCGGGTAAGGAGCAGAATCCAGAACCCCTTCTAAAGAAAAGCTGAATGGGTCATTAGGTTCAGAATTGGGTATAGCTTAGTGTGTTTCAGGAACCATCAGTACATTTGGCTATGAAATGACCTCACTTTAAAACTAGAGGTAGACAGTTGGGTCCAATCCAGACTAGTTCTCCCTCACTGGTGGGAGACTTAAACCCTGTAAATCAGGGGACGCTTTTATCTTTGTCTTCCTCTTCCCATGGGAGCATCCTTTGCAGTAGAGGTAGACTGACAGTGCTCTGTTATAGGAGAATGGAAGGCATGAACCTGCCTTTGAAGGCTGCACTTCCAAGTAGGTTGGTTTGTTGTTTTGGGTTTTTTTTATGATGGGTCATCAGAGATTTTTAAGGGCTCTTTGGATGCCAAGCAGACATCTGAAATGGCAGTGTTTGCTGTTGGCAGAGAAAGGGATATAACTTGTAATGTCTGATAAAACACTGATGTGCTTAAAGGAAGGTGGGCAGCAAATCTCCAGTAAAACAGTGGGCATGTGCTTACAGGCCTCTTGGTGTAGATTTTGTGGGTTTTTTCCCTGACCCAAGCTCCAAGTACTACATTTCAGAAGCACAGCATTTGAGTCATATATAAGAGAATTTACAAAAATAGTCAAATGATTTCTTCAATCACTATTACAAAAAAGAAGAAAAGATGAAAGAAACAAGCCTACTTGGTATCTGTAGATAGCTCTTCATGGGCTGGAGAGGTTGGGAGAAGAGAGAGGGAGGATCTAGGCTTTCTCTTTAAATATTTGAATCCTCACAGTTTATTTTTCAGTTGTCATAATTTGTGTTTTCTTTAGTGTTGCTTTTCTAATTCTTGAAGATTATTTTTTTGACTCCAGTATTCTCTTAATATGGAATTTTGGTATTTTTATTAGCATTCTTGGTTTTTATTTTTAATGTTTGCTACTCCATTAGTAGCAACTTAGGTGTTTCACTTGCAAAATATGGCAATGCCAAATCTAAGTATTGTAATAAATTTGCCTTTAAACCTTGTGACGGGGAAGGTTTATGAACTTCTTTGTTTATTTCAGGGGAGTTTTAATCTTTATTTTTAAAATAATCATCTCAAATCATATGGTCAGTCCTTGTTATATATAAAAAAAAATTATATAAATATATTTATACAACCCAGTTATTTGTGTTACTCAGGAGTAATAAGAGAACAGCCTCTTTCTAAGGAACATCTTAACGCAGCTGTTTCTGAAAGTATGAAAAAAGCTGTTCTCAGAAATAGTTTTTTGCCTTATGGAGTTTACACACATGCCTTTTCAGGCTCTGAAAATACTCTGAAATCAGTATTACTGCTGACTTAGAGCTGAGCAAGCAATTTGTGCAAATCTGTAAACTACTGTTTTTACAAATGAGGAAGATAGTCCTACTTCAGGTACTGCCTTCATCTGACGTGCATGTGTATGCTGGCTAATAAAGCAATATATTGCATACTAAACTGAAATCTTAGAGGCAGACTGTTCTCCCACCCTTTGCCTTAGCATAGCCTTTCTATACCAGTTATATCCAGTTTCTGTAGGTCTGCTGACCTTTCACATTCTTCTCATAACCAGTTTGTCTGTGGAAAAGTCTTTTTTCTTAGCTAAATTTTGCAGTTCACCTGTTTATCTTTCTGAACTTCAGTGCAAAGTATTTGTAGCATTTTTTTTTGCACATGCTTTTTCCTACCTTAATTGGAAATCCTAGTGTCACAGTGGCTTAACAAACATTGTCTGTGATCTTGACTTCTCCCTTACTTAAGTACTCTGCAGCTTCTTTCCACCTCTTTTGATGTGTAGATATGTTTAGTTTCTCTAACAGATGTTTTTCTTCAGTGAAGTGCTCCTCATCCTGTTTTATCGTATAAGAAAGCTCAGCTCCAAACATTTCCTTGAAACTTGTTTGGAGTTTTAGCTACAAACAATTCCTTAAAATGTTCTTAGGCTTTCATATGGCAGCAGTCTGCATCCACTTTGTGTGATATTTCCTTTCCCCAGAGTGTTTCTCTAATATATTTGAAGTCATCTTCAAACCGATCTTGGTGCATTAATGCACCAATGCTTGAAGTACATGCTGCTTCATGCTTTCAGTAATTCTGAACCACAAACACAGTTACTGCGTAAGGTGCTTGTTTATGGGGAAGTTTTGAGTGTAATTTGTGATAAGGCACGTCACTGTAGTGAAATACAGGTTACTGACTATAGATCACTGGAAGAAGCGTACTCTATTTCAAACACAGATGTGTTTGACATGTTAAGTATGACCTCTACTTCTGAAGTTAAGAACATGAAGACTATTCCGCTGTAAAAGTTTGGGGTGGGTAGCTGTTCGTGTAAATGTTTTCCTCTGGAGGCACAAGTTTGTATTATTTGAAACATCTTCTGCCTGACTGTAGTACATAAAGTCAATGGCTATATGGAGATTCTTCTCAGGTAATAGTATCTCTGAAAATAGTATCTCCTACAGCTGTGAGTTTTAGTATGAACTGGAATAACTTTTTTTGCCAACAAAAGGCCAAAAATACCATCTTTAAACGTGAGGAAAATGTGGAAGACAACAACGCATTCCTTAATGATGGAGTCAACTCATTTTGTGTTTTATTATGAAATTATTCTTCCTGTCTGGCAGTCTGTAACAGCTCAGGTTTGCAAAGACATAATGCAAATTTACCACTGGACTCCTGCCACTTTTCCACTCTGGCAGTCAGATGAGTTTGGGAGAAAGAAGCTGCATAAGACAGGTGTTTCTAGCAATCTGTAGACTTGCAAAATGGTCTTTTAAAAATACTTCCAGAAATACATTAAATACAAATTTCTGTACAGCTCAAAGCCACAAAAAGGAAAAGCTCTAAATTTGACCATATTTTAGAAATAGGGAGTGAATTTACAGGGAGCAGTAGTGCTAAAAGGTCTTTATTCCAGCCTGCAGAAGGCACTTTAATTTGCATACCAAGTAGTACATAGAGACTTATTTTTTTTAAAAAGGTTAATGTATAAATGGTTACATTCTTGAATGTTCAGTTATTTTTTGCTAAACAATATAGAATTGGATGTCTTGTAGGGATACATTTGGGAGCTGATGAGATTACTTGGGAGACCTTCAGATTTGTTTTCTACACGTAATTCCATATTATCACTTGCCAAGAGCATCCTTCCGGGATAGATTAAGGGGAGGTTCTGATGTCGCCATCTATTACGTACACAGTGTACTTCTAAAGATCTGCCTTGAAGTGTTCTGCTTACTGCATGGATAGATGTGCAGCTGATAAATGATACGGAGTAATAACCACTTAAAGGCATTAATACATCCGATTTCAGACTTCTGTGTTTATCTTTTTTTTTTTTTTTTTTTAAACCAGAAAAAACTGAATGCCCTGATATAACATCAGGTAGGAATAGGTACTGACTGGAATCGTTCCTGTTTTACTCCAACAGGTGGAGGTAAAGCCATACGTGTTGGATGACCAGATGTGTGACGAATGCCAGGGCGCACGATGTGGTGGAAAGTTTGCTCCTTTCTTTTGTGCCAATGTCACTTGCCTGCAGTATTACTGTGAGTTTTGTTGGGCAAATATCCACTCTCGTGCAGGACGTGAATTCCATAAGCCATTGGTAAAGGAGGGGGCTGACCGCCCACGTCAGATCCACTTCCGCTGGAATTAAACATGGTGAACCAGCATCTACATAAGGAAAGAAGGGTGCATGTGGCTTACTGTGTTTGAAGATACTGACATGCAGAAGAAATAAGTGCATTCTTCTGCTTTTCACCCCAGCTATCAATACATGCATCTTTATCAGCAGCCAAAACACTACAAGCCTCTTGTTTTTCACCAAAACCCTACATCTCAGGCTTACTAATTTTTGTGATATTTTCATGTTAAAATAAAATGTTTTTTTGTATTTTCTCCAAGTTATTTTTATATGTAAAGTTAAAACTAGATATGAGAATGTTTTTGCGTAGGGGCACACAGTCTGCTGCTATATTTAGTGGGTGAAGCGTGCACTTATTTCTAAACATGGGTTTTTAAATTCAAGATCTGCCCCAGTAATTTACCAAAGGTAGCAAAATAGTGAAGATGGAATATGTCTGCTACAAAAAGCTTATTTTTATTGTTGTTGCTATTTTCAGTGTATACATAAACTAAAAATTAGGGTTGATTTTTTGCTCTCCATTTTGACTTGCAAGAAATAATACCTCAAGATAATCTGATTTATTAGCTATTTTTAAACATTTTTAATCACAAGCTGTATTAGCTTTGCTGCTATATAGGTGTTATGTGTAATGCCACCTATTAATACGGGATTGAAACGTTTAAGACACACTGCATTACAGATTAAATGCAGGCAGCACAATATGGCCGAAACTGCCATAGTTTTAGAATGTGAAAACATTGCATGTTTACTTACCTGTATACACCATATGCATGCACTAGAGCTATTAATTAACAAGAGGTGAGTTATTGCAAATGTTCAAAAAAAGGCTCTCTTGAAACTAGGTAGCATGAGCAAATTTACAAAATTTGTTACAAAAAAACAAACTTGCATGCATTATTGTGACTGAAGTAAAAAAATGTCCTACATGTGTACAATATGCAAATTAGTTTTAGACTAGAAAGTGCAGC